>CAXIVR010000002.1:78084931-79284931 GCA_964035755.1 Teleogryllus oceanicus | reverse complement strand
CCTGGCTAGGGCGGTGCCCCGCTAGCCGAAGTTAGGTCGGCATCAGATTTCGCCATCCAGCGGGGGAAGATCGCCATCTCCCGAGAAAAACATGCACTACACTTACTGGACTAAAGCAATAATCAATGACCAAAGCAGTTGACGCGCCCGGAAATACGAAAAAATCAATGAATTAATATGGACTTATCAGACGGACGTTTATCTCGTATGCCACTGACAATTTATCAGAACATAATCAAAGCAGCAAAGCAGTTACCGACACTTGATCTAGAAAGTCGTGTCAAGTCACTTATCTGTTGCCACGGTATCTACATCTCCCAGCAGTACCCCTTTTGAAGGAACCTAGAGGTACAAGTGTTCCACTTTCGAAAGTAACGAATGCTGTATGATTTAGACCGTGTACTTAGTGCGTTGATGGTTGTTTAAGGTGACAAGCTTAGAAATCGCTGGTATATTTTATTTTATTAAAAAGTAATCTTGCACAAAATTATTAATTGCTGGGGAATGTTGTTAACAATATTGATTCAGTGGTGAGTTGTAGTTGACATTTACATAATTGAAATGATTGAAGGCGTTGTCATTGTCAACAATAGTATTTATTTCACAAATAGAAGCTTTCGTTGGCTAGTCGTTTTTGTGGCTCCCAGACAGCAGAAAACTGATGATGATGGCTAAGCCATCGAAAGCTGCTATTTGTGAAATAAATACTATTGTTGACAATGACAACGCCTTCAATCATTTCAGTTGTTAACAATAACCTAAAAGACACTGAAACCAATTTTCAACATTTGCAATACATACATAATGCATAATTCGACTTACTATTTTTAAATATTTTTTATTCTGTTTCGAAGAATTACTTTGGATACAATGATACTTTTATTACATTATTATAAGATTTATAATTATTCCTATCGTGATTAGATAATTGCCTAAACGAGCCAGAATTCTGACGTCGTATTAATTTTGTTAGCAAATGTTCTACTTTACTCGGAGAATAGTTTCATGAGATTTTCTGGAATCGAAACGAAAAAGACCGATACGTTCTATGCAGACGAACGTCATTGTCTGAAACGCGAGAACACTGCATGACCTTGAGATTCATACATCACGGCTCGTTAAGGTTGATCCACTGGCGTGAAAAGCGAGCAGGAGCAACTCAAGCTCCGTCGCTAGGAAAAGCGACCGGAAATGTTGCTCCATCCAATTAGCGCTCGGAGGGTTCATTTGAGACGCTTTGGAATGGAGCAAATTAGTTGCACTTTTTATTACTTTCAAACTACTTGATTTTTCATGTTGTATGTAATTTGCAAAAAAGGCTTTTAGAGAAGGGAAGTTCTTAATGGAAAGTCCCCTCATAATCATTTCCAAATTATAGATAGATATAGATAGGTAGGTAGGTAGGTAGGTATGGAAATCGGTAATAGATAGATTGGTATGAACAAACCTATCGCAGTGTTATCAGAATTAACTATGCTACATGTGTATTTGAGAAGACTGATTTTGGAAAAGTACTTAATTTATTGTAGTTTTAGACGAGAGAACTTTATTTGTAGTTTCTGAATCATGTGCGTGCTCCGTTTTGGTCGTTGAAGTCGATATTATTTTGGTTGTTTTGTTCAGCAGCATTTTTGCTGCTGCAGGAAATTAATTATATTTACGTTTTATATTCTACTTATAAGATCTTCTAATATTCATGTTATAAGATCTATGACTCGTTAATCTATACATGACCCTGGAAGCGGGGAAAATGAATGCCAAAATGGGTAATTGACAGGAGTCCTAACCTCCTGTAACACTAAGCAGGTATTCCTGCAGTACAAAGGGCAAATAAATAAAATATTTATTATACTCTTGTTATTGGCATTTTAACAGTAAATATGGGGTGCATGTGCTTTTACTATAAATCTTTAATCTTTAATGTGAACCGTTTTCCTCCACGAAATGATCGGCCATTTTACATCTATATTATGTTCGGCATATTTCGATAGAGTTTTCAGCGTGTATTTTCTAATTCAGCTGACATTTGTTAGAAAGTAGATTCCAGTTTTTCACAGGTACGTTAAGAACCATATTTTATAGTTTTAAAATGATTTTAAAAGTATGATTAAGTATCAGAGTCACGTTTTATGAACGTAAACTCAGTGCGAGTAAATTTAAATTAATTCGCGGATATTTTTGCTGTTTTAAACAATAATATTAAAATATGTATGATAAGAGAGAGGAGAATGAAGAAAGAAATTATAAAATTAAATAGAGAGAACTAACCTCAAGTTGTAGAGGTGAATGAATGTTGATTACGAATGCTTGGAATTCTCAGGTCTTTAACACAGAGAAAATCCTAGTTCCAATACAAAGTAAGAAGTAATTTTACACTTATAAGTAGGAGTCGGATTTTGATGACCTAAAACATCTCCAAAAATGAACAGTAAAATGCTCTAAAAATGTTTGAAAAATGCCCTAAAAGCAAAGAAAAATGACGTAAAAAATTTGATCGCAACCAGTTCAGATGAACAACTCAAGCTGTGGGGTACGTTACTGGTACAATCAACGCCTCCTCCCTTCGTTCAAGTGAATTCAGCTTACAAACTTGGTTTGCACTGTTTTAATACATCAAATATACCGTGATATAGGCCGAACCGACAATGGCGCTGACAGGTGCCACAGGAACCTTAGATTACATACAACGACTGACGTTACAATTTCTGAGCAAAGAAGTAGAATAGGCTAGTCAGGAATTCTATGGAGCACATTTGTTACATCTCTTCAATATTATTTGAAGTTCGATTAAAATAATAGTATCTATGTCATAATAGTAGTAATAATAGTGATAATAATATGTATGACATCAGCGAAAAGTGCTTTAAAAATGACGGGAAAAGGATGAAAATGACTTAGTAGAAATAAACTAAAAATGCAAAAAGGTCAAGCAAAGAAAGGCACTAAAATAGCTGTTCTAAAGTTGTTCTGTCTGCACTAAAATAGATTGTTCTACAGTGAAAAGGAAAAACAAGAATATTCATTCAAAATCCGCTCCCTACTTATACGAAAATCTAGACATGTGTAGCATTATTTATTACAATCAAATAAATTGATTTAGCTACATATGGCTTGTATCGACTGATCACAATGGCTCTTAGTCTCCTTTCCATCATCACGGTGTCACAGAAAGTGTCATTCTAGACACTGTAACTCGCGCGTGACTTAAATTTTAAAATTGTATTAACTCTCATAATTGATAGGGAAAGGTAAAAAATTAAATGATTAAAATAAATGTTCAAATAATATAAAATATTATGGGAGGCACTGAGCTTCAAAGGCTCCCAAGAGACGCATTGAGATGACCGAGCCCAGAGCGGTGAACCGATTGCATCCCCCTCGTCTCGGACCTGCTACTTAGTATCAAACGTGCTCTGAATGGTAGTATATCCCGAGAGGTGGCTGTGTTCTTCCTCTGCTGGCACGTGAGAACCGTCGCAGACCTCCTTGTCAGCCTACGAGGTTTCCTTCCAGATGTCTCACCAAATTTCACTCTCCCCCAGGCGGATCAAGCTCCCTACTCGTTTTCCCACATAAAAGTATTACATAATACAGCACATTTAAGTGTAAGGGGAAAGAGGAGTAAAGATAAAGGAGCGATCACGCGCGGTCTGTGACCTGTTCGCGAGGGTACTACACCGGCATGAGCCTGTTATTGATCGGAGGAATCATGGAAAGCTACCAATTAGACCACCTAGACTCTAGGATTCTCCTCCAGGTAGTTGCTAAATTCGTCCATGCCATGACGCTAGTGCATGATCTAGGACCTCCCGGTCAGAGGGACTGCACTGACATCTCTTGATTCCCTGAGCAATCTCTCCAAGTAACTGTCTATTGATTAATTGATGATTGATTGTCAGTGATTCTGGGCGCGTCAACTACTGAGGTTATTAGCTCTGTAAGTATAGTGCACGATTCTTCATCCAGAAGTGGCAGTGATCTCCTGCTGAATGGCGACATCCGGCGCTGACCTACCGTCGACTAGCGGGATTTTCCCCAAGCAGATAGCTCCTACCAGAGGGACACCGCCCCAGCCGGGACAAGCTCTATGATCCCGACCAGGCTCGCGAGTTGTGTGGTAGTGTAGTGCATGTTAGTGTAAGGGTGCGTTTAAGGAGTGAGGATACGACAAGGAAGAGGAAGGAAAGCTCGCGCGTGGTCCGTGGCTCGTTTGTTAGGGTACTGCTCCGCCTTTCACCTTGATCGGAGAAACCACGGATAAATACCTATCAGAGCAGCCGGCTGCTAGAATTCTCCTCCAGACAGCGACTGAATCCAACCTAGCTGACAAGCTAGTGTCAAAAATCCTTCCGCCGTCGGGACTCGAACTTATGACTTTTCGGTCAGAGGCACTGCAAAGACATCTCTTGATGAACTGAGCCACCTCTTCCGGTGCGTCACTTTCGGGCCTCGGGTCAGCGATGTATATGCATTGGTGCTGCCGCTGAGCCCTCGCGGGCGGAAGAAAATTGTAGGTGGCATTCTTCCCAGCAACTGTACATCCACTGCGTGGAGGCAAGCGGCGCGCGTCCTCCCACAGGGGCCGGGTCGCCCGCGTGGACGGTGGCGTGGACTGTCCAGGGAACGGCGGCCAAGCACGCGCGGCACGCGGTCAACGGCCCAACGCCGCCGCCTCCGCCTCCGGCCCCGGCCCCGCCCCTCGCCAGGGCGCTTCCTCCGCCGCCGCCCCCACCGCCCACGAGCCCAAAGTGCGATTGCCTCGGCGACCGAGCGACTGAGTGTTCGTTAATCTCGGCTGAGCCCCACGGACTTTTTGCGGGTGCGGTGGTTTAACGGTTAGCGTATTGGGATAATATACGAGTAGCACGTTATATTTACCACCCAAATTTGCGTATTCAAATCTGATCGAAATCATGGATTTTTAAGGGCGAAAAAATCCTTCGTACCCCTTCTTTCGGAGGGAAAGTAAATCCGTAAAATATCCTCTAGTCTTAAAGTCTCTCAGCTAAATTCAAATCACCGGTTTCGTCGCCCGAGTAATAACTTCTTTCTCCGCTATATGGTGAACGCGTTGCGAAAATGGGCTTGATCAGACAGAAGTGCGGGCCTTATGGCTCAAGACTCACCCCGTAAAATAAGGCATTGACTAACTAACTGGTTCAGGGTACATCAACTACTTCGAGCTTTAGTCCCGTAAGTACAGTACAGGTGCTCCACATTCTGGGAGGGGGTGATGTTCTTCCCGCGCTGAAATGTGGTTCCCAGCGCCGATCTTCACGGCGCCTGAGGCAGTTTTCCCTCTTCAGGTATCTGCCGCAACGGTGCTCCGCTGCGGCCGGAAGCTAAACTCTGAGTGGTCTTCCGAGATGAGTGTCTTTTGACGAAGAACACGACTTGGTCGCTCAATTTAGAAATAAGAAATCCGACTGCTGTGAAAGACGTTTATATAACATTGTTCTATCACCAGATGTTGCTGAGTTTGTAAGTTTGCGAAAAAGAAACTAAATTTTCCATCATTCAAGCGAACTGACGATTATACAACTACAAATTACCTTGCATCAAGAAATAAATTTTCTGTCACAGCATTCATTGAATGCAGGGGTGCTGGCAGATCGTGAAAGTTTCAATTTAAAATTCTACGCCTACACAGTATCGACCTCGACTTTAACTATGCAATGCAAGTGGAAACAATTCATGGAAATCAGAATCGAACTCCAGGATATCATAATAGAAAGCTAGAGAAAATTTACGTATTTAAAAGAAAGTCAAACGTGACACCAACTTAAATAATCAAAAGCTTTCCGCAATTTGAGTATTTTTTTTATTTTTTGGAATGCGTTGGTATAAAGTAGTTAAATGTTTGCTTATATTTTGACACAAAGGCATCCTGTTGGTGAAACCGATAAAGGTGACAGTGATAACAATTAATTGACGCGCTTATCAATAACTGATATCAGGGCGCTTATCGTCTTCGAAAAATCAAAGCTTTTTTATCATGGTTTGTGATAACAGGAGTTTGTGCACACCATATCGGACAACGCTATCGATCTTCTGCGCATTCGCAGTTGTACTAAAGTGACTCCAAACTTGAACTGCACATGCACAGATGATCGATAATGTTTTCACGTTTGAGAGTGCACAAACTCCTATTGATAAATGACATTTTCTTGTTAATGTATGGGGATATACCGGAATGATAATATTTACAAAGCAAGTGAGCAAGTTATATTTACAAAGAGGACTATGGATAGCCATATTAGGCATTAAAGAATTAGATGCAAACATGACGATGTAAATAGTAGGACTTTCAATGTTCGAAGCCGAAATAAACAATAAATATGGGACATTACAGATTCCTAGAACAAAATATACATAGTTTTGATTTAAAACGTGGAAATTTATAGAATATAAATTTTTATTTTGGTAGCGTCATATGACGAGATGCAGGAAAGGTGGACAGCCAATGGTGACAGACTTTAGTATAGGCGTAGCCGTCGAGTCGTGAAAAGTGACTGTCGGAAAACGAGTTTTAGCAAATAAAAAATTGTTTACAAAAAGCTAGAAAGCAAATGAAAACTGAGGTGACATATTTCATCGAAGCTGTAATTTTGGCAGAATATATCTGCTCGCCGTTGCAGACACATGGAAGGCTATCTGGTCGTAGTAATGGTTTAAGCACACCGGACGTTTAGTTGAGATCTAAAGCAGTATCGTCCATATGACGCATTGGAGACATTTCTATGCAAATAGTTCATATGATTTAATAGCATATTTAGGGATTTTAACTTTGAGACAATGTTAACATCAAGAAAGAAGAGCAAAAGATTGCCGGTGGTCGTCGAGATTTTGCGGAAAAAGAAAAAACAACAGAATCTTCACTTGGGTAGCGCGGTCTTCGAGGACAACATTTTCACAAACCGAAAGCGCGAAGAAACATCTCGCAAAGTAATGCAGTCCATCTTTGCAAAGGAATTATTGGAAAAATTTTAAAAAGCCTTTAATATCAAAAGTCACGTTAAATATGATGACACTCCATGGTATTTCTAAAGTAAAATTTTATAAATAGAATCACGAAATAACATTAATAAATGATGAAATTATATTACCGAAAAATTAAGACTAATTTTTTTAATAGATAGACTCCGCACATCAACAAATTCGAGTTTTTAACAGAATAATTTTTCAGTAATTAACGAGTCCGTACCGATTCGGTGTCTGCCACGTAATATTAAATTATATAAGAACGTGGAAGTGGTGCCCAAACATTTCTAAAAATAAAAATTTCCAAGTATAACTATAATTTAAAACAGTTTCAAATTGACTTGCCAGCGAAGGCCACATTGTGGAAATAAGTTTTGAAATATAGTAGTTAAAATAGTTTCAATTTGGCCTATTCAATGTGGGGCAAATGGTAATAATAAACACGTATGGCAAAACAGTTTTAGCATTATGATCCTGATATTAGAAAAAGACCAGAACACGACAATCGTAACACACTGAATTAAAATATTAAGATGAATAAATTGTTGATGCATAAGACGATAATTCTACTACTTGTCCTACATTATAGAAATGTTTTCATTTTAGTAAATTCGCAAACTTACACTATGACTTACAATAGCTTTCGGAATAGCCGTCATTAATACTCTCGAATTTCGCAAACAAGTCGACGTTAAATTCAGATTTGGTTCGTCTTTGCTTGACGACATTGGTTTAGCAATGTGATATCTTCTCTGAATTAAATTGGAGTAAAATTATGCAATGAAACTTTGTAAAACTATCTTGCCAAACAAAAAAACATTTGCCCTTACATTCCTACCACATGGAGACCATTCCAATCCTTTTGCATTGGGTAAGATTTTCAATATGTTAATATAATTATCGTAAAAATAATGTAAATATTTAACGAATTCTTTATTGTTCATCATACTTTTCTTTTAAACTTCTCTTTAAAGTTTGAAACTTACAGGAGATATAAAATGTTGATAATTTTTTGATCAATAGGTTTTGCATCAAATTGATATTCTGAATACATTGTACCGATAGGCCATTGAGAACAATGAAAATATATTTACTTGCACATACTTTTATTATAAACTATTTAATTGGGTATAAACAGCTGAACAAATCTGTAGTATAACTAACGACAGCCTTGTAAATTTTCTACTGTCACCGTTGCCATTGCCAACATCCTCACCTGTCACCCACGACGCGAGCAGCCAAAGAGAACGGATCACGGGTTTTGTTGCAGTAATACGGGGTTACCTGGGGACACGAGTCAACGAACTGCTCGTGATTGCTAATGCCGGAGAAAGGGTGCTATTACAAAACACTGACTGAGAGAGAATAGGGAAGGGTAACTGACAAGACATCTTGTACGTTACGTTCACTTCAAAAATTCAGTTATGACACATTACATTTCAAACTGGCTTACGTGTATGTATACTTTTATTTGTTTTATTTCGTTTACAAAACTATACACTAAACTGTTTTCTGTCTCCTCAAATGTAATTTAACATCAGAAAAATAGGAAATGAAGTTACCAAAATAATGAAACAATTTTAATAATTGAAAATAATAAGAAGCCACATTCAATATCTAATAATCATCTAATATTATAATACTACTGAAACCAGGAAAAGTTCTTCCAAAATTACTATATGCCTGCTGGGGTTCGATTGATTATTTCTTGCTATCCGACATGTCCACTGCTTTGGTCATTATTCTAAGAAGTATATTGAATGGTTTTATAACGGGAGATGGCGGGGTTCCTCCTACAATGGATGATGAGATCCGGCAAAGAGAAAGAAACCTCGGCCAGCTGGATTTTCCTTTCCAGAAATCTCCCACAAGTGGGGCATCGCCCTCGCCGGGACAAGCTCTAAGCTTCCGACATGTGTGATAGTGTAGTGCATGTAAATGCGTGTGTATTTGCGTAAGGGGTGAGATTAGGACAAGGAAGAGAAAGGAAAGATTGCGCACGGTCAGTGGCTCGTCCGACATTCGCCGGGTGTTGATCGGATATACCATGTAAAACTACGGAACAGAGCAGCCTGCAGCCAGAATTCCCCAGGCAGCGCCTGAACTCAACCTAACTAATATCGAAAATCCGACCACCATCGGGACCCGTACCCCAGCCTCCCCGTCAGTATCATCAGCTGATGCCCTGAGTCACTTCAGATGTAACTATGATTCGCACTCTGATAATTAATTTAGCAAACATTTAACCTAACCACTACACCATCCTCTTCAGTTGGCATAACAACCTTCCAGATGCTTTAGGAAACTAGTGGTACTACAACAATACTCATTTTTTCGCATTATGTATAACGGCTAAATAATAGTCTACCACATGAACCTGCAAAAGAGTTTCTAATCAGCATAAATGAAGACCGGAAGTAAATTTTGATCTAAGAGCCATTTTTTCCATTTTCGAGTTATAACCGGAATTATGGTATACGAGCGAAGCCACTTGAAATATATTATGGTCTGAAAGTGCCAAATCTGTGAGTAGTTTCTGATTATTGCCAACAGAATGCGTGGTCTGTATTGCCTCTGCAGCAAATTGTGAATTATAATCTAAGTGTCATTGCCTCTGCAGCAAACAGTGTTGTTGTTTTTAACTTCGTTCTTGGTTTGTTTTGATGTTGTGTTTACCTGATGTTTTTTGCGTAAAGTAGCAATGTGTCAAACATTGTTTAATAATTCAAAACAAACCCTCCTTTATTATAAAAGTGTTTTTGACACTTAGACCACTATGTTAACCCTGTGGCATTTGCATGTGATACTGTGGATATTGATCCGCTTTCATTTAAAGATTTAAAATGTAAAAAACTCTCGAATGCAATGAGATTTAATAAAGATATCACTTGTACACTTTATCTTTAGGCTTAATTTAAATTATTATTTTTATACCAAGTACATATAATTTAAAAAGTTGTTCTCGAAGAAAAAACATCATTATCTCAAAACTTTGAAAAATGCAGAATTTATTTCAGGTCTACAAATGTTTTCTCCTCGCTCAGATTTGAACTCAAGCCCTTCGAGTTAACAGACCAGGTACGTTACCGCAACCTCACCAGTCGTACGTTGAATTCAACATCCCAATGCTTTTTTAATTTATGCATTATCGAAAAAAAAAAAAAGTGAAAAATTTAAAGAAGAAATTCGGAGACTTAAGAAATTTTATATCAAAGTTTAAGAATTTTTAAAAATATTTTTGTATATTTATTTATAAAAAAATTCAAATTTTTTATGAATTTAAAATAAATAAAAAGTAGTAATTTATTTTTACTACACAAAAAACGAATGTTAAAATAATCAAATTAATGTAAATCACAACTATGTTTCAGGGACAACTGTCCCTATCTTCAAGATCCTTGTTTGATGTGTATTACATTATAAATTTTGTTCACGCATAAAATTATACATTGCGTACCAGACTACGAGTATGAGGCGCACGTCACAGTTCTTAGGACCGTGACCTGGTCAGAAGTCTGTTACTTTTAAAATCGAAATTGTATAAAAAGAAATTCACCTGATAAATTCACTCAACTTTGAAGGGAGTATTCCGTGATTGTCCCGTCTGTGAACTTCTTAACGCAGGCCGGACAATACATCAATGGAATCACGAACAATAATATTCATCGGAACACACTGCCGAACGTTCGTGCTTACTCTTTCAAAATTCTTTGAATTGTTCCATTGGAGAGCTGATTTGATTTGGCCATTGGGTTTCCGAACTTCTTAAGTTATTTAAACGAACTCAATATCTATGAGCCCAGCCACCAAGGTGTTCTCAAGGAATAGATGCACAATGTTCCCCAACTTCTTTGGGTCTAGCTTGATTGGATTTGATTCAACCGTTCCGTATTAGAGCTTGAAACTCGAAGAAAGATCACCAATGCATTGGTGACCTTTTCCTTGTTAATAAAATTGAAATTAAATCTTATTTGAATACCTGAAATGAAACGCTGATATTTCTGCTTCAATTATTTTTATCATTCTAGTTCATAGAAATTAAAAATTATATTATTAAGCGTACTGGATACTTATGACGATGAAACAACGAAAATAAAATTAGGATGAGATGGATAAATATGAAACATATATCTTTTGCGTTCTGTTTAATAGCGATCTTGTTAATTACTTAATAGTACTCAGCTTTAATTCGCCTTTTGTTCTCACATTCCCTATTCAAACATGTTCGCGGGACTTGATAAATGTTCCGACGTCACTAAAACAACCAGCAAACTCGGAAAGTTATGCTTCCTCAAATATCTCTTCCATTTCATTTCGAGAATTGAATTAGTGTGTCAGAGAGATACTACTAAAAGAGCTCATATAACCGCCATTTGTTCAATGAAAAACGTATTAACAGGTAGAAAAGATTAAATGGGAGAATAATAAATAGTTAATTGCTTAAATTCAAAAAAGCTCTATGTACTTTCCATTGAAATTTCACAATCCACTGAATTAAACAAATTTTTAAATAGTTGAACTAGACTTGAAATTAAATGAGAGTCTAACAAGAATCTTCTATTTAATATTCTCATTATGAACCAACATTTTCGAATGGCACTTCAAAGTAATATTTGTATCGCATTTTCATAATTTGAAATATATTGAAAACAATTAGTCTTAGAAGGTCATCTGTTTAAGTTTTGTAAGGAGAAAATATCTCCATCTCAACGTTTTCGCTGAGTGTGGTTAAAATACAATTAAAACTTTATTAATTGATTATTAAGAAAATATAAGAAACCATTCCACTTTCTACCAAATTTTCACAAATAAAAATCAGTATTTCAGCATTTTAGGAAATGTCTAAAAGTGGATTATATACAACTAAGATTAAATTTTAGTAGGTATTATTCGATGGTTCAATATTTTTCAACAAATGTCAGACGACGTCAAATCTTTCCCAGTCGATTCTCTGTCTGATTCATTTACAAATCAATGACAAATTTGGTTTTCATATTCTTATTCAATTTATCGCCAAGGCTTGCAAAACATTTTACTTCTTACTCGAGGTGTCTAGAATACGAGATTAATTTATTACAGAAAATTACAAAGCTACATTACAAAACGTCTACACAATTACAAAATGTTTACAGCAAGTCTTTTTCTCCGTTGAATGCAGAAGAAGACATTAATATTAAAATTATAATTCCGAAATCGGAATGCATCCAGAATGAAAGAAGTGAAATAGTGAAGAAAAAGTAGTGTTTTACATATATACATTTCTGACTATTCGGTATAGTCATAAATATTTGTACACACCCGAAAAAATTAAATACAAGGAAAAACTCCTATAAATGTTTATTGAAACAGGAAACCAGTCAAAAGTTAAATTTCCGGCAAGTATTTATTACTTTTTAATTGTGAATCCTCATTCCAATATTTTATTATTGCGCGATTTTATACTTGCATCATTAGGAATTTTATGATTACAGTAATTATGATAATGATTACAGTAATTGAATAAAGTAATAAGCATTATGAAGCTTTGTTAGGGTAGAGGGAAAGAGAACCTCAAGCAAACCTTCCAGAGAACTAACCCGTTTCAAAAGCGGCGCAGGTCTAGATATTAGATGCCGGGCGGTTGGCGAGAAGACAGTGAAGTAACTATCTTCATTGCCGGAAGAAGATCACGAAAGTAAATTAAGAATTTTCATTGAGCAAAGATTGAACATTGTTTCCAACGCCATTTGCCTGGAATAAAAGAAATTATGAAGGGACTACGAACTTTTCTCGGTCTGAGGTGAATTAAAAACAATTTAATAAAAGAACACAATACAGGTGAATGGCGTTTTAGGAAGGATATTTAGAGCGCACGTACCATCTCAACTCTTCCACCCAAAGGTTCGCGGGATCGAAGCTTCACGTTCATGGCAAACGAAGACCCAAAAGCACGTTTGTCCTCTGTTTTTTGCGGGATTGCGGAGTATCTTGCCTTCCGATTATGAAGTAACCTGTTTCATATGAGGAAACTTCTCAGGAAAGTCGAACCAAACACGCCAGAATTTGGAAAAAAATCTAGAAACAAGTATACTTTTCAGTTTTACTGCCAGCTGACCTAAATATGACGTTTGATGTTCCTAAAGCTAGAGAGATCGTTGGGTGTGAAATGTCCTGTAAGCAGGAAGGGCAAATGAGATTGGAGATAAAGCACAGTGCAACGGGACGATGCGCCTCGCCCGATCACTAAGTGCTGCCACCGCCGTCGCCTCCTTATCAGCTGCACGAGGGGTGAGTCGCCTCTACCTGGGGCATGGCGCCGCGCGCGGAGGCGTGCGGTCAGAGAACTTTGTGGAACGTCGAGGAGAGAAGTTTGTGAGACGCCGGAGACAGAGAGGTTGCGAAGACCATGAATTTTTTGGAAAGCAGGCGTGGTGGTGCGGGTACAGGAGGTGTGGCGGCCATTGTCTTGCGACGTTGGAATTTCGCGTCGTTACGGAGAGCTCGTGCTGCCCCGATGTGGAAGCCGCCGCCCATGACCGCTGCAAGCTGCGACGTTGGCGAAGGTCATAACCCACACAATGAGGTCTGTATTTGGTTCAAACTTACTTCACCTACTTTTTTTGTCCCCACGAACTGTCACTACCGCGTGAAGCCTCGAGTTCGCCGCATTAAGAGAAGCGAGCAAGGCGCTCGTTGAGAGCACACGACGAGGTCATGAAAGCTCGGTGTTCCACGCCCTGAGCGTACTCATGTTCAGCATAGACTCCTACATGCACACTCTTTTAAGATAGTGAAATTTTGAATGCTGAAAATCTTGCCTGTTGATATTGGTTTATTTTTCAGGCAGAATGTTAATTATAAATCGTACTCGTTTAAAGTTTTTTCAAGAAAATTTTTCAATGATTTAAGATTATTGGTATTTGTCTTCATCTATTAATGTGCTAAAAAGAGAAAAAATCTTTCACAGTTAAATAAATGAAATGTTCTGATTAACAGATTTGACCTGTTTTTAGCGTCGTTTAAAACATAGATGTTTTTCTATTTCCCGCGAGATGTAGATCGCGTGAAAAACCATTAAACAATACTTGTAACATAAATATATGTGCACACTGATCTCAGGTTAGCAATAAACGTTTGAGTTGACGGTGTGCGACGCAACACAGTGGTTATGAAAGCCAACGCTTGATGAAAGATTTACAATATGTGCCAACTTGCGCACTAAATATACATTTATGGCTAATTCTTATAAAAAGGAAAACTGATTTTTAAGAAATCTGAAGTGCAAGATACCATGACTTTTTTAGATTGAATGTCTAATATTGAATTGAAAGATAGATTTCATGAATGGTATTATTTGCACTCGTACACATTACGTTCTTCACATTTCTTACTCAGTAGATATTTTTTGGGGTTCTTTATTTAAAGGGTACATATTGGCAGTAAAGAAATATGCTTTTGTATTTTTTTCGGGCTATTGTTAAATATTGGCTGTTTTTTTTTTTGTTATTTGAATGTCAATGATATTGTCATCTGGTATTTTTTGCTTGATAAAATAGTCTAATTATATCATGTTTTGTGGTCACGACTTTGAAGTTTTTTCGAAATCTTCAGAAGAGCCACAATTCTACGAGATTCCCCCCCCCCCAAACCAAACTGTTGATCGGTTACAACAGTCACCACTACTTAAAACAATACAAGTACTTCGAAACAAATTTCTCTAATAAACCTTCAAAGCTCCTTCATTCATAGTGACAAAATTAATCAAAAACGTTGACATCTTATAATCTATAAACTAAATTATCTTCACGCTTTTATACTAATATGTCATTTCCAGCACTTAATTCTTTGATGCGGATAAGATTTTAACGTCTTAAAGCCTATATGATAAGGATTTCCTTAATTCTTCATGATGTGCAGTTAATTATTTCAATCTAACTGTAAAAAAATATTCTATCTGAAATAATTTGTAGATCTCTAAAAGAATTAACCTTGGTAATTTGTTAGTGAAAATACTGTATAATAAATTATTCTATATTATTATACATACAAAAATTCTATATTATATATAATATATGAATTAAATATTCTATATTATGCATATGAAGTGTAAATAAAAGATTGTGTCATCTTCTATTTACACTTATTTAAGAAGGTATCTGTATCACCAACGATGTAATTAATACATATGTAATACTATTGTTTGAAAAAAATGTACGTATACACGCTACACTTGGAAAGGCTAAATCTTTATTGCATGCTTTTTTTTATTTTTACTTGCAATAATTATTTTTCATTAATTTTTTAAAATTTTAATTAAGGGAAAAATAACAAAAAAATTCAGAATTAAGTATTGCTTGAGAAAAAAACTAAATTGTGTTACTCCTCCAACAAAATGTGCTACATTTCACGATGTAAAAAATTCCTGATAAGTTTCTGATATATGGAAACAGTGTGTGTTATCAGGGAAATTCCTATTCACGACGCCACTAGATTACTTTCACTCTATCTCGTTATCTTATCGCATTTACCGCCTACCAATGCATGGGGGGACATAAACGCATTATGTGCATCACGCATAATATAAAATAGTTCATACGTAAATCGTTAAAACGCGACTATGACCTGAAAAATATTGTTAGAGCTGAGTTGTACTAAAAAATCTGAAACGCACCTTGAGTCGCCGGAGCAGGCGGTCGGGCACGTAGGCGGGCAGGCCGTAGGCCTCGGCGAGCGCCCAGGCGGCGGCGTACTCCATGATGAGGTTGCCGAGGCGGCCGCCGCACGGGGACGTAGGGCGCGCGTCGGGCCGCCGGGCGGCGCAGGTGCGCGGCCGGGTGCGCGGGCGCGGCGCCGCGCCCCCCTTAAGCACCGGGCGCCCCCAGCGGCAGGCGCATGCCCATGGGCACGCACCGCCGAGGCAGCAGCCACCACACCCCTGCGCAGACACCGCCCACACGCTCCAATCAACATTCAACTTCTGGATGGTTTGATTAGTAGATGGTGGCAGGATTTTCGATACTAGCTTGTCAGCTTGGTCGAATTCAGGCGCTGTCTGGAGAAGACTTCTAGGGACCGGCTGCTCAGATCGGTAGTTTTCCGTGGTTTCGCCGATCAACACCAGGCGAATGCCGGAGCAGCATTCTAACCCTAACACCCCACGGACCGCGCGCGATCTTTCCTTCCTCTTCCTTGCCCTATCCTCAGCCCTTACACACACTTGCACTGACATGCAATACACAAATAGGACAAATGCCGGGAGACTGGTTGGGAGCTTAGAGCTTGTCCCGGCTGGCGCGCTGACTCGCTGTTGGGTGGTACCTAAAGCGTTTGCCGAGGTAGGTCGGCGCCGCCGGATCTCGCCATCCAGAGGGGAAAGATCACCGGGTCTCCCTTGAGGAAAAAGTATGCACTACACTTACAGGAAAATGACCTTAGCAGTTGACGCGCCAGGAATTTCAGTCAATAATGATTGATTAGCAATTCCGGGCGCATCAAGTGCTAAGGTCATACGTCCCGTTAATGCATATTTTATAGCGCGAGGGAGCGGTGATTTCCCCCCGCAGGATGATGAGATCCGGTGTCACTACAGTCGGCTAACAGAGTTTTCCTCAACCAGGTATCTCCCACCTGCGGGGCACCGCCCCAGCGGGGACAAGTTCTATGTCCCCGACCGGTCTCCCGGCATGTGTGTTACTGTAGTGCGTGCATGTTAGTGTATGTGTGTGTGTATGTGTAAGGGGTGAGGATAGGACAAGGAAGGATCACGCGTGGTCCGCAGCTTATTTGTTAGGATACTGCTCCAGCATTCGCGTGTTGATCGGAGAAACCACGGAAAACTGCCGATCAGAGCAGCCATCCACTAGAATTCTCCTCCAGACAGTGACCTAGTGTCGAAAATCCTACCATCGTCGGGACTCAAACCGAAGACCTCCCGGTCAGAGACAGCGACATCAATTTTCACCCCAAAAGAATTGAAACGTGTTTCCGATCGTGATCAGTTCCTTCGTTCCAAGTGTAGCGTACCTTATATACAGGCAGGTGGCGGTATATATCACCCTTGAATCGTAAGATCGGTCATAGTTTTACACTAAGGTAGGCTTTCCCCCTCTATAGATTGCACCACGACCAGGACAAACACCCAGTTTTCCGTCGTGTGTGGTTATTTGTGTACACAAGTGTATGTGTAAGGAAAAATGAGGATCAAGGAGGAGCAAAAACTTTCTGCGCTGCTTGTGACCGTTTGGTTGAGATATTGTTCTGGCATTCTCCTGGTATTGTGCGAAGATACTACTGATCAGAGCAACCGCTTGCTTAAATATTCCCCGCACAAAAGTTGAATTCCTTTGAGCTACGTTTCTAGAGTCAAAAATCCGTCACTGTCGGATTTAGAAATCGTATTATCGCGAAGGACACGGACGTCGACAGGGCTCAAGGTTTTGCTGTGGTATCATCATAGTGGAAAGATTTTTCTCTGTTGCGATGAATTATGAAACACCACTTGTTCTTAATTGAAAGTATATGAAAAATTTTGTGAAAAATTGCTGGCTTACTTGATAAATATTTCAAACGATGTAATGCATTACATTAACAATATCTATAAGTTTACCAATATCATCTCATTCTTCATCTACTCTAAAATGAATTTAGTTACAGTACCATAAGAGTATATTTAACTGCAGCGATCAATGCCATAAAGCTATGATTGAGTAAAAAAGTACCTTTTTACGTACTATTATATACAAATATTTGATAAGAGCTTTACTCATTGCTGGCGACCAAATCGAGGCGAAGCAGTAAATTTGACTACGCAGAACGGTTTAACTCTGTGCAGAAACATCCAGTGTTTTACTAGCTAGTTTACTCTAGAAGATTCACAACACACGTTTTCTCAAGTCTATTCCAAATTGCTTAGGTTAAGATACAGGCCAAATGGAGTACCTGCTCTTTTTTTGGACGTCAGGTGAGAACGCATACTCGTGCGAATGATCATGTTCTAACACCCACATTTGGAAAACTGAACTTATTGCGTATGTGGACATCATTCCGAGATTTAGAAGAACATTAGAATCACGTTCAACAAGATTCGTTGCCGTAGCAACAAGATATGTGCCATTTTCCTTGGCGATCTGCAAAATTCATCAAAATTTGATAAAATTTTTGTGAGATCTTCAGAATACTATTTATTTTAAATGTAATAGAAAATTGTCAAAATAAGTCGAATAATTATTATGCGTAAACGAACACGTAACGTATATGCAGGTTAATTTCAGAACATCTTTTTCAAATCGGTGAAAAGTAGTTAAATTAATTAAATAACATTGAGTTTTCGGCTCTGAGGATAATTTTTAAGTCACATGGAGGAAGTTATACAGTCGTGCTTCCCTGAATGCCCGGAATTGAGATACCGGAAGAAGATACAGTAATCTGCGTACTATTTCCCCTTGTCATCACTTGAACCAGAAGCCTCTGTTCTTGTTCCCTTTCTCCTTACATAAGTCTCCTTACAAAATATTACACAACGCGTTTCGTAGAATCCGGACGACCATACCTTCAGATCTTTGCAGATAAAAAAGGACGGAATTACAGAATAACGGAATGACGGAATAAAAACGGAATTTGCTTCAGTGAATAAAAATGTACACTTTTACTTGCAATTTACTTCGAATGTAGTAGTAAAGTCCAAATGTCATTGATTAGGCTAATCGCATAGTTATAATTTTGATGTAAATAATACATTTAGGAACAATTTACTGTCCTTTGAAATCCGCAATAAACTATGATAGCTCTAGTTGGTTAAGATGATAAAAACTAAAGTTTTATCATGAATTGAAGAGACGAAGCATTTGAGGGATTAAAAATGCAGATCCACTTAGATTTCGAGACAGTGTATATAAAATCACTTATGTCACTATACATCACTTATTACCTGGTTTTCATGAGATTGCAAACTGCTTAGATATTAGCTTTATAATTGTAATAATGCTTTATACTGAAGAGAGTATAATTGCGCGATAAAGAAACATTTCCAATTGAAAAGAGCATGGCTAACTTTCTACCTATACATTTAATCTCGAAAGAACTTTATTCAATTTTTCAAACTTTTAGAATATTTTCTTTGAAATGAAACTTTACTTTTCGCTGCCTGTTGTACTTCTTTCACGAAAATGTAACCAACAAACGTGATTAATTGAAAATTTATTGAACGGTCGTGATTAATTGAATTAGTTTATTTTCACATATACTTTTTGAGATTTTGAGGAAGTTAATAAGAAATCATTTGAAGCACGTTAACTCAAACTTACAATAATGTATTTAAAATTTCGATAATATAAAATATTAACGACGTGAGAGATGTTCCAGAAAATACATTTATGTGTAATTTCTAAAAGTCAAAAAAAAATGGCGTTTAAGTAATTCTACTTAATGTACTTAGCTTCATCCGTACAAAATATTTAAAGAAAAAAGAGCCATTTTTGAGAAAATCTTGTTTTTAACATTGCCGATTTTTCACTTAAAATTTCCCCCAAACTACTAATATTTGCAAATACAGTTGTTGATATTTAATTTGATATTTAATACAGTTGTTGATATTTAGTATCGAGGAAAAGTCCCCAACTTCAGAAATTTAGTTGTATGAAGGAGACCAAACACTCACAAAGCCTGAAAATCGAACCTACGCCATCATTAGCGTATATTTCATTCCATTCTTACAAGAAACATTAAGAATAATTGTATTAGAGATATTTTTGAGACAATTTTGAAAACTTCACAGGAACTTCCACGTAAAGAAACCTCCAAAATATAAAGATTTCTTTTCAAAATCGTAGTGCTTTGTGTCGAGCCAGATCGATCGGGGAATATTCGTTTTCGGAAACATCCTACGTTTACAGACCGACGAACGGACGCACACCGACCGGCGTTTTGGAGAACAACAGCAAAAACACGCTCTTTCAGAATCAGGGAACCACAAAACTTCGAAATCGATTTTCGACAGCTGTACATAACTTTTTCTGCACTACATATATAACTCCGTATACATGTACGTGTACGAGAAAGAAATTTGGTGCTACAGCAGTACATACTTTCCCGCATTATTTCTACTATTTGCAATTTTCGAAAACTCGGAGTTCAACGAAAATGAGACCTGCGCCATTTCGTAAGTACCCATTGCTTTATCTAAGCAAATCTGGTGGTCCTGAATCAGCACCTACTTTCTCGCCTTAGAAACGGTTAGTTAATATTACTATACCAGAATTTCTGTCCCTATTAACACATCTCAGTCATCATTTGTCTACTCATTACAAATTGAAGAATATTACGTGCAAAAACTAATTATTTTAAAGTTCAAATATTTCAAAACAAATTCGTTGATTAAAACTGCGTTTAATATAGCTATGACATCTCTCAACAATAAGAAATTATTTTCAGAACTTTAAACTACCACATCGTAAGCAAATTCGCTCCTAACGTTGGTTGTTTGTTTAATTAGAACACTTATGCAACTGTAGACTCATTTATGCACTAATTAGGTTAATTACGAAATAAGTTCACAAGCATGACATCATCATTAAAGAATACAGCAAAATGATTAGAAGGTAGCCTAGCAACAACTTTCCCCTGGGAGCTACATCCGTTGGCATTGAAGCAGACCATGATCGATTTTTGCCACCACCCGGCAGTTCCTGCTATGTGGCCTGTCTATGCTAATAGAAGCCAGCTGCACTCTATCTTCGTTCTTGCCGTCCCCAGAGCGACGTTACTTCCTCCGTGCCGCTGATATTTCAGGACGGGCTTTGCACCATAAACACAGCCGCTGTTAGTTTACTCGAATGATTTATTTCTGGAGCACTAAACGCCAAATTCGCACGCGTGTGGTCTGCAACTTGCTGCGTTCTTCCCGAAGTAGAATTACCAGAACAGATAACACACTTTGCATGTTCCAACAGTGGATGAATTATATATGGAAAAATATGTACTAATCACTGCATGCAAAGATATTAGTTTATTAATATTTAAAGTAATTGATCAAACAAAAAATATTGAATAATTTAATTTCCCTTTACAAAGTCAAGTCACGTATAGTAGTGCGTTATTGGTCGCTAAAACGCTTTGCAAAATATTAACTCACTAACTCCTTTTCAAGACATTCTCCACAAAAAAAAAATAGGGCAACTTCTCTTGTAAGTATGCATCTTAGCGTTGGACATTGACAGAAAAATACTAGTACATTTACATTAAATTAAAAAAAAAAATTTTTTTCCTTGCATTCTACTCTTAAATATTTGTATTATATTTGCCTAAAAATGTTCTCGATCATCTAGAAAATAAATGCCAACGCATAAAAACGAGTCCTATTCGAATCTCTAACGAATCCTCATCATTCAGACTCTTTCTTCATTGTTTCCATAGAGTAGTTTCGACGAAACGAGAAGGCTATTATATCCATTTAAGATTATGCTAACTAGGAAAGAAATAAACAATTCATTCAGGTAATGATCTAAAACTCACTTTCCATTTGTCCGTATTCCTTTTCTGTTGAAGTTCAATTTTGGAAATGGTTTACTTATTTGCGCAAATGTAATTTATATTACAGTAAAGAAGAAACCGGGGACGCATCCGTAAATACACAGAACGAAATTAGGTGTATAATTGCAAAAAAAGCCTTCACCTTTTCATTCTTAATTTCCTAATCTATGAGGATAATGTTACGAGTATTCCTTAACGTGCCATAACTCGTTGATTCCCGTCCATTCAAATCGGGGAATAATTAAATCATATTTTTACTTTCAGAAACGAGATTTTTCCTGTTTTATAGTAGATCCTATAACAACGTAATATGCAGTACCTGGCAATATAGTAGTAGTTTCAGGTTTACATCTAGTCAGACTCCATGACCCCACGTTTACTGTGGAGGTAGGTCTTTCGAGAACAGTTAGTGGTCGAACAGAATAATGTCACTGTGAGAGATAGAATTCTACGAATCCGTTGCATTGATGAGTCGTTCCCGTTGTTTCCTCCGAACGATTCCAGGCGAATGACGCTGCAATATCTGAAGCAAAGGACTGCGGACCGCGCACAAACCTCCTATCCTCACCCGTCTCCGATCTACTTCCCCATCTTTACTCTCTCTCCAACACGCACACATACACACTGCACATTTACAATTGGGCGAACCATTCTAAGGGATTAGACTGAAACATGTGAAATTGGCTTTGGGATAATTCTGTAGCAAACGGATAACAAAGGGCAGGTAACTTTATTCTGGATCGTGTGTTGGTGCTACCCGCCACCTGGGAACTAGCACGACATTCTGACACTTCCCGACATCCATTACACATTAAAGAACATTGTAATGGCAGCGCTCGAGAACAACGGAACTCCTATGTATCAGTTTTGGTGCGAATGTATAAGTGTTCCAAGTAGGGTTTGAGTCGAAATATGCAATAATTCTGCGAAGATAATGAAATTTGTGAAAACAAGTAATGTCTAAGAGTGCCAATATATAGACACGTGATGTTCACCTCTTATTTTTTCTCTGGATGATTTAATTCCACCTCACCATAATGAAGAGATTTCTGTCGTCGTTTGTTAGTCATTAGTTTCATATAGTAAAACTTTGTATATATCCTTTTGCATAAACAGATTGATTACACAAACATTTCCCTCTACATAATCAGCTTGGGTAAGGTTGTTGTTTTTTTTATTATTAATTATTATTATTATTATTATTATTATTATTATTATTATTATTATATGTTGGTTTTCAATGCCTTAGTTTATACATCAAATTGTATTTTAAATTACTTAACAAGTACCATATTATCCAATTATCAAAATTTCTTTCGATCACCTAAACTTAATCTTTATGATGATATTTTTGTGATTTGTAGAAAAAAAAGAAAATACTTCATACCAAATAAATGTGAAAATCCGGCCGAAAACAAAGTTGGGAAACATTAGTTGCAATTGCTCAAAGATAGATTTATTTTCTCGAAAACTTGAGTTCACTCGTATTTTGGACTACTAATACATGAAACGACTAAGCTCGTAAAGGAGAATTATGTAAAAAAATTAATTATATTCTTGAACGTCTGATTAAATGCAGACATCAAATAATAAAGATCTTTGTTTATCAACTTAACACTGCCTAGGCTATTAGAAAGAGGATTTAAATGTATACTTGAGCTTTTCTAACGTGGCCGATGACATTAAGACATTTTTACACTTCTTGCCTTATAAAATGATTCTTTTTAACATTAGTAAGCACATGTCTGAGGCCATAAGCCCCGTTGAGAAGGGCGTTCGTGAATTAATTAAAAATAATCATTTTATAAGGCAGGATATGTACTAATGACCTAATGTCATCGGCCACGTTAGAAACCCCCAAGTTTGAAACAAAACAATGGACTTGCATGGCTCTCGAAAACACGAAATGAAATGATCCAGTTAACCTCATCTCTGTTGACGCTTTCCTGCGTGGTTCTCGGCATCTAGCTTCATAACCATACCACTTTATAAAACCTGCAAAGCTATTGAGTAAATTGCTCTTTTAATGATGCAGGACCTAACTTAATCGTTTGGCAGTGTACTTATCATCATGGCCCTGAATCTAATCACGTCAACCCGGTGACACACCATGATATATAGTACTCAAATTCGACAATAATACACAATAATCAAACTAAAGGAAATGCAATAAGCACAGAAGCAATATAAAATGAGCAGGGGTTTCCAGTTAATTTTAACACAGGTGAAATCAAATTTGACGGGAATAAACTAGCGTACTTGTTTATGATTTCGAGGTTATGTGTATGTTAAGGTTACATTGATTGCCATAAAAAATAAAGTGTTTTTTATCTATACAGGGTGTAACTGTCATTCATATTTCATTCGTAACACAAACAATACACGTGTTTTAGAGTAAATGTGTTGGGTTACATTCTAAGTGTACTAATTCTACGTAATAGTAGCTAAACTTTTCTTTTGGGATACAAAGGTGTATATTACATACTGGTATGATACAATCCCGATTATTGTATTATATTATTATTTTGAAATATTATTATGATAGCACAAATCAAGAAAGAAGATACACAGGTATTTAATGAAAGCCTTCAGATATTGTTAGTGGTCTTCCGTTCCAACTACCTCATAGTTTTCCGCAAGTTTTAGACTGTTCGACGCAAAAACGTTTTTTTCTGAAGATCTATTTCTTATTGACGACAACGATTACCTACCACGACTTCGGATTTCCTGCCAGGCAAAAACTACTAATTCAAAACGGAGCGACAGGGAGAGGTGGCTCAGTGGATCAACTGATATCACTGCAATGCCTCTGACCGGGAAGTCCTAGGTTCAAATCCCGATTTTCGACACTAACTTTGCAGCTAGATCGAATTCAGTCGCTGTCTCGAGAAGAATTCTAGCGGGAGGCTGCTCTGATCGGGAGTTTTCCTTAGTTTCTCCGATCAACACTACGCGATTCCCGGAGCAGTACCCTAACAAACGTACCACGGTCCGCGCGAAATCTTTCCTTCCCATTTTTGTCCTATCCTCACCCTTAGCTTACACACACCCACTAACACACGCGCGCTAACATGCACTACATTACCACACATGCTGGGAGACCGGTCGGGGCCTACAGCTTGTTCCTGGGGCGGTGCTCCGCTGGTGAGAGATACCTGGTTAAGGGAAACCTTGCTAGTCGACGGTAGGTCGGCGCCGGATCTCGCCATCCAACGAAGGAAGACCACCACCACCTCCTCCAGATGGAAATAACACGAACTACACTAACGGGAATAAATACTTCAGGAGTAGACGCGCCCGCAATCACTAGCAATCAATTAATCTATCATCAAACGGCGCGTCTTTCCCTGGGAGCCACCCCGCCCACGCGTGCCTGACGCAGTGCTCGCGCTCGCCCACGCAGCGCTCCAGATCTCCGCAGCTAACGGCCCGCTGCATATCCGGCGATCACGCACGGCTCAAGGTGCACTGCTCTCCGATGTGGAACCGGTCACCTGCCCTCCCCGGCGGCCGTTGCGCAACGCCCCCGATATCGGCCGACGCTCACTCGCCCACGCGCGTTTAAAGTGTCGCAAAACGCTGCTTAAAGTGCAGACATAAGATGTTAACGCGTTACTTAAGTGGGGTTTTAGTACAATAGTGTTTACGTGCACTGACACTTTGTTTGCAATGAGTTCAGTCGAATTCCATTTAACGTATTCAGAATGAAACTCAAAATAATGATGATTTTAAAGAAATTATATTTTTTACGTACCTCTTAAATCCAATTAATTGCGATTTACACAATCTTCAATATATTAACACTTTCCAGAGTGATACAAGCACTGAAGTTAATCTCACACGGAATCCATCCACCAGGTACATCATACACTCCCCAAAATTGCGAACGAGATGTTGGCCACACGTAGAAGACGAAGCGCGTGTCGTGTCTAGACGCTCGAACCAGAAACGCAAGCCGTGACTTCTACAGCACGCCGTTGAGGGCACCGGAGCTGAGGCGAGCGCGGAGCGTCATCTGCGCAGCATCTTTCGCCGACGGCGGCGGTGGCGGCGGTGCGGGCGGCGTTGAGGGGCGCGAGGCGTGAGCCGGTGTTTCTCGCCCGCGGCACCGCCTCTGCCTGTTCGCCCGCCGGCCGTCCCAATTACGCCAGCCGACCTTCCGCCGCGCCGCTCGCCCGCTAATGGACGCCAATGCGCGCGAGCACGTACCTTGCGACAGGGCGACGACGACTGCTCGGCCTGCGGGCCCCACGTGGGCGGCGTCCAGGCGCGGGGCGGGGGGGCGCGGGAGCGGGCGCGAGCCATCCGCGGGCTGCGCCGGCGCGTTCACCTCTCCCGGCAGCCGCCGCCACCGCCACCGCTGCCGTCGCGCAGCGCCGCCCCCCAAGCGCCGCGCCGCGGCCCCCGGCACACTCGCTTTGGCGCTTTCACCTGGCACGCGGGCACGCGGATCACGCCCGGCTGACGCCCAGAGGTTCGGCGCTAGGCATGGGCAGATCCAGCAATTGCCCGGGGCCCCATAACGGACTGATGGGGAAAGAATAGTAAAATATCGAAAAAGAAATTAGAACTCGAGAATATTTATCGTACTTTTATAAATCGCGGGAAGGTAGTTTGTAGTTCCACAAAATTTTCAATTGTTTTACTTTAAATAGTTAATTATAGTCATTACTTATAAGGTAGGACTATGAAATGAATGAAATGATGCTCACATTAAAATAGGTTTACTGAAATTACTATTTATTATTTCATGTATGTAAATTGTGATTTTATGAAATTTTTGTAGGGTTTAAATCACCTCGGAAATTGCATTATTTTTTCACTAATTACTTTCACTTAAAATTATCATTTAAATTAAAGATATTATATTTCCCCGAAATGTTTATAACTTAAACGTAATTTTTGTTATTTGTTGTTATATAGTTTCTTGATACAACTTCAACATATTCGAGAGGAGGACTAAGTTTCAGCATTATCCCGGCCAAACTCGCACTGCCTCCATGCAGAGAAATGTGTTGCTGTCTTTTCTATTGAGCTTCTCAATAATAATTATAGAAGCCGATTTATTTAGTAGCCAAAGTATTACGTAAAAAATTATATTATAGAAAACGACCAGTTTTTTTCCTTAAAAATCTGAATTAAAATAATTGTTAACGGTCGCAACAGCTCAGCGGTATATTCATTGCTTCTGCAGCATCATTAACCGGAAGGTTGTAGGGTTCGAATCCCAGCTGTGGCATGCGTTCCACACTGTAGAACCGGGTCGAATTCGTCTGCTGCGTGGAAGAGAATTCTAGCGGCCGCTTGCTCTCATCGCTAGTTTTGTATGAGATCTCCGAGCAATACCAGGCGAATGCCGGAGTATTAATTTAACAAACAGTCCACGGATGGCGCGTAACTTTTCTTCTTCCTTGTGCTATCCTCACTCTTTACTTGCACGGACTTACACTATAGCACATAACACAAGACAAGTCGAGAGCTAGGGCGTGTCCCGGTTGGAGCTCTGTCTTGCTAGGGGAATTACCTGGATGGAAAAACCTCACCAATGTGACGTGTAGGTCGGCGCTGGAACTCCCCATCCAGCAGGGCAGGAATACCGCCTCCGGGGATATATAATGCATTGCTCTTACGTGAACTGACTTAATCACCTCAGTGGTACTCGTAGACGTGCCCAACATCAACACTCACTCACCCAAATTATGGCACTCTCAAACAAAAGCAATTTTATTATTGTTAGCAGTTTCCACTCTAATGGCTTTATTAGACCCTTGCATTATTCTATTACAGACATCTTTAGACCAATTACTGCTTTCAATTTTCGCCTCCCCAACGTCATTCTACATCTAGCATTGACATTTTTATTTTTAAATTTTTCTAAACCCCTTATTGAACCCTACTTATCTCTTAGTTTGTTTCTTCAGTTGCTGTCCAGAAATTTATGTTTTTATAATATTCGTCAACCGTTACTCTTCAGTATACACCATCTGTTGTCTTGTGTTTCTTCTCTTCCACCCATTTACCTGTTTCACTCATACCATTTTCCTTTTGTAAAATGTTTTTATCATTCATACGTTGCTTGAGAATGAAAGAGTATTCCTCTTCTACCTACATCTTATTTTCACCTCACCCCGCGTATATTCAATATTCAGTCCCATGTCCTGAATGTACGACACCTTTTCAAGAAATGCTTCCATTGTCCGTGCGCGCTCCACTCGCCCTCAAAGACATCTCCGCCTTCTCAGCCTCCGCGGCCTCTGCGTGCTACGGTCGCCAACGCGATCTCCGCCGACGCCGCAGCCGCCGGGCGGGTTCTCTTCCCCCCCCCCCCCCCCCCTCCGCAGCGTCCTCCGCGGCGGAACCGGCCGAATCTCGCCACGCCACGCCACGCCACGCCGAGCCGAGGAATGGGCGGCGGCGCACTCCGAGGCAGGGCGCCACGCGAACGGAATGAGTCGCTGGTTTCCTCCTACCTCAACCTAGGCTCACTGACCGGCTGAGGTGGCTCAGGGCATCAACTGATATTTGATTGCTAGTGATTCTGGGCGCGTCTACTACTGCGGTCATTGATTTTTATTGATTGATTGATTTTTTCGTGTTTCCGGGCGCGTCAACTCTTTCAGTAATTAGTCCTGTTAGTGTAGTGCATGTTTTTTCTCGGGAGATGTAGGTGATCTTCCCCCGCTGGATGGCGAGATCCGGCGCCGACCTCCCGTCGGCTGGTGGGGTTTCCCCCTAACCAGGACTCTCCCACCAGCGGGGCACCGCCCCAGCCGGGACAAGCTCTAACTCCCGACCGATTTCCCGGAATATGTGGTAGTTAGTGCATGTTAGTGTAAGTGTGTGTGTAAGGGGATAGGATAGAACAAGGAAGAGGAAGGACAGATCGCGCGCGGTCCGTGGCCCGTTTTGTAGGGTACTGCTCTGGCATTCGCCTGGTGTTGATCGGAGAAACCACGGAAAACTACCGATCATTGCAGCCGGCCCCTAGAATTGTCCTCCAGACAGCGACTGAATTCGACCTAGCTGAAAAGCTAGTGTCGGCGGTCATTGGACCGGTAAGTTTAGTTCATGTTTTTTCATCGGGAGGTGGCACTGAAATGGCATCAGTTGATGCACTGAGCCACTACTTCCGGTCAGCTGATGTTACTGCCGCGCCTCTGACCGGGAGGTCCTAAGTTTCGAGTCCAAACAGTGGCAGGATTTTCGACACAAGCTGCCTATACTGCTTTTCACGTTGTGTTTTCTCGTATTAGCTAGGTTAAATGCAGCCGCTGCCTCAAGAAGAATTCTAGCGGCTGGTAGTTATATGTGGTTTTGCCAATGAGCCTCCGGCAAATGCCCGAGTAATAACCTAATAAACGGGCCACGACCGCACGCGATCCTTGCTTCCTCTGCCTAGTCCTATCCTCATCCTTTACTTACACACATTTGCGTGCACTACATACATACATACATATGTCGGAAGATCAATCGGACCCTTAGAGCTCGTTCCGGAGGGAGTTGTTCCCTGTTGATGCGAGATACCTGGTTAGGAAAAAAAAATCCCGCAAGCGATAGGTCGGTGCTGAAACACATCAAGCCAGAAAAAATGCCACCACCTTCCGTGATAAATGCATCTATTACGCCTACGGGACTAATGATCAATAACAGTTGACGTGAGCGAAAACACAAAATATCTCGCTCTCCCGCTTCATTATCAACCATCGTACCACTGTGCGACACACATGAAGGCTCAAATAATTTGAGTGCAACACGATTTGGAGCGGGAGTGGAAACTGGACATTCAAATCCGGCAAGGAGTGTCGCGGTCGTTTCGGTTTAATGTAATAACATTAGAAAAGTTTCTTTAGGTAACATGAAAAAAGTTTAGATAATTTCAGTATTACGCATGATGTGGTCCAATTGGACGAAAAGCTTATATAAAATTAACTGATTTCACGGGAATAGTACGTTCATTCGCTTCCAATATCATGATCCTTCCCGAAAAGTAATTGTATTAGTATTTCCCAATGCGCGCAGAAATTGAAAGAAAACTATGTAGCTTTTGCAATGTAAGAGGATCTATTAGTTACGTGCCCAGGAACTCGGAAGAATCCAAATACAATGCAATAACTTCGAGTTTGATTGAAAAATGCAAACTTTTGATTGTGTAATTGTGTCCGTCCATCCGTCTCTGAGCAACGCTAGCGGCTAAACCGTTCAGCTGACTTTATCCAAAATTGATATTCCCCAAACGATTTGGTGGATGTCGCGGTCCCTTGAATTTGAAACAGGTATTTTAATTTGGCGGAGGTTGGATTTTACATGAAGCCTCTAGAATACTTTCCAAATTTTCAAAATATGGTGCTATTGGTTTTTATTATATTTTTTGTTTGATAGGGGTAGGACGTTTAAGAGAATAGTGCAGGTATCATTTTCGTTGATAACTCTGATTTTTCGAAAATTTGCAAAAGTTCAAATTTTTTTTCTTCGTCTTACTACAACTAAAATACTAAGCTAAAGATTTTCCCCATAATAAATACTGTTCCTTAAAGATAGATTTTGAAATAAGATAATGTACAAATTTTCGAAAATTTGAGTACTTTTCGCGTAATTTTGCGTGAAAATGCCAAGGAGAAAGTACGTCCTGTTTTTGCTCCACTTGCTTCTACATGAAATCAGTAGTTCAACGACATTCTGAATTTAGGGGATATACAATTTTTTGAAAATATGAACAGTTTCCGTGTAATTTTGCGTGAAATAGGATCTTTTAAAACAATTATTATCTCACATACTATCCTTTTTTTAAGTTTTCCATTTTATGCCACAAAGTACGGCAGTACTCTACGATAGTAAATTTAGTACTGATCCCATTTTCGGAGAACACCCCGTATTTTCAAAATTTGCAAAAAATTAACATTCCAAAATTACACAATCGATGAGATTTTGAGGAGACAATATTGAAGAAATTTCTGTGTTAAATAAAATCTGTTCTACAAATTCAGTTCTTTAAAAATGATCATTCACAATGTTTTAAAAAACTTTTTTTTTCGCTTTCGCATTATTTCTATTTGATGTTAATACAATTTATAAAAAATGGCTCAACAGTTTCTATGAGTGGAGAAAAAGATTGTTAAAAAAATGACTCAAGTCTCATTTCCTTGAACTCTGTGAATGTCCGAAAATTGCAAGAGATAGAAATAATGGGAGAAAGAAAGTGCTCTAGTAAAATCACTAGTTTTATTAAATAATGTGCCATAGAGGAGCGGTATATGGCATAGAGATCAGTCTCTGCGCCTCCAACCGCCGATGCCTGGGTTCGATCCCAGGTGGTTCCAAGTGGAATTTGCGAATGGACAAAGTGAGTTCACAGCAGGCTTTCTTGGGGTGCTCTCGTTGCTCTTGCCAATATGCATTGCACCGTAAGTTCCTTTCACCTTTCACTACCCTGTCGTATCATTAGTCATCATCGCACCGGTAGCGGTAGCTCAGTGCATCAACTGATGCCACTGCAGCGCCTCTGACCGGGAGGTCCTAGGTTCGAGTCCTGACGGCGGCAGGATTTTCGACACTAGCTTTTCAGATATGTCGAATTCAGCTGCTGTCTGGAGGAGAATTCTAGCGGCCGGCTGCTTTGACCGGTAGTTTTCCGGGGTTTCTCCAATCAACACCAGGCGAATGCCGGAGCAGTGCCCTACCAAACGGGCCACGGACCGCGCGCGATCTGTCCTTCCTCTTCCTTGTCCTATCCTCTCCTCTTACACTCACACTTACACTAACATGCACCACACAACCACATATTCCGGGAGATCAGTCGGGGGCTTAGAGCTTGTCCCGGCTGGGGCGGTGCCCCGTTGGTGGGAGAGTCCTGATAAGGGAGAAACCCCACTAGCCGACGGTAGGTCGGCGTCGGATCTCGCCATCCAGCGGGGGAAGACCACCGCCATCTCCCGAGAAATAAAACATACACTACACTAACGGGACTAATGACCGAAGCAGTTGACGCGCCAGGAAACACGAAAAAATCAATAAAAAAATCAAAAAATCAATCAATCCACAGAAGTCATCATCGCTCTAGGGATCCTAGGATCACAGCGGCGCGGCGTCTAGACGACAACAGAAGAACTAGTTGAGACGTTCCGTATGAGCTACATCAGCGAGTTATCGATAGGTAGAGACACGTTCCGGAAAGCTTGAGTGAGCAACGAGATGGTGAGGCAGTGGAGAACGTCGTCTCCAAAACCTTAGTTGTCTACGATAAGGAGTGGATTGAATGCCAGACGGGCCAAGGGGTATGTTGGCGAGGCGAGGGCTTCGTTGAAGGTAGCCTCCGAGGGGAAAACAGTTTAGTTTTATAACGTAACATACATTGATTGCAATATCGTATTTCTACTTTACACAGACGTTTCGTGACTATGAAGTAAACATTTTTTTCCATTTTAGTGCAGTAAACATAGATAAACAGGAATTACATATAGTTGCACAAATTATATGTTTTCTAATGTGTGTATTACGTTTGACCTTACGCTTTACTCTCTTACGTTCTCTTGCTTAACCCTATTTCGATATCAAGTTCTGCATTGAATCCATAAACATTCCATTCATTGCCAGGCTTACTTTCAAATTAGTGTAAAATTGAATGGCATCTGAAGGAATTAGACGGAGGACCGGCTCCAGATCCTTGCAAAATGTTCCCTATCGGTCCATAAAAGCACAAGTTAATTGATTGAAAAAGACGGTAGATGGACGCTTTGCTGCAAACGTCCAAGTTGATGATGAAGCTTTGGTCTCCAGCCTCCGCAATAACATAAAACAACCATAAGTCTTACATAATTAAGTCAATGTAGTAAAGAGAGTTATCGTAAGTCAACTCACAATATCCAACACAATATCCAACGCAAATGTTTTACAATAAATCAATATGAATAAAATAAATCTCACTAAAAATAAAAATAGCTGTCCTCGAACCAATTGTCAATCCCAAGGCCATTATGTCTCTTGCAATTCGAACATTTCCATAAATTCTTAACATACAAACAAATATTCTTCTTTTAGTTACTCTCACACTTTCTTCCTTTGTGCACAATGTATTTTTGAAAAAAAATTGAACCAGTTTCTTCACTGAGGCAAACTTAAAACCAACGTCAAAACTAAGAGTTCATTAACACGAAATTAAACAGTAAGTGCAACCATACACATCCGATCTATAGAAAACATTTCCTTATACGGGTTCCCGTTTGTAGTTCTTCGCTTTTTTTATTCGCTCTCTCGGCCTTGCGAGTCGATTCGTGAACGGTGACATGATGAAAGCTTAATAAAAGTAGTGGTGCGAGTTCGATTCCCTGCGTGAGCAAACATTTTTCGGATTGGAAACAATTTTGCGGATTCAATTAGTATATTATTACGTACCATTTCAAATAATGCAAGAAAGTAAGTGACCTTGTAGCACCACTAGTTTTATATTAAACGATTATTTACAATCTGTTGATACGCATGAACTATAAGTACTTTTTATTAAGTTACATAATAAACCTTGATTGAAGAAGAAATCATTAGTACCACTTCATTCATACGGTTGATAATAACGCCACTAGAACTTCAAAATCTGTCAGGCAAATTCAGGGGGTTATTTTTTTATGATCGTTTTATTTCCAAATTTATTATCAGAAAATATTAACAGATTTATGACTTAAGATTTGGTTTTGTTTGCTAATGTTTTAATACTTTCACTTATTTTTTATTATTTCACTTAAATTATTATTAATTATTTCACTTAACAACTATAGTTTGTTTTACAACTTACAATTCGTCGACTGTTGTAATTTTTACAAATCAGTGAGAATCTCGTTCCGAACATACTCAGGCTTCGGCCATGTTTCTTAGCGGCCGTCTTCTCGCTTTGCTTAGCCTCCGCCGCCACCTTCCGCGCTCGAGGCCGATGGAGCGAGACAGCTGCGTCCGCTGCGAACGGAACTGGGGATATCAGCGCAGTTCCTCACTTAGCGGAGATAATAGCAGCAAGTCGCCGACTCGTTGAAACGGAGAACGAGCAGTTGCCGCTCTGCTTGCTGTACTAATGGCCCTCTGACATTTCACTGGTCGCGTGACTTCGCCGGAGAAGGAAATACAGAAACAGTAGCAACGAGCCGCAAGTGTAACGTAAGCAGATAAAGTAATGTATTAGTTTGCTGGAATAAAAAATTGTATTTCTGTTTTGCAATAAAATTGTTTCAATATTTGTATTCCTCACTTGAATGATATAATATACTGTTTATCGGATCGCGTGAAGGAGAGAGTCAATAAAGATAATGATAATAACTTAAAACGTAAACATTATTTGATAAAACCACACCCTTTTCCTCAAAGCAATGCCGTACAGTAGCAGCGGTCTTGAACATGCGATAAAGACCGAACGACACAGACCTTACAGAAGAATTTATTAAAGTCTGATTTATAGCAAGAGGGCTTGCTCCTTGAATATTAGCAAATAAATAACCGTTGAATATACGTTGAACACAAGATCTTGCATTTGAGATTGAACAATAATTCTAATAATTTCAGTAATTTTGTCTGCATGATACGTATACCTATACATCTATATACCATATATCTATACCTTACGTTTTTCTTTACATATAGGTGATATTTGATCATTTCTTCACGACATTCTTACACCAGCCTCAGGGTATGCTTCTTTAGGCATGAGGAAAAGTCTCCAAAATTCACAGAGTTGCACAGAGGTTGCAAATTATATCTTTACACGTCTCCAAGTAGGGTCGTCATCAATTATATTTATCTTTGACCTGGAAGCAGACTCATGCAATTTTAAATTTTTAAACATAACATATTTTTTGACATGCCATGCGCGAAACGCGGTTTCTCGTGCTTGTTTTCCGTGTGTGAAAAACAGAGCAATTTTTTCACAGTGTGCGAAACATCGCGAAGCATGTGCGAAACATCTCCAACGATTCGCAATCGCCTTCCGTTTTGTCGACGTCTGTTTATTGTTTACAAACAATAGCATTACGGCGCTCACTGGAACCTATTTACTTATAATAAAATTTTGAGTTATACATAACCTATTTCTAGTTATTTGATACTTAATTGACATTACTTGACGCATTGCGTTTCGCTTACGGAATGTTAAAATAGTATACGCAACATGGGTGCAAGGTGATTCACGCATTCGTCTCTTTGTCGACACAGATTTGACAAACTTGACTTGTGTGTGAATCACTTGATTTTCGCCCTTGTTACGTAAATTACTATTTAATGATGTCAGACTGAGAAGGGTCCTGATCTAGAAAGGACTGAAACATTGCAAGAAACAGGTGCATCAATAATATTGATAGTTGCCAAACTCTGCTTATTTGGCCAATAATAGACTATGAAATAGATGTGGATATTTACATTTATTAAATTTAAACTATAAATTTTCGAGAAAAAAAATAGTCTTTCGGACATGTCCATCAGCGCTAGCCCGTACCTATCACGTCAGTCGCATCTGTAATAGGATTGATTGATTGTATATAGTGTTTGCGGATGTGTCAACCAATATTTACTCTTGTAAATCTAATGCACATCGGGTTGCGGAATTTCACAAACACACAACCCCCCATCGGGGCACTGCCCAAGCAAGAACAAACTCAAAGCTCGTGACAGGTCTCCCGACATAAGATAGTATAATGCTTGAAGGTGTATATTCGCGTGTGAGGGAAGAGGAGGGAACAAGGATAAGAAAGGAAAAATCACGTGCAATCTGTGGGGGACCGTTTGTTTAGGTTCTGCTCCGGCATTTGCAAAATATTGAGAAGAAACGTGAAAAAACTATCGACCAGAGCAGCCGGCCGCTAAAATTCTTCGCCATGCAGCGGCTGAATTCAACCTAGCTGTATAGCTGGAGTCGAAAATTCGCCATTGTCGGGACTCGAAGCCTCGAATGTCTGAGGTGGCTCAGGGCATCGATTATTGATATCATTGCAGTGCCTCTGACCGGGAGGTCCTAGGGTCGGCGGATCCCAGAGGACACCAGGCGAATGCCGGTATAGTACTCGCAAATACACAAATGCTAACAAATCGCTAACAAATGGGTCACGAACCGCACATGATCTTTCCTTTCTCTTCCTAGTCCTGACCTCTCCCCTTACTTCCATTTTCACTTACGTTTATGTGCACCACTATCACATATGACGGTCATATACTAGCTTGTCCCAGCAGGTGGGAGATACCCTGATGAAGGAAAATCCGCAAGCCGATGTGTTCGAAGGTCGGCCCCAAATCTCACCATCCAGCCATCTATGGAGAACACTGCCGCCCCCGTAATAAAAAATATACAGAACTAAATACCACAGAAGCTGACTGTCTGTCTGTAGTGGCACAATGGCCTCTGACGGGCCAAGGCCTACCATTAGCGTCCCGGCCTTGCGGCCATGAGTTAAGGGGTACGTGTGCTTAACACATAGACATCCCTACGGCGTATTTGAATCTTCTCAACTTGAGAAGTGAGCTTTCTCATCGACACACAGCAGCAGATAGTTAGTTAGTTAGTGCCTTATTTTACGTGGCGAGACTCGGGCCATGAGGCCCGCTCTTCCGTCTGACCACTCAAATTTCGCTACGCTCCTTTCACCTAGCGGAGAAAGAAGTTTATGTTGGGCGACGAAACATGCGACTTGAATTTAGTTCAGAGGTATCATTTAGGCTTGAGGATCCTTTACATGCAGTAAATCTACTACATGGGACAGCCGTCTTAACTTCCCCTCCGAAGGAAGGCGTACGAAGGATTTTTTCGCCCTTAAAAATCCACGGCTTCGATCGGGTTTCACCCCGCAAACTCGGGTACAACAATCCGATACGCTGACCGTTATACCACCGAATCCGCACAGATACGGTACATTGCAAGGAAAGCACATCTGCCCCGACCGGCAATAGATCCCGGGATCGCTTCCTGGAAAGCGAGAACGCTGACCAGTGAGCTAACCGTGGGGATATAACTGTTAATACCCCCGTAATAAACAAATGATTCAATGAATCAATAATACACTATGTCCCCCGATTGGCGGCGCTGCAGAGGCAATGGCTGGCCGCGAGCGTCCCTAGGCGTTGTCTCACCACACGTGGAATATAGCTGTTGACGCCACTGTAAAAATAGGGAACGGATTTCCATTTAATTACATGTTTTTATTAGGATACAGAAACTAGATACATGTATTCAATAATATTTATTTGAGTTTACAAGACATTCTGAATGATTTGGAACTATTTTTGTTTTACATATTTTCATATATTTTGGTATAATTACATACTTTTACATATTTTACCTACTACTACATATTTCGTTATATTTTAATATATTTATACGTCTAAAAGGAACATGACAAATGCGCGTTTGCATTATGTGTTACGGAATTGTCTTTCTTAAAAATCAAATGTAACGCTGCTGGGCTTCTATGACCATATCTTCGACATAATTATCACTCCCCCCCCCCACTTACTGCGTACTCGGAGTAAAGAACGAGCGGACTTCTGTGAACAAAAGTAATTTCAACCACGATTTTGCTCATGTTTCAAACAGCATATTCGTTACTCGATCGAAAACTAACAAATATTGTTTACAGAAAATTGTCTTACGCCTTGTTCGATTGGGGAGGGGGTAACCCCCTTCCCCGCGATCCATCACTGGCTATACGATACTACTATTCATTGGAACACTGGCGTCTCCTAAACATTGTAATATATACCTATGTACGTATTTTATAATTCGAATCAAATTTTTGTGTGGTGAAATATAGTGTAGAATTACTTCAGTAGAGATAGCTTTCAGCAGCTTTCAGCACTCCGAATGCTTCTTAATAAACTGATTGGCGACCTTATATGCTCGGAAAATGCTTGTGGAGAACAATTTTAAACACAATAATGAATTTTTATTTTACATATTTCCTTTTTTTTACATATTTCGGAAAAACTAAAAAATTTTTTTTATTACAATAAATTCCGTTCCCTAGAAATAAACAAACGATATAATCAATAAATAATACACTAGGTCTTCCGATCAGCTGAGCTGCAGAGACAAAGGCTAGAAGCGAGCCTCCCCAAGCGGTGTTTCTCTACACGTGGGGATATCGCTGTTGACGCCTCCGAAACAAAAACAAAAACAAAACAAAAAAAAATACAATCAATCAATAATACACTACAGGGGAGTTCAAGAGACAATGGCTGGCAGTGAGTCTCCTCAGGCGATGTTTCACCTCACGTGGGGATATAGCTGTTGACACCCCCCCCAAAAAAACACGATATAACCAAGCAATCAATCGTACACTATGTTCATCGGCACGCTGTATAGGCAACGGCAGCCTACGAGCCTCCCCAGGCGGTGTTTGTCCAGTGTGCGCGGGGTCGGAGAGAGGCAGCGCCGGGCAGTGCGGTGCCCATCCCTGACCCGCCTTACGTCAGCGCGCGGAGGGCGGCCGTGTTCGGGAGGCGCCCCGGGCCACGCGGCCGCAGTGCGACCTTGCCAGCGCCGCCGCCCGCCGCGCTCGCGTGCTTCCTTTTGCCAGCGAAGAAGCTTTTTGGAGGCTGCGCAATAAAGACGCCAACTCCGCTTATTGATGCGACGTGGCGTTGTCTCTCTGCCCGCGGGCTCCGAGAAGCAATGCCACGCAGCAGTGGCTGCATGCGACGCGAATGAAAATGGCAGGACATACTCGAGCCTCTTTTATGCTATCGAGTTTAAAAATTTAATTACGTGTATCGAATTATTTTTATTACTGGTATTCAGATACGTCATCGCAATAATAAACTTTCAGCTCATCCATATAATTTGCAGATACTATAAAACGAACCTCAATAAGAAAGTCATAGATGGTGAATTTACTCAACATTAATAATTCTCATTTTAGAGAGTTAAGCATAAAATATTTGTTAACGTCTGGTTGTTCAATACTAACTCTCTGAAAACTAAAAATTTGCCCCTACAAGGATGCCGGACACTTTTTCTTTCCTTCTCTTTTCGCCACCAAACGCGGGTATACTGTCGCAGTTAATTACTTACGTCCTTTCCTGAATTAGTGAATGTGTATAATAATGTTAGGATGGACATTGTTAGAACCGTTAATTTTGTTAGGCATTTAGCCAAGTGTTTTATAAACTTGCTCCAAACGAAACATAGAACTAACAATTTCTTCTTTTTTTTATTGTCTCCTTCAACAATATTTGACCGCGCGAATTCTTGTTTTCGTACGTTAGTTTGACCATCTGTAACTCAGTATAATGGATTCTATTGGCACTATTATTAACAGAACCTTCTAGAATATTCTTGAAGAGTTATAGAGAAAACATGTTTTGAGGTGCTTCAAAGCATCTACTCTTTAACCGCTGTCAAAATCACAATGCTGCATTTTTGGTTTAATGTGAATCGTTTCAATTCAAATATCGAGTTGACAATTATTAAACCTAATTTTTTGATGAAACGAAACGTTTTTAAAAATATTTCTCCTTAGTTTTTCATGTAGCGTTATACTTCAGAGAATGACGAATATGGCAGTTGTACTATGTTTAAAATTTTGTTTACTATCAATTTATATTACGAATAAAAAATGAATCATGAAGGTACTATCTACGGGCGTTGCGCAGCGTTAGTTATTTTATAATATGTTCAGGTAATATGATGGGTTTAGATAATTTGTAAAAATCCAACGACCCAATCCTCGTAAATTTCTTACTATTGAATGGGAATTTTTCAAGCATCAAACAGATTTAATATGAAAACGTAAGATTTTGTACATTATGCTACAAACAAATCAGCAGGCACTCTTACTAATCTTAACTCGCGTTATTCCGTGACACGTTGCCGTTGAGCATTTCTAGTAAAAAGTGCACCCAAAATCCTTAAATGTCTGTTTTTGGTCTCCCAGAGGAGGTTATGTTTCTAGATTACGGTTTGCAAAACAATGTGTTTCTTGACTTCACGTTACATTGCTGGTTGTTTAGCACTTCTATGACCCCAAGCTGTAGAATAGTGTTCAGAAATGTCCAGAAAATCGAAATATACGTTATACATTGACTATTTGAAATTTTGTGCAGTTTAAATGCATTATCCTGTTTTCCATTTCATAATGAATGGTTCATCATATTAGAAAGTTCACTCACAATACCTAGTCTTCGCCAAGTAACACACAATTCGAAGCGTGGCCGTTCGAAGTTGGGTTCCTGTGTAATATATTTTATATTTAACATCATTATAACAATCTTGGGAAAATTTTGTTGAGCTATATTTATTATCACTTTTTACAGTCCAACCTATAACAATTTTTTAAATTAGATAATGAATCTATGTAATTAAATCTATGTAACAATGTAAACTGTGTCTACGTTTATTTAGACCACGTAGTCAGAGCTTGCTTATCGTAATGGCTATAATTAAAAGGCGTATCAAAAAACTTTGTCGTACTCATAATCTGCCACCAATTATCTGATTTCACCGCCTGTGTCCAGAAGCAGTCCAACCAATGGGCCCATCGATTTTGTAGTAAGCCGCTCGATACATAATTGCGATGCAGCGGCTGGGCTGATTCCCTCCTACAAAGTAATGAGAGCTCTTGGACGAATATAGAACGTTCTGTTATGTCATAACAGAGGTGAACGTCCATCTTTAGGGTTTATTTCTGACGCAATTATTTCAAATTTCTAGTATCTAAGTGTTTCTTACGAATTAAAAAAAAAACGTACATGAACGTATGTTTTTAAAACTACATTGACGATGTATATGCTCAATATATAAAATCGTAATGTGACGAAAAAGGTGCTATTACCTAAATAGGTTGGCAGTGCAAAATATAAGTAATAATATTAGAATATTTTAGTGCATCTTGTGTGAGTTTTGTAAGTATATTTTGACCCAGGTGTAGTTTTTCACATTTTCTTCTTGATTTGCGATAATTTCTTCGATATTGTTTTGTTCCTAAAAAATGTAGTTGCAATTTCTGGAAATGTAATTAGAATGAGGCATTCACAATGTCATACTAGTAAAGCAAAACCTTTATACGGAAATATTTGAAAAACATTTGAGAGCGTTTTTTGAGGAATCGTCGTGCGAGTCTTTATGGTAAAATTAGCATTTTGAACTGATTTACACAACGTCATGACTCGAAAATGATTCATAATATCCAATAATTATACACGACGTCTATCTCGCCAACTTTGCAGTTTTTTCTGTAGCGAATGTGACAGGGAGGCCATATGTTCAAGTATTTCGGTTCAAGAAGTTTCGAGTACCGTCAGTGGCGAATTTTCGATACTAGCTATATAGCCTCCAAATACCTAGGTCGAAGTTAGCCGCTATTTGGAGGATAATTCTAGTAGGCAGTTGCCCTGATCGGTAGTTTTCCGTGATTTCTGTGATCAATACCACCTGCTGTCAATACCACCCTTCACACTCACACACACACACACACACACACACATACACTTATACTCGCTTGTACTTCACTATCGCACATGTCGGGAGCTTAGACTTCATCACGGCTGAGGCAGTGCCCCGCCGCCGGGGAGATTCCTCGAGGACTCGTCATGCCTACGAGTAGATCGGCGCCAGATCGCACTATTCACTGGGGCTCGAAAAACGCCACCTCCAGAGATTAAACATTCACTACACTAACGGGAATCATACCCGTAGAAGCTGACGTTCCCGGAAACTTAAATCAATTGGTAGATTTGAAGAATATTGACGTTGTAAAATAGATTAATAAAATATTAAATAATCCATAATGTAGATGTATGAGAAAGTGAAAATATTGTAAAAGTTTGCAGTTTTCGAAGATTCAGATATTTTATTGAAAATCATATTACACAATGTCCATTTTGATAAGAATGTTGTATGCAGTTGAGGCGCTAATGTTGTTCAAGGATGCACAAACCGGCAGACCGACAGACGAAAGAGTGAAGAGAGTGCTCAAAAGACAAAAGACAGCAAGGCCAGTCCTAGAGCATGTCCAGCAGGGCTGTGCTCCGTTGGTGAAAGATACCTGGAGGGAGATGCTCCGTATGCCGATATGTAGGTCGGCGCCGAATCTCGCCATTCACCGGTAGAAGACTACCGCCGCATCACATGATAAAAAATGCACTACACTTATCGGGCTATTAACTATAGCAGTTGACGCGCCCGAAAACACGGAATAATCAATCAGCTGGATAGATAAGTGTTTTCGAAAACAAAATAGAAACAATTTTTATGTTATCAGTGGTCAGAAAAACCTGTAGTCCCTTCAAAGCTAGTGAACAGTTTCGTTGCACCATTACATACCTTTCTCTATAATATATAAAAGATAAATAAAAAATATACATTCTTTTTTACTTTCTTTCTTGTTCATTTGTAGTAAGACCTGTGAAATCTAAAATATTCTTGTTATATTAACGTTTTATGTACATTAATGAATGTTTAATTATAGCAGATGAAATAGCGAATTACTTAAGAGTCCATCATTGTCTTTTCCTGAGTTAGCTCAGGACCACGTTGCCATTGCGGCGACTCTAACCGAGGAGTTGTAGGGTTTGTGTTCAACGGTGGAAGATTATTGGTACTAGCTAGATAGCTAGATCAAATTCAGCCGCTGATTGGAGGAGAATTTTAGAGTGCGGATGCTCTGATTGGTAGCTTTCCGCGATTTCTCAATTCATCAATTTGAGGTGTATGCCAGATCAGTACTGTTGCTTAAAGAAAGACACAGATCGCGAACAATATATTCTTACTCATCACTGACTCGCCTACACGCTTGGCATAATTACACACACACTTCCAGCTCCATTTTCGTCAGAAGACCACTCAGGAGCTGAAAACTTTTCCCGCGCTGGAACGAAGAGGGGATATCTCGCTAGCCGATGGATCTCACGTTCCAGCGGGAGAGAATACCGCTACCTCCAGGATATGACATGCAATACACTTACGGACTGATGACAGTAGTAGTGAACGCACCCGTAAACACTAATCGATCAAGCTAGCAAACGATCAATCTGAAGCTTCGTTGACAAAGAGGTTCTAGATTTGAGCCTCTTTGGTGGCTTCATTTGGACACAAGCAAGGTACTCGAAGCTAGGTCGAAACGTATCACTGTCTGGGTGACAATTCTTGAGGGTGCCTCTGGTAGTTCATTTACGTCCGGTCAATTCCAGGCGAATGGTTGACAGAGCAACAGAACGTGCGAGATTCTTCCTTCCTCGTTCCACCGACTTTCTATCCTGGGAGTCCAGTGATCGTTCTCCCTCAAATGCTATATTTTTCATCGTTGTATGGATATCTCTGGGGCATGTTGAAGATTGTGAGACCCAGGCGGCCAGCTGTAGGCTCCCTGAATTATCTCTCGATGTAGGACAATTGGAGTAATACCTTTAGTTTCGAATAAAACTTTAATAAAAACCATTCAATTGTCGTAAGGATGACGACACCGTCAGTGATTTCTGTATAACCAACGGTCCGAACGTGCAAAACATAGATTACTTTCTAATGTTAAGTTTAGAACGAAAATAATTTATATATTTTCTTTAATCTGCTATTTAAAGAGATCTCAATAATATTGTAATTGCAGTAGTGTAACAAGAACTCATATTTTCTATGACTTTTTGTCCTTAGGATCCATTAGCCATTTCTGAGTCGAGTACTAACAAAATTTTGCAAGTTTTAATTGACTACTTCTGGAACAAAAGAGTGGTTTGAAAATAAATTAATAAAAATAAACAAATTATAAAAAGGACATTTTTAGGCAATGAAAATATTGCGAAAGAGGTATGCTAATAACCTATTGAGATTTACGTAACTAATTTAAAACGTTTGCTCAAGAAATTTAAGAAAATTAAATAAATGCTATTGAGTATGGCCAGAACTGGTGCATTAAGCTCTCCAAGTCAACAAAATGTTAAACTGCATCCGTATTTTGGATTTCGCAAATTTCACAGAATTATCTCTGCCTCAAGATCTGACTTCAAACACTCTGTTGCCGCCCGTTTGGAGGCGAAATCTCGCTGTGAGGTTTCCGAACACATCGCCCCTTATTTCATTACTTCATCGGTGGAGCGACCTTGGGCGGTGGGCGGCTTACATCTTTTCAGCCTTAGCAAGATAAATATTTGCCGTGCGTGACGGCGCGGGGCGGCGGGTGCTTGCTGAGTGCGGGAGGAGCTTCCGATGAATGAGCGCCTCCAAAGGCGCCGCGCGGGATTTGCCCTTTCGAAACACAGGCGCTGCGCCGCTCCCTGCTCGAGGGGCACTTGGCGATTCGCTCCCGTGCACGTGTGGGCGCGCACTCGCCGCTCGTGCAAGTTGGGCAATAAATAAAAGATTGCCTCTGTCGTGATTTCGAATATTCTGAAAAACTCTTCGTTTCAGTGTGGGTGGTATTATGCTAGAACAATTTTTTGTTATGAAAGAATCTTCTTATTTGTCGTGTTAGTAGTAATTGTTTTCATGCATGACAATATTACTACGTGAACAACGTGTAAAATGTTTTAGCATGCAAACTTTTTCACGAATATTCAAGCTTATCCGTTGATTACAATATTTTCCCTCCTTTTTAAGTAATTACTACAAGTACAAATAATTACTATAAATAATTTCGTAAGATCAGATACAACTCTTATTTATCAAAATGGACGACAAAAATATGTATATTTTCAAAGTAGTCTGATGTGTGAGATTTGTCATTTTCTTGATTAAAATGAATTACAAAATAATGAACACAAACTGAGTATAGAGTTGGAGAATAAGATTTTAATTGGATTAAAATCTATAGTTAAAGTTTCTTTCTATAGAAACAATTTCTTCTCAGGTACACGTACACTCTCATAAATAGCATGGTTACAAAACTTTATTCGAAATTAGTTTTGAACACAAAAAATACAATATATTCGATTTAATGCGATTCACAAAAAATGTGTTGACACAATCTTCAAGACGAAAAACTAAATCAATTATTTCTGTACTCTATCATGTAAGCAATTTGAGCATTTCCCTTACAAAAAAAAAACGGGATCTTTCGTCATTTAAACCAGGCTTTATACGAGACATATTGGTGCAATATTGGGAAATTCAACTAAAACTAAAATAAATCTACTAGTTGCAATACAAAACTAGGTACTGGGAATTATCTTGTGCATCTCAAGATTATTTTCTATTACGTAATTTGTAATATCAAATATCGTTATGTGGATTCTTAACGAAATATTTTCATGGTTTTCTCCCATTATTCTTGTATCCCTTAATTGTTTAATTTAAATAAGTCAAGAAAGGAATTCAATGGAATTCGATCAAAATCCCAAACTCATACACAGGTATTCCAGAAATAAAATGAACGAGGTACAATACTTGCATAAAATGAGTCTCACTAAGTGCAAGGTTGTAGCAGTTGTTTTGTGCAGTCGGGGATAGCTATCACGAATAGCTTATGTATGACCTAGAATTGATAACGTGTAAAGCTTGTGAATGCGATCCATGAACGAGCCCCATGTGGGCACCATGTGCTGGGCAAGAATATATCTCGCTGGAGGAAACGAGCAAGCGACAGAAATTCTCCGTGAACGAGCTCAGGAGCAGTGGTCGAGTTAGGAAATCCAATTCTGAACATGCTTTAGAACTCGTTAGTTTGTTTGGTGGCTGGTTTTTAGTGAATCCGGGCGCGTCAACTACTGAAGTCATTAGTCCGGTAAATATAGTGCATGTTTTTCTGTCGTGAGGTGGAGGTGATCTTCCCCTGCTGTATCGCGAAATCCGGCGCCAACCCTCCGTCGGCTAGCGGGGTTTCCCTCAACCTGGTATCTCCCACTAGCGGAGCACAGATCCAACCCGGACAAGCTTTAAGATCCCGACCCGTCGCCTGGTATGTGTGGTAGTGTAGTACATGTTAATGTGAGTGTAAGAGGTGAGGATAGGACAAGGAAGGGAAAGGAAAGAGCGCCTAGTGAAAGTTTACATGATAAGGATACCTAATTTTTAATTTATTTATGTAAAATATAATCTGACTCGAGTTATTTGTTCTTTTACTGTAAAACATGAAATTTATAATTAAAGAAAAATCTATAAGGGTGATCCAAGGGTTGTGGTTTGGAAAGAAATTTGAATTTTCTACTCAGCCACATTTTGTGACTTTTTTCTTTAAATGGAAGAAGTAGTTTTGTAGTGAAAACACTTAAATCTTAATTTATATATATATATATATATATATATATATATATATATATATATATACAGTCATATATAATTATATGACTGTATCAAACAAATTAGAATTCAATGGCTTAGTAAAAAAGCTAGTTTTCGATGCAAGAACAACCACAGCACCAATAAAACCGTTTTTAAAGTTTGGTCACTTCAGTCAAAATTCTCTAATAAAACTAACATGAAATAATATTTATTCGTTATTTTCTAAATTTAGTGAAAAAGGCCCGAAAAATGGGGTGTTTATGGGGTTTGTGGTACCCCTAAGCCCATTTGAAAAGCGGATTTATTGGTGCTGATGTTGTTCTTGCATTGAAAACTTAACTTTTTTTCACTTAGCCATTGAATTCAATTTTTTGATACAGCCTAATATATATAATATGTAATACATTAAAATGAATCCAATGAACGCTTATCTGATGTGATTTGTTCATTTCACTGTTCAAGTCCTTCATAATACAAATTTACAGATCTTGGTATATGTGGTAAATCTAAAACTTTTCAATTTTATTTTCAGAAACATTTATCCATGTGTTCACAATGAATAGTGAATGTATTGTTCCAGAATCTCCATTGTGTCATTAGTTTAAGAGAGAAAGTATGTAACTACATTTTTGGAGTTTTCGATATTTGGAATAACTTTTGTACAGCTTTTCCTTTTTGTGCGATGTAATCGCGGGAGTTCAACTAATAATAGTAATAATAATAGTAATAATAACTAGTAATAATAAGTATTAGTAATAATAATAATAGTAATAATAATAGTATAAGTATAGTATAGTAATAATAATAATAATCACTACCGAGGAGCCGGTATTCGTGATATGTGATTGTGCAGCGCTGCTGCTGATCCCAAGGCGATATTCATCCGCCTGCCTGCCCGCCCCGTCCCCCCGCCCCGCGCCGAGGGCCGCGCCGCGCCGCTCGCTCAAATATTGACACAGCTGCAAGGGGAGCGGGGCGTTTCGTCCTGTTTGATGTTCTGGGCTATTGGTCGCGACATAATGAACGGGAAACTTCGCACTTGAGCCAAGAACGAAGGAGGGGAAAAAAGTCGCTACTTGCATGGGAGAAAGGCGGTATTGTTTGCGTAGGCGCCTTGTTTAAGATACTTTTTCCTTTTTAGTTCACAGCGGCAGGCATGACTTAAAAGTACGTTGAGTGACAAGTTGGCATTACTGTCCTTTGTTTACCCGAAACTATGTCCGGGCGCCACTGGTGTCATGCTTAATTTCAGTTATTACTCAGCGTCCTTTATGATTTTCACAGCTGTTTTTTGCTCTGAGTAAACATTTCCGTGTGTTTGCATTTCATACCAGCAATTTGATTGTGATTAAGATAATTGTCAAATACCTAATAATTGAGTTGAAATATTTATATTGCGCAATCATTAACATCTGGAATGAGCGTTTTGAATGAATCTAAATTTAGTGATGTCAGATTTAAAATAACCATAGAGGTAGTGGTATTTTTATCTGTTAAAAAGGAATATTACCGATATGAAATGGAAAATAACTCTTAAAAATTATAGTTATCATTTCATTCGTGTATATTCTTCATTAAGATAATACATATTATATTCCTGCGAAATTAAAGGGAATAGCACATTGTAATAAGCGAGGGTTACTGCTCCTTAGTTTAGACGCTCCTCACTAGAACATATGAAAGTGCTTGAAAATGTGCCACAGAAATTCAAAATGTTTACCATAATGTATCGTTTGCAGGATCAGTTTTTACAGGATGAGGTGAATCGTACCTACAACAATGAACAATACGACAGATTGGAGTAGGCAGGTGGGATAACTATTATTTGATGGCATGGAATACAAGCGGGCACTCTCAGTGTCGTGGCATAGGATGAGGCAGCACAGATATGATGACAAAAAGAGGAAGTAGCTGAGGCAGCGAAACGTGAATCAGAGGTGGACATGTGGGTGAGCCTAAAGCCAGAATTGTAGGAAGATGTGAGGAGAGAAATATGGTAAGAAGAGTGGGCGAGAACTGGATAGTGTTATTGACATGAAGCTTAGGCAAGAACGTGAGTACGGTATTGAGCGTGGAAGAAAGTGGCCTGGGTGGGGGGGGGGGGGGGGGGGGGAGGCGAGGGAGTGGGCAAGGGAGTGGACAGGGAAGTGGGCGAGGGAGTTGACGAGGGAGTGGGCGCGGGAGTGGGCGAGGGAGTGGGCGAGGGAGTGGGGGAGGAAGTGGATCATGGAGCGAACGGTAGGTTAGTCCGTGGGCTGGAGAGTGGACGGCATCGTAGGTTGGTTCGTGGGCTGGAGCGTAAACTAGAGCAACGATCAGAGTGTGGGCTGGAGCTAGGGCGTGGGAGAACACGTGTGCCGATGCGTGGGCGGCGGTGGGCAGCGGGGGCAGCGGGCGCGAGCGCAGGCGGAGAGGGTGGGAGTGGTGGCGAGGGGGGGGGGTAGGGCGGGCGCCGCATTGCCGATTTCCCGGAAGGCGCGGGCGCTTTCCAGGCAGCGCTTCAGTGGCTGCCGGAAGCGTCGCGTCGCGGCGCCGCGCCTCCATCTACACGCCCGGCAGCGCTCGTAAACGGGGAAACTCCCTCCAAGTCACGTAGCTCCCGGAAGCTTAGTGGCGCACAGGGCCCGCAGCACTACTTGCTGCAACGCACACTAATTATGTAAATTCCCAATGAAGGGGTAAAATATTGTAACGGTACCAATCCATATATCCGATTGCGCCGAACGGGGCACAGTCTCTGATGAGATCAATATACCTGTATCTTACCCGATCGTCTTCTATGCCGTTTTCTTTCGACGAGTAAATGGCTCATGTACAATGAAATGAATCACCTTGCAGTGGATGAAATGCACCCGTATTATTATCGGTATAATAAAGAACACTGCCCAAATCAATGTAATTACATTGGTTATACATGGTAATTCAGACCAGGTGGAAAGAATACTAAGAAATGTGTTCAGAATAGCAATGCAAACATTTTTCGACATGGCGAATATGTAGACAGCCGATTTTTTACTTCATAAATTCAATTATTATAGCACACATTCAGAAATATTTACGTTGATGACAACTTCACAAAAATGTATCTTCACATACTTACTTCAAACTATCAAAAAGGGATGAAATCATTTTTTTTTTAATTTTTAGCACTGAAGATATGTTAAATATTGCAGACTCAACTACAACATTTTGGAAATAATAGGCGGTACAGGGAAAGCGCGAGTGAAGGTCAAAGAAAAATATTCAAGGTCACTTCTTCAACGATCTTATTTACATTCTCTTACTCTACGAAACACCAATATCCACAGTTCTTCCGTGATGGAAATGATGCGTAAAGAAAATCGACTACAATTAGAACTGAACGATGTTTAATTGCATACCATATTGCGAGTATCAAAGTATTGATATTCGACATGTAAGATGAGAAACGTATTATTAAATGCGGGAATATGTTAAAATCAATATTGTAAGTAATGAGAATGAATCAGAATTTAGTTAAACGTTCTATCATTTGTTAAATGCACATTGCGTTTGTATTATTTTGTTATTTCATGCAGCACATAAACGCCCCAGTAATCCATAGTTTCAAATGATACCGTTACTTTACGAGGATTTGATTTTCCAAAATCCTTATGTGCCCTTCACAATTTAAAAAAATACGTTTTCAGTAAATCTACTCAGGCGAAGTGATCGAAATGAAAAAGCTGAAAACGTAACCAATAAAGTAAAGATTTATAGCAGCACTCATACGCAAATTATACAACTAGAGTATGCACTATAACAAGATTACTAGAACAGACAAGAAGTGAAACTCTCTTCTCATGCATGGTTCTTTTATTAATCACGTGGAAATCTATTGTATGTATATTCTTATTTCTGTCTAGTCAAGGCAACTTAACTGCCCACGTACATTGGGGAACTTAAGTTCTACTTTGTTCGAAGTGAGCTCTACTCATTTAACCACGTGCCAGTGCTTGAAACACGATTCTTTCTTTCACTTTTAATATCACTAGTCCATTGATTCTTGCGCCAGCAACTCGATTCAACGATACTCGTCAAGATACATGACCGTAAGTAACGGACGTTCTATCATCTCCCCCTTAATTTAATGATTTTTTTAATACATTTTTCGGTAGGCTTTGTACTCTTTGCTCTCATTTGTGACGATTCATATGAATTCGTCAAAAATATTAGTATTGAATTATTAAATATTAATCCCGAAAGTGACCGTGCAATGTAAACAAGTGCAGAAAAACGAAAAGCAAGATGTTTTATTTAAAATTGAGCCGGGTATAAGGAAATGTGTTTACCAACGAATACACCGGCCGTAAGTAATAAAGAGAAGGGTATACATTATATAAATAATAGCGCAGATATTAAGTGTTTTGGCAATTAGATCCAAACGAACAATATTATATGAAAGACAGTTGAAGAGAAAAAATCAAAAGGCTCGTGATGTAATATACAATTTTTAAAGGATTAAAAGAAATAAAAGTGGTAAAATGTAGATAAAACAGCGTCAAAATAACGTGGTTAATCGCGAGATTAGATAATATGACAGTATTATTATAATTAAGGAGAAAAGGAAAAATGTTCTACAGCAGTTGCCAGACGAAAGTAATGACATATATTTTAGTTTTCTTGTTAACAAGCAGTGATAAAAACAGAATGATGGTAGACGGTATGATAGACGTACGTGTGAGGCTATGTTTTTTTGATCGACGATCGCTAAAGAGTTTTGTAAAAGTAAAAATGTGGATTATATGAAAGTATATATGATGAGTTTATAAGAGAAAGGTGAATATGGATGTTGAATGTGGAGAAATAGTATTTTCCTGGAGGTCAACGGAGCGAGGACTGCTGATGGTGGAAGGCTGACTTGCTGCATCCCAGGGAAATGCAAAACTTTTGGACTATTTTTTGACGCGAAATAATATGAGAAGGCCAAGAATGTTTTTAGCAAATAGAAACATAATACTAGGGTTAAAAGGTAAATGGCCAAGAGACCACGCGTGTACGGTGTGAATGATTTGTTTTCTTTTGATTTAGTGTACATTTGTACTAAAGTTATTTCAAAGACCACAAATATTTCGTAAGTATATTGTTATGGTTATTTTTCAGTGTATGCGTTAGCAGTTTAGGCGGAGTTGCTGAATTAAGTAACAAAGGTAAAATTATTTGTGGCAGAAAATAGAGTTGTGCCACTCATTGCGATCGCAACATTAAAATTCTGAAACTTTGTTTTTATTAGATTGTTAAGTAGAAAATGATAGTTGCCACCAGCAACAAGCCAAGCATCCTATTCGCAGAATATTGTTGAAAACACGCCGATTCCCATTTTGAACGGCTTCGCAGCTTCACCTCAAAATACAAATTTCTGAACCCGGTAGATTAGTTTAACGCGAAGAAATATAAATCATTTTTAGTATTGTTTGTTTATTAATTTATAGGAATTACGTCCAGCAGGAGACGAAAATATAATTATCATTGTTTTATTAGAGAATTACGTTGCAGTGGGCACCCAGCGCAGGACGAAGGTATTATAGGTAATGTTATTATTACTTATTTTAATTAAAGAATACAAAACCGTTTAACATCGGAGCAATTTTAACTGAGGCATTGAAATGTAACGCAAACGGATTAACATCTCACTGCTTCCTATTTCTTCCTAACCTGTCACACCGGCAATACGTTTGCTTGTACTACAACAATACGGTAACTTGCGAGACCCTAATGCGTAAACATTCGTGAATTTCTTAGTATCTCTAAAATGTTCTTGGAGCGATTGCTACGACCCTCTGAGCCGCTAATCTTGTGTTGTGTCTTATGGCGCAGCAGTGCTGCATTAGAAGTGATTAAGTGTATTCAGGAATAGAGACAGACACGACACATAGAGACAGAAATAGAGCGGACGAAGTGGTAGCTCAGCGGCTTCCGAGGTGAGGGGGCGCGCACTTTTCATAAAAGTGCAATGGCAGCCCACACAAGACCAGAGAGAGAAAAACAGAAAAATTGGAAGGAAAAAACTTTAGGAATGGGGTTAAAATGCCTCATATTCTCTCTCGTTCTCGTATGCAGAAATGCTACATGAAACCGAGGCTCACGAATATCCTTATCATTGAGAACGTGCTCATTAAAAAGACTCGATATTCTGGTAGTCGTAACCCTTGCTACAAGCAGATATTACTGATTGCAAATTTCCTCTTCGTCATCGTTCGAGTGTGTCTTCCCAGATATGAGCAATCGGACCATGTTCGTCGGACTTTGTTGAAGTAATCGACACGAGCCTTCTCGCGTATATCACATGCACGTAAACATAAAAAAAATAGTAACAGGGAAAGAATCATGGGATTTAAACCACTTAATAAACTTCTAAAAATCTGCATTGTAACGCTTTACACTAGCACCCCTCGCACCAATATATTGCTCCAAGGTAGCGATATCCAACAAAACAATGAATGAATGACAAAGAATGAAAACAATGAACCCCACAAATGAGTGGATCACATCCTATAGTACTCTTCGTATCACATATGGCGCGACGAGAATTACAAACTTTTAGGAGTGATGGGGTGATAAATTCCGAATCGGAAATTCTAGACTTTGAGGAGCCAAGTTGCCCAACCATAGTCAAAAGCTCACATCTGTGAAATTTGTGTTCCTTACTTACTTTTTCTCTTTTCATTATCATACCTTTAACTACAATTTTTCTTATTATGAAATGTAATCATCACTAATTGGTTTCAAGGATTATGCTTCTTATCCTACCTCCATCTTCATGTCAATTGAATGGATCTCATCATATTCTGTATGTAACAATTATTTCACATTATCTTTTTATGAAACAACCGAAGAAACTAACAGATAAATTTACTGACGATACATCAGGTTTTGCTTCAGAAAGTGATTCAGTAGAAGCTTCTAGATTACTTCAGGAAATTCTCAAGCGTGGCTAAGTACTTGGCGAATAAGAGCAAATTAAAGCAAATGAAGTCACAGTGCTTAAATTACGTAAAAACTATTCACCTTTTCAAAACACTGTACACTATCATTTTTATAGAGCTGATTTTAAACAACTGACTTTGTTTTAGGCAAAAATCTATATATTGAATTTTGTAACTTTGAAATGTTAACCGTTTGCACTTTTCGAAAATTCAGTGTTCTCCAAAAATGGACTTGCGCCATATTCTTTACCGTCTCTTGATGCATACGAGGAAAAAATTGGAACAAAAGAATGGTGCCAATTAGGGAAAAGATGTTTTAAAAATTTTAAAACTACTTATGCTTCACGCAAAATTACGTGGAAACAATTCATATTTTTGAAAAATTTTACATGAGCTTATTTCAAAATCTGTCTTTAAGGCTCAGATTTAATTAAGATAAAAAACTCTTCAATATGATAGAGGACGACGCCCCCAAAAATTGCCCCTTTGCGATTTCTATTCTCTTAAGCGTTTTACGTTATCGAGGACAAAGTTTAATAAAAAACTAAGTGCCATTTTTGAGAAAATTTTGAAAATATTTTTGGTGGTTCATGTAAAGTACCCTAAAAAATATGGGGTTGAAATTCCCAAAACCTCGAGTTTGGTCAGATCGAATGAAAAATATCATTTTTAGAGAAAATCTGCTGAAAGGTTGAGGCGCTATTTTCAAAATTCCGACCCTAAGCATCACGGATAGACGTATGGATGTCTGCCGGATGTTCTACTTAAACCCACAATTTTAAATTAATTTTATTTAAAATATTTATTTATCTCATAAAAATGTGAAATTGTAATCAACTCAAAAGGCGCCAAATTTTATGTTAATCGCAACAACACTGAGGTCGCAGAATTGAATTTTGATTGGTCTAGCCGCATTCTTAAAATTAAATCCATAAGTACATGGATTCCCAATCCTTTGGTTTTGGTTTAAAAAAATAAAATAATTCTTTATTTCTTTCATATTTATTATATATTATAGGAAAGTCATTATGATAGTAAAATGTTTACATAATCAATGTTCTGTATTAACATTCAAACAACGAAAGCTGGGAAGTACAATTGATCTTTAATGCTGTCCATTGGTTGACTGCTTTTATACCAAACCTGAAATAAATATTTTTGTTTGAGATGTGTTTATTAAAAGAAGATGAGCAGGTTCCGCGATGCAGAAAGTACATATTTTCTGCTACCATTTGAAATTAAATTATAACTTAGTATGATATGGGTAATACATAATGTTAAAAATCTTACTTATACTGGGCTTTATGCCCGATACGATACATCTAAGAGTTGTTATCTAATGATTACCTAATGATTTCGGTCGCCATTCTGCGACCTTCCTCGGGGCGTAGTACTACGCCCTGAGGAAGGTCGCAGAATGGCGACCGAAACGTTGGCACCTGTGCCCTGAACGCGGCGTCTCCCGGATAGCCAAGTTAATCATGACTCCGGCCGCGGAAGCCTACGCTCTCAGTTGTTACCTATGTTAAAAAACGCACTACGATCTTACTTTCTGCGGGACCTTGCGCTTTCACAATCCTCTAGGTTGTGATCTAGTTGCATTCTCTTGCTGATAAATATTCATGTAGATTTATAGAGACAGAATTTTACAGCTTCCAACAAATGTGACATAAGAAAATATCAACGCTTATTAATTCTCATTATAGAGAGTTTAACAAAGGCTAACAGCTTGAAATATATGCTTACGAACATTTATCAACTTCAGTATTACATTGGACGAGTAATACTTTCAACCCTTTGTATCTTGAAGGACGCGTGTTCCAATCTATACTTTCTCTTACGAGTACTCTTTCTGCCGTTTGTCACGCACGTAATGTTTGTTTGCACATGTAAAATATCAACAGCGCAATGGCACCGCAGTGTTTAGAGCAAGGCATTGTTCGTCGGAGTTGCGCCAGCCCATCCATTGTTCTCGCTCGCATCGTTTAGGGCGAGGCTGCACCGTATCCGGGATAGGATATTTTCTCATGGATATCAAGTACATCGGATTGATCTACAATCAGGATGAAGGCCATTACTTAATGTATTGTGCAACATAGCTCTGTGAAGCTATTATAAAATAACATAAAAGACGTAGAAAACTAAGGTATTCTAAAATATACAGAGAAATCAACGACTGATACTTGTATCACGAAATATTTCAATAATCCAATATATTACACTCATTTGTGCATAAATTATGCAATCTATATAACCATTCTTCTTTCAAAGCAAGCTATTCAGTTTTAATTCATATGAAAATATTTGTACACGATAAATAGAAGTGAAAACTCCTCTATGTTGTACCAAACATTTTTGTCCTTGACGTTTGAGAGTCACATGATGACGCCGACACTGGTTTCCTAGTGATCCGCAATAGAAGCTGATTTCCAGTGACGTAACTTCACTTGATGTCACCAACTCGGAATGAATAAATAAAGGGGATAGAACGACGTATCAGATGAGCGATTCTGCCATGCTTTTATGACGCCCAATATCTAAATACCATGTCCATATAAGTATTCATACAGTGTAGGCGTCGGACTGAAAAATATCGAGTTTAGACCTGCAATATGGTCTTCGCTTTAAATTGCCTACGAAAGTTTAAGTGGCGCTCACGTAGCTATGGCGGTAAAGTGTGGCAACGCTGGTTCTGGGGAAGCCTAACGAGCAGAAAGGAAAATAGTAGAACGTATAGATATTTCGAATTTACTTGCCCATAACACCTGCGAATATTGAATTATACGAATAAAAGCTGCTTAAGTACTGTTATTTTCATCACAGTTAGATAGATTTTTGTGCTATTATGCTGTTGGTTGTGATACAGTGATTCCACAATCACGCATGATTGTACACATGTAAAGGTCATACATTTACGTTTAGGGTTAGGTCTGTAATGTAATAAATAAATTATCATTATTATTACTAGCAGCAGTAGTAGCTTAGTAAAAGTTGCAGCAACTTGCTGAATGATACTGCATATGGGAGATTATAAATCCCGAAGATTTCAGACTCCCTCGGTAATAAATAAAACTATTTAATCAAGTATCCATAAATTAGTTAATATGTATATTACGTTGTATTTAAAAGAGTATTATACAAACACAAAAATGGGGTATACACAGTCCTCTTAGTAACTGTTCGTTCAAATACTTCGTATCAACGCGATCTTCAGTCTGAGTACTGGAACTGCAGCAGCACGACGAGGTAGGTGGCGACTGCGCCGGCGTAGTTGTAGAGCAGCGAGCAGTCGAGGGCGAAGCAGCCGGCGGCCGAGAAGCGCAGCGGCTGCTGCAGGAGCTGCTGCGCCAGCAGCCGCAGGCGCCGCGCAGTCGCCCCCTCCGCCTCCCCCCCCCCCACGCCCCCGCACGCCCCGCGCACCAGCAGCGCCCGCTGCACCTGCGCACCAGCACAATCGCGCCTGCGGTCAATGCACTCACTGCACTTGCAATGCAGGCCTAGAAAGCAGCTGTCACACAAACAGGAAATACACGTACTTACAGCGTTGTGTTTCCTCCTTCAGGTAGAGATGTTGACGACTTTATTTTTATTGATTTTTCATTTATTGTACATATAATTAATATTATTAAAAGCTATATCAATGTGTTACGCCTTTATCTTTATGAGGGAAAGTTGATCATATGCGATGAATCTAATATGAGAGTAAAAACCTCAAGAATTCTACATTGTTTGGTACGTGGTTACGCATATACAGCTTACCTGCATGTTTAATCAATTACAAATGTATCTATAATTAAAAATATGTTTACAGCATTATAAGAGTATATTATTTTGGCATACGAAAGTTTCAAGGAAGATGGGAAGTAACTTAAATCCAAACGGCAAAAATCACAGTTTTCATATTTGCCAATATTAAAATAATGAAGGAATCAAATTTAGGAAATAATTGATATTGATTAACAATATTAAGAAAAGAACATAATACTATGAGTTTATTTCATAAATAATGCTCAGGTGGCTACACAGCCAGCAGAAGGACGTGACGGTGATATTTGTTGCACCATTTGTACTTCAAAATTTGAGCAAGAAGGACGTGTCTTGGTTTCATCAATTTCATGTTTCGTTATTTAATAACAGCTCTTAGAAATGGAGCCTGCACAGTTCTCGGGTACGGTGAGTTTTGAGGATCAAAGATCGTACATTAATATGAAAATTTTAAGGGATAAAAACCAGACTGAAATCCAGAAAGCTGTAAATGTAGTGTGCGGTGAGCTTACAGTGATCCGTAGGACAATTTATCGTTGGGCAAGTCGATGTCCTGGAAGTTGTGTACGCACAAACGACGGCCCAAGACCTGGAGGAGCCAGAACATGAACCTATGATCCAAGTGGCAAATTTGTGGAAAATATTGCTGCATAAGATCGTCATGCGAAATGTGAAGAAATTTCTAAAGCCACAGAAATATCAATAACGTCCGTACTTTGAATGCTGTGAAATGATTGATACTGAAAAAGGCTCAAAACTCGATCTCAGTTGCTCAAGTCTGGGCCACTCATTCTCCACAACGCTCGCTCACATTCGGCCCAAGTCGGAATAAAAAAGCTCAACGAATATGTTTGGGAAGTGTTTCAACATGCAGCCTAAAGACTCGGCACGAGTTCACAGATTTTAATTTATTCTCAATATTGAAAAACCCCTCTATGAGGACGTCGTTTTTATCCCTTGATGAGCTTTCTGCAGCCGGTACCCGAACCATTCGTCTGATGAGAAAAAGAGTATTTGAAGGAATTCTAAAGCGTCTCTGTCGTTAGGATTCGGTAATTGAGAGGAACGGAGTATACATTTTAGGATGATAGCAGTACTACCTGAGAAGGTCGGAATGGCGACCAGAACTTGCACTGTGCTGACGCGCGTCTCGATAGAGGTAATCACTGCGAGCTACGCCCACATTCTAGGATTATTAAGAAATTTTCTCAAACAATAAACATGTAAGAAAATATAAAATACTGTGCATTATTTATGAAGTAACCCTGCCATTCAATCCTATAGATATTCCTATTTTGGAAAAAAAATATAGTAGATTACTGTTTCTACCCATAATGTATGTTGTTTATTAAATATGTATTATGTTACATATTTGTTAGCTCTTTATAACGAAAATAATAGGTTTCTTCGATGGAATGGACACAATTCTGCTAGATCACGGTGAACTATAACTCAAATTCACGAGAGGGAAGACATCGTAAAGAACCTAATACTTGTAAGACGCCATAGAACCTCAGCAAGGCGAGTTTAAGTTGAGGCTTCAGCCATCGGATTACGCAGTAAAATTTAAAACATTATTGAGCCTGCCCAAAGCACAATTTTGAACGCTTTTGATATAATAAATTTTGAATATTTTTCTTTTTCGCCGTTAGAATCTTTTATTTTATTAAAAAAAGTACAGAAAATGAATTCAAAACAATTCACTTAAGAAAACTACTTACAATGAAGGAGGCCTATATTAAGCAATTGTTTCTAAAATCGCTGGAAAAGTCATTTTACAATTTCTTGATAAGACCACACCACAAACATAACCACGCACATTTTACTGATTGATTATGTGGTATTTGCGGGTGCGTCGTTAGTTTAGTGCATGTTTTATCACGGGGGTGGCGGTGTTTTTCCCCATTGGATGGCGAGAACCGGCGCCGACCTACGAGGTTTTCCCTATCCAGGAATCTCCCATCAGAAAGGGACCGTCTCAGTTGAGACAATCTCGAAGCTCTCAACCGATCTCCCAGAATGTGTGGTAGTGTAGTGCATGCAAATGTGTGTGATAGTGAGGGATAATATACGACAAGAAAGAGATACAGGGTGCGGTCAGTGGCTCGTTTGTTACAATATTGCTCCACCATTTCCCTAACGTTGATCGATAAAAACTACTGAAAACTGTCCGGAGCACCAGATCGCTGGAATTCTTCTCGAGTCAGCGGATGAACTTGCTGTAGCTATCTAGCTGTGTCGAAATTCCATCCATTGTCGAGACTCGAACACAAGAACCTCCCGGTAAGAGTTACTGCAGATGCATCAATTGATGCCCTTTACTTTCTGAGCCGGTTACTTATTTGAGAAAAAAGAATGCAGTCGTACACGCGAGTTTTCCTCTCCTTTTCTTCGCTTCCGTTGATCACTCTCGCGGGATCTAGATCCTACGTCATTTTGAGTGAACACTTAGTCTTACCGCACTGTAAGGAGCAGTCATATTGGGTCGTGTTCACAAACAGCTACAGTTCGACCCGCTGGTCAGTTTGTGAATAAAGTGGAAAAGAAGCGCTGTGCTCTGCACAGCTTCTATCGAGTCATGCTAGGTACTCGAGCAACACCTCTGCTCGTAATAAGGCGTCAGCGACATGCTCTGTGACATTAGTTTGCTAGGACCAGTTTCCATCAGCTCATAGTCATTCTGTTGCAATTCTCAATCATACCTGCAAGAACCCTTGTCATTTGTATTGGTACGTTTCATCAGCGAAATTGGAGCAACCACAGAGCTCTAGCAGGTTCCAAACTAACGTTCACAGTGGTTTTGCTTTATGTCTTCATGGTTCTCTGAATGAGTAATGTTTATAAGTTCCGTCATTTACAGTCAAGGCTTTATATTTTTCTATTACTTGCATTGGAAATTTTTTAGAAATTCATGAAATGATTTATGAAAAGAAAATTAATTTGGCTACAGAATCTTGAAGTTGCTAAAGAAATAAAACGTTAGATTTCACCGTTCACTCATATCAAAGACGTTACTTGGTGTAATTGTTTAGTAAGAAACACCTTTTGAGGACAATTTATTCAGTTATTTTCAAATGATCACGGTTCATCGACCGCTCTGTATATTGTTGAAAGTTTTTGACCCTTGCTGCTAATTACAAGTGTATTTGGTCAAGAACTAAAACAGACGTATGTTATTCAATCCAATTGTTGCTTATAAGATCTTACTTTACGCTATGGAATACATTTTTTTCAGTGAGTGACATTATGTTTTCCTTTTACAAACATTCTCTCTGCAATTCTTTATTTGATCAAATTATTTGCAAGTGTCATGCAAGTGTCTCAAAGTGGGACTAGTTCGAAATTTTCACTTACTTTGGTAAGTATTCGATATTTTAGCACTTATAATTTTAAGAAGTTACTCTTTTATACATTTCTGCTCAAACCGAGTCTTCGAGCAGGGTACAACATTGGCAAAAGTATAGAATAGGATCTTGTAGTTTTGTACTTTGTGATGAAGACATATCTGAGAAATGATTATTGACAAGACTGAAGAGTTATTTTCACGGACATATTAGTCACTTATGTTGGGCCTCGTGTTCAAAGATCGCATGCTGAAGAGCTCACATATTTGAGCGCAGTATGTTGTCAGTATTTTTGAGCGGAGGCAATGAGCTGCAGGAAATGGCACATTAGGTATGGAATGGTATAAATTTAGATAAATTAATTTTAAATCTAAATATGTAGAACCATGCGCGTATTTGGCTATGCAACCTCGTAACCCAATGCAGCTTACTACGCAGAGAAGATAAGTCTCACAGATCTGCAAAAAGACGATTTACGAATGCAGCACCGTAGAAATGGCACCCAGACATTCAGGAATGAAAAAAAGACAAAAGACTGCGCCTACTCGAGATGATGAGGGAGGCGAGAGTTATTGCCTGTTGTGAAGGAGGCGGGGGCTGTTTCGAGCCGCGCCCGGTGAGTGGCAGTCGCTTCGATTCGATGCGGTCGTAGCGCGGCGACAGCCTTCATCTTTTATGAGCTGCCTTGAACCTCTCCCCGCGCGCTGACGCCGTGCCCCGTCTTTTGTCATGCTTCGTTCGTCCCTGAATATTGGCCGCCTTAATATTGCTTAGGAGGATTCTGTGGTGGCCCTCGTTCGAAGCGTCTTGCATTGAGAATTTGCAAGACATGTCTTACGCTGTTAAAGGTCTGATTCATATGACAGGCCGTGTAAAGAGTGAATTAATTCACGCCCGAAATAAAAAGGTCCTTATTTTTCCATTACTAAAAATTACATTGATACAAAATGAAACTTATATTTTTCTAAACCAGTTGTAACACAGATTACGGCTTTGAATTCATATTTCTGCCATCACTCACCATTTTTTTTACAATAGCGAGTACATTTATTACACTAAAATCGGTCATATTCGGTTGCCTTACAAATGTGTTAGTAAACCTTACTCAGAAATGTGATAAACTTTCGCGTCTCTTGTGAAATGCTTCAAACTTTTCTCTGTATAATATCCAGGAACATTGTGGAGTCGTTCTAGAAACCTTGGTAGCTTTACTCCTTTGTTCTGATGTCTTGGTGGAAACGCTCACCTTGTTCATCACTCATATCACCGAGGTTTTCATGGGAGAAACCTAAATGGGAGTGTAGAAAGTGTAACATAAGTGACATTCTACATCCCAGTTTTTGAAATATAAGTATCTTCATTCAATTAACAAAATTTGATGATTCTTTTTCACTAGGAAATGTTCACCCACCCACTGAAAAGTATTCCACGATCCTTGTTCTTCTGCAATCATCGTTTGTGCGAACGCATCATCTTTTAGAACCTCTCGGATTTGGGAAGATTCCTTGCTTCATTTTTGATGTGCTGATTTTTGGAAATTTTTCACAGAGATGCTCTACAATTTGCCTTACCAAACTTCTTCACCAAAAAATTAATCCAAGCTTTATATGAAGAGGGGGGAGAAATATTGTGTTGGAATCAACGAGAGGAACATTCAGAACACTCTGTTTTCCAATCTCATCAGAAACTCTTCTGTTTCTTCTATATCTGTTTTGTGATTCGCTAGTCAAAACAAGAGCTCATTTTATCCCCAGGAACTGAAGAAACAACTTTGCCGTTGGAGATTCTCACAATTATCATATGAAAGCCGTCCTATCTCAGAAACTATTCATATTGTAGAATATTTAAGCACGTATTTGGAATCAGCGAATGATACGTGGTAAATCTTACATACTTTCTTTTCTGATAATTTTTCATTGTTTATTAGATAAGTCCTTATTTTGGGGGATAATTCGTACATTTGCAATTATCATTTTATCTCAAAAATGATACATGCTAGAGAAATTGTAAGTACATATTTGAAATCGAGGCTTGATACGTAGTAAATCACACAGATTGTTTGCATATTAATTTCATGTTGACTGGTTGTATTTCTGATGATTTTTCATTGTTGACCTGTGTCATTTAAATGGGTTATATAAAATCTGGATGTATATAAAATAATAACGTATACTGTAGAAGACTCCTCTAGTGTCGACTAATGACAACCAAGAGGGAGTTGTGCACCCAGAATGGATCCTCTCTATTATTAAGTTAATGGATTATTCAGTACCTAAAGAATAGTTTCTAACAATATTATTCGAAATGTAGTGCAACTTCAGAAGAAATTGATGTATTTATAGTTACCTGTACTTTATTACTGTTCTACCACAGTTATTTTCATGCCAATTACTACTGCTACCGTATCACTGTATTTTACGTTCTCGCATACTGCTTAAGCATTATTCAGAAAATTTTGTATTGCTGGGGGTGGAGGAAGGCGCTTTTTTAACAGAAAACGTCTATTGTTAGGCCCTAGTAACGAAGAAGTGGATAAATCTTATTTTCATAAGTAGTAAATTACTCTCTCTAACACGTTGTTTAGTCAGAATCCATGTTTTGTGAGTCCTTGATACCGGAAAATCGATTGACAGCAAAACATCTGTCTCTCCGCCTGTGGTCAACGCTAGCGCCTAAACTGTTCAAACGATTTTCTCCAAAATCGAAATTTTTCCATTGATCTGAACGAACTCGAGGCCCTGCAAATTTGAAAATGTTATTATGATTTTTGGGGGTACTTTACATGAAGCCTAAAATATATATTCAAAATTTTCGATAAATGTCGGGAGCAACAGAAACAAAGTAGACATTACCTAGTCGTAGTCATGACTGATAGTAAAATTCGTTGCGAGCAATGCCACAATTGGCACAACACAAGTAATGTTATAGATAATATTTAGCAATCGTAAACAAGCACCTGATTTGCGCCGGTGTTTCGACTGAGGTCATAGTTAGAGAATTCACGCGCTGGTGGAAACTTTGAAACGACCGGGCCGTGTCATTGTCATGATTACAGTTACTGCGGCAAAGTTCAGCTTTGGAACACGTTCCAAACAGTAGCAATAGTGTCGATAAACGAGAGTGGTGTTGTAAGTGTTGATGTTTCAAATTGATATGTAAATTCATTACAATGAAAAGAGAATCTTTGGGGAAATGAAGTGAAGACTGGTGTTAGAATTTAAACATTCAATCAGTTATTTCCAGAATCAAATCATCTAATTCTTATCTTTTGTTTCATATTCACCCAGAATGTTACGTGCATGGGCATTATACAGTGTATTATTTGATCAAATGTCATTTGTCAAGATTTGTATCGAGTTGAGGTGATAATAAAAAATTAGATTCAAAATCCAGGACTCTATTATGCAAGTTATCTGATAGGATACCCAGTCCATCCGGAGTGAGTTCCTTACAATCGACCATAAAAGTTTCAGCTTTGGAGGCAGGGTGCAGATATTATTAAAGATTGTAAGCTACAATTGATTGATTTATTATTTTGTTTTACAGTGCGGGTCAGCTTCTTTGGTCATTTGCCCCGAAAGTGTAGTTCATGTTATATACTTGGCGGTGGTGTTCTTCCCCTGCCGGAATGTGAAATTTTGGTGCTGAATTGCACATCTGCGGAGTTGCCCTCTGACGGCAGTCTTGGAGTAAGAGCATCGCTCAAAACATATTACAGTCATCTCGCCCGGTGATGCTGGATAATACTCGTACTGTAGGGAGGTAAGCGATAGGTCGATAGTTACTCGGAGTCTTAGGATCGCTAAGCTTGCTTATCATAAATGAAACCGATAATAATAAAAATGAATACAATGATAAATGAACGATAAATGAAACCGATGATATCATATCCGAAATGGATATTTGGATTGTTGAATGAGGCTTGAACCCACCTGACCAAAACCGCGTGAGTACATGGGAAATACTTCCACCAAAAGTTTTGTATCCCACCAGTACCTGGTGCTTTCTAATTCTGCGTCTTCCTGATTGAATTGAAGATATCTCTCTGTGTTAGGCGAGCACATTTGTGGTATATCACAACACTTCTCTTCCTCTTCTGCTATCCAATGAGCTCCATCATCATTGGTCTTGGGAATGCTACATATATTACTCCAATATTCTTCCATGTCGGAGCTTTTAAGAATTAATTCTGGCAATTTTCTTTGATCTTTGAGTTGCCTGAAAAAATAATTTTTGTCCCATGAATACATAGAATTCTTTTGTCTTCGTTTCATTGCTTTATGATATCTTCGTATACGACACCCAATGACTGTGAAGCGCTGTTTGAGATACTCAAGTCTGTCTCGAAGACTCTCCAACAAATTCGGCTGGGTTTTTCGAATTCGCATGTTTCGTCCAATTGTCTTCACTGCATTGGAAACCTTTCTAGTTGCGTTCTCAGGAGCTGTAAAGAAGGCTGTCAGAGTGCCTATGTCTCGCCGAAGGTTATGATATTGCATTCAGTACGTCTCAACGTGGGGGCTTGGCGGCCTTAGCGGATTGTACTGCGTCGTTCCAGTTTTCAATTGCTCCTTTACAGATTTACCAAGTACCCTGTACAACAGGAAGGGCTGCCCAAGACACATAGCTTACCACTTTTTCAAGCGATATCAATTATTTTACATCAACCTTGAGCAAGTTATTGACAGCTTCCATCGCCGCATTTGTACGAGAAATGACGGAAAACGATAAAAAACGACTTATTAGTCGAAATCTACCAAAAATGCAAAAAATGCCATATTCAAATGAGTCATTTGCTTTTGTCATAACATTAAATTAATGTCTATACTAAATGGCATTTTTCTAAAGTGAAAGAAATGACATTTCATTAAAATACGCGTCAAATTCAGTCACTGCCTGGAGGAGAATTCTAGCGGCCGGCTGCTCTGATCTGTAGTTTTCGTGGTTTCTCCGATCAACACCAGGCGAATGCCGGAGCATTACCCTACTAAACGGGCCACGGAGCGCGCGCGATCTGTCCTTCCTCTTCCTTGTCCTATCGTCTCCCCCTTACACACACACTTACACTAACATGCACTACACTACCACATATTCTGGGAGACCGGTCGGGAGCTTAGCGCTTGTTCCGGCTGGGGCGGTGCCCCGCTGGTGGGAGAGTCCTGGTTAGGGGAATCCCCACTAGCCGACGGTAGGTCGGCGCCGGATTTCGTCATCCAGCGGGGGAAGATCACCGCCATCTCCCGAGAAAAACATGCACAACACTAACGGGACTAATGACCAAAGCAGTTGACACGCCCGGAAACACGAAAAACCAAACCAAACCATTAAAATCCGCCCTCAGTTTATTATTATACTTAAGCGAGGAGGGTAGAGTCGTTCGTACCAGCGGGCCCGTGCGCGCCGCCTGGTCGACGGCGCTCTGGCAGGCGGTGGCGACGGCCAGCAGCTTGAGCAGGCGGAAGGCGGCCCAGGCCAGCGAGGACGCCGCGCCCATCACCGCCTCGCCCTCGCGCACCATCCCCGCACGCCCCTGCGCCAGCGCCGTCGCATTCAACGCCCTCGCCTCGTCCGCCGCGCCGCCCCGCAGCACGTCCAGCGCCGTGTACACGCAGCACACCACGCCCACCGCACCCCGGTCAGCTCGAGCAGCAGCGGCGCGCCGAAGGTTGAGGCTGGCGGCCAGCGCGTCCAGGTGGCCGCGCGCCGACAGCGCGCTCGCCGCCGCCCGCGCCGCCCACGCCTCCTGCGCATGCCCGCCCCCCACTTATGCGTTACGCTTTTGTCTTTATTACCAAAAACCCACAATCGCAGACAATCCTCATTGAGAAAATAATTAAATGTTGAATATTAGCAGGAAAAAATGAACAGGTAATTTATTGTAAATATTCAACATTTAATTATTGTCTCAATGCGGATTGTCTCCGATTGTGGTTTTTCATAATAACGACAAAATTATAAATTGTAAATATGTAATATTATAATTGTATAGATGCAACATTTAATATGTAACTGTAAATAAGTGTTTCGTTGTTTCGGTAGTAGACCACCCGGGTCCCCGTACTAAGGGCAGTAACGCCCAATAGTATCCAGGTGCAGCTAATAGGTGGCGAAATAGGAATAAATGTAGACAAGAATCTATGGAATTAAAAAGGATTTTGTAATTATAAAAATGTTCATTTTATGTAAAATAATAAATATCATAAAAAAGTTCATATATACATGTAAATGTATGACGCTCTAGGTGTGTAGGTAGGAACGTAGCTCATGGACTCACACCTACCTACTCAAAGCCTCTAAGTGGCAGTGTAATCTGTAACTTGTAAAAAAGACACACAAAAAAGACTCTCCCACTCCCCACTCTGCCACACTGCCCCACTCGCCTGCGAGGATGGCGGGGGCGAAGTAAACAAGGCAGCCCAGGGACTTGCAACTCTCCATCAAAATTGGGGACAAAGCTATACTCCGATTTATTTAATGTGGCGCCTCAAGGACACGAGCTAAAACAAGAGGGCGACACTGTCATCCAATAGGAAGCTTCATTTCGATTTAAATTTTTGGTTTGGAGCTACCGATTGGATGACAATGTGCACCCCTCCTTCCAGCTCGTGACCTTGAGGCATCACGTTTAATGAATCAAAGTATAGACGGTGCTACTACAGGATGCACTAGTGTCGCCAGATACAGGCACGCCACCTTTCACACCTAAACATTGGTTAATTTTGGAGAAATACGCAAAAGCGGGAGGTATTATGACCTTCTCCATTGAAGGCCGGAGCACTGGAAATTTGGTATTATGTAACGTGGTTCACAAGTGTCGGAGTGGTAATCTGGTGGTAATGGCGACATGCAGCCGCGAAAGTCGTGTTTTCAGATTTCTTGGTCGTGCGAATTATTATTCAGAGTAAAGAGTAGTAGAAAATCTGCAGCAACCTTTTAAGATATAAAGATACAGGCTGAGGTAAGCACTTTTACAGTTACAAATAAAATTTCTCTGAATTGTGTGTGTAAATCGTAGCATTATATCTGAGTTGTTTCTGCGGTTATGTCTTCCTTGACTATAACATTGAATTGTGTTATTTTCTTACATTATCGGTTTTTTTCAGGTGCCCAAACATTGCTGTTCCCGGTTGCTCGAGCAATTGTGCATCAAACACAGAGGGGTACACAACTGTATTTAAAATTCCATCTGATTTGGCAAGGAAAGCCATTTGGGTAAGGAACATTTCAAGAGTTGCCTGGTATCCTTCCTCTTCAAGTGTAGTATGTGTGAAACCTTTTCATCCTAGTGTTGTCACAACTGAGGATCATTACGTAGATGCCAACGGAGAGAAAAAAATCAATGAAAGGAGTCAAGCCCTCAGCCTCAGTTCTGATGCTGTGCCTACAATTTTTCCTGGACTCCCAGAACGTTTTACTAACCACAACCTCCACAACCAAGACGTGATCCAGAAGAAAGAAAGTATGCAATACTAAAATTACAAAGTGTTAAAGAGCAAGCTTTCTTCAATAAAGACAAAATGGATGATTTCCATTGCGTGAAAGAATACGAGACATTTATTTGTGATTCTGAGTGTGATAAATGGAAGGTATATTTTAGTGAAGACCTGTGTATTTTTTATCTTTTGAAAATAGTAGGTCCTCCTGCAGTTAGTACAAGTGTAAAACTGTTTCGAAATTTGGAAGTTTCAGTCTATGTTGAGTCCAGTGAAATAAGCAAATTAGATTTGAAATGGATACTGCCCCACGCCAAACTAGAAAGATGGTCTCAATTGGAGAATTTACTAATTTGCTACAGGAGGAACATAGAGAATAAACAGTTGACAAAAGACCCTCATTCAGAGTACAAACGTTTAGTCATTACGTTAAAAGTAAGCTCCGTATTATTAAGACCTTCCTGGAAAACCATCATGATGAAGATTTCACTGATTCTTCAATAGTTATTTTTTTAATTCATCAGTTTTGCTTGTTGTTTGAAAACAAAAAAGTGTATTTACCCCTTCAAATTAAGATTGCGTTTATTATGTTTTTCTTCTCAGTCTTGTTATTCTGCTGTAAGGAATCAAAATATTCTTTTCTTGCCACACACGAAGCATCTTAAACGTTTGGCAAGAAGTCTTAATGCTGCATATTCAGATCAGCAAGCATTCATTAAAACACTTTCTGATAATCTGTCAGAGAGAGAGAGAGAGAGAGAGAGAGAGAGATAGAGAGAGAGAGTAATGAATATTGTGGTGATGAAATCTATGTGTCAATCCATCCATTGACTATAAGTCAGGATCGTTTCTTGGATATGCTGATAATCATGACAATGTTGCAGCACAAACAATTCTTGAATTTATGATTGTTTCCACATTTGGTTCAATGGCAGCCACTATTGGCTTCATACCCGTAAAGAACTTGACAAGAGATGAGTTATCAGCTATAACAGTGAGAGCTGTAAATACTGTTCAAGTTTGTAACTTCAATGCGTTAAGTGTCGTAGCTGATAATAATCGGGTCAATATAAGAATGTTCAGTGTGTTAGGAGAAGATAATTCTTTGAAAATGAGAAATTCTAAATTCAATTCTCATATTTATTTTCTTTTTGATTCAGTGCATTGCCTTAAATCTATTCGCAATAATTGGATACGACTAAAAGATGCTTTTAAGATTTTGATTTTTCCACAATTTGATCCTCAATCAAATCATAGTAGTGATATATGCAGAGGTTATTTTTCAATTTTAAGACATTTGTATAAATCTGAGAGTAAGCAGTGGCTGAAACGTGCTTCGAAGCTGAATTGCAAATCAGTATACCCATCTGTTATTGAAAGGCAGCAAGTAGGTTTAGCTTGCAATGTTTTCCATCCAGAAACAATTGCTGCAGTTTCTCAGGCAGGTCATTCTCAAGAAACAGAATTTTTAAATATTATCAATAGATGGTGGACAGTAATGAATACAAAAGGCTTGTGTTATTCTGCAAGAAAAAATGAAATTGATGCCTTACTATTTACATAAAAAGGGGATGTTAGGCTTTTTTTTTTTTTTAGGAGTTTGTGGATTGGTTACAGAAGTGGCGAATGATGGATCCTCCAAAAGGACGTTTAACTGAAGACACTTTCCATTCCTTAATTCATACTACAGTTAATATGAAAAATATTATTGAGTGGTCCGTGGATCTTCCTGATGTAAAGTATGTTTGCGTGAGAAAGTAAAGCAAGTCAGTCAGATGCTTCTCAGTCTGAAATCGATATAGATAAATTCCCCATAATTTATGTTTCTGGTTATGTTACTTTCAAGCTACAAAAAAAGTGGCATGTCAACAACGCATGAAGTGGTTGGAATTTGATACGTCGGATAATTCCATGTTTGAGGAATTAAACAGAGGGGGGCTCTCAATACCATCTGATATTGTAATATTTGTTCTGTATGAAAGATTTTATGGTAATGGAACATTTAGTTTCGGAGAAATATTAGAGTACATTCATTAAAATGAAATTTCAATTTTTTGTACTTGTTCAATTGTCAAAGACCCTTCTAAATGAATCCCTCCCAGAAATTATTGGCTTGGGAGAGAGTTGCTTAGAATGTGATGCAGTTCTGAGCGATGTAATTTATAAAATGATCCCGTATTTTTCGAATATTTTGTTGAGAAACTACTCCAAAGAGCAGAAGGATTTCCTTGCTTCTGTTAAGGGTTCAAAAAATTCTAAAAGAAAAATTAATAAATTTATATAGAAGGACAGGGAGTATGAGATTTATTATATATGCATTATTTTGAATTATGTATTATGCTATTTTTTGAATAAATTATTTTCTTTCAAAAATTTGTAAATAACGTAATTCAACCCATGTACTAAATGAGCAAGTGCAAAATTAAATGTACTCGGTCATTACGAGCAATACGTTTCGCAAACGAAGTCTATTGCTTCTTTCTCTCCTTTGATTTAACTTAACTGCCATTACTCAATAATAAAATGCTTAAACCGTCACGTAAATTACAGAGTTGCGGTAGACGGAGGGCTTTTAACCAGTGTTTTAAATTCGTAAGTTTCAATTAATCTGCGATGGGCTAGCATTGGATCCTTCATGTAGCCGATGCAAGGTTGCCACGTATACTCCGACCTTCAGTACAGTAGGAGGTATGTAATTCGATCGTACCACGCGTGACGTATTGCCGCTAAATATGACGAAAGGTAAGAGTCAGTAAGTATTACGTGTATTGCGTGAGGAAGCTGGTTCAAGTAAGAAGTGTCTGCGAGTTTTCTTTACGTTCTAATTGAAAATGCGCCTGAAATTAATTTAAATGCTTATCTGAAGTTTGATCTGGAGTTAATATTTTCACCAGAAGATGGTTCCATTCCCAATTTGCAGTAAGCAATTTTTTGTTTAATAATTAGTTTCCACTCACGTTTTAAATAACGTTTGTAGAAATTCGTATTTTAGTTCCTGCAAGAGGGTGATACTGTAGATCACGCTACTGTAATGGTCTCCACCACGTTATATGGGAGTTTAAGGCCCTGAGGGAGTCCTCCTCACTAATCGTTTTTACAGGATGGAACTACTAAACTAGATCTTTACTTTTATGTTTGAGGAAAATTATTTAATTTAGTAGTTGATCGAATTGTTAACTAAAGATGCTAAAACAGCACATACTTTCTCGTATTAATTCTGACTGCTCCGCTATATTATACTACTGCATAAATTTGCAAAAGCGTTTCCAACCAGCAAATTGTTTTTTCCACTTTGAGACCGGAACTCAAATCCCCAGAGTTAACTCACCGAGATTTATCCCTATGCCACAGAAACGCCGAGAGGTTCGAACTCAGGCAGACACCTGTCAATGTAATTGTTTCAACCCAATATGTCCAGCATGCCAGTTTTGCAATTTTCGAAAATACTACAAATGGGAATGATTGAAGGCGTTGTCATTGTCAACAATAGTATTTATTTCACAAATAGCAGCTTTCGATGGCTTAGCCATCATCATCAGTTTTCTGGTACAAGAAAAATATAAATTAGAATTAACATAGCTACCTAATTTAAAAACACATCTTAAGAAATGAAAGGAAAGAATTAAAGAAAGAAAAGACAGAATGAAAGAAAGGGGCGGAGAGTTAGATTTTTATAATATAAATAATTTATATAATTTAAAACATCTTAAGAAAAGAATACAAGAATAAAAGAACATATACACGCTTGAAACACAACACCTGCAAATCTCACTTTGCCAATCATCTACTTCAGACAGGTCACACATTCAATCCACACACAGACATGCACATACTGGAAATAGAAAATCAATATCATACAAGATTAACATTGGAAAACCTTCACATCCATCTCAATAGTAACCTACTGAATGTAAACATAAACTACAACCCCCCCTCTGCTAAAATGACTTTTTTGACACCACCCTCACACCACACTCTTCGGGGGTGACACAACACAGCACACCGCACCCAGGCCACTAACCCTCCTTCACCCTACACACACGCTACTTAAGGCTTCGAGGCACGCCTGAGACGCGCAGTCCGTTTTTGGCTCCCAGACAGCAGGTAAGAAACGGCTCAACTTACTTTTCGTATTTTCTTTTCAAAATTCTACATGTACTACATTTTTCATTTATTTCTTGCTTAAATTTAAAAACTACTATATTACATAAAGATATAACTCTCCCCCCCTTTCTTTCTTTCATTCTGTCTTTTTCTTTTCTTTAATTCTTCTCCTTTCATTTCTTAAGATGTGTTTTTAAATTAGGTAACTATGTTAATTCTAATTTATATTTTTCTTGTACCAGAAAACTGATGATGATGGCTAAGCCATCGAAAGCTGCTATTTGTGAAATAAATACTATTGTTGACAATGACAACGCCTTCAATCATTCCAATTATGTAAATGTCAACTACACCTCACCACTGAATCAATATACTACAAATGGGACCAGCACCATCTTATTTACTGTCCTTTGATACATACGAGGAGAAAATTTAAAGAAAAACTTTGGACCGATTTTTGGGATAAAATGTTTTAAAAAATTACAAAATTTTTATATTTGTGCCAAAATTACAGGAAAAACAATTTTCAAAAATTGAAGATGACCTTATTTAAAGATATGTCTTTAAAAGACAGGTTTAATTAAGGAAAAATCTCTATCTTCAAATTGTAGCTAAACCCCCAAAAATTGCACTTTCGCAATTTCATAAAATTAAAGATTTCAGATAACATGAGATTTGCACCCTTCTGCTAAGCGTCCCTTACGCCGTCCGAAGGCAGTGTATAATCAAATCGTTGAGTAATTTTGAGAAATTTTGAAAATTTTTGGAGGGTTTATGTAAAGTCCCTCAAAAATCAAAATATTTGTTTAACACTTCCAGACAGACAGAGAGACAGACGAACATACAGACGGACATACACACGGACAGACAGACAGATAGGCGTTTTGCCGTGAATAGAATTTTTGGTATCAAGGATCTACAAAACATGAATTCTGGTTACACCCCATGTTAAAGTAACATACAGAAAGAAAATTTTCCGCCGCACATTGCAATACTCAATCTCTTTAATTCGTAAGGGCGAGAAAGTGAAAACGTGTGCATTAAAGTAACACGAAATAGATTGGAAATAACTCTAAGAAGGAACTAACAGCATTTCCATCCCAGTGTATTTTTGGACACATCTCGCAGCATTCTTGCGTCATCAAGGGAAGCCGTTTAATAATAGAGCTATGCGCAAGGGAGAATATCGTCCCCTCGGCCACTGCTATCTGCAGGCATATCTACCAACGCGTCACGGACGACGGAGACGCCGCGGATGATGTCAACCTGGAGCCAGAGGCAGGAAACGAGCAGGCGTGGGCAGAGCAGCAAGTGCACGGTGTAATCTCACGACGTTGGCTGGACGTAGCCCATTTGAGCAGAGCAAGCGAACTGATGGATCTTCCTCTCTTTTCACTTCGTTGGTCGGCATACATAATTTAATTGTTTGTTTTAATCAATCACAGATTTTATTTCATTACGTACTTTAAAGTAATAGGTACAGAATAATAATCTACAAACAGGTACAGCAAACCTCACATAATTTACTAATCTATGAAAAATAATGGAACTGTGAACCTAAAGAAACACCTGACATTACATTAATATCACTGGAAAGAAAATGATTGCACTTGACATTACGAATTGTTAGTAAGTGTTAGTAAGTGTGTAAGTGTTTTGTTAGTGAGTTTGTATTTTCATTTGAAGAAATTTATGCAATTGGTTTCTGTGTCTTTCCTTCTCTTCAAAAGTGTGCACGAACTGCTATTGAAAGTAGTTTTCTTTGAATATTCCTGACATGCTCTTCGAAACTTGTAATGGAAATGGGAGTTGGATTAATAACGATTATTCTTAAATGCTGTTTACAATGGATTAAGATTTATTTTCTGGTAAAAGATGAGTGTATCTGATACTTTTTTTGAGACTATGCGAAAAATATTTGCCTTTAGGGAGAGAGGGGTTAAATCAATTGCAATAATAATGGATGAAAGATGTGGAGGATGACGAAATATGAAATGCTTTATGTGTTTATGGTTTTGTGTTCAATTAACAGTTAACTATTGACCTTCAAGTTTTACAATTTCTCAATATACAAAAAGCTATGATGGGTCTAAATTTTGGAATCGCTTGTGAAAACCGAGATCATCTGCAGAGGTGAAAGGCTTATTTGAAAGCTTGGATGTTGAGTGAATACTCGTATTTGACCTCCTCCCACATGAGACCAAGCAGTTGAATAAAAATATATATTATTTTATTGTAATAATCGTGTTTTGTTGCATTACTTTAAAGTGTGGTCGCCATTAGCGGATACGGAGCTGGACCTAGTTATTTAAAAAATATCAAATTATAAATTATGTACAAATAAAAATGTATTCTGTACAAAGGATCGGTCACCGGGAGGTCCTAGGTTCGAGGCCTGACAGCGGCAGGATTTTCGACACTAACTTTTCAGATAGGTCGAACTCAGTCGCTGTCTGGAGGAGAATTCGAGCGGCCGGCTGCCCTGATCGGTAGTTTTCCGTGGTTTCTTCGATCAACACCAGGCGAATGCCGGCGCAGTACCCTACCAAACGGGCCACAGACCGCGCGCGATCTGTCATTTCTCTTCCTTGTCCTATCATCTCCACTTACACACACACTTACACTAACATGCACTACACTACTACATATCCCGGGAGACCGGTCCGGAGCTTCGAGCTTGTCCCGGCTGGGGCGGTGCCCCGCTGGTGGGAGAGTCCTGGTTAGTGGGAAACCCCACTAGTCGACGGTAGGTCGGCGCCGGATCTCGCCATTCAGCGGGGAAAGATCACTGCCATCTCTCGAGAAAAGAACATGCACTACACTAACGGTTCTAGTGACCAAAGCAGTTGACGCGCACGGAAACACGAACAAATCTATGAAACGAAGGATCAACCCCCTCCCAACGCCCTCTCCTCATTGCCGCTCTACTCCGCTAGCCCAAGCCCGAGCCAGCACTCCAGGATCAGAAATTACGTGTTTGGACGTATGTCGATTGCTCCTGCTCGAACCATTGCTTGTGAAACAGAAATTCACCTTTCGTGCGTATTTCGTTTGCCCCTAGCGCGAACCATTACTTGAAAAGAAGAAATTCCCCTTTTCGGACGTGTTCCGCTCCTCTCAGAGCGACGTCAAATTCAAGCAATCCACTATCTGATTCAATGACAGTCTGCGAACCAACTTGCTCGCAACGACCCTCGTCGCTGGAATCTGCAACCGCTTGAACCAGCAGCATTTCTTTGCTTCTCCAAGGTAATGTATTCTAAAATTCCCTGGCCAGTGTAAGAATTCTAACACAATTTCAAACTACTGAGCTCAGTTATTCAACATTTCAATAACCACAAAATTGTATTATTTGTTTGTTAAGGGTTACGTTTCTGACTCATGTCTGTGCAGTTAAATTTAAGAGAATATAATTTTGTATCATGAATTTAAACTCCCTGATCTTGTGGTCTGGCACTCCGTGTGTTCCTCTGCCCCCTCAATCTTTGGAGGCGTACCTATCAGACGCAGTTTACTCCCTACCCGCCTATACTATAATTTTATAATGTTTATTTTTATGTTATTAATTATATATAATAAAATTCTCATCTATTTTTAAACAAGACCTTTTCCTTTTCTTCAAAAGTTTATCTTAGGGATGGATGAAAATGTTAAGTGCAGATACAAAGGAGAGGAATTTTAAGAAACGCAAAATTACGTGACCATGTGAGTTGAAGAGCACCTTTATCTTCTAACAAGGCATTTACATATTTGTTTCAGGCGTTTTTCATTTCTTTTAAACACCATATTAAACGTGCTCCAAATCACAGTAATTCTTCATCTTAATGGACAACTTGATGGATTTGAACTACTAGATGATAACATAGTGGGAATACGCGGCGTACCAAAACTTTTCCTTCTCATAGTGTCAATAGTTTTTATCCAACAATGACCAATATTTTTAAAAACGTGAATGACATCATTTAAAGGTATAAAATAAAGGGATAAATTGCACTTAGAAAGAAATCTTTGACTTTCAGATTGGAGGCAGAGAAGAGGTTTGAATGTAAATTTGAATTTTCAAAATTTCGTAGGTTTTAATGAAAATTGGAACTATATCATTTTTATCAATGCACATTCTTGTATCCTAGCAAAAAACTGAAAGAAAAAAGCGGGCATTTTTCAGAAAAGTTTGAAAATTTCACTTGGGCTACCCCTCTCCTTGGGGTACCCCTCTCCTCTAAATTAAAATATCCCAATAATCACGGCACAACTAGATATTATACCTGACGTATTTATCAATTTTTAGCTCAAAAGTTTTTAATATGACTAAGTCATGCGTGACACATACTTTCATTCATCTATCAATGCATACAGACATTCGGAGTTACGGAAACAAAACCGCATGTACTACCTCCTCGCCACTTGCATCTCTCTCAACCAGTTTCGAAACTGTACTAACAGACCTTAATCCTGTCATATGTGGGAAATTACATCACAAAGAACATTAACTACAGAATTTACAACCGAATATTGGGGGTAGTATTGTTGAGATGACTCCATTATTTTTCTTCTGTATTTTATACTATGAGGAGGAAAAGTTCCCACCTTAAAATACAACATCTAAACGATAAGTATAGACTTTATCATGTCACTGTTGTTTATGTTTCATTCTACAGGGGTTGAAGTTTGGAAATGAATGTGTGTCTGTGTTTACTTTGAATGTTCAAGCGCATACTATAATATCTGTCTCTCTAATTCCGTGCCTCGACTACAATATTCAAGGATTGCATTAACGATTATTCATTACTGTAAAAAATTATAATTCATAACTCATAATTCAAATGTTTGTGCATACATATACCTTGCATCCGAGTGGATGGGATCGTATTCTACCACCGCACGTCTTTGTATGTGCACAAGTGACTTTCTTATGATAGGATCAACTTTATTGGCTAGTAAAGCTTCTGGATAAGTGTTTTTCCACGTAAACAATCCGTAATCGTCCCCGACAGCGAATGAAACGACTGAAAATAATGTTCCTGGTGTAAATGACAAAAAACGACAGGTCCCCACACTCATTCGGGTTGTAATATCCTGTTTATCAACCCAAGCAAACATGAACGTCTGTTGTCTAAACTCGAAATATAAAATCTGATCGTAGTTTCTCGGTTCGTGAATAACGTTCATTGCGGTGGAAAATTTACCGTGGAAAAAACATTTTCTTTATAATCAGAATATCGTACTAATGTTTGCTTTTATCATTTTTTAGGAAATTGAAAATTGAATCTAGTCGCAGGCTGGTGAACCACCAAAGACTGAAAACATCTGTCAGTGGGTGTACAAAAGTATTCAGCCAAATTTGTTCCTCTTACGTAATAAGTCTCAATAAGTTATTTTAAATAACCATATTATTTTGTTTTATCTTTATGGACGTTACACGTAAAAACACTTTCAAAATTATTACACTATCAGAAAAATCAACGCCATATCCAATACTCGCCATACATACATCTACATACAACAATATGCAATTTCCGTAACCAACTATCCGAATCAACGAACAATAATTAACTACATAAACTTAATTTTTGTAAGGAAAAGGAAGGAGTAGGAATAAGGGAAATTAAGCTACGAAATTTCTTCTTCATGAACAATCACTATGATGCAATCACTATGATGCAATCGCTATGATGCATTGATTTATATATATATATATATATATATATATATATATATAAAAGAATATTTAGCTTATTTTTATTTCCGGCATTACCCTGTGTTCCAAACATGGTCATCTTTAAGCCAGATCGAGGTATTATCGCCCAGACAAAAATGCCCTCAAACAAAAAACAGCATCGAAGAGGCCAGGGGTGTGGGAGAGTCACAATCAGACGGCCACTGAGCCAAAGGTACGCTCCCCCCACCCTCACCCCCACCCCCACCCAGATGACGCCGTCCAGCCACTATTCACCCGGCTATCTTTTGCAGCTATCGTACCTTGTCGGAGTTCGCTGAGAAGTAAGCACTCGCGCCGACTTGGCCTATTTGCTCAGTGTCGCTATCAGCTAAAACGTGTGGCAGTAAGGATGAAATATATCGAGCAGAATGATTGATGAGAAATATATTTTGCATTTAACAAAAAAAACGTACAATTCAAACAAATACTACTTCAAAAGGTTGTTAAGAATGTTCCAAGTCTGGATGTATTTTTCTCTTTGCAAGAGATGTAGCATCTGGTGTCTGCCCTTCTACATATATTTATTGTGTTAAATTCTCATATTGTATAAGACTGTGTTAAAATGTGCGAAGATGAATGTAAAATAAAATGCGAAATTATTATAAAGTGGGAAATTATCATATAAAATTTATTTAATATGTTTACTTCTCGAGTATGTATAACGAATTAAATGCTGGCTTTTGAAACATCCTAACACAGTCCACATCCATGAGCCAGTTAACCATTTTGGGCTTCGTAGCCACTCGGCTGTCCGGAAGACGCCGCGTCCTAGGCACAGGTGTCAAGGTTTCGGCCGCCATTCTGCGACCTTCCTCAGGGCGAAATGCTAGCAGCATTTAGCTGTGTTCCCCGAACAGCCAAGTAGCTACTGACTCCGGCCGCGGAAGCCTTCGCTCTCATGTTGGGCTCCATTGGAATAGTGCTAGGGTTGCCAACTATGATGTAAAAGGGAGAACACTCGATAAATAAGCCAAAAAAAGAGAAACTCAACCCATTTCTTTTACAAATATTTAATTTAGATTAACAACCACTCTATTTCTTTCTTCTCTCCATTTGCGATTCAAGTGAAAATATTCGTTCACAAAATGTAGATGAAGAGGTTCTCAACACTTTTTTTTATTTTAGTCCCTAAACAGAGTCACTATAATGCATGCATGTGTCATGTGCGGTGTCGGCGTTCATAAAAAGGATATTAATGCTATATATTCTAAATTAAACAATAATCGATACAACGTAGCAGATGTTAGTCATGTGATAAAATAAATGACTACAACAAGTGTTAAAAATTTACCAAAATGAGGACATTTTTACTATAAAGAAGGACGGAAGGACGATTTAATGTAGGACTGTCCTCTCAAACGGAGGTCGATTGGCAACCCTAGGAAGGGCGCTCGCTGTGAGCGTGGTACCTGGTGGCTTGAGAAGGAGGCGGCGGGCGGCGCTGGGCACAGACGCAGCTCCAGCAGGCGGTTGAGGCGCGCGAGGCGCGAGCGCAGGAACAGCACCAGTCCCACGAACAGCCCGTCCAGCGCCACCATCACCACCTGCACCGCCGTCCTGCGCGGCGCTGCCTTTCAGAACGCGTTTGCAGCATGCGACTAATGCGAATCGATCGTGTGAGTGAGTGTTGATTCCGGCGGCGGCTGCTTATGAGGTCATAGTCCAGTGTGTGTGTGTGTGTGTGTCTGTGTGTGTGTGTAAGTGTGTGTGGTGAGGCTTCGAAAATAGTATGTTATTTATTTATCACATAGGTTACTTTGCGGTGTCACGATCTAGGTTTCCTTTAAAGTCTATCCCCGTCTCGGATCTAGGGCACCTTCTTACAGTAGGCTCGCGCCATGGGCGTCCCCTTAAACGCTTGGGTGTGATACTTTCTCCGCCATATGTTACTCTCCTTTAACTCCATCTGATTTTATGAGTACGATTAAGAGTACGTTTATGAGTACAATTATGCGAGGAAATGATACCTACCTGCCCAGGTTGCTGAGGCCCCAGAGGATGCAGTCGATGGTTCCCAGCAGAACTGTAAGCGCCACTGAGGCAGCGGCCGGCGCTACCAACTGCCAGGTTGGCGTTGGAGCCTCCCGTTCCTCCGTCTCGGATTGGGGTAGGAGAGTATCCACCGTGGGCAGTCTACGGCCAGTTAAAGACGCCGCCGTACTATTGAAACTTCGCATTTAATTGTCATCCGTGCCCAAAGAGTATTTTGAAACTTTGCCCATTTCTTTAAAGAACAAGTAGTTCTTATAGCACCTGTTCTATACGCTATTTATCGTACGTTAGGTCGTATAGAAAGTGAATATTGGATGTTGTGCGATTTTAATATTACTACTATTTCTACCACATCCTGAAAACTAATTCTTGTGCGACTTGAGAAATTAACTTAAAATTTTGAGATAATCATTGTTCTAGAAGTAATTATTGAACAAACTGCTTTGAGGCGGGAAGTTAAGAGAAACTCAGAGGTTGATAAATCTTTACAGGCATTGTCGCTTCTTTATCCCCGCGCTTGGATGGTCACGTATTAGTGTACTCTTATATCTATTTAACGTAACTCGAAAGAGAATTCGAGTCCCAACAGTAGCAGAGTTTTCGTCACTAGCTAGATAGCTAGTGCTCAGCCGTTGTCTGGAGACAATTACCTGCCGGCTGCTCTGATCGGTAGTTTTCCTTGGTTTCTATGATCAACACCAGATGAATGGCGGAGTAGATCCCTAACAAACGGGCCACGGTCGTTCTTTCATTCTCTTCCTTTTCCTATCCTTACCCTTACTTATACACATTTGCACTTACATACCCTACATCACCACACATGTCGGAAGATCACTCGCAAGCTTAAAGCATATCCTAGCTGGAGTGGTGTCCCGCGTGTAGGAGATACTTGGGTGGGGAAAGCCGACGTGACGGTCAGTGTCGGATCGCACTAAGAAGCTGGAGAAGATCACAGCCACCTACCGTTATAAAACACATGCACTACATTTACGGGACTAATGACCATAAGAGTTGACGCGCCCGAAAACATGAAATAATCTATCATTCAATCCATTCATATCTTACAAAGTTCCTGACTCGACATGGAGAACTTTACTTTCAGAGCTCTTCTATCATCGTAATGAGTCTTTCTATTGCAATTTTCTTACCTGTATATAATTCAGAGCCTACTGTGAATGCTGAATGCGAGGCGCACCTGTTCAGTATGTCGGCCAGGGCGCGTGCGCGCGCCGGGGCCAAGATGAGGGCGGTGACCACGGTCACGGCCAGGAAGAGGAGGTTGAGCGCGTCGGGGACCACCACGGTGGTGGGCAGCCCCGGCCACAAATCAGACAGCCCACTCAACACCTGCGCACAGGTCGCTCAAAATTAATATTATCACCTGCAGATTCTTATAGAGGCCCCATGGAAGGATCGTGGGAAGAAAACTGGAGCTTTTGGGTTTAAACGGGAATGATAACACCAATGATATAAAGTAGCTTACAAATAAAATTATCTTCGGAATTCTTTGTTTATGACCATTTAGTATAGGAATATTATCTGCGCAGAAAAAATGGAACTATATGGTTACTTAGTGTTTCTTTTTCTCAATGTAACCCACTGTTAAACTTACATATTTGTCCCAATGTTTTACCCACAGAAAACCCCGTCTCTTTAAGAATTTGCTGACAGATAATGTTCCATTGCAAGTAATGTGTCGTGAGGGAAAGGCCTGGAATCGCGTGCGGGGGAGCGGAAGGTCGGTAGGCGTAGAAGGGTCCCTCCGGACCGTTACCTCTTTTGTTATTAACCTGCCGGCAGGTGAGAGGGAGCATGAGAACAGGGTTGACCCAGGTCATGGCAGTCAGCTGTTTGTAAAGGGTGTTGTAGTGGCATCAGCAACTGACGTAGCCCAACCTCGGCGAGGACGGCCCCCCGGAAGAGCGACTTTGCAGCGGCCACCACGGATCGGCGATGCTGGCACGCCGGTTGAGGAGAGGCAGGGAGCTGCTAGTAGAGCCCCGGAGGGCTGGACTGGAATAGCGGGTGGAAGAGCGTAGGTAAGACCAACAGGGCAAATATGAACCAATGAGAGGGTGAAAGAACGTCGGCAGGGTCAATTTGGGCCGATCTGAACCGATGAGGGAGCGGAAGGTCCGTACACACGGGCGACGAGCTAACCATGCTAGTATTTGTCCTGCCGCCATGCGGAGGCCAAGCTGTTATATAGGCCTTTGCTAATGAGACGCTCTTGTCGAGGTGGAGCTATGTTATTGTGTTTACGTGGGCGCCAGGTGCCTGCAGTCACGTGAGAAATGCTTCCTGGCAGGTAATGCGTTTCGCGATCCGACTGACGGATGCTTCGTTAGGGATAATCCGTCAATGATGTACGACCTTTTTTGAACCGTATGCACCATTTTACTGATGCATTCTTTTCCTATAACTGTTGCTGATGTTTCTTTGAATTTCTAATTAATTGCTTCATTCATGAAACATTTCGTCGCAATATGGTGTTCTTTTTACATGTTGACACATATGGCTACTACACCTAGTACTGTTTGCATTTATGTATGTAACTTGCCAAGTGTGTGACACCTTTATGTAACAGTCATTTGCAACTTCCCGTTCATAACAACCAGTTTGCCATGAACTCCTGACGTGCATACTGTATTGTTTCAATTTTTTGCACGTCCATGTATATTATCTATATTTTTATTTGAAAGGTAATTATTACGCACATAAATTAAATAACGTAATATTATGTGACTAGGTCGAATACCTTTAATCCGTTACTAACCCTATATCCTACCCCGTTCTGATATTTCGAATTATGGTATTCACCCCAGTTATCTATATGACAAATAGATGTCATTAAAAATATTAATCGAATTGATCGCCGTATTTCAACATCAATATTAGACAAGAATTGGCACTCGATAGGCAAAGTAGGGTGAATTTCACCAAAGTTAAAAATAACTACATATTAGGACCCTTAACGACCCGTTAGAGGGACGTGGCGTTTCATCAATCTTGTAACATACGTTAAGTGTTAACGCGGATAATGAAAACTTCTTTTGAACTTCTCTGAAAGGTCATTTACAACGGAATATTAACAGATTCACACTTTCGTCCATGTTTACTTAGGCTTCAAACTTCTTTATTTATTTTCCAGTACTGTACTGATAAAACAACAATGACAATGAACAATAAAAAAAACACTCTTTAAGACTTCACGCGTTAAGGATTAACAGTCGGACGCCCGTTAGAAAAATCGGAATGAGTTGTAGCTAAAGATGGCGAATTGGTTCCATGTTCAAAAAATGTACACTTTTGTTTTTCTTATAAGATGATGGTATTATGAAAAGTATGGAATGGCACAAGGCCGATAACACAAATATCGGATTCGGTTGGATATAAACCTCAGCAATCGCCTCTGTTTACAAATTTCAACAGCATTTATAATAATAATAATAATAATAATAATTATTATTATTATTATTATTATTAATGGTATTATTATCATTTGCGTATCTGTCATTTCTGACCATCCTACACGATTAACATATGTCACTTTTAGGACCGGCTTTTCAGCTGAATCTCTCGGTACGACAAGGTTGTTACGTCTTGAGGAGTGAATTATGAGATGATAGGATGATGATAATGAGTGAAAGGACAATCACAAATACAACCATGGCTACGGAGGACTCGAACCTGCAACATCCTCAGCGCCCACGACGGCTGCCGCAATCGTCTCGCGTAATGGGGTCGGCTATTATTATTATTATTATTATTATTATTATTATTATTATTACTATCATTATTATAAGTGCTGTTAATATTTTAAACAGGCGTTTTCTTTATGACTTATTATTATCTTTAATGGCATCACTATCTCTCCCTTCGCTCCACTCTTACTCGCTCACCTCATAGGCCGCCCACAAGACGGCGAGTGCGGCCAGTACAAGCGAGTAGACGCGCCAGGGGCGAGATGGCGCTGCGGCGACGGGGGCGGCGGCGGCGGCGAGGGCGGCGGGCGACGGCAGCCGCACCGGCGCCACCCCCAGCGCCCGCGCCGCCACAGCAGCGGACGCGCGCGCGACCACAGCGACTCCGCCCTCGCCTCCGCCCCCGCACGCCCGCGGCCGCCCCACGCGCCCAAGGCGGCCGCCTGCGTCTCGCCCCAGCGCCCCGCCTGCGCCATTCGCCCGGCGCCACCGCGACCCGCTGCGGCGGCGGGCGGCGCGCTGCCCTTGCAAACAGGGGAAGCTGTTGGGACTACGGTTGCCAGATGTTCACTATTTGATTGTTAGTGGGTGGGTTAGTGATTCCGGGCGCGTCAAGAGGTGGTCATTAGTACCGTAGGTGCAGTGCATGTTTTCTCTCGGGAGGTGGCAGTATTCTTCCCCTGCTGGATGGCGTGATTCGGCAGCGACCCAACGTCAGCTAGTGGGATTTTCTCCAACCAGGTATCTCCCACCAGCGGGGCACCACCCCAGCCGAGACAAGCTCAAAGCTCGCCACCGGCTCTCCGAAATATGTGGTAGTGTAGTGCATGTTAGTATAAGTGTGTGTGTGTGTGTGTGTGTGTGTGTGTAAGGAGAGAGAATAGGACAAGGAAGAGGTAGGAAAGATCACGCGCGGTCCGTGGTCCGTTTGTTAGGGTTCGCCTGGTGTTGGTGGGAGAAACCACGGAAAAGTACCGATCAGAGCAGCCGGGCGCTAGAATTCTCTTTCAGACAGCGAGTGAATTCCACCTAGCTGAAAAGCTAATGTCGAAAATCCCCCTGCCGTTGCCCGGACTCGAACCAAAAACCTCTCGGTTATAGGCGCTGCAGTGACGTCAATTGATGCACTGAACTACCGCTCCCGGTATAAAACAATGCAAAACTTTAAAAGTCTTAGACCTGACACTTGACGAAAGGTTATCCTGGGTACCTCACATTTTCACTACTCGAGATGAAATAGCATAAATAGTGAACATGTAAAAAGGCCTTATCGAATGACAAAATAAAACAATTTATTGTATGAGAGAACAAGTGTCAGTAGAGCTTTCAGTGTTTATTACGGTAAGTTTTAATACCTCGATTAGAGGTGACTTTACCAATCTTGACTTTTGCGAGAACCATGCACAGATCCATGCAGTTGTCTAAGTTTGGTATTCTATCGTATTGTCTTTGTTCGAGTGCGTCACTACGACGTAAGCCAAATTTCATTAATGCCTTTCATGATGTACTCATGTTTCCCCGTAACGAGCTCCTGTTGCGTGCTGGCCCTAATGCACACTGATAATATTATTTTAAGATTTGAGCATTAAAAGCATTAACATTTTAAACATTCTTGAACAAACAAAACATTAACAAAAACTTTTGAACATTAATGAATAAAAGTTTTATTATATTTTATCCAAAAGAAAAGTTCAAGTTCACACTTGGCTGTGTTTTAAACTATATAGAGAATGTATCATTATTACGCAAAAGTCCCCGATTCACTATTTTCTCAAAACATTTCTGGCAACCCTTGTTGGGACCCTGAGGAACCCCTCATTTGTGCTACTCAAAATGCTTGTGAGCCTAATGTATTTGGGTTCACATGCTATCCATTACACTATGAGGCCCTTTCAACAAACATGCATGGTAATCTTCTGAAATAACATATCCTAAATAAAGTAACCTATTATTATTTACTCACACTTTAGTGAAAATGAACTTCATGCAATATTTTCATGTTTTATGGATGGCAAAAAATTAAAAAAAATCGCAATTACTAAGATTCGCTAGCTAAATTCGGTAAACCTTACCTGCAGTAATTTAATATATCATTTTTATGTAGTGAAGCACATATATATTTTGATTGCATTTCATTGCATATCCAATAAACGATGCAGGAGAGCCAATTCTTTTATCTACAAAATTTATGAACCCTAGTGTTTGACAATTTTGTTCACGGTCTTCCCAGCCTTTTCGATTCCTGAAAGTGAAGAGTGCCTGCTAATGCAAGGCAGCCGTCCGTAGTGGACAAGGACCCAGCAGTCTGCCGCGCCGTCCATTAAACCCGGAGCACGCTGCACCACTGGCCTCGAGGAGGGATCCCATCGCTGCCAGCAGGCGATGAGGTCTTCGCGTGCTGCTCAAACACGCTGCCCGTCTTCCCACCACCCACGCCCCGTCCCCGTCCGCGCCCGTCGTCTCACCTCCCTCGCTCTTCGGGAGATCCATCGATAGCCTCCGAGTGTGTGCATACGTGATTCCACCACGTGTTTAGACCTATACGTTTAAGCACGCGATAACGGGAACCATAGACCCGTTAGGCTTACGATAAGATCTGTGACGTGTATACAGATGTATCCGATATTTCAAGTGAGAAAACAAATCGATTTTATGGTTAGTTTGTGTTTGTTTCGTCAGTTCTCACCATCGAGTATCTAACACGAGAGAAACATTTTTCCTCAATGCAGCTTTATCATTACACAAAGTAAAAATTCTAAATTGTTCCATAACACTGTTCTGTTTTACTTATCATGAAAGGTAAGAATTTCTGGTGATCGGTGGGACGCCAATTTTCTCCTTTCTCTTTCTCACTTACTACATTTGTAAGGTAGACAAACTTATGCAATGTTGCGGTAAAACGTGGATTTTTTCGGTCAAAAAATTCGAATTGTAGATTCCTAATACCGAAAAAGTGGATATGTCTTATTCCTATATGTTACTAGCGGATAAACTATTAGGAGGATTTTCACCAAGACCACTTTAAAAACGGCATATGTCTAATCTTGTTAAAATCTGAATTTTGGAAAAATGCAAAAGTTGAAATTTTTTTGACATCTTCCTACATCTACAATATTGAAGATAGCGGAAGAATGAAGACATACATTTTCTTCAAAATATAATTAATTTGTATATAATTAAAATATAATTAATTTTCTAGTATTTTCTGTGAAACAAAAGCAATTTTAAAATCAAGATTTCTCACAAACGTTTCCTATTTTGTTCTTGAAAGTCATTCTAACAGTGCTACTAAAAGATGACATAAACGCCAGCTTGTTGTATTATTCAGATTTTTCAAAGACTACACAAATGTAATCCGGGGGGTAAGAGGGGGCAACTTGTCCCAGGCCCCGATTTAAGTGTGGCCCCAAATTGTTTTGATTCAAAGAAAAATATTCATCTCTAATCCAAATTTGGTGTAAGTTCTTTCTGGTGCATGGAAAAATGAATTCTGTTAATGAAGTGGGGGAGGGGTAATGTTTCGTTTGAAATGAGAGTCCTTCGTGGATCTACTGCCACTACAATTTTCAAAGCATTTTATACCGAAATGGTCAGCAATAAATCTAATTGAATAAAATAAATCTCACTAAAAGAGAAACGCACTTCTTATCGAGCAAATTGTTAATTTTTTCGTAAATTCTTCACAAATAAATAACATTTTAATAAATTTTTCACACCCAACTCTTACACTTTCACACTCTCACACTTTCTTTCTTTCTGCATAATGCTGTGCTTTTGAAGTAATTTTAAAACTGTTTCTACACTACAATAAAGCACGAACAAATACATGAAATTAAGAGACCGTTATGATGAAATTAAACAGGAAATAAAACCATGCGCATTCAAAATACGGAATGCATTCCCTCACCCGAGTTTCCTTTTGTTCGTTTTCGTTATCCAATCTGTATGCTTCGCAAGTCGATTCGTGAACTGTGACATGATGAATCTCCCACTAGTGACAACAAAACACAAAGAAAACATAACAAACTTCATCCCGACATGATTCATGCAATAAAAATTTAAAATAAAACAAGACTATGGTATAAACTGAGAACACCTGAAATAAAAAAGAACTTAACATAATCACCAACCACAATAATCACCAATTTCACAATTTTATAAACTCAAAACACAAAATTCTAAAGACACCGAATTATCTTACTAAATACACCCACTAGAAAAGCGCTCACATCAATTCAAAAAGCAGAAGCACACGCCAAATATTTCGAAACAACATTCGCAGTTAATAATACTAACTTCCACCCGGAACATAACAAAATCATTCAAAGTAACAAAACATATCCATACGGCCCACATCATAACATACATTGCTCTTCTCTCACAGAAATTACAAAAAAAAAACACCAGGACATGACAATATCACTAACATGGCAATAAAAAACAATGCCAACATCACCACCCATATCTGCAAAAGCCTACTTAAATAATATATTTAACTCTTGCTTCAGATTTGGCTGTTTCCCCCATTCATGGAAACATGCAATAGTAATCCTCATAGCTAAACCAATAAAGAATGCAACAGAGATAAATAGCTATCGCCCTAGTTAGTTAGCTAACTTCTTTCACAAATGTTTTGAAAGAAATATTCTAAGTAGACGTAAACACTACCTAAAAGCAACTAACTCAATCCACAAAGTACACTTCGATTTCACAGAGAAAATATCAACGCAACATCAACTGTTTGAACATTCAACATATCATTTGAACACATCTACTCAGCCTTTCAATCAAAACACTATACCATAGCACTCTTTTAGATATAGCACAGGCATTTGATCGTACATGGTACCAAGTTCTCAGTTTCAAACTCGCCGAAGCAGGCATAACTTATTATCTACACTCAATAATTAACAAATTTTTAATCAATAGAACTTCCACCTTCAACCCACTGGGCTTAGAGAGGTGCCTTTCACAGCCGCCTCTCCAACCTCCAATGCATCAATCAGAATTATCCCAAGGATCCCCTTATCACCAACGTTGTTCAATCTCCATGCAGCAGACATTCCCAAATCAAAAAACATACATTTAGTGCAATTCGCGGACGACACAACATTATATATCTCTGACAACTCACTAGCAGACTTAAGAACAAGAACACAATTATACCTACACACACTTGATAGCTGGACCATCAAAACAGCAGCAAACTAAACCCCACCAAAACAGCAGCAAAAATATTCTCACTTCGACCATATATTCCCACCACCCGCTAACAATCAACAACATCTCAATGGAATGGTACCCTCCCAACAAACCAATTAACCTAGGACTGTATCTAGATTCAAAATTAAATTGGCACGGTCATATTAAAACAAAGATCATGCAAACCAAGGCAAAACTACATCAGTTAAAATCAATAATAACCAGACACAGTTCACTACAACACAATACCGCCATAGCAATATAAAAAACATAATAAGACCTTTAATTACTTACGCCTGTCCCATATAGATTAACGTCGCCAACATAAATATTCGCAAACTCCAAGTAATTCAAAGCAAATTTCTGAGAACCATAACTAACGCCCCATGGTTCATTTCAAGCAATCAGCTTCACAAGGAATTCAATATTGTATCATTAGATAATCACATGATATATCTTGCTACAAACTTCTATCATAATACACATCAAATCTCAGCACTCACCAAATTCAGACTCGTAAAATATCCAACCCATAGAAGAATAATTCAAAATTAATACCCTTTCCATTTCTTTCAAATAAATTCGCAAACATAAAACCAGATTACAGGATTCATAGTCGGCAACCTCCCCAATGTATAGTATGTAAGTTTAGAATAAGTTAGTAAGTAATAAAATTACATATGTAAATTTGAAATAACAACCTATGTATTACCTATGTATTTACCTTCAGAAAAATACAAAAATGTGACATGATGAAAGCTTACTAAACGTATGTACTCGAGTTTGATTTCAGGATTCCATGACACAAACAATGCAAAAATGTCTTCTTGTAGCACTACTAGTTTATTTTCTCTCCTTACTCGTAAGTATTAGAGAGAATAATCTTGCTGCAAAAATAAGCAATTTTTACTTAAAAACTCTTATTGTTGGTAACGAAGAATATTATTCCTATTTGTAAAATTTACTTCCACTAACACTTTGGATAGTCATAATCCGTGTATTGTAGGTCCATGACACCGAAAAAGTTCTGTTTGTTTGTTTCTGGTCAACGTAGCACCTAAACTGTTCAAACGATTTTCTCAAAATTGATATTCCTCGATTTGAACAAACTCAGGACCCTGTGAGTATGAAACAAATATTTGCATTTTTGAAGTACTTTACAAGAAGCCTCAGGGACATTTTCAGAAGTGCCTCAAAAATGGCTTCAAAGCTTTGAATTACACTTTGTTCTGAGATAGAGTAAATTACGCTTAAGAGAATGGCACATGCCTCATTGTCGTTGATATCCCTGACTTTTCGAAAATTTGAAAATTTTACATTTGTTTGCCATCTTTCATATCTTTATCTACCACTACTAACTTACATTGAAGATAGATTTTTTCTGAATAAAATTTGTTCTTTCTGGACAGAACTTTGAAATAAGTTCATGTACAACTTTTCAAAAATATGAGGAGTTATCCGGTAATTTTGCGTGAAATATAAGCATATTGAAATGAATTCCTCAAAATACTTCAAATTTTTTCTTTAAATTTTCTCCTCGTTTATATCAAAGGACGGTAAAAAAGTGGTGATGTCCCATTTTTATCAAACATGATTTGCATGAATATGCTTCTATTTTTTATCATTTTTAAATCGCAACTAAAAAAGATGATATGCAAATAAAAGGAAGGTAATAATGAAAATAAACGAAATAACAAAGAACATACTTTTCTTAGTCCACATTAAATGAATCCAGAGTAAGCTTCATTTCACTACCGCTCTCATGTGCCGCGAACTTCGTGGATTTGCGATTTCATTTCTCCACTCGTGCCACTGAGACTAACAGGAGGCAACATCCTCAATATAGGCCAAACGCAAGGCAAACAGGAATTGCACCTCTATTTTTAGGCTAGCGGCTGTTCCTATGTCCGGTATACTGTGTTGAGCCTCAAATGATGGACATTAGCTCTAAATTACAAAGGCGTCGTCAGTCAGACTACGCAATAGTGCTGAAAACTTCTCCTCACTCCCTTTTCTGAAACTCACCTTCATTGTGTGAACAGCCAGTGAAATACACGTAACCTTGTTCCTATGTCCGGTATACTCCATTTTAACACGCGTCGTCCAGTAGACTGCACGCTTGAAGTTACGTTAGTGACATTTTTGATGCTATATCAGCTAATATTGTGAAAAATGAATACAAACTTCTTGTCTTGTAGCACTTAAGCTTTGTTCTGAACATTTAGCAATCGTAATAGGACGATAGCGATCATAAGAAAGGTCGCATGAGGAGGTACTTCTGCTGACGCTTCTGAAAAGCCGAGGTGTGGACAACAAGCACAAAAGTGGACCATGTATTCATACAAGGGGACCACAAGATTCTGCGGAATTCAGCATCGTTTATTTATTATTTCTGGGATGAATTCATCAGTTCGATTTTCCACTTCGAGTCATCTACCGTCTTAAGTGACTCAGGTTGACAATGACCGCAGTGTCATGTCCCGGCTGGGGCGGTGCCCCGCTGGTGGGAGAGTCCTGTTTAGGGGGAAACCCCACTAGCCGACGGGAGGTCGGCGCCGGATCTCGCTGTCCAGCGGGGGAAAATCACCGCCATCTCCCGAGAAAAAACATGCACTACACTAACGGGACTAATGACCAATGCAGTTGACGCGCCCGGAAACACGAAAAAATCAATCAATTAAAAACCAGCGTTCTCAATTACTTGTTTATGTTGAAGAATTCATAAGAGAGACTTAACGGGAATAATAAATTATTTCTATTGGAAATTCCATTTCCATAATAAATGTTGGTGAAAATTTAAAAACTAAAATTAAAGCAATCTAGGTCTTCGTCAAAAACTCTTAATTTTATTTTAAAAAATAGAAAGTTCGTCCTAATTTACTGCTGATCAACACCTGTTCGACGTAAGAAACATTTCTATCTTCCTTCCATCCAACTTCCTGTCAGCTGCATCTCCGTTCCATACTTCTCTCATAAAATATTGATGTTCATTAAACTTACCTTGTTTCCTCTAATTTCTTCAACGACATTATACAACCAATAGATTATTAAAAACATAACTCGCGTAAACTTGACAAATCGCGAAAGTTTCTGACTTGGCGTCGCAACATTTGTGTAATTTCTACGAACTACACGAGCGAGTCCCTAATACTTCGTCTTCTGCCAGCTTCAACACATACATGATGGTAATGTTGTGTTCTTCTTATTATGTAAACAAAACTGTTCTCATGCTCAAATAAAATCCCTCGTAGTATCCAAGAAAACATATCATCTTTCCAGTTACTGCTGAAGTCAACTATGTTTCAGCTCAATATATTTCGCTGAACACAGTATCCCTTCGTATTAAATATTATTTTATTTGTATTTAAAAAGAATAATATTTGATTATCTTTTACGAAGGAGAACTAGTACACATAATATGGGTACGATGATAGCAAAATACACATATTTTCGTTATAAAATATCACAACTCATATTTTTTAATATTTTCTTAGTTGGAGGCTTGGCATTCATCAATTTTTCTGATTATGTCACTCATGAGATGTTGACTAATGAAATGTAAGAATGACATCTGCTTAGCCTATTCAGAGGTATTTCATTTGTGCAATTTTATCATTTTCGTTTTGTCACCGCGACATGCACTTATTTCCAGTACAACATTGTCAAGAAAATTCCAAGCGAACATAATCTACATGGGTATCCTGTACATCTTTATCAATTATTAATGGAAACGCGGTAAGCAAGTGGAAACCTATCGTATCATTTTCACTTCTAATTTACCTAAAATCTAATATATTTTATATAAGAATTATCTTGTTAGTCAGAATGATATTTATAAATGGACCAATATTTCTGCTCAAAAGATGGATTGGATACCAAACAAAAGTCAGTCGACTAGTGTATGTTCCTTGACTAGGAGCAAATGTTATTTTTGGAGCTGTACGACAAATACTCAAATTATTGTGTCTGAGTGAAGTACAGGACTGGTGATTACTGTTATTAGTGCTGAAAAGTAATTTTTCAATACCAAGAGTTAGGACAGCCACAACAAGCTAATACGGTTTTCAACATGGGTTTTTCTGACTACAGGAACCCTGCAACAACGCAGAACAACAACACTAAGTAAGCGAAACGTATGCTAATATTGACCAGAAATATACTATTCCTAGCAAAGATCAAGCTGTAATCATTGATGCACAAGGTTAATTAAGCATTAAAGAATACATGAACAAGATTGCATCAATTGTTGATTCCAGTAACGTACGATTCATATCTCGTTTATCCAATAACAGGATCTGCATTTTCTCTCAAGCCCTGAAATAGCTAAGAGTATTACAGATACACACAAATTTATAGAAATAAATAAACATTGATTAAGTGTAAGACCCTTATTTAATAAACTTGTCAGAGTCATTATCTCTCATGTTTGCCCAGTAATACCCACGAAGAAACCTCAAATTTCTGAATCAAAAGGAATTAAAACATCGACTAAGATTTCCTTCATCAGAGCAAGCATAGCAGAACCTGACTTATCTCATATTTTGAGTTTCAGAAGGCAAGTGTTTATAAATCCAGGTAAATCTCCTCATAAAATATCTACTTACCGTTGGAATGGAAACACTACTCTAAATTTACAACATAATATGTCCAAAAATTTATTCCCGAAATATGTCATTACAGACCGATTTTCCTAACGTGCAATATGTGCAGCGTATGTATAATGGAGAAGATTATTACAGAAGACTTCGATGATTTCTTGGCTTTAATAAGATAATTTTCAATAACCAGTTCGGTTCAGAGCATATCATTCAACCACATATATGTAATATGTACTGACAGCATCATCCAAGAGGCTTTCCAGAATATTTTGGCAATAAGTGTAGATATTACGATTAGCAAAACTACAAGAAATTGGAATTAAGGGCAGTATGTTTCAGTTTCTACCCAACTTTATGAATGATAGAAAATTCAAGTTAGAGTAAATGACACCTTATCTTATATAAATAAATTAAATAATGCGATTCCACAGGATCTGTTCTTAGTGTAACCTTATTCTTTCTGGCATTCCTCCTGGCTCAAGCAGCAATTAAACTTCCGGTGATCACGAGGAAATATGCAGATGACATGACTATCCTGTGTAAAGGTACCAATATTAATTCCTCACAACAAGCCATGCAAAATGCCCTATATCAACTATATGAATGGTCTTTAAATCCGGCTTTAAAGTTTCTGCCATGAAAACCCAATGTATTTTATTTACTGAGCATAAGAATGAAACCCCTTTTATAACTTGGTAATTAAATTCTCAACTTTATCAAAAGTATCAAAATATTCGTAATATATTTTGACTCTAGAATGTCATGGAAAACTCATATTCAACATTGAACACAGCTGCAAAAGAAAGATAAGCATTCTGAAATTTATTTCGCACCAAAATTTGGGTGTAGATAGAGCTATGTTATTATTAACCTACAAAGCTATAATTCGTTCCAAGATTGATTATGGAGCAGTTATTGACGATTCTATCAAAAGAAGGAACTCATAAAGCTTGATGTAATTCATAATAAATCTCTTCAAATTTGTACGGGATGTTTCCATACAAGCCTGATTGGAAGTATCTTAATTAAAGGTAATGAGCCCATCTTATCTCATCGAAGACATCGTTTACCTAAGAATATGCCATCAAAGCAGCAACATCCAACAACTCTACCATATTGCATGACATGTATCCCCAATATTACCATAAACACAATAGAATTCAGAACATTCCTATATATGCCTAAACCAAATAACTTTTCACTGACCTTGAGTTTAATGAAGTTAACTTGAGAAAGAAGAAATTACTTAATACCTGCGTGGAAACTCTCAGAGACCACTACTGACCTCTCTCTAAATGACTTACAAGAACATATATTATCTCGAGAAGATTGAAACCCAAAAGTACGAGAATTCATCAGTAAATACAGCAACTACTATAAAATATACACTAAGGCATCAAAACAATATCGGAACTTTTGCTTTTGTAAATACTGAGAAATACAAGTAAACCACCAACTAAATTCATACGCTAATACTTCCGCAGCAGAATTATGTCCTGCTTGCAGCCTTCATGCTAATTAAATCACTAAACTTCATAAAGTTCATTGTTTCTTCAGTTCCTCGAAGCAATGTATACTATAAACAGCAACCATCCTAAGAATGAAATGGTAATTTTAATTCATGAACTGTATCAAACACAGTTAGAGAAAACGTCATTTTATTTTAGATCCCACCCTCAATGGTATGGATGAAGAAATGACCACTTCTGTAACGACTGCAGGGCTATTGACATTTCGAACACATTCGAGGAATGTTGGAACCATTTATCTAAGAAAACGCAAAATATCTGGTTCGAGAGTTAGAAATCAATGAAGGGTAGTGAAACTCACAAAAATCTCCAAAACTATGACTTTAAAAATATTCAAAGACTTCTCCCAGAAAGATCAGGTTGTCATTTCATGATTGAGAACGGAACATTCTAAATTAATTCATATTCACGTAATAGCTGGGAAAACTCTCCAGCTGTGTAAAGATCTTCTAAATGTAACACATATATTAGTTCATTGCCCCTATACAAAAGCAGCAGGCAAAACACATATTAGAAGGCAGACAATAACATTCTTAACTCGAAAGATTATCAGAAGAGAATTATAGATTTTGTTAAATAAATCAATATTTGCAACAGCATTTAGATGAACTACTTATTATTTATATATTGTTTGTTTTCTATTGAAGGTATTGTGTTAATTCCATTGTATGAATTTGGTGTATCGTTTGTATTATATTCTCTTACAGTTTTTTGATAATGAATACGATTCTAAATTTCACATTGTAGTTGTAAAATATATATACTGTTTAGTCGCTAAATACCTTGATGGGTAGATGCGACGATAAATAAATAAATAATGATAATAAAAAGTCAGTCAAGTTGCTCGACAGTAATTTTACATATGGACCACGTCGGAATACAGCAACAAGAAGCAATTAAAATAATGTGTAATGCGAATGCCAGATTTTTGAAAACTGAATCTGCCAGAAAGAACATAATTCTTCAATTCTCAACAAAACACGCATTTCAGAAACAACAACTAATAAAATTTCACCAGCTACGCGTAATTTCAATAAGGGTGCTCATTTAATTAAATATAAAAGTAATAGAAATGTTATATTCATACAAGCCAAATCGTGGCTTAAAGCGAAAGTCGCTTGCCTTTCATCAAAGAGATCCGGTTCGATTCTCGGACAATCTCCTACGTTGTTCCGACAAAATGCAACGATTCAACCCATGTGAAGTGTCCTAAACCTAACCACTGTCCTAATTCCTTCCTAATTCAAAAAGCAAGGCTGGCATTGAATATCCTCTTAGGAGCATTCCCAAAGCTTGCACGAAAACCATGTATTACTACTACTATTTTCAAAACCTAAGTTTCTATTGTTTTAACATTACTGGTTATTCTAATGTTACTATCTTAAGAAATAAATGTTTCGCATCATTGTCCTGACGTGTCGATTTCACTTTAGCTAATCTGAGCACTCGAGGTTCTGAGTTTCCCAGATAAATTCACCCACCGCTACGCAGCTCTGAAGTTATTGGTAAACTCAGAATCCTTTTGGAATTACCTTTGATAAAAATCGTGAACACGTCTTTACTAATGCATGTTTCAGTGAAAATCATGCCAAACTACTGGTTAAAATCGCTACTCACACACATACTCACGGCACTCTTTTTTTCAAAATTCAGTAATATATGACTTAGTGTAGGGATCACAGAATTTTGAAAATGTGCACACAATTCCACTTTTCCCCATAGCACGTCATACGCAGTTTTAACTGTTTTTTGACGTAAAATAAATAAAAATTAAAATAAAAAAACATCTGATCGATCAACGTGCGTGACCTTCTGATATGATGAATAATGAATACCTTTGGTTATCTTTCTGGTTTTCCTGCAAGATAGTGATAACAAAGCTATTGGTAACAGCCTATTGAAGACAAGAGGGAAGGGAATAAAGAATGAGATATTCATAATGGTGTAATGAGAAATATCAGTGTACTCATCATTGATGTCCTTGCTTACAAATTATCATTTACAATATTTCTTATTAAACCGCTTTATCATTATAACTATCCGTCAGAACACAGTTTGTTACACAGTAGTTTGTTCGTGATGGTGAGGCAGAACATTATATTATTTTACATTTAAAACTCGTATTAATGGACATGAAATGCGAAAACATTGGGAACATGGTTGCTGAATTACTTTCTTCAAGTAAATATTAATATTAGCAAAAATTGAAAGTAGGTCTTATCATTTATCATTTTATTCAGTATATGTTGAATTTCTAACAGAATTACATTTCAGCATGTAGTATTTTTCAGAAATGAATGACACTGTAAATCAGAACACAATGATCAATAAATCAAAATGGATAGTTAAAGCTACATAATGATGAACTTTCGTTTGGCTACACATATTTTTTAAACTAAATTTACTCATTAACAACAACTTATTGGATTACCATTCGTGAATGGGAAGGAAGATATTCCATATTTGCTGAAAATCACTTATACTCTGTTCAATATCATCAATTCATCATATCATTCACTTATAAAAAGTGTTACATAAGCCCGTACAGTGCAAAGTAGTTTTGAATATTCATATTAATTTATGCTCATTCATAATCATTTAATACACATGATTCGAACATTGAGATAAAATAAAATTTCAAGAGATGAAACAACATGAAAACATGTCTTCTAAAATAATCATCAACCTGTGCGACACTTTTGTAGGATTAATCATAAGGGTTAGAATATCATTCACATTTACACACACAACGCTTAAGGAAATATGTCAAAACATTTACACACACTACACACCCACCCACACACACACAACTGCGAAAGATTCCCAAACAGTGTAAGTGAAACTTATCTCATACGAAAATTTGATTTCATGCATTGATTTTTAAATTTTTCAGCAAAAATTCTTGTAACCAATTGTCTTAGTTGAAATTGATGTTGAAATCCACACCCATAACTGGCACTTTTTTCCAAGTATTGTTTAAATATTGGTGCACCTTCAATAGCCTAGGCCAACAGTATTTTATTATTGATTTCAATGATACTATTAACATTTGTATTGATTTATATGTATAAGGCCACCATCATACTGATTTTCCCATTTTCCAGTTGATATTTGAATGTAGGAGTACTACATAAACCAGTGAGTTGAAGTTGCATGACAACCGAATTAATTTGTTCGTGTAAACAACAAACGCAGACACTTGACACCCGAGTGTCTGACCTATGATATTCATTGTTGACAGTGGCTGAACATTTTAAGAGTGTCTAGCTACTTTGGTGTTTTGATAATGAACCATTCTCGGGATACGGCGAAAAGAGTCATGACTAGGGTTGCCAACCATCCATTTGGGAGGACAGTCCTGCATTGACGTCAATTGTCCTCTCGTCCTCCTTTGTATATTAAATGTCCTCCTTTTAGTAAATTTTAAGCATCTGTTGTCATTTCTTTTATCACATGATAAACACCTTATACGTTGTATCGTTTATTGTTTATTTTATCATAGAAGACATGAATAACATTTTTTTGAATGCTGACACACACATGCATGATAGTATCTCTGTCTAGTGACTAAAATAAAAAAGAGACGCTCTTCATTTGTATTTCATGAACTAATCTTTTCCCTTGAATAGCAAATGGAGAGAAGAAATGGAGTTTTTTTCGTATCGTATGTCTTCCCATTTACATGAACATCGTTGGCAACCCTAGTCACGAGGCTTTGTGAGAAATGGTGCAAGTTGCCGAAATTGCTTCATATAACTTGACACGCTCAATCCAGGAAATTCCTCCAGGGGCCACTAGAGCGCTCTACATCGACCCATGCCGCAGCGCAGACATCCGCGAATACGGCCACAACCAGAACTACTACACGTTTCACTTCTTGTGTGATTCAATCGCATTTGCTCAGCCCGGCTGGGTTTCAGCAAATTAACAAATGCCTAGTGACAGGGCTATCAGAATGCGTAATTTAAATAGCCTGTGACAATTACCTTGTCAATACAAATAAGACTACAGAGTAAACAACCGGGTTTACAAAGAAACTCTGATACATCACTCGAAAAACATAAAGTTGCTTCGCACAGCCGGGTAAAAATCTTCTCTTATATTTCTGCTACGAACGTTTGTAATTCCATTAAAAACAATAAGAATAGAATTATCTAACGTGTTGGAACTACAGTAGCATCTTGTTTGTTTCTATTTTTCATGCAAATTGTGTAGCATTCTAAGAACGCGATTCTGATCCTGAGTACTGGAACTGCAGCAGCACGACGAGGTAGGTGGCGACTGCGCCGGCGTAGTTGTAGAGCAGCGAGCAGTCGAGGGCGAAGCAGCCGGCGGCCGAGAAGCGCAGCGGCTGCTGCAGGAGCTGCTGCGCCAGCAGCCGCAGGCGCCGCGCAGTCGCCCCCTCCGCCTCCCCGCCCCCGCCCCCGCCCACGCCCCCGCACGCCCCGCGCACCAGCAGCGCCCGCTGCACCTGCGCAGTCAGCGATAAACGAGAGTCAGATCAATTGTATTTTCGTATTGCTGTATCGACATGACGCAACCAAATAGAAGAACTATTAAGAGCAGTAGGAACGAATTTATTTTTTAATAAAGCCTACAAAACCCCAAACTTTCAAACTAATACGAATATTTAGTACATTTTTATTACTAACTTATTACCGAAAATGAAATTTATTTATTCTGGCCATTTATGAAATAAACATTCTAAAAAACGGAATAATTATGCAACCACGCACGGATTCGAGTATTAAAATATAGAGATAACACACAAAATGAAAAATTTATTACCCCAAGCAGAAATTTATGAATATAGCCCTGTATGCTAAAACAATGCTAAAAACGGAATCAGAGTTGTCATACCATGCCAGATCTTCAAATACGATAATAAAGATAACCAAAGATCACTATCAAATAAAATCAAGTACATAATTAAACACACATTTAATGATAATTTATTATCTAAAAATAAAATTATTACTGTTGGTGTTTATGAAATAAATATTGTTATAAACTACTTAGTTATGCAACCACGCACGACATTGCATTATTGAATAAGTACAAACGAGCCGAAAGAAATCAAACCAATTACATAAAAAATACACATTCAATATTAATATATTTTCCATAAAGAAACTAATAAACGTTGTCGAGTAATAAATATTGTTAAAAACTTAATCACATTTGTCGAACCATGCCAGATATTCAAATTCGATAATAGGGAGAACGAACGAGCAAAATTAAATAAAACTAAGAGCATAATCAAATACACATTTGATGCTAATTTACTATTTTCAACGGAAATTTGTTACAGCTGCAGTTTATTAATAACTATAACTAATATCTATAAAAGTAACTAACTGGTAAATAAATATGAAAAACAGCATAGTTATGCAACCACGCATGACATTAGAGTATTAAATTAGAGAGTACGAACTGACCCAAAATACTAACAACTATTACATACTTAAATACATCAATACTAATTTATTACTCCAAAGAGAAATTTAATGATGTTGCCGTGCATTAAATAAAATTGGTAAAAACATAATTATTATTATCCAAACATGCAAGAACTTGAAATTCGATAATAGAGAGAACCAACAAGCCAAAGTAAATGAAACAAGGACATAATTAAATACACATTTGTGAGTAATTTATTACTCTGTGCACAATGTTTTTACTGTCACCATTTATGAAATAAATATTGTTAAATACGGTGTAAATATTCAAGCACGCACGACATTAGAATATTAAATTAGGCATTATAAACGGACACAAACAACAAATACCTATTGTATAGTTAAAAGCATCTTCAATACAACTTAATTTCTGCAAAAAATTTATTAATGTTGTCATGTATTAAATAACTATGCCACAACTTCAATTACGATAAAAAAGAGAACGAACGAGCACAATTAACGAAAATCAAATTGTTAATTTAATAAACATTCCACACTACTTTATTACTCTTGACAGAAGTTAATTTCTATTGCTATTTATTAAATAATTATAGTTAAATAAGCAACCTCCCAGGACATTCCTGTATTATATTACGGAGACCGAATGGACACAAACAAATAAATTAAAATGAATAATTAACCTTCCACCGGTCGCGCCTATTTCTGTCACACGAGCGGTCGCGCGTTGCACAAAGTATAACACGTTGTTTTGCTTCAATTATTGGTCTCATTTTAGATTAAATGTATTAAACAACTTATTTTAACCATTTTATGATCAAAATAGAATGTGTTTTGGGGTATATAAATATTAAATTTGTTTATTATATTAAAAACAGACAAAAATAAATGTAAAGAATCATATATTTTTCTTTGTATTACAACACAAGTAAATTATCACATTTTGTTGATTAATGACAATTACTGCAGACAATTTTTTTTGTAGAGTGAGTTTTGCAAACAAAGCGACCGCACAGACTATGTGTCATTGTTGCGGAGCTGTTTTTAGACCTCCCGCAAAGGCTGCATGTTCCACGCTTCTTTTTTTCGTGTGGACTCGATAAAGCTGAAGTTGACGGTTTTGGATATTGGAGCTGAATAAATGCTTTGAAGTCTAATGGAAGGCAAGTAATTTTGCTTCTGGAATACATAAGTTTCATTAGTTCAAGCAACAACATTTTCAAAAAAATTCCACGTAAAATGGGTCTTTCATTTGCTTTCAGCATTATGTACATCACCTGGCTATTCACTCCAGCTATATTTATAAGAGCGAAAAAAATCGATAGAGGCCAAATATTGTTCAATATATCATAGTTATCATACTATGTCAGAAATTCAATTACGTTAAAAATGAGAACGAACGAGCACAATCATTTTAACACAAATGGTTAATTAAATACACATTCACAACAATTTGTATATTAACAAATTTTAACATTGTATAAAAGGTTGTATATTAACAACCTTTATTAAAAGCATTGTTTAAAAAAAATCATAGTTATTCAACCATTCCAGAACTTGAAATAAAGATAATAAGATGAACGATCGAGCACAATTAACTTGAACCAAATGGGTAATTAAAAATAGTTCAATATAAATTACTCTACACAAATTTATTACTGTTGCCATTTATTACATATATGTTATTAAAGACGGAATCATTTGTGTGACAATACATGCATTAGTGTGGGATAATAGAGAGTACGAACGGTAACAATCAAATAGAACCAAATAAATAATTAAATATTCATAATCATATTCGACTGTGAACACCCCAATCGCCCCCTTGATCAGCAATGACGGCCATCAAATATCCATCGACCGCAGAGGTGACCCTGTTTTGTATTTCCGGTTTAGACCACCCCTCAACTCAACTCTTCAGTAATTGCTTTCTTGACTCTCCCACTTCATCTCGTATATTCTCTGTCAGCAAATTGCAAACTCCATTTAAAACTTAACCAAGACAACGAATTTAACATTTTCAACTTTTCCTTTTTCTCAATCCAAGTTTCAACTAATCCAATAACATCCCATTTACTGACCTCCTCCCAAAATTGCTTGTTTTTATTACTAAATCTTGCCATGTTTCAGGATTCCATCATAATATTTATTCAACCATTGTCCTATTTTCTGTCAATGGTATTTACATTCTCTTCCTGGCTTCCTCTCCCCTCGTTTTTTGCCCTTGTTTCAGCTCCACACTCCAATTCTCATAACTATGCCATCTATATAAGATTTTTTATCCATATACCATCAGTCCCTATCCTTCTTTTGTTCCCTTCCACTCTTTCCTCTCCAGCACAATTGTTAATTGTCCAGTTAATTTTTCATTACTGTACTGTTAAGTCAACTCCTATCAATACTACCAATCCCATCAGTTTTCCTTTGTTTCTCAATTTTCTTTTTTTTACCGTAATTATTCAACTTAAAGTCTATGATAACTGTATCTTTTCCAAATAATTTCTTATCACATCTTTTACCCCACAATGCTCTTCTATCCATTTCCTCACCTCCTCTTTAACATGCGTGTGGTTTTTCAACCTTTAATCCAATGTAATTCCCTTCAACCTTTCATTTCAAATTTCTTCTCTTTCTTCTAGTTTTTCAACCGTTTTATCTATTTCCTACAATTGTCACATCTCTTCTTGCTTTTCTCTTTCCTGATTTCCTTCAGCTGCCTATCTATTTCGTTCCTTATCTCCCTATTTCTCTCAAATTCTTTATCCAATCACTCCTACCAGACCCCCAACTCTTCCGCCCTTCTACTGTCTATTCTGGCTTCATAACTTTAATTTATCTATTTACTAATCATCCTTCCCTGTTTCATATAATTCCTTCTTTTCATTCGCTCTTTGAAGAAATCTTCCTAAGAATGGTATTTCCATTATTTGAACATTTCTTTACTTACCCATCTGTTTTTTTACTTGCACTTTTGATTATTCTTGATTACTCTTAATTGTCAGAAATACAGTACTTCCTATCGTAGCTTACATGTTTCAGTAGTAGAAGTTGTCTAAACGTTGTGACGTTAACTGAAAAATAGTGGTTCTGCAGAACGGCGACTCGTACTAAAAGTTTCTAATTTCTTTGGTCTTGCATAGTTGTAAGGTCTTGATCCATCCCCTTGCCAGCTACCATCTATCGTCGCCCAAATCTTTTTATATTTTCTGAATTTTTGGTTTCGTAATGATAAAACCGAAGTATAACTTCAAGAATACTAAAGAAGAATAAAACTTATCCTATATGGAAATTTCCGTTGAATAATGTGGTCGTTTTTAGGAAATCGACGTTTATGCCTAACTGTAAAAACGAATTTTTAAGCTCTTTACACAGAAATTTCTTTTTTTCGAAAAACTTCATTAAAATTCATGTAAAGAACTTTCACTCTCTAATGCAATAATGAATTTAAATCACGAGAAATGTGCACATTGGCGGCATGAGAGATATTTCAAAAATATATTTGAGTCTTTTAAACAATAGAAAACAGAAAAAAGAATTTTATAACATCTTAAACTGTGCGTTTGGCACTATCCGTTCGAATAGTTTGAAAAAATGTTGCCGTTTTTCGAGTTAATTACGTTTGAACGTTTCTGGAAATGTACAAATTTGAGCTCTTTTTTATACAGAAAACTTTTTGAGTTTTCGAGAAAGTTTATTAGAAATCATTTAAGGAACATGTGCTTATAAATGAAATAATGTAAACAAATAGCCCCTAAAGAATATATTGACGTGAATGCAAAATTGTAATTGAAGAAATACAATTGGCTCAGTTCGTGAGGCCATTTACTCTGTATATTAGCTGCATCCCTGCTATTTATTTATTTATTTATTTTACGTCAAAAAAAACAGTTAAAAACTGCGTATGACGTGCTATGGGGAAAAGTGAATTGCTAAACATTTAAAGAATATATTTGGAGCCGTTTACGAGAAAATTTTGTTTTTGCTATTTTTAATATTGCACATATGCACATATATTGCACATAATGCAAATATTGTGCAAAAACTACTAAAATTATAAAAAAAATGTACATGACAATGCAAGAACTAACTTTGGAGACAAAAGCTTTTTGAAGAAAAAAACCTATATCTTCAATTTTGTTATTGTAGGAACACGCCGAAAAAAATCAATCATATGCAATTTTCGAAAATTTAGAGTTAACAATGAAAAACTTTCCTACGCAATCTTTATAAGTGTATTTTACTCTATTCTTACCGGAAATTTAAAGAAAAAATTTGGAGTCGTTTTTAAGAAAAACTTGAAAATCTCCCAGGGGTTTCATGTAAAGTACCCCCAAAATTTAATAAATATATTTGAAAATCTCTGCGCTTCCAGTAGGGCCAGATCAGTATCCATTTCTCTATTGAAGTAATGAACACCGCAAAGTACCATTGTACCGAAATTCTTATAAATTATTCTTTCCATGTAAACGGAGGTCATCATGCACAAAAATTTCCTTTTGAGTTTATTCTTTTCTTTAAGGTATCTGAGGAAATGATAATGATTATCGTTAGACGACGTCTAAATGCAGGTCTATGAAATCTAAGTGGAGTTCAAAGGGAGGTGCTGTTCTTTCTTGGTTATTTACATATTTACAGTGACAACTGCTTACGCAATAGAGAGAAATTTGTGTAATGCTGCAGGAAAAAGCGGCGAATTTTCGGTAGAAAAACTCTTAATGCCGGGCCTTGGTAACAAAAAGTGGATAAATTCAACGTGGCTAAATGTAAAAGGAAAAATCCTCTAATACATGGTGAATCCAGAATTTATGTTTTTGGGTCCATGATACATAAACATCGAGTGAAGAAAACCTCAGTCTGTCCATCCAATCCATTTGGTTTAATTGGCTGTGCCCGTTCATTCGCTTTATTTTTGTATTTGAAGTTCTGGCATGGTTGGATAGCTGTGATTTTGTTTTAAACAATCTTTATTTAATAAAACCTCATGAGTAATAAATATCTCATTTGGGTAATAAATTAGAAATGAATTTTTCACCGCGTAATTGTGTCCGCAGCCACAAGGAGTCTCGTACTCCCCTAATTATATAAGAGGTGGGTCGCGGTTTTAAACGCGTACCACTTTTGTCAGAGTTTTCATAGACTTTGTATGGCATGCTTATGTCAAAGAGGCTCAAAAGCTTACCAATTTTGTCGGCGATCCCTTGAATATACGGCCATCTTGCAGTTGGCATAATGGTAGAAGTCAGTTAGTTGGCATAATGGTGGAAGTCAGGCAGTTCAGTTGGCATAATGGTAGGTAGAAATGTCATTGTCAGTGCTAGAGCTAGTCGCTGCCTGCCTTACGACTTGGTTGACAGCGTTAGCCCCGTATCCATCATTGCGCCCTTGACGAGATCGATTTCACGGTCTAAGGATTCCTTATGGCATTAAAGACATATAGTTGGTCTGATGATAAGAGTTTTCAAACCTCCCATTTATTTTTAAAATGATGGTGCGAGCGGGCTCAAGTAGCGATTGGTATGGTTTGGTTTCCTTTAAACACTGAGCCCTAGACTGCTGTTTGCTTTTCGGCAATACCAATCTGAGGGACACCGCCCCAGACGGGACAAGCTCGAAGCTCTCGACTAATCTCCCGTCATAGTTGGTAGCTCGTAAGTTCAAGTACGAGTAATTCGTGAGGATTGGAAAAGGAAGAGGAAGGAAAGATAGTGCGCGGTCCGTGCTCCGGATCTACATTTAGGAAAATAACATTTTGTAAATATTTGTTTTAAAGGAAAGGGGAAAGAAAGAAATATATTAGTATAAAAACACTAAAAGAAAAATATGAACTTAAAAATTTAAAAAAATATTTACTACGTGAGAAACGTGGATGAAACATGAGAGCATAATCTCTCTAAAATTCAAAATAAGCTAAAAGACCGCCAGAAAACTTTGACTGCTGATACGAATGTTTAATAAATGTTAAAATATATTTTTGTGTGTATTATTTCTTTACTTATATTTCTTCATCATTTAGTCATTACAAAGGAGATATGAGGTGTCACTTTTACCATGAACTCTCTAGCCCGTCAACAAGGAGAACTCGCAAGAATGAAAGTTTTTGAAATTCCTTGAAGGCTATCTGAGGGCTTCAGGAACAGGCTGCTACTTATCATTGATGACTCGTAAGTAAGTAAGGTTCTACATTTTGTGAGTAAATCTAAAAAAACGTCCAAACAAATATTACAGACACTGTCTGGCAACAGGAAAGTTCATTACGTACTCTTAACATTCCGTGCTTAGCTCTCGCCGGGGCAACACCTCAGAGCGCTCCGCGCGATAAGCAGTCGCAGCTAGTGAAAGTGTCGAGCTAGAGATAACGTGCAGCAAGGCTAAGTGGCGTGAAATACGCAACTCGGTTTGCCGTTATTAAGAACTGCCAGCTTTTCACTCAAAAAAGCGGTAGTTTTCTTCATTATTTGCATAGTTAATGCAAAATGAAGCTGATCCATCCACGGGGTTTGTACTTTCGCAGGCCCTATTAACCTACACATGTAGACACACAGTTATTTTACCAGCAGTACAGTGCATCAGGTTCCGCAAGATAAACTCAGTGAATCGCTGAAGCAAGTGGTCAGGAAGCCAGAACCGACCTCCGCCGAAGGCAACATGGAAGCGCTTTGCATCGGTTCGTTGCACGCGAACAGTCACCGCCATCATAGGCATCAGGAACCCTACACGAAAAGGTCGACAGTGATTTTGTAGATCCATGAATATAAAAGAAAAGTCCTAAAAACAATTCTAATGACTCAGTTGATCCAGTCAATATAACTGTAAAATTGGCAATAGATTTGGTATGTTACGCGATGGTGTAACTTCTCCAGAAACCAACCGTTTTCAATACCTCAGTGAAAATGCCTCCGAACAAACCGATTTACCAGCTAAAATCCCCCAATTTTTGTATCAAATATCTCCAACTCATACAGTTTCATCAAGGAACTTAAAAATCAAGTGACCAGTGACTTTGTAGCAGATTTCAAAAACAATAAAACAAAAATCAGTGCAAACTCCAAATACCCCTTCAAATAAAAAAATTTCAGTTGTGTTAAAAAATCTGCATCAATACATAACAGAAACGGACATTTTTACAGAACTCAAACTACGTCACCCATCAATTATTAAAATTACGAGACTACAAAAAGACAACATCCCAATCCCGGTAGTTGCGGCCAAGTTTAGTGGCAATGAACCTATTGAAACAATTCTCGAAATCACCCAAATATGTAATCATCGTGTGACTACTGAAGACGTCAGAGCCAAAGGACCCATCCAATATCAACGATGCCTAGACTGTGGACACACGAAAAACAACTGCAACCATGTCATTAACTGTGCATTTTGTTCCGGAAATCATTATTCAGTGGTGTATCCGCAAAAAAGTGATATACCGGTTTGTGCTAACTGCAATGGTAATCACAAGGGTGATATCAGAAACGAATCGTGCTCCTACTATAAAAAAATCATTGGACAAAAAAATAGTGACCAGTTCAAAAACAATAGTGATGAAATGCACCAACAATCCAAATCCTCATCGCCAAAATTATCTCACCTTCCTTTCCAGGTTTACCAACTCAACCCATCCGAAGTTTACACATCAAACAATCCGAACCGACCCTTCAAATTTACCAAATCAACCACGCAATCGCATCAATCATCTTCTCACTAAACAATAATTCCAGCAACAATATAATCAACACAATCATAAACTGCGTCACCTCCTGTATAATACATTTCATCAACTCGCTAATACCATCATTAATCTCAACCATTGAAAGTTCAGTCACAGAATATTTAAATAATAATCATGCCAGGTCAAATTAATAAGAGCTTAATCTTCATGAATCGGAATGCAAACAGCATTCAAAATATAAAAAAAACGAATTTATCCATTTCTTGCATCATTACCAGATTGGGATAGCATGTGTTACTGAATCACATCTGTGTAATAAAACAAACTCTCCATCCCCAATTATATCATTTACAGAAATTATAGAAACGAAACAAAGGAGCGCGTATTATCGCAATATCATCCATCATTCATTACAAGTTGACATTCCACAGACACCAGGTATAGAAACTGTAGCAATACGCACAACACTAAATAGCCAAACAATTACAATAATAGCTGACTTATAAATCTCCCTCGGCAAAAATCAAAGACTCAAATCTAATTAGCCTATTTAATTCGAATTATTACTCGGGGATCTTAATGCCAAGCTCATAAGCTGGGGCTGCCACACAAACTTATGATGGCAAGATTCTTGCTCGAACCATAACAAACAATAACTTAAAAATTATCACAAAAATAGACCCAACTTACTACCCACATGATCGAACACGGAAACCAGATATATTGGATATAGGTATAACAAACACAGACATAAAATTTCACACCACCACAATGTCCGAGCTAGATTCTGATCACATCCCCGTACTAATCTCAGCACAAAGTTAACTCCACAACATGCAACCGTACCTAAATCAAACACCCTAAAAATCAATTGTGAAAATTCCAAAATACTAGAAATAAGCCGACCTGGATGGCCGAGGTGGCTAGAGCGAGTATCGACTCAGCGCTTCGGTCCGAAGGGTCGCGGTTCGAGTCCAGTCTTGGGCATGGTTGTTTGTCCCTTGTCTTTGTATGTATGTTTTGTCGCGGAGGGCCTCGCGTTCTGCTGACCCCAGATGAGAGGAGCTCGCAAGTGTGTTGGTGTCTAGTGTATGGTCGAATATGCGTCCCGTCGGGACGTAAAGGGTAACCGGCTGTCGGCTGGATAAAAACTCTAGAAAGAAGACTAAGAAATAAAATCCCACAATTTAAAATATTAATTAGACCCGCCGAAATCAATCAGGCTGGATCACACATCAATTCGCTAATCCACTCTGCCATCCAAGTAACACAACTAAATATATCACCTAATAACCATAGTAATAAACATAAAAAATTACCGTCTGATATTTTGATTGCAATCTCACTAAAAAATAAAACAAAGAGACTATGGAATCAGTTAAGAACACCGAACTTAAAATAGGAACTAAATTTAATCACAAAAGTAGTTAAAAACTTAATAACTAACCACAACAACCAACAATACCAAGCATTATTACCTTCACTCCATGCTAACAACTCTTTATGGCAATTCACCAACAGAATACTGAAAAACAAAAGCACGATACCACCAATAAGCACTTCGACAGGTAAAGCATATACATCCGTTGAAAAATCGGAAGAGCTGGCACTCTACTTTTCATCAACGTTTATAACAAACATCTCAAAACCACACCCTGAACATCGAACAGTACACAAAAACAACAAAGAGACATACTACGGTCCACATCACAACATACATCTCACCAATCCAGCCGAAATTAACAAAATAATTAAAAAATTACCCTCCAGGAAAGCACCCGGCCACGACAACATAAACTATACAATAGTGAAAAACCTACGTCCCCCTGCAATAGCATTTATAACTAACATTTACAACTCCTTTAAAATGGGTTATTTTCCACAATAATGGAAGCATGCTATACTTATCCCCATTGCCAAACCGAACAAAAATCACGCCGATACAAGTAGCTACAGACCTATAAGTTTACTTCCCACGTTATCCAAAATCTTTGAAAAAATAATTCTCAACAGGCTAAAAGAACACTTACAAGTAGCCAAAGCCATTCCAAAGGAACAATTCGGATTCTCTGAAAAACTTTCTACACTACACCAACTCCTCCGCATTACCGAACATCTTTATTCATCATTTCAAAAAAAATATCACACAGTAGCAGTTTTCATCGACATAACACAGGCGTTTGATCGGACGTGGCATAAAGGTCTCATATACAAAATAAAAAAAATAGGCACTCCACATTATATCCAGTCCATCATTCAAAGTTTCATCAGTAACAGGACCTTTTCCGTAAATGTAAACAACCACCATTCCAACCCAAGACCGATTTTAGCAGGACTACCACAAGGATCACCTCTATCACCTACTTTATTTAATTTATATGTTGCAGACATTCCCAAACTTAGCGACATCCACACTGCACAATTCGCGGATGATACAGCCTTCTATAACTCCGGTCTTTCACTTAGTGATTGCAGCAACAAAGTTCAATTGTACCTTAACCTAATAGACAGCTGGGCTTCAAAATATAAAATCCAACTCAACCCAACCAAAACTGCCGCCAAGATCTTCACACTCCGTCCACACTCACCCCCGCGACCACTCATGCTACACAATATACACATCAACTGGCTCCCTCTTAATACACCAATCAAATATTTAGGACTGAACATGGACACAAAACTCAATTGGAAGCAACATATAGATGCCAAAATCATTCAAGCCAAAATCAAATTAATACAACTAAAGCCATTAATACACAAATCCAGCCCATTATCATATAATTCATCATTATTAATATTTAAAACAATAATAAGACCCTTGCTACTATACGCCTGCCAAATCTGGTTAAATGCAGCAAAAACCAACCAAAGGAAATTACAAATAATACAAAATCAATTCCTCAGAATTATCTCGAACGCTCCCTGGTATGTCTTCAACAAACAGTTGCATAACGAATTCGACCTAGAGACTATAGACCATCACATCACATATCTAGCCACCAAATTCTTCTCAAACATATCCCAAATCCCTTCATTATCAGTTCACAGACTCGGCAAAAACCCATCACATAGAACCCGAATACAAAATAAGTTTCCATTCCACATTTTTCTCAAAAAATTCGCCGATCTAGATCCCGACTAGAGGAGCCCCATGGGTAACCTCAACCCTTGCATTAGTTTTAAGTTTTAATTTAAGTTAGTATTAAGCCATCAAACATATGTAGTTATTTCAACTGAGCTATGTATTCACCATCTATGTCAAATAAATGCAAAAAAAAAAACGTACTCTTAGTATGACTAATATTAATATTTTAGATGTAATGGGCAGAAAACAAAAATGAAAATGGAGCTCGTCTCTGTAGATGAAAATTAGTGTTCTCCCATACCTTCAGCTACTTAGATCGTGGTTTTCCTACTGAGTCATTCGGAACCCCGCCATTGGTTACTGTCTCAAAAGAAATTACCAGTAATTTGCGTTTTCGATACAGACGTGCTGTGTTGGCTGTCGAATGGATTAGTGACCAAAAATAAGATAGGACTCTCACTCCAACTGTACACGAGCAGTGCAAGTTTTTATTCTTCTTCTATGATTTCATGAAATAGGATTGCAATTTCGACAAAAAACTCTTCTTGCCAGACTCTGATAATGAAACAATAGATAAATCATTTTTCTGTATGTAATAAATGACTATCTCTAACGCATTGTGAAGACAGAATCCACTCTTCGAGGGTCCTTGATATCGAAAAAAAACAACATCAAAACGTCGGTCCGTCAATCTACCACGGCTACACCGTAGGTAGAATTTTCACCAAAATTAATATTCCTGTATCGACCTGACTGACAGCGCGACCCTATGAATTTGAAACGGATTTTTTATTTTTGTGTGTTCTTCACATCATGCCTCAACATTTTAAAAAAATATCTCAAAAATGGCTACACATTTTTTAAAAAAATGTTCCTTCTGTTAGAACAAAATTTGCATAATAGCATGGCGTTGGTCGCTCTTTCGTTGCACTCCATGAATTTTCGAAACTTGTAAAAGTTCCTTTTTTATAGAGAAATTTCGGCGTCTACCTACAAATTCAATTTCGAACATAATATATTTTTCTTAATGAAATCTGTTTTTAAAATTTTTAAATACACTCATGTTCAATTATTTGAAAATATGAGTAAGAATTTTTTGCGTGAAATAGGAATTTTTAAACAAATAATTTTCTAAAAACCGGTTCAGATTTGTTCTTTATTTTTTTAATGTATGAAGGAAAAAAGTTGTTATCCAATTTCCGGAAAATTTTCTGAATTTTTGAAAATTTTAAAAAGAATCAAAATTGCAACAAAATTACAGCGCTTTGTTTAACGCGCTCTCAGTTCGCAAAATGAGAAGGTGGAGGTTAGAAATCTTAGAATTTTTGTAATAGTTTTGTATCATAATTTTGTATATTTATATGATGTAGATAATATATTTATGAAAGGACGTAGATTTAAGAAAAATAATAGATTTAATTTATAGAACTAGCAATTAAACTTATTTCAATATACATATAAGTTTCGATCGCTTTTCATGGTTTTCAAAAATTGGAAGCTCACTTTGAGTAATAGAGAAAGCTTATGTGAAATTATTCTTGATTTGTATGTGATGCAAATAGTGTAACCGTTAAATAGATTCATGTTTCTTTCACTTGTAAAAATGAGAGATATATTCCTGACTATCGAAATAAATGCAGAAAGCGACATAGGCTCAGCGTTTGAATTGTTTCAATTGCACTTGAGTTATAGCTGAGGGGTTAGTAATGTAAAAATAGCAATATTATGTAATTGTTTCAAATCATTTTACAAGGTATGTATTGTAGCACCTCTAGTCAAAATGTTCAAGTGACACAAAAAAACACTTCACGTAAGTAATTATTACTTAGGTCTATAATCGGATAACGTATGAAGTCAAAAACAAATATATCGAAAAAAAATAGGTTTGTGATGACGCGTTTTTAGGTGTACAGCAGACATGTATCTATTTTGAGAAAATTGCTCTGCCAGTCATCATGCAGATGATTGGTCAGCAGATGGATCCCTTCAGCACCGCTATTTCAAGTATAACTTATTTTTATCATAGAATAACGCAAACATAAGTTGCTTAGTATTCAATTCTCTATTGCCCTCTAGCGCGTGACGATTTGTAACTACCTCATTAGCGCGTGACGATATCCTTAACATTTAGCTAGCTACCACTTTAAAAGGAAAGGAAGAAAAAAAATGTTCTTGAGGGCAATTAAGTTCCGTTCCAGAATAGCAGAGTTGCTCTAGCAAACAGTCCTTGTTTATTCCGAAAGAACGGTGAATATGCTCCTTCGAAACACCTAACGTTCTTAATGGCCTCGGTCTTCAATGCAATGGTTTTCATCATTTGTTGAATTCGGAACAGAGCGAGGCATAATCGTCTAGCGGGAAAGAAGAACCACATTAGTACATTGATAGAAAATTCAACTACATGTGAGAATTAGCAATATTTTTAAAATGTATAATTTATATGTAATGTATAAATCATATAATTTATTTATAATATATAAATTATAACCTGTGCTTAATCATCTACGGAATTGTATCTGAAATGGTTACTACACCCAACAATTTTCTGGTCACAAGCCATATCTCATTTGACTCATATAAAGTACCACAGTTTTCGGAATACTAATAATGGATTAATGAGGATGTCTTGGGTTGGTATCACCTGCGCGAACACAGGTAGAGCGCAGAGCAGGCAGGCGGCCGGGATGAGACGGCGCGACGAGGCGAAACGGGAAAAAAGAGGAATCGGTGGTGTTTTAACGTTATTTCTGACATTATTTCGAAAAGTTCAACGAAAATGATACCTGTGATATTCTTTTAAGCGTTAATTGTTTTACTTGTGGAAAAGATTTAATAATAGAAACTGGAGCGTAATTTGAGAATTTAAAATACATTTCATTATAGTAACAAAGGAATTACGAAAAAACTAGTTCTTTTTCAAGAAACTTTAAATGTCATTTTTAAAGAGCTGATTTTGAGAACGGATTTGGAACAATACAAAATATCTCCCTTCAATATGTAGTTTCGCAATGTCAACTCTTTGCAAATTTCGAAAACAGTCGAAAACAGTTCGCCGGAAGTGAGACTAGCACGATCTATTTACCAACCTCTGATAAACACCAACAGAAAATTAAAAAGGGAGCCGTTTTGGAGAAAATAAATGTTTAAAGTATTACGCAAAATAACTCGATTTTCGAAAAATCACATACAATTATAATTCTATATATATAATACGCAATGATTACTGTGCTGTTTAGTGTTGTAAATGTTACATTATTATATAAGTAACATCCACTGCATTCTTATGGCTAACTTATTCCATTTTCTCTAGATGAGAACAATTGAGTCGCTGAATCCTAGAATGGAGCGTATTAAGCTAATGTTGCTATGGACATTATTTGCTCCTGTCTATACCGTGAAATACCATCCTCTGATTCATCAAGGACAACATGCTAGAGAGCATATTAGAAGCTTAACAAAGGAACTTTGTGGTCTGTGGCAGTGCCTCGAGATTTACCGACAATATAAGGTGATTTGTTGTTTTTTTTTCGACCTAAACAAATAATTTTGTAAATCCACAGAGAAAAACATTTCTCCCTATTTTCTTTCAACATGATTTTTATCAAGGAAACTAGTGATCAATGTTACTGTAGAAAGTAAATTATTTTACTTTGTATTGCACCATGTAACATGCAATATTAAATAGCAAATTCTCTTATGCAATAAACGAGATGACCAGGTTCAGTGGCTCATTGAGGTCACATGAAGATAAAGAGCGTTGGGGACCCACAGATTGTCTTTCTTGTGTAAACTAGCAAACTTCTCGCCCGTAGGTTATAATATATAATCCTGCTCCGACTGAAGAAACGGAAACAGTGGCCGCTTCATTACACAAAGCAGGTGCCACCGTAATTTTACTTCATCACTTTCGGGATCTGCCGAGCGATATCTACAATTTGGGAACGAGAGGGACGGATTTCCACATCACTCTGACACCAGGTACGGCAGCAAGCGATAATTTCAAGTTCGTTATAAATGTCACCCCCTTATAAGTGTGTCGAAATACATTAGCGCTGTGTCGAGAAAAAGGGTGGCTCAGGTCATCAACTAACGTCACTGAAGTGGCTTTGACCGAGAGGTGCTAGGTTCGAATGCCGACGGTGGCAGGGTTTCTCGGCACTTGCTAGACAACTAGGTTGAATTCAGTCGCTGTCTGGAGGAGAATTCTAGCAGCCGGCCGTTCTGATCGGTCGTTTCCCGTAGTTTCTCCAATCAACACCAGGCTAATGCCAGGGCAGTACGCAAACAAACGGGCCACGGGCCGCACACGATCTTTCTTTCCTCACCCATTACTTACAGACATTTACTCTCACATGCACCTCACTAGCACAGTTGATGGGTACCCCGTCGAGAGCCATCTAGTGTTGCGCTGTCGGTGATGTGGCAGATGTCTTTCGCTTGTTCATGTTCCAACGTTTTACATTCAAACACTCCACGAAGTAACTACTATTCAAGTGGGCTGTTTCTACCAGTAAGGTTCTGCAGTTACTTCTCTGAAATAATAATGAATAGGGCTCGGATATTTATGAGTTTTAAACAAACAACATGTATACACCCACAACCTAAATAATGCTAAAATATGACCAAAGCATTCCTAAAAAATTACATATATTCTAAAATATATTTTACAAAATTATCTTGTCAGGAATAGTATTCACATTACACAATTAATTGTCCCCAATCGGATACCGAAAAAAGATAGATATGATTATTTTACGAAATAATGTGAACTTTAATTCAGACACAAAAGTCTTACCCTGACATACTTACCCTCGTCCAATACATTGCACGGAATGATAAAACGAATTGTTAAATTTTCAAATATGAAGGACCTCTAATTAGCTGAGAGAGCCTTGTACTCAAAGAATGTTCCTATTGCAACTCACGATGTAACCACGCTTATTTTAAATACCTCTTCAGACGAAAGCTCAGATTTATCGGAATCTAACTTGATGTCTTTGTATAATTTCCCTAATTTTCGAAAGCATTGAAAACCCGGCATTATGTTCAAGTACATTCTGTCATTTCTGTTGCACTGCGTCTTCTATTTTACCGTGTACTCTGGATAATAGTGATGCTTCCTTTCCTTTACAATATTTAGTGTGTCTTACGGATACACCCAGAGGTTCTGCGCAAACTAATGAGGATTGGTAGAAAACAAAAATTCGTTTTTACGGAGATAAACGTCTGCCCCATACGTCACATACAGTTTTTACTGTTTCTTTTACTAAATAAATAAAATCAAATATACTGAGATATGTCAAAATACCGAGAGAGTATTTTGGAATAAAACATAAAAACAGAATATATTAGACAGAAAGGAAAAAAAAAAAAACCAGAGGTATAGCGTCATTAAATAGCACGAAAGACGAGTTCAAGTAGAATTGAAATTTTAGAAAAAAAATAATAAAATATATTTAATAAAAGCGACATTGTTAAGATAGACAGAATTCTCATAACTTAGTTACAGATGACAAATTAGCATCGGACTCGGTCAATTAGAACACGTGAGAAGCTCAAGTAACAATTGGAACATGTGAACAGCAGAAATCTGGGTTGATGCAGGAAAATTCAGCGTCGGAATCTGTCTCGATCTCGTAGAGGTAGGACGTGTGTCCGTGTCTGTCCAAAGACATTATTTGAAAAAGTTTTATTTGTAGTGTTCTGATAAACGGAGGATGCATACCCACGAGCTCTATAAAATTAACAGTTAAAATCGAACGTAATTTTAGATGCAAAATTTGAGTCACGAATGTAGATAACAAATAGAAGTAGGACGCGAACGGTGGAAAAACGTATGCAGGTACGAAAATAGTGAGGAACGAAGAAGAACTGTGTGTGGACCAAGAAATGGTAGAAGGACTACTTAATGGACGAATGATTCTTCTCATCGCCAAGAGAACAGTGTTTCCTCCGCAACAAGGAAGTTTAGAAATTAAATAAAAAATTAAATTTTAAATAATGTCATTAAGTTTTGATAGCCATCATGAATCATAAGATAAAAAAGTCTTTAAACAAAAGAATGAGTAGCGACACTTCATGTCGCTGGAAGATAATTCAGTGAAAACAGAGGTGTTATTATTTCAGAAGTAGATAACCAGTAAATTAATAAATTTCCAACGTAAATGGTGGTATTCACCTGCCGAATCCTTCGTATAATCGGTAATTTTTTCAGCCTATAAGAAACAGACGCAACCCTGAGATAGTAAGTATAACAGTACCCAATTATCCCACCAAAACCGAGCTAGCCAACCAAATTAATTAAATAGAAGTAAACGTAAATTGAAATGGAGTAGCGGGGCACTGTCACAATACGCCAAGCTAGCCAACCAAATTAATTAAATAGAAGTAAACGTAAATTGAAATGGAGTAGCGGGGCACTGTCACAATACGCCAAGTTTTGTAAACATTGTGGAAGAAATCAGTTGTTAAGCACCATAGGTTGAAGACCTTTTACATTCGTTAAAACTCTTGGAAACTTTCTCAACGTCGAAGTAATAACTGCAATGACAGCTGGTAGCATCAAGCCAAGTATCCCTACGAATAAAAATGGCTGCATGTTACTATAGTAACATTACTATTACTACTATAGTAACATTACTATTACTATGCATGTTACTATAGTAAAGTTAATGGCAAATGTGATTTTTAGCGAATATCAGGAAAACGCTTGAAGGAATCGAACTGGAACTTTGGCGAACGACAGAACACAAATTATGAATAATTTCGAAAGTTATTACAATTTTGGAAACGCCTAGGACACGAGTTATAATTAAAGTATGATTGAAACGAACGTAAAACAAGTGACGCATCGTATTGACGTCACAACGTGAATAAACTAAAATGATGAGATTTGACAAAACAAGACATTGAAAAGAAGATCTAAGATAGAAATAATTAGCAGAAAAATAATAGACAATATTAGAAACGGGTAGCGAGGCAAAAAAAAAAAAAACAATAATAAACGGGAATTTAAGAAATATTATGTGATCTTGCTTGTGGATACGGGCGAGCGACCGGCGGTCGTTCGAGAAAATGTATATAGAGGCGGGCACCAATGCTATATAGACACGTAGACAGACACGCAGACACAGAGGCAAGCTGTGACGAGAAGGAGTAAAGTTCATTGTTGTGCGAGTTTGTAAAATATTTTGAAACATTTTGTTTACATTTTTTTTACGTGGATTAAATCAAGGTAGTGATAAAGCTAGTAAATTCGGGGTTAGGAACAGTAACCTATGAATAGACACAATGCGAAGACTGATTTTAGTTACGTGATTGCAGTGTGAAGCAACGGATGCGGACGTCTTGTGTTACAATTTTTATAACACGGAGTGTATCAGATTTCGGACAGTGATCAAAATATAAATAGAACAGTTTTGCTTAATTCACGTAAGTCAACAACATTTCTGCACCGCGGGAATTTTAAATTTTGCATTTCTTCGATATTCGTGAAATCGAGAATATTCTTTCGCCGTCAGAACTTTAATATGGTGGAAACGTCGTGTGTACTGGAGAACGTTTCGCAGTGTGTGTTCAGTAATGGAATTTGATGGAAAATATGGTTTGGAGCAAATTGAAGTTGCAGCGCATTATTGCAGTACACGGAGAGCGTACCAGTCGATAGACGGCAATGCGTGACGTGCGCCGCGTGTTGCAACATTGGCCATCATAATGGGAAGGGACATATGTACATTTGTTTGTTCATTTTTTGTATTTATCTGCAAGCATCTGTCGAAGACCAAGTTGTGTCTCTAATTATAAGATGATAAGGTTAAAATTTCTTACGACAGAATGCGCATTCAGTGTGGATGAGTAGTCAGATTGCATTTTAATTTTCAGTGTGAATGATTATTATTTATTTGTAGGGTTTTTTAATATTGAGTGTATTGTTGATTGTTTGTGTTATATTTTTGTGTGCCGTCGGAGGGTCTTGTTTTCCTCCATGTGAGTGATGTGTTGACATATTCAAAGAAAACACGTAAAGAGAAAGTAAATAAATAAATAATGATGAACACATCCAGGTTCATCAATCGTTATCTAATGTGTGTAATTGTAGTATTTAGATGCCGACCCATGCACATGCATATACGTACATCGTCTGTAGTCCTGTATAGGGCAATCACGCAGTCACGCCCAGGGAAATTTCAAGAATTGTACAAATTTAGCTAGTTGACCGGCAAATATAAAACTAAGGTAAATTTGAAGAGATGTATTATTATATTGGCAGCGCAATATAAAGCAGGTAGTAGAAGAGATTAGGAGAATAGAGTAGAGAGTGGTACATCACATTATATAACCAATAAAAACTACTTTATATTGTTCATAAAAGCTTGTCACTTGACTAAATTAACTTATTTTCGCAAAAGCGTGGCTAATACAAAAACTTTTTTGTTTAAAAATCCGAGCCCTAGATATGAGCTTATTCCTTTTTAAGTGCATCACTTCCTCTTCTAATACTGTTTCAAAATCATTTGCACTGCTCCCGCATACAACATCATTCATACCGATGTACCCTTGCAAACTGACACATTGAGACCATTTCCTGTAAGATCTCCCATTCTGCTGAAGTATTGTCCATCGCATCAGTATCATCTAAACCGAAAAGCTTCAGATATTTTGTATCAGCTCTGTACGCGGACTACCAGCATCAACTCCCAAAGATGCCTACTTTCTCTGTGCATATACCTTATACGCAGTAATACAGTTCTCTTAATCTTTATGAAAACAGGATGAGATGTAGACTTGTGCCACATTCTTGACACAAAAGTGTTTCTTTGAATAATACATTCGGAAAATAAACTGCATGAACGCCAGCTAGAAATTTAAGTAGAATTAATGAAGAGGCTAACAGAAAAATCTTACTCAAGAAAAACCCAGGCGCAGTCGTTGCATGGTGCTTGTGTTCGCAGAGCAACTCTTGGAAGACAATTACCCGTACATGTGGCAACGCTGGACGAGCCTACCGCTCACGAACCCGCTCGGCTACCACGTGGTGCTCATCAGCGGCCCCTCGGGGATCACCAAGAAATCCTTCCGGAAGGTGATCAGTAGCTTCCTGGCGCAGCTGGGCACCCCGCGCATTGCCGTCATGCTCGTCTACGCCCGCGTCGGCGTATTCCACTTCCGGCGCAAGAGCAACGGCAACCTGTGGATGACGGTGCTGCCCATGGCCGCCTTCTGCGCGGCCGCGCCCAGCAACTTGTTCCAGGGGGCGTTGCCCTCGCGCCCCGTCGTCCTCCTGCGCACGGGCGCATCGACCACCTTCCTGAACGGCCAGTGGCAGGACCGGCACGGCGTGACACGCACCGACACGCCCTCCGCGCGCTTTTACGGCGTCTTGAAGGCGAAAGGCTTCTCCCGGGGCACGTACGTCAACCGCCATGCCAGCAACATCTCGCAGACGCTGCTGCCTGAAGACGTGCTGCAGCCGACCACCAGCTCCATTATGCAGGTGACCATGGGTCACTCGGGCTGCTCGGTCCCGGGGCGCAGGACGACGTGTGCGTGGTGGTGCGCAAGGCGGGGGCGGTGCCCTTCGCGCTGGTGCTGGTGCTGCCCTTCGACGCGTGGACGTGGCTGATGATAGCGGTGGCAATTCTGGCGCTCACCGCCGTCTGGGTCGCCCTGGTCGCAGTGCACACTCCTGGACGCTCCACCGCCATTTTGGTGAGGGTTTGTTCCCCATTTTCCTCAACTTCCCTTTTTAGCCCTTCTCCGCTGCCTTCCAAAAAACCTATTTATACCAAACATTCTTAGTATTCGTTTCTGTTAAGTTCGGAATAATGCACGCTTTATATAAACACAGATTTATTGACAACACAGCAAGTACAGCAGACACTGTAAACAATAGCCAAAATCAAAAACTAAGAGTCCAGGAGATGTACCAAAAAAACTAGCAAAGTTCCACCGATAAGTACCACAGAATAACCAATAATCTTGCCGGGCCAACGATCACTTTAACAACGTACTAATCTCCTTGCTCAACTTCACTCGAATGCCAAACACTAACGCTCTGCTGTCTGGCTGGCGGCGCCCGCTCTTAAAGCGGGCGGCGCTGGAGACTCGCTGCCCCGCTGCTGGCTCTCCGGCCAGCTCGTCTTCCGGGATCGGGCGGCGCCTTTACTGCTCCACCGCCTCCGCCGACTCCCTTGATCGCCGCTGAGCGCTGCCTCCTAGGCGCGCTCTTCAAAAGTGTTACACAGCCGCGACAGTTTCGGCGCGTAGATATTTACTTCGTGTTCGTTTCAAGCTTCATAGTTAATAGAGCATCAATAATTGAAGATAACAAAATAATAATTGAAGATTAATAAAAATTCTTAATCAATAAATCAAATTTAATTAATATATTAACGTTAATTGTTCGACTAACATATCGGTACCTTGACTTCACCGTGGTAAGTCAATTTTCTCCATGTTCCTGATGACCGGCTTATATGCCTCAGGGAATCAATTGATGTCACTGCAGTGCCTCTGTCGGGAGGTTCTATGGTGCATGTCCCTTCAGTTGCAGGGCTAGCTACTTAGCTAGGTCCAATTCTGCTGTTGTCTAGAGGAGAATTCTGGCGGGTGGCTGCCGTTATCGGTAGTTTTCCGTCGTTTCTCCGATGAATACCAGGGGAATGCCGGAGCAGTACCTTTTCCATCGGTCCAAGGCCCGCGCGCCGGCACGTCCTTCTCCTTGCTTGTCTTATCCTCGCCCCTTACTTACATAATCACTTACCCGCACCAAACTGGATCGGGAGACCACATGTCGGAAGGCGTGTCCCAGTTGGGGTGGTGGCTTGCTGATGGGAGATAACTGGTTGTGGAAAACCCTCTAGTCGACGTATACATCAAGGCCAGATCTCACCATCTAGGTGGGGAACATCACAGGCACCTCACGCGATATAAAATATCACTACACTTACGGGACGAATGACCGAAGCCGTCGTCGTTCCCGGAATCACTAATCAGTCATCTTCCTCATGAGAAATGGAATGAAAATAATCTGAGTTAAAATTTTATCGTAATTAGCTTATTATTTTTGCTTATAATTATTCCATGGTAAATATTCCATTTTATAAAATTTAATGTGCCGTCTTGGATCATTAATCTTTTTTTTTGATTTAATTTTTGCGTAGAAATTAGCTCGTAATTATTTCAAATTTATGCTGTAATTAATCATCAAGTGCATATTATGTAACTTTTACAGTTCTGTGTTGTATTGGAGCAGGAAAGTGTTGTAATCAAACAGGAAGAAATGAATTTTCGACGTAAAAACCCTTGTTGAGACTGATACCGAAAAAATAGATAAATCTTGTTCCTGTATTTAACGATCAATTATTGTGTTCTTTTAATCCGGTTGTACGTTGTAGCAAATCTGACCATTTCTTCCTGTTTTTACAAAATTTTCTAACACGGTTTTCCAAAGACGCACGGCTGGTATAGCCAAAAACGAACTTGTTCGATAGTGAAGCTCCTCTATACCATTGGTTTACCCGAGAGTATGTTTACAAACTTTAACTGACACCGTTCCAGGATGACTATCAACGTAATGGCGTTAGGGACAGTAGGGATATCCTGCTGGAGCAAAATAATTTTCGTGTCAGCTAATGAGTAAATCCTGTATGATTTCAGGCTGTCGCGTACTCTCTGGAAATAACACTCACGGGGTCCATTTCAAGCAGAGCGTCATGGCCCTCCCGCAGAATCCTCGCTCTCACTGGCTTCTTCTTATACGTCGTTGTTGGGAGCGCGTATCAAGGTCTACTTCTCGGCTTCCTCACGACGCCTAAGTACTTCAGCGACATCAACACCCTCTCCGAGGTCGCTCAAGCTGTGGACTCAGTGCATTCTGCCCTGCACCCACTCGTCTTTTCGACCTTCGCCGAAATCAGTCTCGTTGGGAAGGCGATGGCAGATAAAAAGGTGTCCATTCAGTCGCATAGAGAAGAATTAAAAATACTGCAAGAGATTGCCGAAAAAGGCGGAAAAGCAATTACAACTACAGTGTCATCGTTCGCGTACTTCTCCAAAATGCCACAGTTCACGATGTCTAATCGACCACTTCTCCATCGCGTTCGAGATCCGTTCTTTTCTCCTGGTTTCGAAGTTTTGTGTTTTCCACGAAATAATTTAATCACAAAATATTTCGATAACATTTTACACAGAATTGTGCAAGCGGGTCTGCATGCTCACTGGTGTGAGGAAAGGCAGCACCTCGTTGTGCTGGACTCGGTTGTAGCAAATAATAAATTGTCAGTAGATCGCGAAGTAGATGTCCACAAAGCACTGACATTGGAGCAGTTCACAGGAACCTTTTTCCTATTAGTCGCAGGTGTAATTTTTGCGTTAATGTGCCTTCTCATTGAGATATTCTATCAAAGTTGCTCGGCTTAATTAAAGAGATATTTCTTCAAAAGTTTATATTAAAAAAATAAGTGGAATATTCTCTGAAGAAACTATTTATTTAAGCACTTGTACCGACAGTAAATTGGAAAGTTATCGAAAATAAATCACTTAAAAAATTTCAAACTAGCGGTGCTAAAAAAGCGCGTACTTTCTCGTCCGTATTTTTAGGCAACATTAGGGGTAATGTAATCAAATTTTCGAAAAATTGTACATCATCTTATTTCAAAATCGATATCTAAGGAACAGAGTTCATTGAGAGAAAAATATCTGTCTTTAATACTTTAGTTGCAGGAATACGCCGAAACAATTTTGACCTTTTGCATATTTCGAAAACTCAAAGTTATTTCTGCCGCTCTTTCCTCTCCAGCAAAACTGTTAATCATCCAGTTAATTTTTCATTCCTGTGCTGTTAGATCAGCTCCAATCCACACCGCCGATTCCTTCAGTTTTCCTATGTTTCTCAAAATTTCTTTCTTTTTACCGTAGTTATTCAACTTTACGGTTATGATAACTATCTTTTCCACATATTTTTCTATTATATATTTAACCCCTCAATTACCTTCTATCCATTTCTCCACATCATCTTTATCATGCAAGTCATTTTCACTTTCTCGTACACGTACGTATATACGGGATAATATACGTAGTATAAAGAAAGTGATGTAATGCTGCGTGAAGAAGCAGCGGATTTTCGGCGGGAAAAAATTCATTGGCAGGCTCTTGTAACGAAAAAGTGCATAAAACCACTTGCTAAATTAAAAGAAAAAATCCTCTAACACGTGGTATAGCCAGTATCCCTGTTTTGTGGGTCCTTGATACCGAAAACCCAATTGTAAGCAAAACGTCCGTCCGTCTGTCTGGTGTATGTGAACAACACTAGCGTCTAAACTATACATATGATTTTTTCCAAATTGAAGAAACCCCTGTCCATCTGGCCTGAGTCGAAGCTCTGCTATTTTGAAAAACATTCATTCCTTTTTGGGGGTACTTTACATGCAACCACCGGACATTTTCCCAATTTTCTCAAAAACGGCTCCAAATATTTTCTTAAAATTTCTTGCAAGAATAAAGTAAAATACATTTAGAATTGTGGCATTGGTCCGATTTTCACGGCTTACTCTGAATTTTCAAAAATTGTAAAGTTTGCTTTTCTTCGGCGTCTTCCTACATATATAAAATTGAAGACAGATTTTTCCTTCAAATGAAATATGTTGTCCATAAATAGTTTTTTCATTAAGGTCATGTAGATTTTTTTGAAAATTTTAGTAGTTTTCGTGCAATAGTGCGAGCAAGATTTGCAATTTTAAAAAAATCCAAAACAAGATTTTCTCAAAAACAGCTCCAAATTTTTTCTTTCAATTTTTCGTAGGGGTAGTGTCAAAACAACCCTACACGATGACATAAATGCCATATTGCTCTTTTCTCTTTTTTTTCAAAATTACAAAATAACGTTTTTACTTACCTCTCACGTCGCTCATATTAGCATTAACAGCAATTTGTTCACATTATTGTATTTATGTGTACATATGCTTTAAATATTGTCAAATAATATTTCCCCAAAACTCGACAGTTTTTTGAGAAAATGAACTCCAAATTCAGCATTTTTAGAAAAGCTCAAATGTCATTTTCTCGAAAACGGCTCCAAGTATTTTCTTCAAACTTTTCCAACAAATAGTGCTAATTGCACTCTTTCATTAACGTAAAGTTAATTTTGATTATTTTTTGTAAGGGGAACATCTATAGCTAAAACAAAATTTGAACCATTCGATAATCAACCACAGAGGGTTTGTAATATTTATTACTTCTTTAATTTTATTAAACCTTTTTCATGCACCCATTTTGCGAAAAAATACAAATAACAATGCAAAATAATACGTCTATGTACTACCTTAACCATACTTCCTGCGCATGTGACCGTGGTCATCATTAGCTTCTTTCAGAAATATCTTGCTCAGTCTTCAATTATAATCTCAGCAACAGCCAGCAATATCTTTCCGAGGACGGAAACATACGTGTTTACATTACGACCGGAATATCTAGCAAGAAATATTTCCTACATCAGAAATATTTATTGCCGCACTGTTTATATTGGCAACTTTTTTTGCGAAATAATATTGTTCGCTATTTTCTTGCAAGTGTAAAGCCAGGTCACAGCAAGGAAATTAGAAAACTTTACTTCGAGAAAGTTGGTGCCATTCTGTAGCACCACTAGTTTCAACCTTTAATCACAATATTATTCTTGCTAAATTCTTTCTGTAAGTTTTGAGTTTTCTTTTCCCATAAATGTATCTCCTACTCCTTAATTTTTTCTTACTTCACTATCTCTTTTATTTCTCATTTTTTAAATTTTCTTCTCTTTCCTCAAGTTTTTTTAACTTCTTTATCTATTTCCAGCAACTCTCATATCCCTTCTTACATTGCTCTTTCCTGAGTTCCTTCAGCTGTTCATTTATTTCGTTCCTTATATCCTTACTCTCTAATTTAATACTCAAATATCGTGTGTGGTTCATAACAATGCAGTTTTAACAATATTTATTTCATAAACGGCAAAAGTAAAACATTTCTCTTTAGGCTAGTAAATTAGTATTGAATGTGCATTGAATTATCTAATAGGTTTTAGTTGTTTGGGCCCGTTCGTACATTCTAATTTAATACTCGAATATCGTGCGTGATTGCTTAACTACACAGGTTTTAATAATTGTTATTTTAGAAACGGCAACAGTAATACATTTATATTGAAAGTAATTCATTTGCATCAAATGTGTGTTTAATTAAGTCATTGATTTATTTCATTGTGCTCGTTGGTTCTCTCTATTATCGAATTTGAAGATCTGGCATAGTTGGACAACTATGATTCAGTTTTAACAATGCTTATTTAATACACGGCAGCATTAATAAATAACTTTTGAGGTAATAAATTAGTTTTAAATGTGTATTTAATTACCTAATGAGTTTTAGTTGTTTGTGCCCGTTGATACTCTCTAACTTAATACTGGAATATCGTGCGTGGTAGCATAACTATGCAGTTTTAACAATATTGATTTCATAAACGACTCGAGTAATACATTTCATTTTGGGGTATTCAATTATCAATAAATAAGTACTAAATATTCCATTTGGTTCGATGTGATTGTGCCAAGACGGATGTCCCAGTTTGACACATCCGTCTACATGCAAGGCTCTAAAAGGCTTGACAAGTGTACATGTGAACAAATTATGAGTTTAAAGAAAAACAACTTATTTTAGGTCCTCAATATTTCTTACGCAACTGGAATATTTGATTCAACGGAACATTCGTCCCCAAAAGCCCTAGTTCTTCTGTCAATATTTGTGTTTTTCTAAAAGTTCATTTCACTAGTCCGAAACGTCTAGACATGATCACATACTTTTACTAAATTGATGTTTGTTCTAAGTTTTTTATTTGCATAATTTTTAATTGTTTTAATTTGGTATTTTTGATCCTGTGGAAATCTGTTTTCAATTGTGACACTGACACCATGTAGTACATTTTTAGCATTTCTAATTTGTCAATTTGTTAATTAATGTTTGGAAATATAAATTAATATCTTGTCTGAAAAAGAATTAATAAATTATAAAAACATTAACACACGGTATTTATTTTTCTTACATTCTGAAAAAAATGTAAAGTGGAGTTTTGTGGAGACCTTTTGTAAACAAGCTTCTCAATTTTTGCAATATAACGTGTGTATTGTCAACAAACAACAGAACATGTATTGACCGAGGAGAAACAATGTTTGCTCACAACTAAATGTCACACTCGGCCATTACTTTTTGTAGTAGTTTATCGTTATTCATAGACTGATCTACTCAATACTCATCGCCAATCTTGTGTGTTACGAAATGCAATGTATCTTGTATTTTATATTTCGATGGTTAGAGATGCGTAATTAAAACAGCTATTTACAATAATTCTAATGAGCTGTTTATAAGGTTTTAATAATTTTTGTGTTCCATTTTTGAAGTTCGCTGTTTAGTAATCCTAATACAGAAAGATATATTGATTGCTTATAGTTGCCACTTCGCTCACTAGTTGGACTGAGGCGTTTATGTAGTTTCTGTGTCGTCCGCTAGGTGGCGGAAGCGCAAGCTTTCGTTTGCTGTGTTTCCACAAGACAGGAGTTTAAAAGAGTTTTACAACTAATTGATTATTAATACGATAGTTTTATGTTAATTCTCGCGTTATTTTATGTTAATCTTAGTATCTCCAATACAAGTGAGTTCTGCACCTTCCCATAGGCAGAGTCAAGACACCGGACTTTTATATTGTTCATGATTCTGTTCGGGCACTGTAATTCAATTACTCCAACTTAGACGTTCTTTGCTTTTCAGAAAATATTCTTTAGAGGCCAGAACCGACATAACCCGTGCAACTATTATTAATCTTATCAAATTTTCTTGAAATATTTTAGTGACACATCCTAAATAAAGTATTGAGAAGGCACAACGCAGTCTTCAGTATTTGAGCCTATCTTTGCAATAAATATGTTTACATCAACTTCTTTTTCTTTTTCAGAAAAAAGTAATAAATAAAAAACTATTATAATGGCAGCTCCCGTTTCAGAATTCTTCCTTTCTCGCTACTGTTTAAGCAGTATAGAAAAGTTATGTAAAACTGTGGGAAAAGAATTGTGAATTTTCGACACAAAAACTTATTTCCGGGCCCTAGTAACCAGAAAAATGTATAAATCCTTTTGATAAATATAGAAAAATATCTCGAACGCGTTGTGTAGCCAGAATCCGTATTTTGTGGGTCATCGATACTATCGACAAATCGATAGACGGCAAGACATCGGTCCGTCTGTCCATCCATACGTCTAAAATGAAGTGATAATATTATATTCCTAAAAATGAATTGATAATTTCCACGTTTTAATTTTTTAAACTTTATTTAATAACCAAATAGTTTTACAACACATTATCATATTATTATTATTATTATTATTATTATTATTAATGAAATACACGTAAAATCATTTACCATTATCTCTCAATGTTTTTAAGATGCTTTCAGGGCTTGAACTCTCGACGTATTTTCGCTTGTATGCTGACGGGATTCCTTCCCTTTCTAGTTTTTCTAGGGGTAATTCAAAACTAGGTACGCAATTTCAGCTTCTTCAAAACCTCTTTGAAACAATTAGTAGAAGTTATTAACATTTCACTGATTTAATTTTCCCCCTTCTTTTTCCGATTCTCTTCTTACTGACTTATTGAGTCACAAAAATATAATTTCTCTGAACTTGAATAATATCTCCTAGTGATCAATCTGGTATGTGATTATTTTTTCTTAATACATCCGTAACTTGAAACCAATAAATTTAATCACAAAAATGCTGTGTGAGCATGCCTTTTCTATCAAACTCTTCCTCCCTCGCTTTCAATTCTGTCTTGTATGTGAGAAAAGCTTCAACCAAATTGCGTACGTATTTTTCATTGAATAACTTCCTTTATTATGCACTTTTATTATATAAATTTTGAAAGTGGTCAGACGCAATACTAGGCTAAATGTCCTGAGTCTCGCTACCAATAAAGACATTTATTTATGTCTGTCTGCAAACATCGCTAGCGGCTAAACCATTCAGTGGATTTTCTCCAAAGATATTCCCCAATTAATCTGATTGATGTGGCTGGCACTACCCTAACAAACGGGCCACGGACCGCGCGCGATCTGTCCTTCCTCTTCCTTGTCCTATCCTCTCCCCTTACACACACACACACACACAACACACACTACCACATATTCCGGGAGACTGGTCGGGAGCTTAGAACTTGTCCCGGCTGGGGCGGTGCCTCGCTGGTGGGAGAGTCCTGGTTAGGGGGAAACTCCACTAGCCGACGGTAGGTCGGCGACGGATCTCGCCATCCAGCGGGGGAAGATCACCGCCGTCTCCCGAGGAAAAAAACATGCGCTACACTAACGGGACTAATGACCAAAGCAGTTGACGTGCCTCAAAACACGAAAAAATCAATCAATCGAATTCAATCGATTCGAAATCGAATTCAAATCAATCGAAACTTCGTGACAATCTTTTTTTTAATTTTTTAGTTATTGAAAAGATAGTTATTATTGTGTAGTTATTATGTTATAGTTAAGATAGTGAAGATTTAATATATTACAGTACAACCCAGATTTAAGATAGATCGGTTCTCATAGTTTTGTCTCTGAAAGGTAAGACGTATGACGTCACGTTTTTGTATAATAACAATTATTTCTTTTTAGAAGCCATAGCAATTGACAAAAAATCTCTGAATTGAAACGCCACTTTAGACGCAAAAAAAAACTGTTGAAAAAGACGATTAACATTAATATCTCCGTGATGATGAAAGCTAAACACATGTACACAATGCGTTAAGATGACGAAATTTACAGTTTGACAGATATCGCGCAGTTCACAGTGTTCGTGTTGGCATGATGAGGAATTATCTTGAATGTGTTCTGGATGTACACCGCACGCTTCACTGCTAATCTATCCCGGGGGAAACTGGCAACCAATTTTCATCTATCATGCATAAGCTAAGTTAATTTGCAAGATTTTTTCACAAACGGGAATTCCATCTTTGCAGCCATTGTCAAAGGCTGTTGAATATAAAATGAATGAGCCTCCCGATTCGCCGCGACAGAAAGTTTTCACATGAGGATTTGTGACAGTCTATTGATGTCATATCTCGACTAATCTTTATCGTTGAAAGTTAAGTGGAAATTCAAGAAGCGCCTCATGGTTTCCATATACCAAATTTCATATTATTATATTATATAATGGTTTCCATATACCATATTCCATATTCCATTAACCTAAACATAAATATTTTATATTATGTTGCATAAAAGTAAATATTTTTGTCGAAACAAATATTATTACATATTTTGCTCAATTTTATATGAAGTATGTGAGTATTTTCAGTTTTAATAATTTAAAGATCTCGTTTACATAGTGAAAGACGTGTCAGTTTGGAAAATAATTGAGAAGCAAACATTCAGAACGTGACACCTCCATTTGACTCTTTTCTGATAAAAATGAAAATATATAACACAAATTTTACTCTTTCCAACACCGCCGTTAACTCGACGAATAGAATACTACTTAATATTGTAAGACATCTCACATTTTATTCTCAAAATAACATTCTAGGTAATAACAATAGAAGAACTCAACTTTTGCCAAATGGACATGTCACCCTTTGAATGTTTGCTCCTCAATAGTGGTCACCCAGCGCTTTTTACTGAAGCAGTTCCCGGGATTGAGTGGAATGAGTCTGGTTCACGAGCTGTCAAAACGTTTGAGGGCCATCTAACACTACTGTATATTCACCCAACAACACGCCGATAATCAACGCGCACACAAAACAAAAGCAGCTCCAAAACTTTCTTAGATTGCATAGACGAAATGTGCAACGAGTATTTCTCGATCTCGGTTACTGTTTCTCATATGGGTAAAAAATAAATAGTTTTGTTCTTTTACTATTTAAGCACATAAAAATAAATATTCACCGGTTTTTTAGCACTTACAAGTATGAGCCTAGTTCTAATGGTGTTCACTTAAAAACGGATTCCATTGTAATTTTGGTAATGCCTATGCATTTAAATGTCTAAACTTGAAAATTGTATCATTAATCAGTTATATTTTTGTAATAAAAGAGTGTCATGAGATTAGGGATCTACGCCATTTAATTTCTGTGTTTACTCTTTGCCATTTGACTATAAATTTGAAATATGTACTGTGAACCAAAATATTTAATCACTCTAGCTGTGGATCAGTACAATAAGCAGTCGGAGTGACGCAGCGTCCGGGCGAGTGTAGCGCAAGTTTATACTCCAGTGGTAGCAGTGTTGTCCTCTGTTGGAATGTGCGTTCTGGCGCCGACCTACAATTTGCGAGTTACCCCTTCAGATTTCTTCCCTAACGTGACACCGCCCTAGCTGCCACAAGCTCTCGGCAAGGGTAATAGTGTTGTGAATGTAAGTGTAAATCTGTTTGTAAAAAAGAACAAAGGAGGGGGAAAATGAAGGACATATCGCGCACGATCCGTGGCCCGCGTTAGAATACTGCTCCGGCGTTCAATCGGTATTCATCAGGCAAACCACGGATAACCAACGATCAGAGCAGCCGGACACAATCATTATTTTCGTCACTGAATTTCAAATAGCTGGCTAATGTTCTATTGCCAAAACCCGCCTTCAAAGACTGCATTCAAAGTGGAGCATCCGCCAGACTTTGAAAGCCGCCTACAGAGGCGGAGCGCTCCCGGCGGCGGGGGCCCTTCGCGGGCACCACCAGCAGCTTGAAGGCACGGAAGGCGGCCCAGGCGAACAGCGACGCCGCGCCCAGCGCCACGCGCTCGCCGCTCATCAGCCACATCAGCGCCGCCCCCGCCTCCGGCCCCGCCTCCGCCCCCGGCCACGTCGCGTTCCCCTGCCAACACACAACAGATGCCCTCGCCGCTCATCAGCCACTTCAGCGCCCCCCCTCCCGGCCACGTCACCTTCCTCTGCCAACACACAACAGATGCCCTCGCCACTCGTCAGCCAACTCCGCCTTCGGCCCCGCCTCCGCCCCGGCCCGCGCGTTCCCTGCCAACACAACAGATGCCTCCCCTCATCAGCCACTTCAGCGCCGCCCTCCCGGCCACGTCACCTTCCTCTGCCAACACACAACAGATGCCCTGCCACTCGTCAGCCAACTCCGCCTTCGGCCCCGCCTCCGCCCCCGGCCACGTCCGTTCCCCTGCCAACACACAACAGATGCCCTCGCCCGCCTTCGGCCCCGCCTCCGCCCCCGGCCACGTCACGTTCCCCTGCCAACACACAACAGATGCCCTCGCCGCTCATACATAGTTCCATAACCAGAGGATGTTAGGAGGATAGAGGACTGTTAGATGTTAAATTCTGGATGGATGTTCATTTCATCTTTAAAGCAACGATTCTCTAAGTGCGTTAGTTTACCCTGGGTTGGTGGTTGTTTATTCGAATCGGACCGTCTGCTTCTACCGCTGTTGCTGCGTCGTGCGTAGAGTTTGCAGAAGATGTTTGTGCACACGACGGCCTTTAAAATGTTATTGAGATACTCGAGGCGATGCAATGTTGCATATGAGCCACTGCGTTACTGCGCATGCGCAGTTAAACCATCTCCTCGAACTATCTCTATTCTGAAAACATCGATTACGATCTCTTTCCCAATGCAAGCTAAGGATTGTAATCGCTATACTCATGACCAGAAATGACTTGTACGTGCATTAGTAAGTCATTCGTTGCTTTTCTTCTGTGATTTCTAACACAGGATTTAATTGTAAATTTCTTGTCACCGTCTGCCTACGGAAATCCTAGAAAGTCAATGTTTTTGACACGGTCATTCTGTGCGACGTGAGCACGCGCGCACTCTACCTGCGCGGTGGCGTTGGCCGGGCGGGCCGAGGGGCTTGCGAGGGTGGCGAGGGCGGCGTACACGCAGCACACCACGCCCACCGGGACTGCCGTCAGCTCGAGCAGCAGCGGCGCGCCGAAGGTGGCGTTGAGGCTGGCGGCCAGCGCGTCCAGGTGGCCGCGCGCCGACAGCGCGCTCGCCGCCGCCCGCGCCGCCACCTACGCGCACACACCGGGTAATCTATACTAATAAAAGTGAATTCAACTGGTAACAGACATCTAAGCCACCATAAGTATACATAATAGTAGTTTATGCAATTAGTTTATAATGTTAAGCTATATTGCATGAGTACAAGTTTTGAAAACGTGCGACGTGAGGAGCGAGTTTTCAAATTTGTACGAATGCAATAAAGCAACATTATAAACGAGTTGCATACGCAATTTTTTTGTATAACAGCATTATAAATTTACAACAGAATCAAACTTAATTTCGCGAAACAACTTTCTTCTGACGTCTCGGGTGCTTGACATCGAACGCCCTCTGGAAATCAAATTCAAGATGGCATTGTTGACATCCGTGCGAGAAAACGGTGGTTGGCTGTTCCGTCTTCTTCTACCTCCCCACGATTCTCTCGCTACTATTGGCTGAATGTGTGATGACGTCATGTCGCGTTTAATAATGGCGATGGCGTTATGTAGCGTGCAATAAAATACTGGATTATGCACGATTCGGGGTATCGAAAAGAGTCGTTTATAATGATGGTATACAAAAAAAATAGATATGAAATTTTTACAGGCTCTTCTTAACGATTGCCGCAGTGTCCTTACAAAGTTTGGTAAAGATTAACACAATCCATATGCGGAAAAAAATTTAAATAATATGTTTGTAGATGCACCTCGACCATTTTTCGCCTATCCCTTAGATCACGTGGTTTCTAATATATTCCGCCAGAGGCCAGTAGTGCTGCAACAAAACTGGTACCTAATTTATTCGCCAGAGGTCAGTAGCGGTGCATAAGATAAAAAAAAATTAAATGGCCATATGTTGTAAAATAAAATGAAAGAAAATCATAGTATTTTATTAAAATTTGAGCCAATTAGGTTTAGAATAATAATCTTAAACACCGTGGTTTATATAAAATTGATCTTTTCCTTCATTCGCAAGAATTGGATTTGAAGAAAGCCCGGGCAACACCGGGTGTTTTGCTAGTAGCCAGATAAGCCACACCAGCCGCAAGGAAGCCTCCCGCAAACCGGATATGTTAATTTCGCAATTTTGGTCAAAGTGTAGCTTGTCTTTTTTTCTGCCCCAAGCATTTTGTGGACAAGGGATATGTTGAAACCAGACCAGTCGTATTTGCATCAGCAGAGTTTTGCTCCGAGCCGACATTGCTACTATTTGTGCAATGACTTCTGGGAGTTTCGAAGGTTCGAATCCCGACGATGGCAGAATTTTTGTCACAAGATAGATGAATGAAGCTGCTGCTGGTAGGAGAATTTCAGCGGACGGATGCTCTGATCAGTGGCTTTCCGTTCATTCATAGATTGATTGATTGATTTTTTCGTGTTTCCGGGCGCGTCAACTGCTTCTGTCATTAGTCCCGTTAGTGTAGTGCGTGTTTTTCTCGGGAGATGGCGGTCATCTTCCCACGCTGGACGGCGAGATTCGGCGCCGACCTACCGCCGGTTAGTGGGGCTTCCCCATAACCAGGACTCTCCCACCAGCGGGGCACCGCCCCAGTCGGGACAAGCTCTAAGCTCCCGATTGGTCTCCCGGAATATGTGGTAGTGTAGTGCATGTCAGTGAAAGTGTGTGTGTAAGGGGAGAGGATAGGACAAGGAAGAGGAAGGGCAGATTGCGCGCGGTCCATGGCCCGTTTGGTAGGGTACTACTCCGGCATTCGCCAGGCGTTAATCGGAGAAACCACGGAAAACTACCGATCAGAGCAGCCGACCGCTAGAATTCTCCTCCAGACAGTGACTGAATTCGACCTAGCTGAAGAGCTAGTGTCGAAAATCCTGCCGCCGTGGGGAGTGGGAACCTAGGACCTCCCGGACAGAAGCGCTGCAGTGACATCAGTTGATGCACTGAGCTACCGCTCCCGGTTGGCTTTCCGTCGTTTCTCCGATCAACACCAGGCGAATGCCACCCTCTCTCGAGCCATGTGAGGTAATGCAGTGGCAATATCTCACGCCGTAGTCACACACGCTCTTAATTCCCGCAGGAGGCTCCGCCTTTTTTATTTGTGTCCCCTCCTATTCCCTTAAATTCGTATTTTCATGTATTTGGAGGGTGAAATCCTACGAAAACCGGCATGAAGGTCGGTGGCGGATGTCAAGATCGAAAAGGGGCAGAAAACCGCCACCTCCCGGGATTAAAAATTCACTACATTGGCGGAACGTCAGGAGTTCACTGTCCCTTAATCATCAATAAATCAATCAATCAACACGTCTTTCACTAATAGCTAGATAATGACATTTAGGGATAACGGGAGACTTCCAGGGACTTGTGTTGCTCTTCTTGGTTCTGCCGTAAAACTTTTCATTATAATGTTGGCTAGACCGATAACGTTTTGTAGAGGGGCAGGGGTTTGGTGCATTTGCGCCCTAAAAAGAATTAGGGGCATATGAAGCCTATGGGTTCGGACTCTGATAAGGCATGTGTCGTGTGGTTTGGTGTTATCGGGCCCTTCTTCCCGCTGTGTAGCACATTTCGAATCTCTCTCTTCCAATTTCAAATACAGACACTCTCTTCCGCTATCAGCTGTTTGTAGCCGTGATGAGCCTAAGGACAGGCTGAGGGCAAACCGAGGGTAATAACGGTTTTCATCACAATGACTTTCATTGGGAGGTTTCTAGAATAATTATCCCTACATAGGAGAGTTTTCGATATAGCCAGCTGCTCTGATTGGTAGTTTTTCGTGAATACACCGATCAACATTAGGCAAATGCTAGAACAGTAAATTTGAAAACGGGTCACGGACCGCGCGCGGTCTTTCCTTTCTAATCCTTGTCTCCTCCTCGACCTTTACATACACACTATTCCAAGCCCTACGCACTCTTGCAAGCTCACGCACGTCGGAAGACCTGCGTGCCTATTTTTTCAGAAAAGAAAAATAATATTATTTAAAGAATAATGTTTGATATTTATACAGTTGTGTGGTTTTATTCCGACTTTAAGGGTGTTCTGTACTCATCAAGTTAAAAATAATACAAAAGTTATTACTGCACAAAGTTTCGTAAAAATAACACCATTTTCATTTCATATACCTTAAAACAAAGTTTAAGAGTGAACTCTTATTTTTTCGCTAATATCTCATTTATGTTTAATACACTCATGACAGTGAATCAAATATTTCTTAACACTCAAAAACATTCCACTAAATGCATTCTGATTTGTTTCAATAGCGCAACTTTATTTTGAGTAATTGTATTTTAAAATTGTTATTAAAAGGTTACCGAGAGTATGCAACACCACATCAATAAACAGCTGTGCAACGATGACGGTAGCAAACATGGAAGGCGGGGCGAGGCGGACCGGGGCCAAGTGATGCAGGGCGAGGAACCAGGGAGGAACTGGGCGGGTGTGATCGATGGCGTAAGGCTTGGCGGCGCAAAACAGGATATAGGTTTTGTGAAATTTCAACTAGAGTTGTGTGGTCGTCTGTGTTTTCGTTTTTTAAGAGCTTTCATCTAAAAAAAACATTGATAAAAATTGCAAATCAGCGTGTGTTTAACTTCCTTTTTTGTGAAATTTTTCTTATATTTGGTAAATAAATAATTTTAAAGACTTCACTGTCGTGTGTCGACCTCCATTCCTTACCTGCTCGTCGAAGAGCCCAGCGGCCGAGGCGACGGCTGGCGAGGGGCGGCAGAGGTGCTCCTCGATGAGGCGGTTGACGCGCCACAGGCGCGAGCGCAGGAACAGCACCAGCCCCACGAACAGCGCATCCAGCGCCACGATCACGAACTGCACCGTCAGCCTGCGCACCAACCGACACACGAAACGGTGCTCGGCCATTTCATTTCTCTTCTAAGCTCTGCACAACTTTTTATACAACCTTTCTTTAATCTGAGACGTTTTTTTTATTAGTTTTATAGGCATTCCTTTCTTTCAACACAAATTTAGTAACAGACTTTTTTCTTGGAAAGTATTAAAAATTCTTAGCTACGAAAATTGTCACCAAGATGTAATATTGATGGGCATCCTTATTGAATCTTTTAGTAATTCAAGAACCCTCTACAAGGCTATAACATCGACGTCTTTATATTGATATACTCTGGCGGATATTTCTCGTACTCACCGGGTAATTATTTATTATCGACTTCCAACACTTATCCTTTGAAAATTTATTTATTTATTTATTTATTTATTTATTTATTTATTTATTTATTTATTTATTTATTTATTCTTTCATCTACTCATTTATTCTTTCATTTACTCATTTATTCATTCATTTTTTCATTTATTTATTTATTCATTTATTTATTTATTTATATATTTATTTATTTATTCTAACTATTACCCCATTTATTTGCTAAGGAATATCCGACGTGAGAATTTTTTTTTGTTGAGTACGTCCTACGATTGTGGTAGAAAATTTACGTAATAAATATTTCTGTTCTTTATTTATTTGGGTTCTTATTTATTTGGTAATTATCCTTATCATTACCTAAATAATAAAACCCGTTGTCAAATCAACAAAATGTTATAATCTGGTTCTCTTCAGTTTAATACCAACAAAAACATATATATCACTTTTCTACTGCACTCAAAGCAAAAACAATAAACAATAATAAACCTTTACACATTTAAATATTCCCATTTAATCTCAGTTTGCATGAATAGCTATTTGACTTATGTTATACAAATTAAAAATCGTTAAAATCTACAAGAAAACTTGATCTTTCTACAATGCTCGTATTAATAATGACCCCTTTTCACCACATACCTGTTTAGAGACCTCTCCTCCTTGATCGACGAATTCCATGTACATTTTAGATTCCATTTCAACATAGTATTTTACCATTATACATTACACCATTGTATTTTTTCCTTCTCCACACAAGATATGTATTTTTCAGTCATACAACATCTGTACCATTAACAATGCCAAAATATGTCTCCCATCCGCTCACACCGAGTCGAAGCACCTTCTAACACCATCTGATCGTCATCGTGTCGGACTACCATCTGCCTTCTTCACAACACGCGCTATTCTTTGAATGTAATAGCATATACCTAGCGAAAGCTATTTTGAATTCAATTAAGAATTAATCAGTGAAATTGGTTTAAAATCAATTACACACTTCCTTACATTTCATGACAAAGGGATAACAGGAAAAATCATGTATCGTGTCATAGAGTGCAGTGTTTTCTACAGCACGTGCACTTGGATGAATGTATTTATAATACATCTAATTATGTTTAATATGATTATTTTTATCTTGTACTATATTGAAAAACAGACAGACACAATAACGTTTCTCACCCTGACTTGTTGTAAAGGTTTGTAGTGCTCGTAAGAAATTTAAGTACAAAATCTGATTGTTAAAAACTTTTCAGTGTTTTGCAAATGCGTGTATTCCTCTACAATAGACGATTTTGAAATAACTAGACTCATAGTGTGCATGATTCAAACAAAACTATGGTTCTCTTCTAAAAGTATCTGGCTATGTTTGCTATATAGCTGAATTTTATGTTGATTTTTACACCAGTGAATATTTTTCCTAGTCCTGGTCTTTATTCTCAATTAGTCTTGAAGTTCTCGCCGTAAGGAAGTTTCAGAGCGTCCACAAATCTCTTTTATTGATAATTAAAATATAGATTAATCACTCCCAAATTAAATAACCCTAGTTCTCTGCTCGACATAATCGACATTACGAGCCGACCCATAAAACTACTGAATTTACTGTAACATCCACTGCTCTTCTTCTTTTATAGATTTGCAGATCGAGAACTCGCCAAGAAAATGTAATCTTCTGACAGAGATTAATATACGAAACGTGACTGGCCGTGGATTGCGACGCCGGTGACGTTTAAAGAAAGGAATGTTTGTACGCGTCTTATGGAAAAATCAATAATTGGTTTCATGTCAAAATGGCCGTAAATGGAGGTGGCTGTCTAGCATATTGTGCTGTAAAACATCCCATTACTCAAAGTCGCAGTTGTCTCAATTGTCGCAATCTGCAATTGTTAATTGCGACATAGTTTCAGAAAAATAAATTAGTTTTCGCATTGGCTTCTGGATGAAAATAATATGCACTTGCTTTGATATTTTAAGAAGGTAAATGTGACTTTTCGCATAGTAGATATCTGTGCTATGTGTATATATATATATATATATATATATATATATATATATATACATATATATATATATACATATATATATATATATATATATATATATACATATATATATATATACATATATATATATATATAAATATATATATATATATATAACATGGTAGATACATGTACTATGTGCGATATATATATATATATATACGCACATACGCATATACGTATATTTATCCTTTGAAAATTTATTTATTTATTTATTCATTTATTTATTCATTTATTCATTCATTTATTCTTTCATTTACTCATTTATTCATTCATTTATTCATTTATTTATTTATTTATTTATTTATTTATTTATTTATTTATTTATAACTTTTATTTATTTATTTATTCTAACTACTACCCCGTTTATTTGCTAAGGAATATCCGACGTGAGAATTTTTTTTTGTTGACAGTACCGTCCGTACGGATTTGTGGTTAGGAAAATTTACGTAATAAATATTTCTGTTCTTTATTTATTTGGGTTCTTATTTATTTGGTAATTATCCTTATCATTACCTAAATAATAAAACCCGTTGTCAAATCAACAAAATGTTATAATCTGGTTCTCTTCAGTTTAATACCAACAAAAACATATATATCACTTTTCTACTGCACTCAAAGCAAAAACAATAAACAATAATAAACCTTTACACATTTAAATATTCCCATTTAATCTCAGTTTGCATGAATAGCTATTTGACGTTATACAAATTAAAAATCGTTAAAATCTACAAGAAAACTTGATCTTTCTACAATGCTCGTATTAATAATGACCCCTTTTCACCACATACCTGTTTAGAGACCTCTCCCTCCTTGATCGACGAATTCCATGTACATTTTAGATTCCATTTCAACATAGTATTTTACCATTATACATTACACCATTGTATTTTTTCCTTCTCCACACAAGATATGTATTTTTCAGTCATACAACATCTGTACCATTAACAATGCCAAAATATGTCTCCCATCCGCTCACACCGAGTCGAAGCACCTTCTAACACCATCTGATCGTCATCGTGTCGGACTACCATCTGTCTTCTTCACAACACGCGCTATTCTTCTGTTCTCCTAAGAGGCGCAGAACTGTACACATTCACGTTTCTCTTTAGTTTTTCTGCGTTGACTCTCATCTTCCTCGCACACTTTCTCATTTCTAATTGACTAACCCCGTCTACGCATCTTATATAATTTATTCTCGGAACAATCGATTATTGAGTTCTTTTTCATAATTAACTAAAACACACGGAAATTATCAGGTGTCTATTTGAGATTATAATCACAAAGGATTCTGCTATTTTCCCATTCTATTAGTCCCATTATCCTTCCCTTACATTTTCGTTATTTACAAACCCGTCATACAATTCCTTCAGACGTTGTGGACGTCACGTATATTTGTAAATGATGCATAATTTTTTTGTATTACATGTACACAGTTATGAATCGTCACAATACATTTTTTTCTGCATAAAGAAAAATGTAACTACTCCCACTTTCCCCTCTAACCCCTTTGAACAGTGTGAATTTTTCTTTTTAGTGTCGGGAATCAGGTGATAAACGGCGGGGCGACCAATCTGCAGAGTCCGACGGGTGAGGTAAACGTTAAAAGCCCATAGCTGCGATCGCCTTCGTTGTCTGTCGATTTCTGTGGGAGCGCGCCTCATTGTGCTGCAGTAGTAAAGTTTTCTCTCACTTTCCTCGCCACTTTTTGTGCATAACGTGAAGTAAACTAAGGTATCCATGAAGGCCGAGCTGATAATAAAATTCTCTGTTTCGGACCGATCACCGCAGCCGGCACCTATTAAACAAAGGCGCTATGGACGTACGTTTTCCGCCTGAGGGCGTTGTTTCGATAGTTTTCGGAGGTGATTGACATATGGACCTTGCGGTGCTAACTCCCCTGATAGTATACTCTCTAGACGTGACGCACGGATAGTCACCTGCTTGAAATTGCTAAGAAATACGAGCATGGTAAATATTTCACGAACCGCTGCCCAGGCGAGGATGTGCAACACTCGAAAAAAAGTGTTTCTATGGGAACTTAGAAAGGCATTAAAACTTATGGGATTGACTGATTAGTTCGTGTTTCAGGGTGCGTCAGGTGCAAGGACTATTTGTCACGTAAGTGCAATGCATGTTTCATAACAGGCGATGTCGGAGTTATTTCTTCACTGGACGATGAGATCCGGCGCCGACTAACACGTCGACTTGCGAGGTTTCTCCATTTAGAAATCTCCCAACATCAGGGCCATGCCCTAGCCGGGAAAAGCTATACGCTCCCGACTTGTCTCCAGACATCTGTAGTAATGTAGTGCGTGTATGTGTGTTTCTGTAAGGGGTGACAATAGGTGAAAAAAGAGGAAGGAAAGATTGCGTGCGGTCCGTTGCCTATCTCTCTATCTAACCAAAATATTATACAGTCCACCCCAACATCTCGAACGTGCTGTTCAAATTGTTTTGCAGCCTTTCTCTACTGTGAACAAGAGGCACGACAATGCGCCGTGCCGCTGACCTGCCGAGCAGCGAGGCGTCCCACACGGCGCAGTCGAGCGCGCCCAGCAGCGCCGTGAGGGCGGCGGTGGCGGCGGCGGGCGCCAGCAGCTGCGCGCTCCAGGCCGACGCGGGCGCCGCCGCCGCCGGGGCCACCAGCTCCCAGGACAGCGCCGCGTCCACAGTGGGCATGCTGCAAGCCACGCCCACGCGCGCGTGCTGCCCTTGTTATATAGGAGGATTTTCCTAACAATGAGCCAAAGTGACTGGCAACATAACTGCAGGTTCTGTGGTCGTTGTGTACATGAGCACAGTAGACTCCCTTCCTGCATTCGTGCGTTTGCAGTTGGCTAGCTTCATTTTGTGATGTCCTCGTCCGACAAAAATATAGTGCGCCACAAGAAATAATTGAAATTAGGAAGTACAGTGTTATGTGCTTTTCGGTAAAAATTCCTTTTCTCTATGAACATCACATTGAATGTACTTTTTGTGTGATAAATATTATGTTTATTTTAAAACCGAGACTTGAATGTTAGATGTATACTGATACACGTGTTTCCGACTATTGAGCTGTTGTGTGGTGAACTGTGATAAAGAGCTTTCTATTTACATTCGGGGCAGTTTTCTTTTACTGATTGTGAGAGCATGTTAAGAGATTGTCCACATACGTAATTCAATTTAAATATTTCGCGGACTCGCGTTCGTGCATATACCTCAACGAAACTCTAAGTCTTAGGCATAGTGGTGTCTTCACGAGAGCCATAACCAAACACTTTACGAAGGGGCGTGGCTGAACAGCCGTCGCGGCGAAAGGATACTTCTTTGAATTACACGTGATGTTCACTTGTTTAACGAACTGTCACTTTGGCTCATTCTTACGAAAACCCTTCTATAAAAGAGGAAATCATTTAAACATTCTACGAAAAGGCAATGGGCACATCCAGTGAACCGGCCACCACAGGATATAGACCGAATAATGATTTGGCTGGTTAAACCCCCTTAAGATTATTAATATGCAATCCAAAAATAACTTTTTTGTATAAAACAAGTAAATAGCATGCATTTTAGTAATATGATATGTATAATAAAATTAGTGGTGTCAAAACAGTACGTACTTTCTCCTCTGTCTTTTCACGCAAAATTACACGAAAAGTACTCAAATATTTGAAAAACTGCATATGACCTGATTTCAAAATCTGTCTTTAAGGAATAGATATCATTAAAGGGAACATTTCTATATTTAATATTTTAGTGGAAGAATAAAGAAAGGACGAGAAAAGGGAAAAGAAGAAGGATAAGAAGGAGAAGTAAAAGAAGGATATGAAGTGCAGCCAGTGCCCCTCCCGCGCGTGCGTGCGTGCGTCACCTGTTGAGGATGCGAGCGAGCGCGTGCGAGCGCGCGGCGAGGGCGAGCAGCGCGGCGAGGCCCGTGGCGCCCACGAACACCAGGTTGAGCACGTCGGGCACGACGAGCGTGGGCGGCAGGCGGGGCCACACGTGGCCCAGCCCCAGCGCCAGCTCGCGCGCCAGCCACAGCGCCACCAGCGCCGCCAGCGCCAGCGAGTAGGCGCGCCAGCCGCGCGACGCGGCGGCGGCGGCGGCGGGCGACGGTAGCCGCACCGGCGCCACCCCCAGCGCCCGCGCCGCCACCAGCAGCGGACGCGCCGGCCGCCACAACGCGGCTGCCGCCACCGACCACGCCCCCTCGCCGCTCGATGCCTCCGCCATCGCCGGCCGATTACCGACGACGCGCCGCTCCCAATCCTGCGGCTTATCCGACACTTGCCATCTTAACGAGCTCTTTGAAGGACCGTCGTTACAGGACCATTTTAGCAGGCGTTTTCAACTAAAATTCATGACAGTTACTGGAGGTATTTATCTCACGTTGTCACCATTTATTGCTACACATGCTCTGGTAGGATTATATCGGCGAATCTAATGTTTCTGTTGCAGAATGTGGGTAGTTATTACATCCCTTAAACGTGACATAATATCTTGAATATACAGCGTACATGAAAAGATAATATTCAATTTGTATTTGCTCGATACTTATCTTGAGATTTTCTGCAGGTATACATTGCGCTTATTGACACAAATAGTTTTCAAATTAAATACTGAACGTCGTTCCATTTAATGTGTAATCGTAATATAAATCTCAGTATAATAAACCACGATTTAAGAAGAAAAATCCTAATGAAAAGTCACCAAAGTTACCATGCGTTAATATTTTCATTTTCATTTTGAATATTATTTCATTTTAGCATCTTAGTGTAGTTTATTAGTTTTCTTTTGAAATAGTGTAAAACATTCGATCATTTTTTTACAAATAATTGAAAGTTTCCTTAGATTTTTTTCTTTTCCCTATCTTTTTATATTTCTTCTCTGTCTTATGCCTTATTAATCTAAACATTTACTAATCTTTGAATCTTTTATAACAAAGTTTGTTAGCTCAATAATACTTAATTTTCACTACTCAGAAATATTGACCAACTATTTCAAATAAACTGTCCGCTGTCATAACAAAGGAAATATATGATACACCTGTCTAATACGTTTGACCTGTCTAATTTAAATAAATAGTATAATTCAAGTAAATTATTCGCTGAAATGAAAGCTACTTACCTACAAACGTCTTAACACTTGATAACCATTTCTAGCCTTTTTATTCTTCCCGAAGAAATCATTCCAATATTGCTGGCATCAATCTACTGTAGATTTGAGGGCAGCCTTTGCACTCTTCGCAATGAACCGAAGAGCTCTCGGCGAAGTCTCTGCTGTGCAATGCACGGGTCGCGAGGTACTAAACGCTTCACTCGTCTCCCCCTTCGCTTGGCCACCCTCCCACGCACACGAGAGCAGAGATCTCTCGATAAGTTGGCTCGCCCTACAAACGGAGACGGGCTTTAGGCACTCGACCCCGCGCACGCAGCGCCCCTTTCGACAGCGCAGGGAGATAGCATCTGCCTCGCAGGCACACGCGGATCATATTTCTCTTCCCTGAACTCTACGAATAATTTAAGAATGAAGTTTCTGAGCTTCCATGAATCTCATTTATTGATAACTGAAATATCTATTAATCACTTCGCAAAATAAACAACCCTAGCTGTCTGCTCTATATAATCGACGCTGCGTGCCAATCCACTAAAGAATTGAATTTACAGTAATATCCACCGCTCTTCAACTTTTTACAGCATTGCAGATCGAAAACTCGTCAGGAGAGAGGTTGTGAGCTTCTAACAGAGGTTAACGTACGAAACGTGACTGGCCGTTCATTGCAAGGCCAGGTGATCGTTTAAAAGAGGAAATGTTTGCACACGTCTTATGGAAAAATCAATTGGTTTCAGAACAAAATGGCCGTCAATGGCCGCTTATCAGATTTTGCTGTATATTTACGGTTGCCAACTGTCCTCCATTTGTGAGGGCAATCCTCCATTGATATCAATTGTCCTCCTTTGCACTTTAAATGTCCTCCTTTTCGTACATTTTTAACATTTGTTATCATATATTTTATCACATGACTAACATCTGCTATGTTGTGTCGTGTATTGATTAATTTAGAATAGAAAACATGAATATCCTATTTCTGAACGCTGACACACGCATGCATGATAGTGTCTCTATCTTGTGACTAAAATAAAAACGAGACACTTAGATCATCTTCATTTGCGTTTTGCGAACGAATCTTTTCACTGGAATTGCAAATGGAGAGAAGAAAGAAATAGATCTGATGTTAGTTTAAAGTAAATATTATAAAGGAAATGCCTTGATGCGTTTTGCTTCATTTTTTGGCTTGTCGAAAGTCGTCCCTATGCTCTGAACATTTTTGGCAACCCTAGGCATTAGCACTCGCAGCGCCTCTTTCGACAGCGTTGGGTGATAGCATCTGCACCGCAGGCACTTGCGAAGCATACTTCTCTTCCCTGCTTTCTGGGAATAATTTACTGTACTATGTTTGTATGGTCAGGAAGGATGTAAGTAAATGGGAGGGCCCTATTACTTTGAGTCATCAGTAAGAAAACAGTTTAGATTGTGGTTATGTTTACTGAATTTTAGTTTCAAAGACTTAAGTTGAATGTAATAGCATATACCTAGCGAAAACTATTTTGAATTCAATTAAGAATTAATCAGTAAAATTGGTTTAAAATCAATTACACACTTCCTTACATTTCATGACAAAGGGATAACAGGGAAAAATCATGTACGTGTCATAGAGTGCAGTTTTTTCTACAGCAAGTGCACTTGGATGAATGTATTTATAACACATCTAATTATGTTTAATATGATTATTTTTATCTTGTAATATATGGAACAACAGACAGACACAATAACGTTTCTCACCCTGACTTGTTGTAAAGGTTTTGTAGTGCTTCGTAAGAAATTTAAGTACAACAATCTGATTGTTAAAAACTTTTTCAGTGCTTTGCAAATGCGTGTATTCCTCTACAATAGACGATTTTTGAAATAACTGTAGACTCATAGTGTGCATGATTCAAACAAAACTATGGTTCTCTTCTGAAAGAATTCGGCTATGTTTGCTATGTAGCTGAATTTTATGTTGGTTTTTACACCAGTGAATATTTTTCCTATTCGTGGTCTTTATTCTCAATTAGTCTTGAAGTTCTCGCCGTAAGGAAGTTTCAGAGCTTCCACAAATCTCTTTTATTGATAATTAAAATATAGATTAATCACTCCCCAAAATAAATAACCCTAGTTCTCTGCTCGACATAATCGACATTACGAGCCGACCCACAAAACTACTGAATTTACTGTAACATCCACTGCTCTTCTTCTTTTTATAGATTTGCAGATCGAGAACTCGCCAGGAAAATGTAACCTTCTGACAGAGGTTAATATACGAAACGTGACTGGCCGTGGATTGCGACGCCGGGTGACGTTTAAAGAAAGGAATGTTTGTACACGTCTTATGGAAAAATCAATAATTGGTTTCATGTCAAAATGGCCGTAAATGGAGGTGGCCGTCTAGCATATTGTGCTGTAAAACATCCCATTACTCAAAGCCGCAGTTGTCTCAATTGTCGCAATCTTAATTGTTAATTGCGGACATAGTTTCAGAAGAATAAATTAGTTTTCGCATTGGCTTCGCGGATAAAAATAATATGCACTTGCTTTGATATTTTAAGAAGGTAAATGTGACTTTTCGCATAGTAGATATATGTGCTATGTGCGTATATATATATATATATATATATATATATATATATATATATATATATATATATATATATATATATATATATATCCGTGTGGCCCACCTAAGATGTTCCCTTCAATTTTCTCCTGAACCGTTGCAGATACTGAGATACGGTTTTCACTAATACTACTATATGCAAGGGGCACATATGGCCATGCATAATATTGTTCTATTGCATTTTTTATTGCAGAGATATTGACTCAACTTCGATTTTTTAAATGGAACCCTATAGTTTTTTTTAGCTCATCATAACAAGCGTGAAGAGACGAGATCATAAACATGCATATCGCCATAAGTTACATAATAAAATTTTCGAAAAATCAAGAGTTTTAAAGACGCACGCCGACTACTGGTTTCCGTAATCTGAACGAAATTCCGGGTGAAATGCGGCGAGGCCATTCCCTTCCGTTGCGTTGACCTTGCGGTATATGTAGTGGTGCAATGTGCAAAGGAGCTCACGAAAACCCGCGATTTGCTCTTTAAGACTACATCCTCTCAGTCCTGGAGACAATGTATTCACCCGTAGCCATGTTCTGAGCAAATCTGTACGCCACAAGGTACTATTTATTAATTAATGAAATACTACAAGATTTGAGAAAATATTTGAATTATTAACCGTAGAGAAAGCAAAGGAAGATTGGAGAGTGAACATGTTCTGAATTAATAAATGCGTGTGCTGTCAGAAACAAAACGTTTACTCTTTGAAAGACTGAAAACCTCAGCCGGTACAAAAATATCGTGTAAATAAAAGAAATAAAAATACTTTAAAATACAGAAAAAGGTAAGTTAACAATTCTAGAAATAGCTTGATTTATAACATGTACTCAATATGTGCACCATCAACGGATATACACATTTGAAGACGCGTGTAAAGCGACCTTCGAACAGAATTCAGAGTTTCACGTGAAATGGCATGACAAGATGCGGTAATGCGGCGCCGCAGATCTTCAGATGTTGTTGGTACTTGCGAGTAAACTTTGCTCTTTATCGTTCCCATAGAAAATAGTCCAGGGCGTAAGATCAGGTGACCTTGCCGGCCAGTTTACCATAGCACCGCGCCCAATCCATCGGCCGGGGAACTTCTCATTCAGCACTTGCCTAGCCACAAGCGCATTGTGGGCTGGACATCCGTCATGTTGCATCCACATACAATTTCTCATATCCAGGGAATTTCTCCAGAAGCAGCGGCAATGTTTCACGAAGAAATCTTGCGTATTTGATTCCTGTCAAATGTCCATCGATGAAATAGGACCTATGATGGTGTCGTTAAGAATACCGCACCAAACATTAATACTCCACTGCTTTTGGTTCTCAACTTCACGAAGCCAGCGAGGATTGTCCACTGCCCAGTAGTGCATGTTGCGTAGATTCACCTGACCGTGATTCGTAAATGTTGCCTCATCGGTAAACATAGTCTTCTTAAAAAAGTCCTGATCATCTCGCACGTGTTCCAGAGCAAAACGACAAAACTGAACACGTTTCTGATAATCACCATCATAAAGCTTCTGGTGCAACGAAATGTGGTAGGGGTGAAACTTGTTACGCTTCAAGATGCGGAGGGCACTCGAACGACTAATGCCGGAATCTCTGGCAATGTCTCGAGAGCTGATATGGGATTGTTGTGAACAGCTGCAAGAACGGAGGCCTGTGCTTGCTCATTCGTTGCCCTTCTGCTCCGCAAACGAGTCTTAGCGTTCCAGTCGCCTCTCTGCACAAGGCTTTTACAGATTCTCATAACAGTCATGTGCGAAGGCCGCCGTCGATCTGGATATCTTTCAGCATACAGTAATGCACTTTTCTTTGCATTTCTGCCACATTCACCGTACACCAGAATTAGGTCCAGCTTCTCCTCGTTCGTATACATCTTCCCGGATATTTCTGCACTATTTCACTGCGTTTACAAATTTCTTCTAAATCTGGAGAGTTCCCGTTTAGTTCTGACTGCATTTCCTTTCTCCACAGCCCCTTTATTCTACCTACCCTTCTTATGCCACTTCGAGGCATCTCCAGTTTTCCCACGTTACTCGACCGACGCAACGGAAGGGAATGACCTTGCCGCATTTCACCCTGAATTTCTCGTTCAGATTACGGAAACCAGTAGTCGGCGTGCGTCTTTAAAACTCTTAATTTTTCGAAAATTTTATTATGTAATATATGGCGATATGCATGTTTATGAACTCGTCTCTTCACGCTTGTTATGATGAGCTAAAAAAAACTATAGGGTTCCATTTAAAAAATCGAAGTTCGGTCAATATCTCTGCAATAAAAATGCAATAGAATAATATTATGCATGGCCATATGTGCCCTTGCATATAGTCGTTTTAGTGAAAACGCATCTCAGTATCTGCAACGGTTCAGGAGAAAATTGAAGGGAACATCTTAGGTGGGCCACACGGTATATATACATATATATAGTATATATATATATATATATATATATATATATATATATATATGTATGTATATATATGTATATATAGTATATATATGTATATATATAGTATATATATGTATATATATAGTATATATATAGATATATATATATATATATATATTGTGACTGTACGGTACGGCTTGTTCTCAGTAAATTTATTTGTAAGGAACAGGTGTTCTTTCTCGTGAATGGGCTCGGGGTTATTAATCAAACACCACTGTTCCGTGAACAAAATAAACGGAACTATTTATTAATTCTATACAAATCACTAATGATACAATATCTATAGTGGTCTCTACCCTTTCTTTCATATAACCCAGAATCACTGTTAGTCTCTCGATCTTACCGATCGAAGAAATATTTACCGTTACTTCTTCCACTACGAGCGTCGGCGGCTTCGGGACCCTCGGGTTGCCTCGCGCTCCTTCGCTGCTTGCCGGGGTCGTTTCACTTGGGACCAGCCGAGGTGAGGCGCTGCGCTTCCGAAGTACGTCTCCTTTCCAATTCTCCGATCCACTCGACGTCTTTTGATCTGTGTTACTCCAAATAGCAGCTATCACTTTGGCAATATGTCCGATCGACTATTGATTGTTATCACGCATAAATTGTCCGTCAATTAATCTTTCTGCACTCGTTCGTTCGCGATACTAGTTTGCTTTTCGATCGCGGAGCAGCCCCAGATACGTCCTTCCTCGCCGGCGGCCAGCCAGACACTGACTCCTCGCGGCCTCGTTCCCACGGTCGGCCAACCGACGACACCTCGCCGCCCGTAACCGTTTTCGTGCTAGCGAGCGCCTCTTGCAACCGTTCATAATAAACCCGGATGGTGCTTATGTCTCCCGTTTCTTTGGGTGGAAACGCGGTGCGTTTCAATATATATATATATATATATATATATATATATATATATATATATATATATATATATAAAAGGGTTTGGAAAAATATGTTAACATTGGATGTTCTAACTAGGGGAGCAAAATTTCCGTATAATAAACCCGGATGTATGAACAGATGTAAGTCGTAGAAGGTGTTTAAAATCATTTTGCCAAATCCCAATATTCTTGTTATTTAATTTGGGTTTGTTTACGTCTTGTTAGCTAGGCGACATTTATAAACATATAGCCCACAACTGTGTAGCCCTGTATTCAACATGGTACTTAGTTGAATCTTACTTGAGAAATGATACAGATTTTTTATACGTGAAAGTATCCTTCCAAAACTAAGCCATCAATGATGGTTTCAATATATTTCAAGACTTCAGTGTAAGAATATTTTTAAGTGTAAGCCTGAATAACATACGAATTTTACTTCTTACCATTTTTCGTCTGTTAATGTCTTATTGTTTATGTTCATTTTACTTTGTGACTGTAGAGCATACTTTAAATATAACTGTGAATTTCTAATTTGTGAAATATTATTGGGAGTACGCATAAATATTTTTTAAATTTATTTTAATTCGCATCAACAGCCAGGTCATTAGCGACTAAATAAATACAGTATATGACATTTTACATTGACAATATTAAGATTTTAAGATATTGAGGTTTCATTACAATTATGATTATGGATACAAAAACAAAACATAAACATGAAAATTACATCACTGATTATTACTATAGAAAGGAATAGGAGATTACATTATTCTAATACAGTTAAATATTTTGCAAAACACCTATCTCTATATAAAATTTTATTACATTACTTTGGTAAGTATTATCACTTAGAATGGAACCAAAATTTTGCATATCAAAGAATTGAGGTCCTTGCAGAATTGTACAGGGGACATTCCTGGAGGATGTGGTTAATGTTCAGCGGGCAATTGCAAGAGGTAGTATATACTGGGTTAGGTTTTTCACTAGTATATGGCTACGGGAAAATTTGGAATGGTCTGATCTAATGCGTGAAAGAGTCATTTGTCCGCGACGTGAGAAGTTTTGCATATGAATATTGTTTTAGTAACCACTCTTATTTCACTGTCTATCGTCATTTTCCTAATGACATTTTGACAAATATATTTAACATAATTGTGTTGGAGTCAATTCATATACTTGTGTTGAATTGTAATTACTCTTTTCCTTAATGAATTTAATTTAGTTGAAATGCATTGAACCTTTCCACTTACGAGAATATTCGAAAACGAATTCTAGGCGAATTACAAACGTAGAGAAGTAGATGTTTATTTCAATAGATTTTACTTGTCCTTTGAATTGTTTTAACCTTCAAATAAACCTTCGATAGATGATTTGTCATGAATTAATTACCTCGTTCATTAATACTTTTTGTTCTTTGGGTAAGGCTTTCTACGACGTTATTCAAGTAAGAACAAAATAGCATTCATACATTTTTTCTTTTGACTCACATTCACAATAGTTTTACTACAAAGACCTTGCGTTTTATGTTCGATTTATGGATCAATGAGTAGTTTTGCAGATATTTTTCGTCTTTTATGTGCAGGTATTAAATGAAAATAACGCGATTGTTCTATGATTTATATCTTTATGTAAGATATGTAACCTTGTGTCTTGTTCACTACTCTCAATCATTTATGACACTTAGCAAGTGCGCTGAGATATTCGCCTTTACAAATCAAAGAAAAATCGAAAAGTTTAAAAGTGAACATTAATATCATAAAAATGTTGCAGACTTAGGATAAGAACCAATGTAGCTGAACCGTGTAGAAAACCAGCAAGGTAGTACAACAACACGAACTTCCTTCTACTATTGGTAACAATTACTTGATAGTATAATATCTGTTTAACCAGTGCAATTACTCGCAAAAAAGAAATATATGAAGTAAAGTTACAACAGAAAATATCTATATTTGACCGATAAGAAAAAACGAAAATCTCAAAAATGTTTTTCAAGTCGTTCAGAAATAATTTTCAAAGACTAATGAATACCAATATTTTTTTCATTCTGGAGCCAAGTATTCACTACTTAATGTTAAAACAGTTACATAAAAATGTTTTTAAAAACTTAATTGAATGTTTTATGTTTACCAAGACCTGTACATGTGGTACGTTTTGGCTATAGCAGGATTTAATTTATTTATGTTTAATAATTTGGTCAGTGGTTGGAGGATTGTAGCCATTGTTAACAGCAATAGCTTTTATGATTTTAATTTCTTGGAAATCTGAAATTTTCATTGGAGTCTTGGAAAGACGATGGATCAATGAGTGGAAGACTGTTCATTTTTGTTGGTAGATGTGGTTAGAATAATTAAGGATAAGAAAACCATTCAACAAACTTCTTATGTTTGTCTATTAGTATTTTAGATTTTACTATTTCAGGTAACAAAGAGAATTTTAAAGTTTTCAGAAAACCCGTCCAAACTTATTCGATTATTCGTGCTCGCGCGAGTAGACAGATGCGCTTCTACGAGCTCGTATGAATTTCACAAAGAGATCTGATGCAGAACATACCCCTAAAGGCACTTTAGTAGCAGTCTTCATAAATGATTTTATTTAAAACAATCTAAAATGAAAAAGTTACATTTTTTGCAGTTTTGTAGATTGTTCAATTACAAATTTAATTCTTAACATTTAAATAAACAAAATGAAGTCTAAATACTTTGAAAAAATTTTTTAAAAATTCAGCAATCGTATGAATTGTGAAGGAAAAAAGTGCAAAATAAATTATTGACTAGCACAGAAAAATTAACCAGAAAGTTTATCACTACATAATCAAATTGAGACGGCTCAGATCAAAAATTGTTGCCAATGAATTGTTTCTGACCGCGAGGTGTTAGAGTTCCAGTCCTGACGATAGTGAATTTTCAACACTATATAGGTGAAATTTAGTTGCTGTCTGGAGAGAATTATAACGGTCGTGTGCTCTGAACAGTAGCTTTCCGTGGTTCGTCTAAACAATATGGGGCGAATGGGCCTATGTCCGCGCTTGATTTTTCCTTCCTTGCTCTTGATCCTTCCTCTCCACTTAAACGTGTACTTACTGTTACACTTACATACACTACACTACCACACACTCCCAGACATTAGTCTGGAGCATAAAGGTTATCCCCTGGAGCAGTACCCCAGTGGCGGAGATATCAAAGTTCATGAACGAGGTTCAAACACTGCAGCAGAAACGAATGACACATAACTCATTAATAATAATAATAATAATAATAATAATAATAATAATAATAATAGTAATAACAACTTAATTAAAATTATCCCAAAATTTTAGACATTTGTATTTCCCTCAAAAATTCATTTTCAACCAGCTTTAGAACAAGCCTTTCATTTGATGATTACCATGATTCAACATAAAAAAACTATATTCCATAAACTGTTATGCATTGGTTATATTATAGGTTCACAGAAGCGGCTAATTATTAAACTTCTTAATATTTACAATTTCCAAAACTAGAAAACGTACGGCAACGCTCGCAAACGTGTAAGAAAGTTTCAACAAATCATTATTTATCAATTAGTATGAAGAAACAAGATTTTTCCTAACATAATATGCAAAAATGGGTCTGCTATTTATTGATACATGCCTCTGAATAAGCGCTCCTGTACTTTATTTAAATTTATCCTGTGTTGTAAACTCGCTTGAAATTTGACTTCGGCCACTGCATCCATGCCAAATATTTTACAATGCGTTGTTGCAGCTCCCCTAATAGTTAAGGGACAAGTGAGGTCACTAACTACACTACAATCTGCCTCCCGTACTTTTGCGTCTGTTGTCGTTTTCAATTTAGTACAGTACTAGAAACATAAATTGATCGGGGCCGTCTGCGGCTAAGTTCAGCTTTTGCACGGCTTGGGCAGCCCTTGTCATGACGAAACGTCGCGTAAATAGGCGGAGCCTCACTAACAATCGTAGCCAATCTCAACGCAGGGGAGTGCCTAACAAAATTACGCCGTAGAAAATGGCGGGAGCCACTATTACAGATGTGGAAGTAATTTACAATAAAAATCCAGGGAAGAAACAGTTGAATGAACATGCAAGTAAATTCAGTGAAATATATATGAACATATAGCACTTAACCATTGTTAACACAATTATTTTTTAAGAAATTACATTGATATGAGATAAAATAACACTGATGTTAGACCACTTAATTTCTTTACACATTTTAATTTCAATATTATTGTCCATACACAATTCATGAACTTTCGAATGTCCAGTTTACTACAGATTTTTTCGATAAGAAAAACGATTATAATTGCATATTTGCAATTGTTCATTTGTTTATTAAATTCGCAAAAATTCCAAAATAATGTCTTTCTCGAATCGATAGAGCACTTCTAGGGAACCATAGGGAAACTTCGTCATCATGATAGTCATTAAATATTGTTGTACGTAAAATTGGTTTAATATCTTACTGAAAAGTGGCAATATTTCTCAAGAAGTTACTTTCGCAAATTTGTCAGCATTTTTCCAAACCAATTATCCAAATATTATTTTCGTTCATGTATACATTTTTACAAAACTTCATGTGGAATTCTTCTAAATTAGTTCTCACATCACCGACATACGGTCATTCAGGAGGTGTTACCTTCTGATGTTATAAAACGTTACATTTCTTTCTAAACTCTGGTAAATAATTATTAAAAGTTAATTACTTTTTGCGGATACATCGCATGAATATGTAAAACATTTTAAAATTCGCAATGTATAAATGTTGTTGCGCGAGGTAGAATTTGTGAATGTTCTGTAAAATGGGAAAGTGGGTTGATTATCAACATTTGCAGATTATAAAATGCGAAACGTTTATTTTGTTAAATTTAATACGAACGTTTTGAGGAACTGAACATTATTGAAATTGTTTCGTATTTTAAGAATTTTATGAACAGACTTGACACTCGAATCCTATGAATGCCGCGTAACTGAAAAACGTAGAAACTTGAAGAAATCTGAAACTACTCTAAACTAATATTTATGTACCTGGTGCACGAGTTTGATTTTTATACTTAAGAAAATGGTTTCCAAAGGAAAAAATTTACTTTTCAATGATGTAATGAATTTTAAATTTGAGACTTTGTAACGACTTTAACTTGAATTGTTTGATATTGTGTTATAATAGCATTGTAAAATAGTGAATTATGACTTAAGTAAAACTGTAATTTTTTATTATCTCTGATAAGAAAAATCTGGAATCTGTCAATGTGTAAACATTATTCATGATTTCTGGAAAGAATTCCCAATAACGCTAACTTCCTAAAGGTACTACAATGTTATGTTCCCAAAATAAAATTTATATAAATCGTCTTTTCTGAATCTGAGGAAAAATAATTTTCCTCTTTCAGTCACTTGAAGCGTTTGTTAAAATTGTGTACATTCATTTGCAATCAATACTACACTTGCATATCCATTTTCAATAACATACTTTTAGTCAAAACCAATAGAGAACTGAAGTGATAAATTTTTATTGGAGTAATGTGAAGTTAAAGTGTTTAGCTTAATAAACTAAAACTAAAATGTTCCAACTGTATCTCCCAATTTACCACAACTATTTACACAATCGTTTGAGGTTTAAAATACATACGGATGCAAGACTTATCGGTCGATTGGTCATGCGAGATATATAATCTAAAAGTGACAAAATTGCATACCCCCCCAAAAAATCGAAGCTGATAGTTGTAAATAACAAGAGTTTAAAAGAGGTTGCAAGCATGCTAACTCAATTTTTTCAGCGGTATCGGGCCAACAGAAGCACAGGTTCATTTTAAATAGACCCACTGGTTCCTATGGCGGTGATTTCGTAAAAGAGGATTTGAAGATAGAAGTCAAAGAAAAATTAAATCTAAAATATAGTTTGAAATTTGTTCCAATCATCCACGATGATCGACTTCATAGGTCGCTAATATCCAAAATGTTTAATGGAGAACAATACATCTAAAATTAGTTTCGGACAGAGTCAAGAAGTTTGAGGATGTAATGAAAAAAATATGTTTATAAAATTTTGCTTAGCGTTCTCTGGAGAGGGGAACACGAGAGATGACGCCATGGGTGCTCCAGTGGTTAAATTGAGTCTTGTGTGCAGCTTGTCAATGCTTTGCGTATGCGAGGAGTCAAGATTGAGAGTTCGTCTACTATAGTAGATAAATAAAAATTGAAACCGATGAACGTCACGAGTTATGACTTATTTGTGCTGTTTTTTTAAATTTTTAATTATGGCATTGGGTTTATATTTGTAGCACAGCAATGTCAATACTCTCCCATACGTTTTTGTTGTGAAACGTTTCAATTCGTTCAATTGGTAAATTCATAACATGCAGCGTAAAACTAACATCGCTTGCCTTTGCAACCACTTTGTCCATGAACGGTATTTTAATTTTGTTATTTAGAGGAATATAACTGCCAACCGTACGCTACGTCCGCATATTTTTTTTTCAATCTGACAACGAGAACACAAATTTGTAGTATTGCGAGAAAAAATCGGAAACTATAGAAGAAAAATGACGTTAAATTGTCTTTGCATGATTTTTTTTCTTCACGATTTCTCTCGTGAAAATTCATGGCTTGTTCCGTCTACATAGATCGTACAAACGTTTTCTTTTTCATGATGAATAGACAATTCTGACTAAATACACTTAAACGCAATTATTGTGACAACTTGGATAGAACATAATGCCCTGAAAACATTTAAAAATAATAATTGGTTCGAATCTCACTTAGACATGGAATAATTGAAATTATTCTTTCCAACTCACTCATTCCTTTGAAATTACGCCTACGTCTTATAATCGCATTTGTAAACAATCTAGGAGTACCAGCCTATTTCAATATTGACTAATTACATGAGAAAAATATTAGGTTTGGTCTAGATTTTATTAATGACAGTTTTCAGAACTGTTAATTTTCTTCGAAGGATATTGCATTCAAAAAATATTTCCAAAAACGATTACGTTACGTTTATTTCAAATCTTGACGATTTATTCATAATTACTCATGGTTTCGAGACCTTGTATTTCGAATTATAAGCGATTGGTAATGTGGAGGTTCTGACATCACCAAGGTCACGGTATTCCCTAGTAAAAGTTAATAAAAATCAAAACCATGAGCATATTTGTCTTTAGAAAGTGTTTCATAAGGTGTTCGTTATTAACAAAATGTGGATCGTACTTAATGTTTTACAAAATCTACTGTCAAATCTACAAAAACATTAATAGTAATATCCCCATCTTGGAGTTCTCTTAAATATCCATGAGTTCCCGTATGTGTGACTTGGAAGAATCTGTAAGAGCCTTAACACCATGAAGGCCACCATGTTAAGTTGTCAAAAGATAATCAATATAAAACGAGCATGCTGGCTTTTACAACACTCGCTTTGTCTTTAAAGACGCTCATTACAATAACCCTTTCAAGAACCTTTTAATTACTCGAACTTGACTTGTTAAATACAAGATACACCTCAAACACGTACGACAAGATTTTACCTTGACCCCAACGAAACCGTCGGCGACCGCTCTTGACTCGCCACTGGAGACATCTAAAGTTGGCTCCACACAATCGGCAATCGGTGAGTAGGGAGCAAGCATTCACGAAATCCGCAGTAGTGTGGATACGTTGCTTGCTGTATGCCGAGCGACGAACATTCGGTGCTCACCCTATCTACTGTGTGTCGATCTTTTGGACACATCAAAGGAAGCGAACATTCTCCGAACGCATCAGCTGGTCGGGATTGGGTGAGAAGTTGCCCGCTGCTCGGCGAATGCCGAAAGATTGATTCATTGATTGATTAGTGATTCCGGACGCCGGAACTGCATTAGTCCCGTTAGTGTAGTTTATTTCTGCATCATGGGCTGACGTGATATCTGCGATGCCCGACCAGGCGTCACCTACGTCGGCTTGCAGGTATTTTCCACAGATATCTCCACCAGGGGCCGCTCTGGCCATTTTAAGAAAATAGAATTTGCGTTACTGTAATGCAAATTTGAAGATCTTTTCGTAGAATCTCTTAAGTTTTCGAAAAACTTCATTGGCAGTAATTTGAAGCACTTCCACTCAGAAATGGAATAACGTATATAAATTCATAGAAATATGCATATTAACGACGTGAGAAAATTTAAAAAAATGTACTTTTGAAGAAAACCGAAGAAAGAGCAATATGGCGATAATGTCATCTCATAGAATAAAACACTATCCCTACTGAAAGTTTAAGACACAAATTTGCAGACGTTTTTGAGAAGATCTTTCTTTTGTAAGTTTTTTAAAATACAAAAATTTTAAAATTTTGCACGCAGTATAGCGCGAAAACTAACAAGTTTCCAACAAATTTACTTTAATGAACTTTTGCAATTTTCAAAACTTCAGAGTTAACCGTGAAAATCGGACCTACGCCATCTTTGCAAGTATTTTACTTTATTCTTACAAGAAATTGAAAGAAAACAAAATTTGAGAAAAAAAGCAATTTTTTGAGAAAATTTTGAAAATGTTGCAGGGGCTTCACGTAATGTAAGACCAAATTTTAAAGAATGTTTTTCAAACTCTCAAAGCTTCTACTCCTGCCAGATGGACTTGGGTTTCTTCAATTTGGAAAAAATGATGCGCATGGTTTAGGTGCTAGTGGTGTTAACAGACGGATGGACTGAAATTTCTTTCTCTATCAGGGTACCCCAAAACGTGTATTTCCGTTGAAATCTCGAAATCGATTTTCCGCAGCATTACATAATTTTCTCTATGCTACGTATTTTACTCCGTATGTATACGAGAAAGTAAATACACACATCAAATGAATTTAATTATGATTTTAGTCATATCGGATAAATCATTCCCTCGAAAATAAACTAGAAAACATTTAATACTGTTCATTTTCATAAAAAGACTCTCTCGCCGTTTTCAATGTATCAACAACTGAATTCGAAATTATAAATACAACAAAATATTTTTAAAAAATCGTACAGCGCCTGGTAAGGACAAAATAAAAAAAAATCAACATTTGTTTATTATACGAAATATTTTCACAACACTTTAAACATGTTATGGTTCCAATGTATAAGTCTTTTGGTAAAAGAAACAAAAAACTGTTTAAAACTATTTACAAATTATTGAGTTAAAATCAATACGGGTTAAGAAATAATGTATCGACCTGGAAAGTTATCTTGAATGTTGCTACACAAAATTTTCCCGAGCTGAATTCTGGGAACAAATTTTGGGAATATTTTTAAATGTACTACAAAAAGCCTTTGACAGAAATCACACCAAGCTATTAGAAAAAGTTCATAATTTTGGAATACAACAAATCGCTTTATAAAGGTTTGAATCTTATTAAACAAAGTAGAACTCTTCTTTCTTTCTAGGTTTTTTCAGCCGACAGCCGGTTACCTTTACGTCCCTATGGGACGCATATTCGACCATACACTAGACACCAACATACTTGCGGCTCCTCTGATCTGGGGTCAGCAGAACGCGAGCCCTCCGCGACAACACATACATACAAAGATTCTTTTGCACAAAGTAGAACTCAAATCAATAAAATTGTAGAAAAAACAGTGATGTTTGTTGTTGATACAGGAGTACCTCAAGGTACCGTCTTAGGACCTGTACACTCGTTCATTATTGATTTACTTCATTTAATTTTTAAAAAATGGCAAAATAGATTCTTTTGCAGATTATTGTAGCAATTTTCAATAATGAGGCTTAGTTATCATGATTGGCTAAATGCAAATCTTTCTCCTACAACATCTTTAAAATAGATATTCTTCTATTTCCCTTGTCAAATAGAGGTATAAAAACTAAAATGTGCTAAAATGCAACTATGAAACGCTGGCATTTAGAGAGTTTAATGTATTTAAAATTCATGAATTATAGTATTTATTCTGTATTCATCAAATGGAACAAATTTCAAAGTAGTTACTAACACTATATAAGACGAATTAGCTGCATCATTTTACCTGAAATGAAATGTATCACCATTTCAGATATAAACATGTCATGTGTTGTGGTTCTAGATTATATAACACCGAAATTTGCTCACAGATCTGAGGTTAGTAAACTAAACAGCAAGGAATTCAAAAAGTATATTAAAAGATATTTTTTCAGTAAAAAAAAACAATTTACTTTATTGTTCACTGCATTCAATTAATATAAATATTTCCAACCTTTGTTAATGTCTTTCTTTAGATTATCATGACATAGTTTGCGCAAGTTTTTCTTTATTGTAATTACACAAGTTTTGTATAATTTTTTATGAATGATAGGATTTTTTGTAATTGCGTTTACTTAGAACCATATTTCAGTTTTTGTTTTCGATGTAAGCTTACTTAAACTGCGCTCGAGCAGAAGTATTTGCTCATGCAGGTGTATCTGAAGAATTTTTAACTTATGTGAAAATGAATCAATGTTATCATTATTATTATTATTATTATTATTATTATTATTATTATTATAACTATAATATTTTATCTAGATATTCTAAAAATAAACGCACTGAAGTGTTTTCTGCTTTAGTATAACTGGCCACAAATCAAACGTGATAGAACATAATTGAGCAACATATATGCTGTTCTCTTGCATTCACTGACTTTTTACGTATCTCAGAGCTTTTTTTGCCACAGAATTATTTCACTGATTTGGAAGTTAAAACATTCTGTATAAGTTTCATACCACCAATTGAGCAAAGGTGCATGATTCTTCACTGCGAACCCGACGGACTTGTGTTCGGCTCAAAAAAAGTTCACTGCGGCAACTCTACGTCATCGAAAATCTCGTCGTAGGGGACGTTGCCCACGATGGCGAAGGCGAACTCCCGAATGACTTGCGCTGCCGCGTCCACGAACGGCTGCCCCAGGTCGTCAACCACAGCACGCCAGTTCTCGTTCAGGAAGTTGTTGATTGTAGAGCCTGCGAACACAGCACGCATGGGGGCAATGGTAAAAAAAGGATTCCCTACGTTTCTAAGATATGATCTAAGAGCAAGGAGCGCGACGCGGCACGATGAAAGTCACGTTCAGCTATGCACACACAATTCCAGCAATCGGCATGGAACGGCAAGGTTTGGAAGACAAATTTGATCTTTGTTCGGAACCAACACGAAGTATTTTAAATATCTGATCCATGAAGTGTTTTCTAGACCAGGGTTGCACAAATGGGCGACGCAATTGGCAATTGCCCTAGTCAAGTGCTTTTCTGCGGACCACCGGTGTGTCGCCTGCTTGCAGAGACAGCCTGGCGATAGCCCTCGGGCACCATCGTTTCTAGCCTAGTGAAAGGCAATTCCAACGGGCCACCGCGGGCAGATTGGGTGGCTGAATTCTGGCATCTGAGCCACCCTGTTCTACTTGTAGACCTTAGATTTGTCTAAACAAAAACTAAGTCATAAAAGGAATTCCCAAAAGTGCGAGAGGATCATAATGAAGGATTTAAGTCGATACTGATCCGTTTCAGTTGTAAAGAGAAAACAAACACTGTTGTTCTCTCATTAAATATAATGCTGAAAATGGAACGGAATAAAATTGTTTTGATTTTGGGTATCCTTTTAAAAGAATCTTCATAATTTCGTTCACCTTATCAAACAAGTACAAAACATATTCAAGGGCAAATCCTAGTAATTCACCTGAACTAATCATAATATATCATGCAAAAAGTTTACTTACATAGACTTCTAAAGTCAGCTCAAAAAGGATTTGGGTTGCAAAAGGCAGAGTATTTTCGATTTTCTGAAACGTTGTGTACAGAGTGAGTCACGTAACTTTAGCACTTGCTGTAATTTTGAAAGATTAATGTTATTTTACTGCAGTTTTCACAAAAGTGCATAAAAGAATAGGGCTAATTGATACGTGTATTCATTTATATTTTATCACTTGTATATTAGGATATATTTGAAGTAACGTAGTTTTTAAATGGAACTATATATATTTTTGTCTATCATGACGAGTGTAAAAATGAATCAATGATAATTAATTAGGTTATTTCATGTATCGATAAACAACGCTTGCGTACCGGAAGATTGGAAGCTGGCTCTCGTTGTACCTATTTTTAAAAGTGGCGACAAGACATTACTTAGTAACTATAGACCGGTAAGTCTTACATCAGTCGTATGCAAGCTTATGGAACATCTAATTTCTAGCTATATGAGGAAAGAATGGAGGACAAGCAATGGCTTTATCAGGGTCAACACGGTTTCAGGAATGGTTTTCGTGCGAAAGTCAGCTAGTCTCACTTTTACAGGACCTAGCCGACGTAGTTGATGAAGGTGGTAGGGTCGACGCGATTGTAATTGATTTTGCCAAAGCTTTTGATGTTGTTCCACACGATCGTCTTGTAAAGAAATTAATAGATTCGGGTTTAGACACTAGAGTGGTAGCGTGGATAAACGAACCACTTCGTGACAGGACACAAAAGGTCCGAATCGGAAACTACTTATCAACTTCGAGAAACGTCACGTCAGGAATTCCACAAGGGAGTGTCATCGGCCCACTCATGTTTCTTGCCTTCGTGAATGATTTACCGACAAGTTTAGTTTGTAATGTACGACTCTTTGCAGGTGACTGCGTAATTTATAGAATTGTTAACTCGGAGGAGGACGAGAATATTTTGCAGCGAGACTTGGACAAATTACATATCTGGGCGGATACAAACGGCATGGAAATAAATAGTTCAAAGAGCAAATCCATCACGTTTGGTAGGGGTCGAAGTTACAATGAAACCGCGTATAAATTGAATAATAATGTTATACCTCGAGTCACGTCTTGCAAATATTTAGGAGTTCAGCTAGACAGTAAATTGACATGGGAAAATCAAGTAAATTTCGTTGCATGGAGATCTTTGCATTTTATTATGCGGATTCTCAAAACGAGTTCAGTGAGTGCCAAAGAACTGGCATATATGTCATTAGTGCGACCCATATTAGAATATGGCGCGATATGTTGGGACCCATACAGACTTTTGCAGCAAAGAAATCTAGAAAAGGTTCAGCGTAGAGCTTCAAAATTTGCTTTCAGGGTACCAGGAATAAAGTATGGGAGTCACTCGAAACAAGGAGAATGAAATCGCGTCTCTATGCTATGTATAAAGCGTACACAGGCTTTCGACCGTGGAAAGAAATTCAAAGTCGATTAGGGAAACCTACATATTTCGGCAGAGCGGATCACATGCACAAAATTCAGACAAGAATTCAGAAAACGGACGTTGGGAAATATTCATTCGCGAATCGAACTATTAGAGACTGGAACGGCTTGCCTGTGACAATCTTTGATCCCTTTCCTCATGATGTCAGCAAATTTAAAAATAAATTAAATTCCTAGATGTTTATATGTGTCTTATTATCTCCTATGTAAAGTATGTTATATTATTATTACTATTACTATTACTATTAACTATTACTATTACTATTACTATTACTATTACTATTACTATTACTATTACTATTACTATTACTATTACTATTACTATTACTATTACTATTACTATTACTATTACTATTACTATTACTATTACTATTACTATTACTATTACTATTACTATTACTATTACTATTACTATTACTATTACTATTACTATTATATTACATTACTATTACTATTACTATTACTATTACTATTACTATTACTATTACTATTACTATTACTATTACTATTACTATTACTATTATTATTATTATTATGTGCAGTGGCGTGTAGTGCAGTGAGGTGAGACGAGGCGAGGTGAAGTGAAATGAAGTGAAGTGAAGTGGAGTGCCATGGAAGCTTGACGGTGAAATGTTTATGTTAATTTATAAAGTGCATAAAACTGCAAATATCACCATCGAAATTGTAAGTTGATTATTTTCTGCACGAATAACCTATAACATATTGTAATATATTAGATAAGCATTTGTGAAATTGTGCATAAAACTGCAAATATCACCATCGAAATTGTAAGTTGATTATTTTCTGCACGAATAACCTTATTGAATACATCCTGCATTTAATATGTCCAGATGTTGTTAACATAGAATTCGGACCCCACTAATGCCATTGCGCGGTTAAAATATGCGAACTAAACTGAAAAAGTCTCCGCCTTTTACACTTCGTTGCGATATTCTTACTTGTATAATTATATTAGAAAGTTCTATGTTGATTTAAATATTCAAGTTTTCAATTTTTTTTCTAAGTAACCATTTTACGTTCGACTATATTGATCGTTCGTTCCATAACACGTCTGGAATTTTACTCATATTAAGTACATGACACACCAAATATATTGTCTCTTACCTAATTGTTTGTCTCCATTGAACAAATTTTCCATAGTAAACGAAGCTTTAGAACAATTGAATGTGGCACTACTGTCAGGAAATCTGAGATAATAACGATCTTCTTTTTTCACCAGAGTATAGTGTTGCTTGTAGAATACGACAGCATTTTCTAAAACAATAAAAATAGAATATTATGCAATTAGTTTATAACGTTATGTTTATTGCGTAATTACATATTTTGATAACTAGCTATACTAGGAGCGTGTTTTCACATTCGTACGAATCCAATAAAGCATCATTATAAATGAGTTGCAGACGCAAATTTGTGTACATTACAAAATTTATAAAAGAAAAAATTGCAAATAAAGAATATAGCCGAAAAGGGGGTGAAAAGTGCCCCAAGCAAAATCGATAATCATGATACTCATATAAAAGACAGGAAAAATGCCGAAGATTCCCAAAAAATCAGTCGCCTTGAAAGACAGGAAAAATGCCGAAGATTCCCAAAAAATCAGTCGCCTTGCCCGTATATCTGCAATCTGTTGCAGATATACAACAAACGTTGTTTTATTTTTTTCTCAGCTTTTATTGCTTGTATAACGCTTAAGAAATTGTATGGGCGGGTCAAAATAGTTGAATTTAAAGGAACTTTTGTCAATTATTTTAACGCCAAGTAAAGTATAAAAAGAATAATTTTTGAAATTTGTTTTCGACGTGATAACGTTAGGGCATTGTCTCAGTTTTTCCTAGAATGTGTCTCATAACATTCTGTAACATATACTTTTTCAGATTTTTAAGAACTGTGGACGATAATGAAAGAAAATTAAAAACATTTTTCAGTTTAAAAATTTGAAATTCACGTCAAAATATGATTACAAAAATCTTTTCACCAATGTTTAAACAATTTATAATTAAATTATTGACAAGTCCTACTTACTAGCATGATTTACAACTTTTTACTGACAAATGTTAATTTTTTATGTGTATTTATATTATCGAATTAAAATCATCAAACCCCATTTGCTTTTAGAGTTATGTATTGTTCCTAATATAAATAAAATTACTGGGTTGTAGGTATATTAATCATTTATGTTTATAATATAAATCAAATTATTCAATTATACGTTAATTAATCATTGACGATGAGACAATTATTTTTACAGTCTTTCTTCAATATCTGGCATTGTTTATAAACAATCTATTCAAAATTTCTGACGGTTTAACAATTTTCGACAAGTATCGAGCGTGTGCCAAATAGTAAATAATCTCAGCTATGTGGGAGCAGCATTCAAGAGTGCGACTTCCGTTCGCGTGATCACAATAATATCGTTTCCCTCCTGATAACACCATGGTGGAAACAGATGGGTGGGCTCCTCCGGTGCACCCATTTTTACTTTCTCGCATACGTACTATATACGGAGTAATATACTTAGTATAGAGAAAGTTATGAAATGCTGCGCGAAAAAACGGTTGATTTTCGGCACCAAAAATTCAGTGCCGGGCCCTGGGAACGAAAAAGTGGATAAATTCGGTGCTAAAAAAGGAGAGGTGCTACAGAATGGCACAGACTTTCTCGTACCAAATTATTCTAATTGCCTTGGTGTGGTCTGGCCTGAAGGTCTTGCTTCATTCTCTAGATAGATGCCTTATATTGTAAAACAAAGCACATATTTTTGACATTTTCTCAAGTTTCACCTTTTCTAATAGTGCAACCGACATATTACTGCAAGAATATTAAAGAAGAGTAAAACCTCGTCCAAAACAGAAATTTTCATATAAAATTTTGAAGCTGTTCTTAAGAAAATGGCATTTAAGCATAACTGTAACTCCGAAATTTCAAGCTCTTTTTCACGGAAATCTATTGAGTCTTCGAAAAATTTAAGTTGAAGTTATTTGAAACACTTTCACTCTCAAATGAAAACCATGTATACAAACCGATGGAACTGTGCAATTTAACGGCGTGAGAAATATTTTTAAAAAAATCACATTAGTTTATCTTTTGAAGAAACAAAAGAATACAGCAAAATGAACTTTACGTCTTAAAGAGTGCAATTAGCACTATCTTTTGGAAAAATTCGAAGAAAAAAATTGCAATTTATGAGAAAACAGGTAATGAGCGTTTCTGAAAATACGGAATTTTGAGCTCATTTTCACAGAAATCTGTTGAGTTTTCCAGAAACTTTATTTGACATTATTTAAAGCACATCTATTCATAAATGTAATGTGAATAAATGGCTTCTAATGTAAATATTACCGACATGCGAGACAAGTCAACAAATTACATTTTTGTAATTTTTGAAAAAACAAAAGGATAGAGTGACATGGTGTTCATGTCATCGAGTAGGGTGCATTTGGTACCATCCCTACCAAAAATTAAAAGAAATATGGAGACATTTATAAGAAAATCTTTAGTTTATTATTTTTAATGGCAAATACTGCATGCACTATTGCACGAAAACTACTAAAATTTTCACAAAAATCTACATGACCTTAATGAAAAAATTATTTATGGAAAACAAATTTTATTTGTAGGAAAACTCTCTATCTTCAATTTTACAGTTGTAGGAAGACGTCGGAAAAAATTCAAACTTTTGCTATTTCCGAAAATTCAGAGTTAACCATGGAAATCAGATTTATGATCCTTTGTAAGTATATTTTATTCTGTTCTTAGAAGAAATTAAAAGAAAAATATGAAGCCGTTTTTGAACAAATTTCTTATTACATAAACGTGTTCTGGTTTGTCATCGTACATAATTAAATGTCAAAATTACATAGTAATTTTTTCGAGTGCATCAGTTAGAATAATTGTATTACTGAAATCATATGCTGTTTGTGATTGTGACAGTTGTACCCATTACTCATGAGCATCATATATATATATATATATATATATATATATATATATATATATATATATATATATATAACCGCTATAAGGTGTCGCGAAAATTAAACCGTTATAATGTACTTAAGTAGTTGAGTTAAGTGATTAAAATTGATTGATAGTGAATGATACAGCTCTATTTTGCATTCATCATTTTTTAATCGTTTGTAGTTAGAATATTGTGATTAAGAATTGCTTTCCCTGTTTAAAAGGGCCTGAAGTAATGTTTGAGATAAAGTTGCATTTAAATTTTTGTTTTAAAAACCCACTCCAAAATTTTCTTTTACATTTTTCGTCGGATAGAGCAAAGGACACTTAAAAAGCGGCCCACGTTTCATTTTCGTTGAACTCTATAAATTTTCGAAAATTACATGAGTTATAAATTAAGCACAAAAGATGCTCTGTTGTAACCCCAAATGTTATTTTCTACAACTAGGTGACCGAAAAATTAGTATATATTGCGACAAATTATTTTTGACACGTTGGAGATGTAATTGAAATAAAAGATGATATATAAAAGAGTGCTTATCTGTTTCTGTTTCAATGACTTGAAATTGAGATAATTTAAGCATTTACAGTTTTGGCAAATATTATGTTGCCCGAAGCTCATTAGTTGAAGTCGGATACGCAAGAGCCCACCCATTTCCTTCCACCATGGACACTCCGACTGAGTTTGGTAGATAATCGATGTAACGGCTATAAAATGTTGTTTGCGTGTTTGATATATTAATCTGTGTTTAAATATCGGTAAAAACATTTTTTGTAATCACATAGTGTCGTGAATTTGAAATTTTTAAACGGATAACGTTGGCTTTAATTTTTATCACAATCGCCCACATTATTTAAAAATCTAGAAACATGTATGTTCTAGTATGTTATGATGGGGGAAAACTAAAGTAGAACTCGAAAGTTTTCATGTCGAAAATTAATTTCATAAATTAATTTTTTTTTCTATTGAAAGTTGGCGTCAAAATTGGTTGACAAATTTCTTCTAATTCAACTATATTTCCTCGTCTCATTTCTTTCAACCTGATTCATCCAATAGAAGCTGAGTAAAAATAAAATATGAAAAACACCGTTATCGTTGTGTCTCTGCAACAGACTGTCCTAGGAGGCTGATTTTTGTGAATTTACGGCATTTTTTAAATCCTCTTTCACATAAGTATTCCGATTATTGATTTAGTTTGGGGACACTTTTCACCCTCTTATTCGGCTATTACCTTTCAAAAGCAGTTTTGCAATTGGCAACATATTATGTTCATACGACTACGACTACGACTACGACTACGACTACGTCTACGACTACGTCTACGACTACGACTACGACTACGTCTACGACTACGACTACGACTACGTCTACGACTACGCTACGATTACGACGACGACTCCACTGCTTTTACCGCTATCACTTCCACCACTACCACTACTAGTATTACTAGTACTACTACTACTACAATTATTATTATTATTATTATTATTATTATTATTATTACTATTATTATTATTATTATTATTATTATTATTATTACTATTCTCATATCTGTTTTCAATAACATTTATTTCAACCAATCGTTTTCACATTTAGGGTATGTGACCTCACTAATATCTAAAGAAACTTAAATATAATATTTAAACTACTGACCGAAAACGAAAACTGCCTTGCCACTTCCTGTAATGGGAAGTAATAATACTCTTCCATCAACTGTGTAGTCTCCTGAAATTTCCAAACGTGGAATTCGAACCACATTCGTGTAGAACGTTTTTGCTATCCTGAAAAGATATAAAAATATAAAATATAAATAATAAAATGATGTTGGAAAAATTTCCCGTATCAAAAGTGAATATTGAAAAACAACCAAAAAAACTTGGACAAAATTCACATCACTAATAGTAGATTAGTTGATCACCCTGCGTTACACATGACTAACATTATCATTATCTACAATCTACGCATCCTTTTGAACTCCCTCCCTCCCTTTCCTCTCCTTATCTTTGGACTTCCTCTCTTTCTCTGCTGTTCATATTTTCTCACACACTATCTCACATATGTACTCGTTTTAACAGGTACACGTTCTGACTCAGTCATAAATGTTTTTGATTCTGCCAAAGACCAGTATTACATGAAAGACCTATCAATCTGGGAGAATAATCACATGTTTAATTTCCAATTTTTGAGAGAGTTCACGTTTACGTTTACGTTTACGTTTTCAAAAGGTAAAATTTATCATCGTTGATTTCCCTTGCGAGCTTTAGAAGGTAATATAATTTATTATAAGACCTTCTGTGTACTGGCCGAAGAGAATCTTCTGAGTGATAGTCTCCTCGGTAGTTGAGCCGTAAGTAAATGACAGATGACTATTCGCATTATATCTCTAGTCGAAATGCTTCAAAAAAGTGAAGTATAAAATCATGTGTGCTGCTTACCCTATGTCAATGAGCTCTGCATTGGCCAAACCCTTCAGCACAATGTTGCGGCAGTGCATATCCAATTGTTTGCCTGTTTGAATATGAATTTCTGTGATAGTCAAAGGATCAAGGGAAGGTAGACGTATTGATGGATCACCTGAAAAAGTAATGAGCATAAATGTTAAGTCAATTTACAGTTAAGCACAACTGGGAGACGTGTTTGACTGCATTGAAGATACTCTAGAGGTCCAATGTTTTAAAACTCTGATACGATCCATACGAGTTGAATATCTTTTACAGGAATCTACCAAATGATACTCTTGGTTCTTTCAAATAATTTTATTCTGTTGCACTAATTATCAGAGACGTTTTTAAATTTCAATTTCAATTGAAGAGAAATATAATATTTTCCTTTTTGCACAATTAAATTGCACCGACCTAAGACAGTTAAAACATGGTCAGAATTATTAAAAACTGGGTGAATTAACACTCAGTTTAGAGCCCGACTGGATGTCGAACACCTGTGCATATAAAGTTGCCTAACTATCAGATGTCAATATCGTAAAAAGTAAATTCTATGACATTTCTATGACTAAAAGTTTTATGACATTTCCAATGCCCATTGCCAAATAATGATCAATTTAGTCGAGATTCAAAACTAAGTCGACCAGGCATGTCTTTTCAGTGTTCGCGAAGTTAATTTAATAATTGTCTTTGACCAAAAATGTCTTCTTTCATAAATCTTACTTTGCGATGTTTTGAGTTTTGATGACGCGTTGATGATCCGAAGTTTTACTCCAGAAGAATCATCGAAATTTCCCGATGAGTCTTCTTTGCTTGATTTCACTCCCTAATCTAAATTTCTGTATTCGATCAGCTCACATGTAACTTTTGAAACTATGGCACTATTCACAAGAAATAATATAACAAAGTTAACCTTTAACATCTAAAACTGAACTGCATTAACCTAAATCACTAGTATTAATAAAGAAAACAATTATTTACTTATTACGCGGTAATGTCACGGGTGGACATTGCATCGTCATACTTAATCCTAGCTTGCTACACCGCCCACGTCCAAATATTCAAATGAAAAATTAATTGTTTAAACAAATATTTTTCTTGTTGCATGAATAAAAACATAATATTTCCATACGAACTTCGACATTAATTTAACATCAATCACAAAGAGTGATTTCCCATCCGTCCACGCCGTAGCTTGAAATCAAATTCCACATCAGTATGGAATTCCAAGTTACTTCTCCACACACGTCGCTACCAAAGTCCAAATAGGTTCTGTCTAGGAATACCCTAAAAGTATGAAACATATTTCTTTATTTATTTTCTGATCTTTTGTGTATGGCTTTGTCATTGGACATATTAGCCTGCTGACTGACACCTTTCTCTTTCATTGTACCATATCAGGTAGCAAAACATGACATAATCTTGTATCTATTCTGGAAATATTATTTTTATTTTCCATAACGTTTGCCCCTCAAGATAATAATTATAATTACTAATTCAAATACTTAACGTTAAATTACTCATCCTACCAGATACTACTGTCTTATATTTCTGATGTGAAGTGAAATGTATTTAAATAACAAAATTCAACGCCATAACTTGAAAAATGGATTAAGATTAAAAAGATAAAGTTCATTACAAATTTTTATTTTTATTTTTGGTGATAGATTTATCGGTCTGTTGTATTTTTCAATCTATTGTGATAATATTTGTACAGAAATTTGTTTTCTGTGTTTGCAAGTCTAAGGTACACAGAGAACTCACATGCATATACTGCATGTAGAATGGTTTGGTAAATAAACTAGCTGAACTCGCGCATCGCACAGAAGGAGAACTGTTACCACAAAAAATACTGCATTTCCATGAATTTACACATGTTTTATATTTACCAAGAACTTTACACATATGTACATGGATATTGTTCTGAACTATAACAGCAAATCCTTACCTTATCGTAATGACAATTTGTTTAATGTCGTCGCTGAAATTTTTAAGTAAAGGGATTTGTCAGATATCTAAGTGATATAATTGAGAGTAACAGGTCATTTATTGATCGTAGCTAAACCCTAGAAAATGTGGAGGAAGGTGTGTCCCATATTTGATAACATGTGTTCTAAAACTAAATACTTCACATGTCATTATATACTGAAGTTGTGCACTACAAAGACTCTATACCTTTTGGAACACATCGTAAATTAGAGGGCTAAAAGCTAACATTACTCACTTCTCAAAGTAAATTTGAACGAAGTAACAAATGATTAATGAAATATCATGTATAGAGAAAAGGCTAAAAAATTAAATTCGTCAACGTCGTTTTCTTGTTTTTTTTTTAACTTTTGTCGTAATCTGAAAACCCACCCAAAACCGCATAATTTTTTCCGCCAAGTCAATTTTTGTCCCGTGAGAGCCGTCTTCCAGCCCAATTGAACAACGTACCATTAAATGGCTACTCATTCTGGGTTCCTCAAAATTGCAGGGCGTCGGAGACTGTATCATGTCAGTGAGGTACAGCAGTGGCATTGTTATGGACATGGACAATAATTACTGAATCGCTGCGAGGAGTTGGCGAAGACTTCCTTGAACGATTTATCATTGTAGAAGAAACGACTTTGTCGTATGGGTGCCTTTTGTAGCTGGAGTTCATTGTATGAGACACCCACATTATTCTCTCTCAAAAGAGTACGACCTAAAGAATTTGTATTAAAGTGATGTAAATTGTAGCCTACGACATAGAGGTAATCCTTCCTAATTTGTGACGCATCAGGTCCCGTCTCTGGCAAGGGTGCGACTGCACGGAACAGACCCCGTCATCCTTCAGGACAATTCAGTGACGGAGCTCATGTGTAACTGGCAGTAGAGGGTAACGGAACTATTACCGTAATCACCGATATGAGTCCTTGCGATTACATTTTCGCCAAAATTTGCGAAAAATTTGCCAAAATTTGCGGGCTGCACTACACTCCAAGAGAAGTCATCATTCACGGGATAGGGCGCTCCCTGCGGGAGGTCTACAGAAATGAACGGGTTGAGGTGCACGACGCCTTTTACACGGGTGGTAAACTAGAGATACAGTTGTAGGAATTACATTGAAGGAATTTAATAAATTATATTTTGAGAATAAATCTTGGTACGAATTTTAAATGTGTTGCTACTAATTTCTAGCCAATATGTATTCGAACAAGAAAAGTTCATATTTTCGGTATCAGGGTCCCACAAATAATGTATTAACAGTATCTCCTAGAAAATTACTTAAATTTATAATGTGGTAATTCTGATGCAGTGTTGTTGACCTTATCATGTGAAGAAACGAAGGAGGTCATCTCCGTCAACTTGCGGACTTACGGAGATGACCTCCTTCATTTCTTCATAAATGTATAACACAAAATATATGAAATGATCAAAGTTACTTGATAATGTGTTTTCTTGGCAAAACAACACTTTTACCATATACACACAATTGTCAACCTGTGGTATTCTTGAATTCCAAAACAATCTTTCACCCTAGATTTGTTTTCGACCTGTTCTAATTAGATGGCAGTTCACTTGTATCCTTAGAAATGTCTAACGTGAAACAGAATAGAATTTGTATACTTACCACTTACCTTATAAATTGCATTCGAACTTATTAACAACATCTGCACTGACGTATGTTTCTATTATATCATTTTATAAAGACACTGAATAGTACATTCTTTCAAGTTTGAAATGAAGATGATCGTCACATATGACTCGAGTTGATTACGAGTCGTGATGTCGAGTTGACCAATTACTTTTATTTTCAGGCATCAGTCATATCTGGCTGATGTTTTCCTGGGTTTACACAATTGCTTAAGGCGCATGCCAGGAATTTCCTTTTGTGGAAATTTAATTCACATTGGTTAAATGGTAGAACACATGTGTATAAAATAAAATACTATTGTTATTATGTGCATGTAAGTTTATTAAAGTGATTTGACCGAACAGCAGGTCTCATGCCTGAGTCTTCGCCACAATAGACTATACTTTTATATATCGAAAGTTTCTAAGAAATCTAATTTGAAACTTTGGAACGATATATTTTTTATTGTGGAAATTTAATCACAGTTCGGATTAAATGGTAGCCAATTGGAAAAAATTAAATCTTTGCTGTCAGGATATATTTTCTAATAGGAGACATATATGTATATAAATGCTAATTTTGAAACCGTTTTATTATTCACACCTTCAAAAATTTGATTTCTTCAGGTCCTCAGTTCTTTTTTAACATATATTTTAGAAAGAGATTTATTAATGACATAAAGACTTGGATATAGAGAAAACACGTCTCCCTAAAAATATGAGAGATATGAAAATATTCGGACTCTGCGGATATACACCTCTTTGAAATTAATTTTGAAGATTGTATTTGAGAAATGCCTTCTTTTATATTTTCGTTTACATCAATTATACCATTCGGGAAATTTCATTACAATCTTAATTTTTGCATTATCCTAGCAGTAGTATATTTCTTTATAATTCGTATAATTTTGCCAGCGTTAACTTCTTCAAAATAAAGAAAATTATTCATAAAATATTAATCATGAACTTTTTTTGAGATCTAATGAATTTCCTCTGAATATTTATTTACTAATTAGCTAATTATTTCATTGACTTCTCATGGACTTCAATATCACCCCTATTCTGTCCTATGACATACTGGGAACGTGTCATAATTTCACTTTTGTAATATTTTTATAATATTCTTAATATACTTAATATTCTTGCATATTAGTGCTGAAAAAAGATATCCTGAAGATTGGATATAACTTTCCTTTAAATTGATTCTTTCCAAATTCTCACATTAACTACAAGCTACATACAACATAATTAATTTTCTTTTAGTAAAAAAACTATTTTCCAATGAAGTAGTTGTCTTTTGTCAATAATGAAATGACCTACATTTTATAAAGGCGTAAAAGTAATTAGTGATCTTTGTACATACTTTACAGAAATGTTGACCCTAAAACTTACTAATTATGAAAATCTGTATTGTAATCATTATCGAGAGAAAGGAAATGTTGTAGATGAGGTGACCGTAAATGCGATAAAAGCTAACTGAACAACTCGTGTGTAGTAATTACAAACAGTAGTGTCATTAAATATACATAATAATTGAATAATAAATAAATTGTCATAAAATAAAGTAAAAAGTTTATGTAATGTCAATGTGCGAATATTTTTTTTGTCTAAAATTCTAGCACCATTGGCGACCAACCCGTGTTTACTCACCCTTCACCAAGTGCGGCAGCGCGGCGCGGCCCGACTCCAGCGAGCACTGCTCCACGTTGGGGTCCTTGATGGAGCATTTGCGAATGAAGGGAGCTGCAACACGCAACGGGCTACTGCTGCTTTCGCGACGGCAGGACGCCGTCTCCGCGCCGGATGTCGCAAGATGGCGACAAATGAGACTGTGACAGCCGCAACTGGAGCTACGACTCAGGCGGCGACTGCGACTTATGCGACGACTGCGGCGACTGCGGCGCGGCTGCGACGCGAAGGCGACAGCGACTCAGACGGTGACAGCGACTCAGATGGCGACAGCGACTCAGACGGCGACTGCGACTCATACGACGACTGGGCGGCTGCGGCTGCGACTGCGACTCAAGACGGCGACAGCGACTCATACGGCGACTGCGACTCATGCGACGGCTGCGACTGCGAACCAAGACGGCGACAACGACTCAGACGGCGAAAGCGACTCAGATGGCAACAGCGACTGATACGGCGACGCGACTCAGACGGAGACGGCTTCGGTGCATGCGTCGCCCGTGTGGCACGGACAGAGTGACATGAGCTGGCGGCGGTCGCCCGTGTGGCCGGACGAGTGACATGAGCTGGCGGCAGTTCGGAGACCGTCACCCCTTCTAGGCCGCATGCACAGCAACTTAACATAGCGGTGAAGGTTTGCAAAGAGAAACAGGAATCGTCACGTGTAACATGTCAGCACACACATTGTTAACTTTTTTCTCGGAGATCGAATGTCAAACAAATAACCGATCTTGATAACAAATTATTAAAGCTCAAGGACATTACTCATGATATTATTTTATGCGACTGTTTTATTATGAGACAGTGTTCACAGCCAACACTGCACATAGCTTACAAGACATTACATTTGTATACGCAATAAAAGCAAGTAGAGAGAAGGTATATTAATTATTTTTAATACTCCGTGCACGAAACGCGGTTTCCCGAACTTGTTTTCTGTATGAAAAACAGTTCATTTTTCCCCGCGTGCGAAACATCACGAAGCGTGTTCAAATCATCTGTAACAATTTGCAATTGCCTTTCGTCTTGACGATATATTTGTTTATTATTTACGAACGACACTGTTACGACACGGAGTGGAATCCATTTACTTTTGAACAAATAAAGAATTTCTAGTTATTTCATCTTCAGCAGCAGCACGGATTAGGCTGATCTAATCTGTTCTGGCAAATTAGTGTAGGATTGTCCATCTCTTCTTTGGTCTTCAGACTTCTCTTTTTTTCCTTTAGGGAGATACGATAGGCCTTCTTGGGCAATCTTCCGTTGTTCATTCTTTTTAAACGGTCTATCTAGTTTTTAAATACTTAGATAAATACTTATAAGTATTTATCTTTTCTTGTAATCTGGTAATTTACAATTGTTCTCTTATGAATTGAGGATATAAGAGAATTCTCTTCGGAAATGAGCATACAAGAGGAAAACTTTAGTTTTTTGATATTTAATTTATATTTCTTTACTTGCATTACGTTTCGCCCACGGCGCGTTAAAAAAATTGTATACGAAACACGAGTGCGAGGTGATTCCCGCACTCGTCTCCTTTTCCGCCTCGTTATGTTCGGACAACAAACTGGACTCGTGCGTGAAGCGCCGGTTTTGCACCCTTTTTACATAATCTACTTAAAATACTTTTTAAAATACTCGGATAATTTTGAAAACTGGTTTCCGATTTAAATAACTATGAAAGTGTTAAAAAATATGTTAAACGTTTATGTAAGAAAACGTAGTATTCAATTCAGTAGAGGAAAGTACGCAAACCTGGGCCCCGTTTTGTTTAAGAATATTTTCAATTCCAATTTTCCGCACAATTAAGCCAAATTATTTGCAATGGATACCTTACTTATACAAATGTTATGTTATACTCAAAATTATTGTGCAAGTAGTTTGAGAATAAAATAATTAAGGAAACGTGAACATTCGTGAGCATTACACTTTGTGAATTTACAAAGTAGGTTTCCAAATGTTAGCCCCAGCTTAAGTTTTAAGAAAAGAATAAAAGTAAATAAAAACTGCAATTAGATTGAACCCAGTATAGGTTTACAAAAATTTAAGTTTAACATCTTGTACATAAAATGTCGTATATGTATTGCACATGGTCTACATATTCTAGTGCGACAAAAAACACATACATAAGCAGCTGTTTTCCGCCACACATTCTACATGAGCCGAGAGTGAACATATTAGGCTCATCATCCATAGTTCTCCTACAGCTCTCTGAAAATTTACAGGGCAAAAGATGCACTCTGCTTTTTCTTCACCTGTAACGGAAGGCATCTCGGGTAGAACATACACGGAAGAGTCACAGGAGATGTCGTTCGATTCGTTGCGGGTGGTGGAATCTTCCTTTTGCTTTTTGTTTAACTTCAGAATTTTCTTAAATCTCTCTCTCTTGGACTTCTCTGAGATTACATTCTAAAATTATCACTTGACCTCTTTCCTCTTCCTGCCCTCTCGAACTGATAGGCTTCAGAGTACGATCGTGCTTTTTATTGGACTTCTAAGGTATAAGGAGTGCCAAATACCTTAATTGTTTTTATTTTAAGACGACAAATCAGGGGGCGCGTTAGAAACATTTGAGGAGCTGGGGTAAGGCACCAGTTGTTTATTTTTCAAATGCCAATAACTTTTTTATAAGGCAAATAAAATAAATTACTTTTTCCTACATGAATAGCTCTTAATGTCCTCATAAAAATAATGCAATAATTACAAGACTAAGATAGCAAAATCAAGCAACTGAGAATAAGCATTTAATCAAACTTTGCTTTTCACTGTTCACGCTAAAGGCCGACTGTCCGGCAACAAATGAAGAATAAGAGACTACCGCTTGGCCTGCGCAGCAGTCTTGCAAAGAACGACTATTTTAATAGATTTCATTAGTCCACAGCACTCTACAGAACTAAACCAAGGGGCTCGCATTAAGAACCGGGCCCTTGTTTGGGTACTTTCCTCTACCACTACTTAAATTTATTTCAGATCATTGTCTTAAAATCAAAAATTCTCGTTCCCTTTAATCTTATTAGCACACCGTTTTCACCTCATTTTTTCGTGACACGCTTGTGTGGTACGTTTCTCTTCTACACGCGCATTGAAATCGCCGCTTCCAATTGTGCATAGTCAGATCTACTCACGCAACTTAAACTGCTTCTTGGCGGCGTCCGCGGGCAAGTGGAGCGACGCGGTCAGCAGCAGCAGCAGCGGGAGCAGCAGGGGCTGAGCGGCCATGGCAGAGGAGGAGATCTGGCGCGGAGTACTCCCGGCGCGCTCCGCTGCGCGTATATACGCGCGCGTGGCCGCCGCCACGGAGTGGGGGAGGTGGCCGCCGCCGTTCAAACGCGACACCCTCCGCGTCGTCGGTCGTTCCAGGTCGGGGAGTGCGACTTCTGTGGAGTATCGCTGGGAAGATTCTAATTATCCACTTAATCTCATAGCAGATTTCTATATCAAAAGAAGCGAATTTGCCCGAGGTGGCGTCTACTATATATTCTTTCTAGCACTAACATAGTAAGAAGAGAAAGTTATGTATTTGTCCGCCAGAAAACTCCGAATTTTCGCCTCTTATTGCCGGACCCTGGAATCAAAAGAGTGGGGTAAATAGTATTCCTTCATATAGTTAATTACTTCCTCTAACACGTGATGTAACCAGAATTCCTTTTGTGCGTCCTTGATACCAACATTTCGATTGACTGCAAATCGTCTGTCCATCTGTCCATGTGTGGTCAACGATAGCGCTTAAATCATTCAGTCAATTTACTCCAAAACTGATAGTTCCTGATTGATGTGAATGAACTACATGCTTTAGGACTTTCAAATAGATTTTTTTTTATTTTTGAGTGTACTTTACGTGAAACCTTAAAAGCATTTTCAAACTTTTCACATAAATGGCTTCAAGTTTTTCATTACATTTTGTCCTCGGATAGCGTAAAAGTCGTTTCATGTAAAGTTAAGAATGTTCTTCATGTAAAGAACCCTGTTAATTTTTTCGAAATTGTAATTTTGAAGTTTTGTGTTATTTTGCGGGAAAATATACGCAATTTCTTAAAGATTTTTCTCAAAAAATTTCTCTAAATTTTTCTTTCAAATTCCTTTTCATTTGTATCAAGGGATCCTCAAAAATGTGGTGCTATACCCATTTCTGGCAAATTATGCGTTTTTCCGAAAACTGCAAAAAGTTAACATTTTAAAACTACAAAATTGAAAATAGCAATTTTAGACTTAAATAAAGTATGCCGTAAATGATTAGCTCTTTAAAAAGTGTCATGAGTTTGTTTGTTTTTTAGAAAACAAGTAGGTTTCCGTAATGTGTTAAATTCATACAATTTCTAAAAAATATTTTCTAAAGAAGCACGCGATATTTTTCATTAAATTGTTTCTTTATATTGTGACGGACCGGCGATTCGGTCCTGTTCAACAGTAAATTTGTAAAAGGGATCAGGTATTCTTTCTTGCGAATGGGCTCTGAGTGCATGCACCAACAATGAAACAATTACTTTTAATGTAAAAAACACAGAATGATTTATTCCCAGGAAAGATAATAGATATTACAAAAACATCGTTCCATTGGATGTGTAGAAGGTAAACAAAATAATGGTTAGCATTGATAACTTTCTCATGATACTGATAAACATGAACAATTTTCTTACTAACTACGTAAATATTGCTAATGAACACTTTCTTTCTGCTTTAACTTTACACTTCATACTGTAATTGGGAGCTCCCTTTGCATGCATTGATTTACAATCACCCCGTTATTTCAATACTTAAACTATTTACAGACAATGTGCACTCTTCCAAACACCCTTTCTATTCTTCACATCAAATTAGATTATTTATTATTACATGGCAAATTCCCTCAGCTAATATCCCCTCTCACAATCGTCTACCCCCTTTCCAAATCACGGGATTCTTTTACCGCCTAATAATGAGTTTCTTCTAGTAACAGTCTTACTGGTTTTGCTGCGTCTGGAATTCCTTCGAGCTCACCAACTCCGAATGCGCCGGCGCGATGTGACGAGCCGGGGCCGTCTCGCCCGCCACGTGGCCAAGGCGCTTGTCCCCGCCGCCGATGCAAATCCACGCAGTAGTCCGTGCTTCGCCGGGCACGGCGATGTCCACTCGCCGCCAGATCCGCAGCCGTCCTTGTTTCCAATTCTTCCAAATTCGTTTGTTAAGCCCGCCGATGCTGTATCGCTATGTTCGTTTCACTCACGCTGCCTTTGTCGCACACGTGTCTATACACTCATCACTTTCCTCACCTCACGCCGTTTAATCTTTACTGTACATCACTTAACTCGAAATCACTTAATAGTTCTCGCTGTTTATCATTGTCCTACGCTTCGATTTCTGCTCGATGTGATCGGATTCCTATCAACTATATTTCATCGCCGCCATCATTAGCTTTTCCGCACTACCGTCCGTTACCTCTTCCGCACCGACTCTCCTTCCCTCCCGACTGCCGTCGTTCCACGATCCCTCCTCAACTGTCGAAGTCTCGTATTTCGCGCTCGCCTCGTCTCGCCCACCGCGGACACTCTCCCGCTCGCCGAGTCCGTCCGGACGGCCGTCTCCACCGCGCTGCCCAAACCATATTGGCACCCGCGACTATGTTCAGAAACGCGGTGCGTTTCAATATATAACGACTGACTTTAAAAAGTATGGTGCTAGTCCCATTTTTGCAAAATCTCTGTATTTTCGAAAGTTGCAAAATTGCGTATTGGAATCATTTTGATTACATACAAATACATTGTAAGTGTCGGCCCGACCCTTGGTTAGGTTGCTGTTGTAGTGTAACGGTATGTCTCACGGCGAGTTAACTCGGTAACTAAGTTCGAGTCTCGGTGTGGATAATGTTTTGCTAAAACATTTTTGCAAGTTTATGTAGAAGTATAATATAGCGGAGCACTTACAAAGCGAGAAATTACGTGCTATTTAGCGCTTCTAGTTATCGTATAAGGCGCAGATCCTCTGACGAAAATAAGTAAGAGGGCGATCCCAAGTAACAAGAAAAGTAGATCAGTATTTCACCTCAATTTCTAGCGAAGAAGATCTCCTCCTCACATATAACATGCAAACCACTTACAGGACTAATGACCTCACTCCCTTGCAGTTTTTCTCATAAACACACCAATATATACCGTAAATGTAAGTTTACCTCCTTTATTAATTTATTGAATTTAAATGCTGAAAAGAAACTTCTTTCTTTTCTTTTTTTCTTCTTTCTTTCTTTTCTTTCTTTTCTTTCTTTTCTTTCTTTTCTTTCTTTTCTTTCTTTTCTTTCTTTTCTTTCTTTTCTTTCTTTCTTTCTTTTCTTTCTTTCTTTTCTTTCTTTCTTTTCTTTCTTTTTTCTTTCTTTTCTTTCTTTCTTTCTTTCCTTTCTTTCTTTTCTTTCTTTCTTTCTTAATATATTTATTATATTATTATTCTTAAGCCTATTTCTGAAAGACACTATTTTGTCTCATTAGATATTGAAAAATGAAATTATACAGAAGTACTATCAACTTCATTGAAATTGTTTGAATGTCCGAGAAGAAAATTTTTGAATAAACGCCACATTTTGAAAATATTAATTTAGTGATTTATATGTAGGCAAAACTCATAAATACTTTAGAATTATGATGATAACGCTAAGTAATAGTAATCTACAGTTACTACAAATCTACGAAGTTCTGTTAGTGAACATATAAAAATTCAACTTGAGTTGTACTTGAAATACGTATCAACTTTCATGTTGTATCGGTAGTGTATCAATCCGCAAGTGGTGTATTGTCTGAAAAAGCTACGCAATATCGCCAGAATGAAATAACTAAATTGACGTTAATATATTTGGTGCGATGTGCTCTGTTATACTTTTAATGGAATAAAAAGCACGAGAATGGTGATGAAGTGGGAACTTATTACAGATATCCGTATTCCACTGTACTTGGTGGTAATAGCTTAAAATATTTATATGAAATCAAGAGCGGTTATAACTTTACTTACGTTATAAGTCTAACGGTATGTCGTTTTCAGACTGATGAAAAAATTAAAAACAAGTGCAATTTATATTCATTCTGAGGGTAACAACAAGTAACTAGGAATTCATTCTGAGGGTAACAAAAATTAACTGGGAATTCATTCTGACTGTAACAACAAGTAACTGGGAATTCATTCTGAGGAAACAATAAGTAACTGGGAATTAATTCTGAGGGTAACAAGTAACTGGGAATTCATTCTGAGGTAACAACAAGTAACTGGGAATTCATTCTGAGGGTAACAAGTAACATAGAATTCATTCTGAGGGTAACAAGTAACAGGAATTTATTCAGAGGGTAACAACAAGTAACGGGAATGCATTCTGAAGGTAACAACAAGTAACAGTGAATGCATTTTAAGGTAACAAAAGTAACGGGGAATGCATTCTCAGGGTAACAACAAGTAACAGGGAAATGCATTCTGAGGGTAACAACAAGTAGCAGGGAATGCATTCTGAGGGTAACAACAAGTAACAGTGAATACATTTTAAGGTAACAAAAGTAACAGGAATGCATTCTCAGGGTAACAACAAGTAATAGGGAATGCATTCGGAGGGTAACAACAAGTAACAGGAATTCATTCTGAGGGTAACAACAAGTAACTGGGAATTCATTCTGAGGGTAACAACAAGTAACGGAATGCATTCTAAGGGTAACACGAAGTAACAGGAATGCATTCTAAGAGTAACAACAAGTAACAGGAATGCATTCAGAGGGTATCAACAAGTAACAGGAATGAATTCTGGGGTAACAACAAGTAACAGTGAATGCATTTTTAAGGTAACAAAAGTAACAGGAATGCATTCACAGGGTAACAACAAGTAACAGGAATGCATTCAGAGGGTATCAACAAGTAACAGGAATTCATTCTGAGGGTAACAACAAGTAACAGGAATTCATTCTGAGGGTAACAACAAGTAACCGAGAATTCATTCTGAGAGTAAGTAGTTGCACAGATTTCAGCAGAGCCTTCAGCGCACCTACGTGTCGGTCCATCGTTTTCCAATACATTTATTTTCTTTTCACATTATTAATTACCCACTTCTCTTTTCCCAGTTAAATTATAAACTAAATCACGAGGCGCCGTATTTGTTTGTGTACAACTTCTTTCGATATAAATTACATACAGCAGTTACAGAGTCAGGGAAGTTAAGTGGAGTGCTGTTTCACAGAAACAACCAGACATATTTTGCACACTAATTTGATCCCAGAAAAAGTCTCGAAAAATATAAGTAATTTTATCCTCTTTCATTTCATTTCCGTTTGATATTTACGAAACATTCATAGTTATTAAATTATATTGATATAAAGTCCTTTTTCACGGAATTCCTTTTTTCACGTGTATCGTTTATATCACCAAATTTGGATGTGTTCTCACGACTAAACCGTTAATTGAAGAAAAATGTAATGACATTAAATATAGGTAATTTTGTTATCTTTTATTTCATATAGGAACATTTACTACGAAAAATGGATGGCTTTTCAGGTATGTTGAAAAAAAAATGAAAAAGGCTTGATTTTACACATTTTTTAAATGTTTCAAAACGTATTTTCGGGCAATTTTTGGCAAACCTGTGTTCAGCGACTCTAAAACATGTAGGTAACAAATATCAAAACTACAACAAAACTTTCTCTTATTTTCTACAATTTCACTGGACTACAATATAATTTCATTTATGAGATATAGAGTAATAATGAGGATTACTTTTGTTTGGAACTGTACTTCCTCAATTGTTCTTTCTAATAACGTGTAATTTATTTTCAGATTGTAACATGCTGTTTAAAAGTGAACAATCCAAATCAAGAGAAATATCGGCTGAAAGACAACGGACACAGAATTTGACCACAATTACAAAGCGCTGAAACATCATACCAGAAATGAACAGAATGGCACAGACTTTCACGTAGTAAAATTTTCTACTTTCCTTGGTATGGACTGGTACTATACAGTATTCTCCTCCTTGCTTGCTTCCTTCAATTGCGGACCAAAGAATATTTTTTGAAATTTTCGCATTACATTTTGTAATTTTGAAAAAACAAAAAGAGCAATGTGATGTTTACGTCATCGGATAGGTGCATTTGGTACTATCACTACCAAAAATTTGAAGAAAAATTTGGATCCTTTTATCAGAAGATCTTGTTTTTGGTATTTTTTAAATTACAAATATTGCATGCACTATTGCACGAAAATTACTAAATTTTAAAAAAACTACGTGACCTTGTTCAAAGAAATACTTATAGAAAACCCATTTAATTTGTGGGAAAAATCTTCAATTTTATAGTCGTAGGAAGACTCGAAAAAAGTGAAACTTTTGCATTTTAATGAGTTAACCATGAATATCGGACCTATGCACTTTCATAAGTGTATTTTTTCTCACAATAAGTTTAAAGAAAAATTTGGAACGTTTTTGAGAAAATTTTTAAAATGTCCGGGGAGCTTCATGTAAAGACCCCAATTTTAAAGAATCTTTCAAAATCTCAAAGCTTTAACTACAGCCAGATGAACAGGGGTTTCTTCAATTTGGAAAAGATCGTACGTGGTTTAGACTCAAGGTTTGTTCACATAGAACAGACAGACGGAGGAAAGACGGACGGATGGACGGACGTTTTGCTTTCAATTGGTTTTTCGGCATCAGGATCTCATAAAACAGGGATTCTGGGTACTCCACGTATTGGGGGATTTTTTTTCAATTTAGTAACTATATTTATCCCATTTTTCGTTGTCAGGACCCGACAATTAATTTTGGTGTGCCGAAAATTCGCCGATTCTTCCGCGCAGCGTTACATAATATTTTCTATACTACATATAATACTCCGTATACGAGAAAGTAACTAGTGGTGCTGCAGAATGATCCAACAAATTTAATTTGATGGAGTTATCTGTGTCTTCAATTTTATAGTTGTAGGAAGACGCCGAGAAAAGTTTAAACTTTTTCAATTTTCGAAACTGCAAAGATAACTGTGAAACTCGTACATACCCACCTTACTTATTTACGTATTTTACTCTCTTCTTACAAGAAATTTAATGAAGTTTGGGACCGTTTTTGAAAAAAGTTAAAATATCCGTGTGGCTTCATGTAAAGTATGCCTAAATTTAAAAAAGTTTTTCAAAATTTCAACGCTTCAACTAGAGCCATACCGACAGTGGTTCTTGAATTTGGAAAATATCGTACGTGTAGTTTAGGCGCTAGCAGTTTTCACAGACGGATGGTCAGACGTATCGTTTTCAATTGTATTTTCGGCATTAAGAACCTAAAAATATGAAATCTGGCTACACGACGTGTAGAGGTTTTTCTATAAATTTGGCAACTGGTTTTATGCACTTTATCGTCATCAGAGCCTAGCAATGAATTTTTCTTCCCAAAATCCGTGATTTTCTGCGCGGCAATACATGACTTTCTCTGTACTACTTATATTACTCCGTATATAGTACCCATAGAAAAAGTAAAAGGACATAAATGAGATCACGTGAAAAATGACTTCAAACAAATGCATTGTTGGTAGATATTTTGGGTAGTACGTTGAACTTCAAGAGCGAGCTGAGCGAATAAGAATGATATCATATCTTCTTCTTTTAGTGCCATACACTGCTTAGTCGTAGGCTAGTCTCCAGAAGCCCCTAACGCATTCTTGTGAGACTTATCCTGAACAAGTATACCTAGTTTGCCATGGCTCTCCCGAGGACGTTAGTGCGCCAATTTTGCGTTTAATTTGAACACCAGATAGCGCAGACCAAGATATAATTTCCGTAATCTTATCCAGTAATTCGATTCGAAATTCTGATTTGGTGCTAAATTGCTACAGGATTTCATTTTTTCCAGGAGAGGCCAAGTGCCTTTCCTGGGATCTCTTTACACGAAGAAAAGCGTCAGTATGCATGGCGTCGATTTTGGCACCTCAAAAATTTCCCGACTTTAAACCCGCGAACTTGGGATCAGTAAAGCTAAATTTCCCAGTTCTATCTTCGCAGCAAGTTTCTGCAAACGTTGCCAAGCTAATAAATTTGTTCGAAAAATACAGAAAGCAGAGGAGGCATAATATGAAAAATCTCACTCAAATTCTTGGTTTTACGAATCCGTGCGGAAATTGGCTTTGCAGACAAAGATCTTAACAGAATACAAATTGAATGAGGAGAACGAGTTGGATACACGTCTGAAAAAGTGGCTCTTGTAAAACGATCCATCCTTCCTCTGCAGAGAAGCTTATCAGTTCAGACAATAAACTAAGTGTAAGAGTTGGTTACTGATAAGTAGTACTAAAGTAGACAATACTGAAGAATAAAGCACTGATTGGGATGAATCGCAATTATGCTCCCCGTAAAACAAAACTATGAAACAACAAAATCTGTAATCAAGCTAGTGTCGAAAGTGTCCTTGTCGACAAGAAAAGTATCAAAAGTTCTTCAAAACTTGAATGATAACGGATACACCATCACAATCTGGGATTTGGCAACGAGTGATCATAGAAGCAGGAAAGGTTCAGAATCAACGCAAAGTACGTATTTATGAAGAAGAATTCTGCTTGCATTTTGATGGGAAGAGATGAACAACAGAGAATTTCAAGCAGTCTGTCTTAATATTTCTACTAGACGATAAGTCCTACTAGACGAATACAGTGATTGGAAGAGGGTTAAAATGAAATCTTATTATATTTCAGTCAAACCTTAAATGGAACGTCCATTTAAATGAATTGAACACAAAATTAAGTTCCTTGTGCTACGCGTTCAGAATTCTTGCAAATTCAGTCAGCCTTCATACTGCTCGTTGTGTATACTTCGGAATGTTCATTCCGCCTGAGATATGGCATAATATTCTGGGAAATACATCTTATAGCTCCCAAACTTTTAGATTACAAAAACGAATTGTACGAATAATAACAAATCCCACCCACGTGATTCATGTAAGCCTCTCTTCATTAATCTACGAATTCTACCATGACCGTGTCTTCTTATTGACGAATCAGTGGTTGTTGTAAGAAAGGACTTGCGCAAGGGCGGGAATATATTTTCAGAAAAGGCCGAAGTCTATTACTATAACACTCGACGTAGAAATCATATTCATCAGGTGACAGTATCAACAGCTCATTACAAAAAATTTACATACAATACATGCACATTATTTTACAACACTTTGCCAGATGACATTAAACGATTAAATTCAATAGAAAAGTTTAAATCCCAAGTGAAATCGTTTCTGCTACATAACTGTTTCTATACAATTAGAGACTATACTGAGCATCACAAGAAAAGGAACATAAATTTTAACAATGATACATAATGCTTTATTTACCATCTGAACTGTGTAAATGAGTATAAACAACCTGTAACAACTATTGTACTACAGCTTCCGGGTCAATGACCCCCATCTCGATCAGGTTTTCGTCCAGTTTCCTGATCCATTGAGCAAATGCTGAGATGGCCCCTTGTTTTCTTCTGGACATAAATGTAACTTCATTTCCTGTGCACGTATTCTAGAATTCAGTGGGAAATACATTTATTCAAAATATCGTTTCCATGTTGTCGCGGCAGGAAGTAATAAGAGCCAAAATTTATTGCTTAATTATCTTTGAAAATAGATTTTATTACATGGGAGTTTTTTTGTTTTTTTCTCCCTTTCAAAATTCAAAATTTATTACTTATTTATGAAAATAGATTTTATTACATGGGAGTTTTTTGTTTTTTCTCCCTTTCAAAATTCAAAATTTAAGTAGTATATGACTTAGTGTAGGGATCACAGAATTTTGAAAATGTGCACACAATTCACTTTTCCCCATAGCACGTCATACGCAGTTTTTAACTGTTTTTGACGTAAGATAAATAAAAAAGTCAATACGGCCCCAAAAATGTAGTTGCTAAACTTTTGAGAGTGTTCGGAATAAAGGGTCTAAGAGCACCTCAGTGTATAGGGTGTCCATATCATATTCTCGACTTGCTTCTACGTCACGTGATGGATATCCTGTTCCCAAAAATCACCATCACCATATACAATCAATTCACAGATGGTGTTGGGTTCATTAATGACATAATTTATTGATGACCTACATAAACGTTATTCCTGTAGATAAAAGATACCGACACATGAAAACCCAGGATGGCGAGATGACTTCAGGCTTCTTTTTCAACTCTGTGTAAGTATATAATTTCTACACACATTCTATTGCTCGACTCCGAGCCGCGCGGACCTAGTAAGCGGAGCTCCGCAGTTCTCCAGTTAACTAGTATCCCGTAGTGAGTGAACTTCGAAGTTGCAGTAACAACTTAAATGATATCGTGTGATAGGTGAATGTCATTCGATATCAACTCATCAACAGGGCATGCGATAAGCAGTGCTCTGTTAACCTAAACAACGGTGGATTCGACACCTCCTTCACAGACGATGTTCTTCAAAACCGGAAATGTTACCATCTAGTGAAGATATGGATTTCAACACAGACGCAGCCCTGATGCAGCACAACCCGAAGTGAATCTCGAGGTTGGCAACTCAACAGCAAACGCGACCAACGGTCAAACCTACCCTTCAACGGCAACCTCTCTACCAGAAAAAGGTCAGTCGGTGATATCTCAAATAATCACGAAAACAAAAAAATAATGTAGATCCCAACAAATCTAGTGATCCATCTCAATTCTCAAGTGAACTGGAATATAATGTCCTACATTATATTATCCCTTACATTAAAAATAAACTTAAGTAGATTCAATTATAATGAACCTGAACATCAGCTATAGTGAACGTAGTTTCTACAACGTAATAAGGACGTCTTGGAAATTAATTCTCTCGTAGAAAATAATATATCGCTTCAGTGTCACAAAATGCCAACATCAGGAGCTTGGAAAAATTATCGTCAGTCAAAGGTCACACACGAAGCTCTCCTGAGGTGAAGGTAGTGGCCTTGGAATGGGGACCTTACTGATGACCATATGCCACTCATTTCACTGCGTAAATACCGTGACCTGCGTGGGATAGAACTGACGACTTACGCGCGATTGCTTGCTTCCCGTTTCTTGCTGGATGTTTTCTTCCACGGGGCAAAGCGCGTTGTGTTCTACGTAGGCGAGAGGAAGCGCGAGACTGCGACAGCCGCACGCCCTGACGACACCCGCCTCGCCGCGCGGCAAAGCGATCGGTTTCATTAGCCGTTATCAGGCTAGTAAAAGGGTCTTCGGAGAGTGGGACGGTGTTTAAACAGTGGAAGACGCTCTGAAGGGTATCAAGACAGAATTACGATACTTAAAACAGAAGAAAATGCAAATAAAGAATAGAGCGAACACGAACTCTGGAGATTGATATAGAGAAATTACTATTAAAAAGTATACGATGTAAACAATTGAAAATAATTGATTTTTTTAAGACAAAGACACATGCGTTCGTGTTGTTCAGTATTTTATTGTATCTCGATATTAATAAAATCAAAAATTGTGGAGAAATTCTATTTAATTTTTAAATCATCGGAGGTAGTGAACCAAAAATGTTAGTCCCCTAGACGAAAGTTAGTCCCCTAAAGAAGTTCACTACAACCGGAGTCGACTATAAATTCTTCAACTTTGGAAAATGTGTTAATAGATCTGTGAACCTGTAAGACGGACATCAAGTCATTAAATTGTTATTCTTGATGTTGAGAAAGACTTTAATTTGTCATAAGAAAAAGCAGTCGACTGGAAGTCCTGTACCTGTGAATTTCTGATGATTGAAACGTTACATCATCAGTCTCGTTAGCGCATGTTACAGCCGGAGGGGGGTTTTCCCCTGGAAGGTTCGCCGCCTTAATTCCTTCCCGGTTTTTGGTTTTGTTATCAAGAATATCCGAGACATGTCGCGTCTCTGTCGTCGTGGCTGACGTTTTGGCTAAGAAGTTGCGACCTTCCTCAGGGCGTGTTGCTGCCAAATGGATAGCGTGGCCGCCTTATAAGGGAAAAGGTGAGCGTTATTGGTCAAGGTAGCGACCATTAGGAAGCGTGCAGGTGGTACGGAATTGGTGGAGGAATAACAGATTAATAGCGGAAGAGGGGAGCAAATGGGGTGCGTGGGAAGGGAGTAAAAAAAGAGGGTAAACTTCTGAGGCGAATTAATATGAAAGCCGCCTGAGAGGCAAGTGGCAACAACCAATCAGCAGCCGCGTCATTGGTTGACCCAAAGGGGGGGGGATGTCCCTGGGAACGGCACCGTACTGACGCGTCATGAAAGTTTTTTCCACGTGCGCCGCATAAGTTAATACCCATTATCTTAACAAGTTAATGCTAAGAAGCTAATGCTCCTCGATATTTTCAGAGCCTCTTTAATGACTCGTGGCCACCAAGGGTCCTCAGTCCTGATAGAAAAGGTCTTGTTAATTTCAATTAGTTTTCGCCGGTTTCAGCGGCGTGTAGAGCTAAGGCCGGTTTGTGGATGTTCTGTGGACGGTCATAGCCTGTATATGTGTTTCCATAAGCGCTCATTCCCTAAGCGACCCGTTTGGACGATGTATATTCGCCCGCAAATGCAAAGAGTATCATAAACACAGGCGTTATGACGTCGATTAAGGCGGTCTTTCACATTGACTAGGTAACACCTGATCTTGTTGTGGGCGTAGAATACAGGGTGGACTGGCACGTAAGGCTTAGAACACAGGACGAAACGTCAGTCACCATGAGAGACGCGGCTCGTCCCGGATAGTCTAGATAATACATCACCTCTCCAGGTGCTTATCTTAGCGAGACACCTCCCTAGCTGCGACAAACGCTCGGCAAGTGTAATAGTGTAATGTAAAGTAGGTAAAATGTGATTAACTACTAGGAGATAGAAGAACAGAATAATGTGCAAGGCAATATCTCACGTACACCCTGACACGTTTCAAACGGTACTGCATCAGTATTCATCCGATATTGATTGGAGAAACCACGGAAAATTACCGATCAGAGCAGCCGGCATCTACATTTATTTTCCAGATGGAATTTGGCCCAACTGTGTAGCTAGTGTCGAAAATCCATCACGCATCGTGGGGACTCGAACCCTAAGCCCCTCCGTCAGAAGCGGTGGGCTTCCAACCGGAAGCGTTTGAAAGGGGCGTTTGTCGCAGCGGGCGCATATCACTGGACCTGAGCGCCGGGCCTCAGCGCCGGGCCCAGCGCCACGCGCTCGCCGCTCATCAGCCACATCAGCGCTGCCCGCGCTCCACACCGCAAAGGGGTTCAAATGATTGCAAATGAAGTTTTATTTATTTATTTATTTTATTTATTTTACGTCAAAAACAGTTAAAAACTGCGTATGACGTGCTATGGGAAAAGTGAATTGTGTGCATATTTTCAAAATTCTGTGATCCCAACACTAAGTCATATACTAGTTAAATTTTGAATTTTGAAAGGGAGAAAAAAACAAAAAATCTCTCATGTAATAAAATCTATTTTCAAGGATAAATAAGCAATAAATTTTGAATTTTGAAAGGAGATAAAACAACAAAAACTCCCATGTAATAATATCTATTTTCAAGGATAAATAAGCAATAAATTTTGGCTCTTATTACTTCCTGCCGCGACAACATTGAAACGATAATTTGAAGAATTGTATTTCCCACTGAATTCTAGAAGACGTGCACAGAAAATGAAGTTACATTTATGTCCAGAAGCAAAACAAGGGCCATCTCAGCATTTGCTCAATGGATCAGGGAAACTGGACGAAAACCTGATCGAGATGGGTTTCCGGAAACAATAGATTCATGTAAAAAGAGCTTCAAAATTCGCATTTATAGTAATGTTTAATCGCTTTTTACTTTCTCGTATACGTACGTACATACGAACGGAGTAATATACATAGTGTAGAGAAAGTTATGTAATGCTGCGCGAAAAAACAGCCGATTTTCGGCAGAAAAAAAATCATTCCTAGGCCCTGATAACGAGAAAGTAGATAAATCTAGTTGTTAAATTAAGAAAAAAAACTCTATCTTGTGGTTTAGCCAGAATCCCTGTTTTGTAAGTCATTGATGCCGAAAAAACAATTGAAAGCAAAATGTACGTCCGTCTGTCTAGTGTATGTGCACAAACATAGTGCTTAAACCATGCGTAGCAGTTTTTCCAAATTGAAGAAACCCCTGTCGTTTTTGCGTGAGCTGAAGCTCTGCGATTTCAAAAAACATTCACTTGGAATTTTTGGGGAGACTTAATATGAAATCCTAGGAACATTTTCAAAACTTTCTCAAAAATAGCTCCAAATTTTTCTTTAAATTTCTTGTAAGAATAGAGGTAAATACACGTATAAAGGTGGCATATTTTCAGGTCCGATTTTCAGGATTAATTCTGAATTTTCGAAAATTGTAAAAGTCTGTTTTTGACAACTTCTTACAACTACAATATTGAAGATAGAGACTTTTTTATACTTTTAGTTATTTATAACGAGGCTTCACTCTTTTCCCCTGATACCCAAAATGTGTAGTTTTATCAAAACGTCCGTCCGTCAGTGCGTCCGTCTGCCTGCCCGCCCGCCCGTCTGTGAACACTATTAGCACCTAAAGCTCACTTACGACCTCTTCCAAATCGAAGAAACCCCTGTCCTTAAGGCTGTGGTGCATCTGAAGCTCTGAAATTTTGAAAAAAAAAATAAAATTTGGGGGTACTTTGCATGAAGCCCCCTGGACATTTACAAAATTTTAACAAAAAAGTATCTAAATTTTTTCTTTAAATTTCTTATAATAATAGAGTAAAATACAGTTATAAAAGTGGCATATGTCCGAGGATAATTCTGCAGTGGATAACTCTGAAGTTTCGAAAATTAAAAAGTTTGAATTTTGTTGCAATTTTAAAAAAATTACAAAAAAAGATTTTCTCAAAAACGGCTACAAATTTTTTCTTTAAATTTTTGGTAGGTATTTTTCTTCAAATTTTCGTACAATTATTCCTGTCCAAATGTACCTTACACGATTTAATGGGCGTATGTTTTATCGTGGGTGAAATATCTGATTTTGCGATAAATGCCAAAGCTTATTTTTTCGGTGTCTTCCTACAATATTCAAGTAAAATTTTTTATGAAGTCGGTTGCTGAAAAAGAGATCTTAAAATAAGATATTGTATAAATTGAGGGATTGGCTGAAAGGTTCAAGGAAGAATCATACTTGTAACTGATTAAGCACACAAAATTCACTAACATGTTCAAATATGTGGGTTTACATTAATTTGAAAGTGTTGAATTGTGTCCTTATTCCATGGAAGAAGCTAATTTGGAAATAAGCAGTTTTCTTCAATGAAAGTCGGCATGTATTTATTAATTTCCAAAATACAGAATAATTTGCATTTTCATCTAAATTAATTACGAGTCTATAATTCTTGTTTCCTGATTTTCGGGAAAGTTTTCTATTAGTTCTTTAATTTCATATTTGACACTACGAAAATAAGCATCTGAAGTTGTATCACTATCATCTGGAGGCTTAAACACACTATCACCCGATGAAAAATCAGATAAATCGGACAAATTTACATCTTCTCTGTTCACAGCCATCCTGTCGATGTTCTAAACACTGGGAAACGAAATGATGTAGTACTGTAGAGGTAGGTATGTTACGAAAAAGGGGCGCAATTCAGCATTTCTAAGACCTCTCAAATGCCATTTATTAGGTTTGGCGCACTCGTAAATGGAGGGATGGTAAAAAGTCACCTAAAGATTATTTTGAAATATTTTACGGATCTACGCCATAATTAGAGTAACGCCCTCTTCCAGCCAACCCCCCAATTGGTAGATAGTACTTCGAAGGATATGTTTTTAGAAATATCCAGAAGTTAAGGTGTGAATCAGTCTTTTAGTAATATTTTTTAATAACGGTTCTCATGTCTTAGTAAGTTATTGTTCAGTCAATTGGTGCTCAAAATGACCGGACCCCGGAAAAAATTCCAGAAGATGTTTATCAACGGTTTTATACGTTTTTGAGGGTGCTTAATTTGAATGTGATGTTTTCCAACTAAAAATGTTTCAAGTTCACAAGTTTCACTTCAAAGAGGCTTCACAAAGAAAACTGAAAAAAAAAATTCGCCTTGTTTTTAGTTTTTACCTTTATCTTCCAAACTATGCATTTTATCGTAACAATTATTCTTGTCACAATTAAAATATATACAATTTCCTACAAAAACATATATTATGTTTAATCTTCTAAAAAGCTGTTTAGGCGCTAAAGAGCTCTGAACAATGATTACTTTTTTCGGTCTCTGACCAAAGCGGGAGAATAGCTCTTTCCAGCATTCCTATCTCGTGACGGCGCTATCATATCATACTTGATATCTTATCATACTTGAAAACAACTGAACAACAATTTTAAATGCTTCAATTTTGTAAATAACAATTCTTTTGATAAAAGGTATAGTTTTGAAGATGTAAGAGAAAAACTAAAAATAGAGCAAAATTGTTTTGTACGCAGACTTTTATGAGGTGGTAAACATCAAATTCTAATTCAACACCCTCAAAAACATATAAATCCGTTGAGAAAAAAACTTCCGGAAACTTTCTGAGTCAGATACCTCTTGACTAGGCTATTAAACATCGTAGAGCAGGGAGAGTTTAGAAAGTTGTCGAAGAAATTGTTGGCAAGCTGTCCTACCGCCTCCTTGAAACCTGTCTCAACTAATTTTTGTCGGATGTGTTGAATGAGGATGAACCGTGTTGATACTGCTTGGGGTAGCTCCTCACAATTGGGCATACATATGCCTTAGTAATTATTGACTGATTCAACGATTAATAATCTGTATTCTACTCTCATCGGTGAAGGACAATTTATAATTGGTGCTAGGTTGAAGATTTTAATTTTTGTCTTGTCAATAACTGCATTAACGTGGGGTTTCCAGGTAAGTCCATTGTCCAAGAATATTCCTAGATACTTAATCGGGGAAGTTGATCATGAAATGTTAGTACCTTAGATTATTATTTCTTGGGAATCTTTGGGATAGAGCAAAGTATTTTTTACATTCTCGTATATATATATATATATATATATATATATATATATATATATATATTAGGGTGTCCCTTAAATTTCAATTTCAATATATTTTTACGCATACCTTCTAAAAACTTTCGTATTGACCTAATATAGTCTAGAAATAAATATTAGCCCGATTTATAAACGATAACCCGTGCCGACTTGAATTTTTAACTTGTCCATACAAGTTGCGCGGGTGCCGCGCTGTGACTTGTTACAGCGAGTTTCAATTGTCATTTCATATGTGATTTCTAACATTATTAGTGCGTTGTTGTTTATTGTGTGAAGATGTCTGTGGAATTACGAAGTGATAAACAAAGTATTTACCTTATCGGACTTCCAAGCCATCAGATAAATGGTGCAAAATTACCATCTAATCGACAAGTCCTCACCGTTTTATTTTACAAGATTCGTGAAGTCAAGATGACTGATGGTGAAAGTGCGAATCTTGTTATATGAGAGTGCATTATATTTTGGGAAAAAGCTAGAATTCCTACGAAGGCATTTCCTAACTGCGTGAAGAAACTTGTTGATTTATATTATGTTTGGAGGAAGCTGCAAAAAAACTGTAAGAAAACTCAGGTGACGTTCAAGAACCGTGAAAATAATTTTGTAAAAGACCGTGATAACTTATTTGATATTGCACATGCTGATGCTTTCGACAGAATATGAAAAGAAGAAAAAAAGAATTTTAAGGAAACAGAGAGAGCCAGGTCGACCGGATGCTTAGGTGGAATTGACAAAAAATTGGCGAAGAAAGAAGAACGAGTTAGGCAAAGACGATTGGAAGAAGAGGAAAGAAAGGTAAAACAAAAAGAGTTATTGGCTGTTGCATCTACTTCTTCGATAGATAGCTTGGAATGTCTTGAGAATTCGGATGAGGAACAGATTTCGAACTCTGAACTTAGTTCTCAGATTCCTTGCCCTGAAAAAAGTTCTAAAAGAGGCACGAAAAGCTTCATAACTCCTAAACTGGTAGCAGCTTTAGATTGATGCTAATTAAGCATGAGGGACTCAGTTTACATTCTCCATGCGGTTGTAGAACCGCTTGGTCTGAACAGCGAAGATTTCCGTATTAACAAATCCTCGATTCAGCAAATTCGTACTCAAGCGAGAAAATCCAGGGCTGAGGCAATACAAAATGACTTCCATAATAATTTGCCTGACGTAGTCACAGTCCATTGGGATGGAAAACTATTACCTGGATTGGATTTACGAAGTTCAAAAGAAGAACGCTTGCCAATTATTGCTTCATTTGACGATAGAGAACAGCTTCTTGCAGTACCAAAATTGGAGAGTTCTTCTGGAAAACATCAAGTTAAAGCCATTTCAACTGCACTCTTTGACTGGAACCTCCGTGATAAAGTACAGATAATGTGCTGCGATACAACAGCTTCAAATACTGGCCGTTTCAGTGAAGCTTGTGCTACTTTGGAGCAGACTTTAGAAAGGGAATTGCTGCTTTTTGCTTGTCATCATATTTATGAGTTGGTCCTTAAAGCTGTTTTTGAAACCAAGGTAAAGCAAATTACAAGTAGCCCAGATATTCCAATTTTCAAAAAGTTAAGAGATAATTGGAAAAATATTAACACCGATAACATTGAGCCACCTCTGAATTTCGTTAAAGAACATATTGTTGAGACAAACATTACATCTTTGTTAACTTTGTATAAGACTGAACTGGAAAAACCTTTTATTAGAGACGATTACCGCGAATTGGTTGAACTATGCGTTGTGTTCTTAGGAGGAGATACAGAGAATAAACTAAATTCGGGAAGATGTCTCTTCTTGGGGTGACAATCCTACTTTTTTGGAAGCTAGAAGACAAATAAGTCGTTTGAAGGTCGTAAATGACAATGCTAAAAGAGCTGTTAAATTAATGCAAGATTTTAATGGACTTATCACGGCTGAAGAAGAGCAAAAACAATTTTTGTTGCGTTGTGTTCAGGAACATAGAAATCTGTATCCAGACTGTAAAAAAACTACACTAAAGAGAAGTTACCCTAATTAATTATTATTATAATTTGTATTTTAATAAAATTTTATGTTGATCTTATTTTATTTTTACTCATATTTACTTTATTTGTTGCATTTTAATTAGTTTTGGATCAAACCAAAATGTTAGGTCAAAACACCATTTTTTATTAAACTTTAGAGCTCGGTCGGCACGGGTTGCAATCATGCTACAAATATGAAATTTCATATTTAAGTACGTTTTGGCATTTATAAAAAACGTAGAGGGTATGCGTTTCGAAATTCTGAAAAAAAAATTTTTTTGCCATATAAGGGACACCCTTATATATATATATATATATATATATATATATATATATATATATATATATATATATATATATTTTGTGACGTTCGTGGCCTGGCCACAAGCTTACACGGCACTTTCACATCTTCGACGGTGACGGAGTGATTAATAACATCGGAAGTGCAGCACGCAAGAGAAAAGGCGCGACCTGTCGGTGGCGGCCAGAAGCAGCGGCGGGGTAATTTCGACGGAGGGCGGCGCGCATAGGGTTTCTATGACGTCAGGGCCGCATTTATACGGCGGTGCGGCGAAAAGCTGGGGTCTTCTCGGTTAATCCGGCGACACGGGCGAAAGCACTAGTTCTATGAGTCTGGTAGTGTAGGCGAACGCGTAAGTTCTCTACGAATTTGGTAGTGAAAGTGAATAATTGAGTGGTGTGAGCGTGGAGGATTAGTTGGTATAGGAATGTGATTGCAATACGAACATATTAGTAATCCGCTGCAAGCTCGTTAGAAAGAAAGCGGTCAGAGCGAAGTAAGAACAGTAAACGTTTTTTTTTTCAAGAGTGCTCATTTCGTGCAGAGGACAGTTTTGTAAAATCCAGTGGAGACTGCGTGTATAAGCGCTGCAGCCATCCGAAGTGCAGTTGCGACGCCCAGTGTAATAACGCAAAGATCCGATTTTGCGACACGCCAGATACTTGGAGCGTGGGCATCCACGTTCGAGGCGAGGACGGAAAAAAAAGGAGAAGAGGGGAGCCGGGAGCGGATGAAGCGTACGAGAGAAGGGCCTGATTTGACCGATCGCGTGACGGACGGGCGAAGCGAACGAGAGAAGGGCTCGGTTTCACCGAACGCGTGACGGACAGGTGAAGCGTACGAGAGAAGCTGGAGTGACGTCGCTGCGACACCGGGCAGCGGGAGTGCCTAGGTAGCCTTCGAGCGAACTGGAGAGCGCCGTAAAGGTAACCGAACTTGCGACTTTTCGTGCGAAGTTTGGTGCGAACCAGAAAGTGGATAACGGCAAATTTGCGTGGTAGTTCAAGTGAGAAACTCCCTAAATTCAGTATAAAAAGACTGTCACCTTTTAAACAAATTTGTGGAGGTTTAAATTCTGCTAAAAGTATGCCTTGTTTGATTTCGCCAAAGGCCAAAACCTTGTACAATTTTACGGTAATGTTATGTAACTAACTGGCTTCATTCTGTGTTATTGGGAAAGATTAAGTTGTTCCACTATTTGATGAATGTGTATATTCTTTTATGGTTTAAATTCTGCTAAAAGTATGCCTTGTTTGATTTTGCCAAAGGCCAAAACCTTGTACAATTTTACGGCAATGTTATGTAACTAACTGGCTTCATTCTGTGTTATTGGGGAAACATTGAGTTGTTCCACTATTTAATGAATGTGTATATTTTTTTGTGATTTAAATTGTACGTATTATAGTAGATTTCCATGTTACTTTGTCACATCACTTTCTCATACTCAAAAGATCCTGCCCCCGAGATATTTAAGCTCGAAAGAGCAGTCTATCAGGGCATCTCCGTTTGTGGAGGCGTTACAATATATATATATATATATATATATATATATATATATGGCAGTAATATACGTAGTATAGAGAAAGTTATGTAATGCTGCTGAAAATTGATTTCGAGATTACAACGAAAATACACTTTTTGGGGTCCCCTAATACCGAAAATGTGTTCTTTTATATGTCCGTCCATCCGTCTGTCCGCCTCCGTGCGTCTGCCTCTCCGTTGCCTTCCTCGTCTGCCTGTCGTGCGTCTGCCTATCCTCGTCTGCCTGTCCGTCCTACTGTCTGCCTGTCTGTGCGTCTGCCTATCCATCCGTCTGCCTGTCCGTCCTACTGTCTGCCTGTCTGTGCGTCTGCCTATCCATCCGTCTGCCTGTCCGTCCTACTGTCTGCCTGTCTGTCCATCCGTCGCCCCCCCGTCCGTCCGTCCGTCCGTCTGTCCGTCTGTCCGTCTGTCCGTCTGTCCGTCAGCCAGTCAGTCAGTCAGTCAGTCATTCAGTCATTCAGTCATTCAGTCAGTCAGTCAGTCAGTCAGTCCGACCGTCCGTCTGTCGTATGTGAACAAACCTAACACCTAAACCATGCGTGCGATCTCTTCCCAATTGAAGAAAGTTCTGCCCGTCTGGCTGTAGTTGAAGCTTTGAGTTTTTGAAACACATTCTTTAAAATTGGGCGTACTCTACATGAAGCCCCCCGGACATTTTCAAAATTTTCTCAAAAATGTCTCCAAATTTTTTCTTCAAATTTCTTGTAAGTACAGAGTAAAATACACTTATAAAAGTGGCATAGGCCCGATTTCCACGGTTAACTCTTAATTTTCAAAAATTGCAAAAGTTCGAATTTTTTCAGTGTCTTCCAACAACTATAAAATTGAAGATAGAGATTTTCCCTACAAATTAAATTTGTTGTCCAGAGATATAACTCTCATTAAGAACATGTAATGTTTTTGAAAATTTTGGTAGTTTTCGTGCTTTTTGGTACGAAACATATATAAGGCACAGATGTGAATGGAATCTTTGTTTTAAGTCCACTAACATCGATTAAGCGCAAAATTTTAAGCGCAATAGTTCGCCGATAAAATCTTTCTCGGTATAAAATGTGGGTGTATATTTAATGACTACCGATGGACGTTTAGCCCTGGAGTCTCTGATTGAGTAGTTAGCAATTTTTTCCTCGCCACGAAAGTTTCCTATTGTTTCTAAAATCCTCAATATGGATGAACATAACGATTACAGAACCATCAATAATTTTATTTGTAAAATCATTTCAGGCAATGTTTTTAATGTTTGGATTTTTTTTCTCCCCTTTTCAAAATTACCAACACAACGTACTAACATGGGAAGTATTTGAATTTGTTTTTAGATTCGCAGATCTCTTCAGTTTAATACGCTGGAGATTCGTGATTTAAGTTTGCTAGAGTTTTGCAACGTGTTGATCGGGAGCTGTAGCTCAGTGCATCAACTGATGTCACTGCAGCGCGTCTGACCGGGTGGTCCTAGGTTCCAGTCCTGACGGCGGCAGGATTTTCGACACTAGCTTTTCAGCTAGGTCGAATTCAGTCGCTTCCTGGAGGAGAATTCTAGCGGCCGGCTGCTCTGATCGGTAGTTTTCCGTGGTTTCTCCGATCAACACCAGGCGAATGCCGGAGCACTACCCTAACAAACGGGCCACGGACCGCACGCGATCTGTCCTTCCTCTTCTTTGTCCTATCCTCTCCCCTTACATACACACTTACACTAACATGCACTACACTACCACATATTCCGGGAGACCGGTCGGGAGCTTAGAGCTTGTCACGGCTGAGGCGGTACCCCGCTGGTGGGAGACTCCTGGTCAGGGGAAACCCCACTAGCCGACGGTGGGTCGGCGCCGGATCTCGCCATTCAGAGGGGGAATATCACCGCTATCTCACGAGAAAAAACATGCAGTACACTAACGGGACTAATGACCAAAGCAGTTGACGCGCCCGAAAACACGAAAAAATGAATGTAACGTGTTGACACCTTCTATGCATCGTAATGATCTTCGTCTTCCTCTGAGTGGAAAGAATTACGCTTCTTGTTGTACAAACCATGATCAGAAGGCTCTTCACCAACTGGTTTTAGGTGTACTAGCTTTCCAGTTGAACTAGCTTGATCCTGGCTTGTGATGCCAATTAAGATGGGGCGGCCTCGCCGCTCTGTTGGTGGTTGAAATCGGCTGCAATACGTGCTGATTCAGCTGTACTTGTTATTGTTGTTGTGGTGATGATATTGTAGTTCATATACAAGTTTTTGTTAGATAATATGTTGCTGTTGAATTAAACGTTGAACTTTCAGATTACGCGCTATCTGTTCATCTCTAGCGTAGAATATTTCTCGATAGACATTGCACGTTATTGCGGCGGTAGAAGCTAACGAGTTTTACGAAACTGGTAAACTAGTACTTCGGGTTTCATTAATCACATGATAACATATGTTTTAAGAAGGAAAGCAATAAGTCCATAAAATAATTCCGAATAAATTAACAGGTATTACTCGCGGAAAGATTGTTGAAATTATTTCGTGAAAATCCAATATGAAAGGAGAATTTCCATTTCAGAAGGTTTCAGCTTCGTTTTCGCTAGATGACACTTATAGACCCATCGTGTTCGATACTGCAGGCCAAGTATTAAAAATGACATAAATGATATTTAATACAAATTTCATCGAGAAGTGATAATGGACTTGACATATTATCCAGAAATTTTATAAGTAAAAGTATAATTTCAAAAGTAAGACCTCAATAGGGGTTCAAATATGCTTCAAAAGTTTAGAATAAGAATTTTTAAAAGCTATAAGTATAAATATAATGAGAATTACACTTATTCTTAAATCTTGATATTGCCATATACCTTCATGTTAATATTATATTTTGACAACAGAGCATGCCTGTAATATAATTTTGAATTAGGAATACACCAGAAGTTGATTATTATTATAGTAACCACTATCGTTTTAGTGGCATTTGTCATTTGCCTAATGTTGTTTTGGTGAAAGAATTTAATATATTTATGCTGAATTGAATTTACTAATTTCCTTTTCCCCAATTCCTGAAGTTAAATAAGTGCACTCAATTTATAAAAACATTTACTTACGAGAATATGTTAAATATATCAGAGCACCATTCGAGAACAAAGTTTACATGACGAATTTCAATTGTAGAGACGTCGATTATTGCTTCTGCCGAATTTACTTCTTTGAATTTAGTTGCATACTTTATAATAGTCATTCAATAGATCGTTTTTCATTAATTAATAACCTCGATAATAAATGCTCTTTGTTCTGTACTCATAGCTTACCTTGACTTTATTTAAGTAAGAACGTAATAACAATTATATGTTTCCCCCTTCAAACTTTTCTCATTACTTGTACAAAAAAGACCTTGAGATTTTTGTTCGATTCGTAGTTCGAGGCGTAGTTCTATAAATGTTTTCTACCATTACGTGCAGATATATCTAAAATAAAGTGATTGTATTGTGATTTATTTTTTCATGTAAGAAAAGTAACCTTGTACCTTGTTCACTACTCTCATTTTCTTTATTACATTTGTAAAGTGCCCATAAGAAACCAAAGAAAAAGAAAAATTCAAACGTGAACATTAAACCTTCTCATCCAAATTTTACAATCCTAACATAAGTACCATTGTAGCTGAACCATGTAGAAAACCAGTTGTGCTACAAGAGCACGTACATTCTCATACTATTGGTAACGTAACAGTATAATACTAGCTGAATCTGTGCGATTACATCGCAGAAAAGAAATACCTGCAGTAAAGTTACAACAAAAAGAAGTACATATATATTTGTCCGATACGAAAAACCCAAAACGTGAAAAATATTTTTCATGTTTTCATTTTAAAGAAAAATTGGATTTACATATTTAAAAATTTAAAGTTCCAGAAAACGTAATTAAAAGTTTTATATTTACCAAAATCTGTTCATATACGTTGTGTACTATAGCAAGAAAACCTGCTAAATATTCACTATATCTTAAAAACGTAATAATCAGAATTATAATCACTGAAAATTGTTATGGTGATGCAATGTCCAGCAGTCGTCTGACATTAATCTTAGCATTTATAAACACTTACTTTGTGAAGTTAAAAGCTTACTATTCCACATTCTTGCTAATTAACTTTTTCAGTAGAACTATTGCAACTCGCAAAGCAAAACAACCACGACAATAAACTGCAAGGAATGTAGCTAGTTTTGAAATAAACGTAATAAAAAAATAATGGCAGATAGAGTTCATTGTATTAATTTTACGATTTTATTAAAATCTAGAGTGTACAATGTAAAGTCTGTGATTAACACAAGCGAAGTAGCTTAAAGCAAACCGGTTGAAGAAAAGTAAGTCTTCGCGCGTTTATATAAATCGCATGCAGGCCAACCGGCTTGGCAGGCAATACAGTGCGGACAAGAGACACCAACGTACTTTGCTAGAGGAAATGACAATCACAAAATTCAGACAAAAAATTGGGGAACAGATGTATGGAAATTTTCATTCAATATGAGTTTGGAACAATTTGCATGCAACAGTTTTCAAAACCGTTCTTCGAAATGTTCGTAGCCTTAGAAATATGTTAGAATAAGTTTAGTGCCAATAAAGTAAGCAACTTCAGAAACATATAGTAAATTAAAACTTTAGCAACTTCTGTCATGCAGTTCAGTGTGGTACTATGAATGGGGACTAAGTGTGTAGAAATGAAGGTCAGTGAAGTACAAGGGGTTGCACCGCCATGAGGTGTAGTGCTATGGTGGGTAAAATAAATTTGTCGTTGTTATTAATATTATTGTATTGACATTCATTATTACTTTCTCGTATACATACGTATATACGGAGTAATACACGTAAGTTACAAGAAAGTTACGTAATGACTTTTGACGAATATTTTGAGATTTCAACGCGGATGTACATCCGTTTTGCGGCTCTCAGATACCCTAGAAAAGTTTTTTATTTTAAACCTTCAAGGTCCAGACTCCCTGTCCCGGATGATGGTCGGTTGAGCTCTGTCTGACTGTCTCTGTGCTGGCTGTCCGCCCGATCACAAGTCTCAGTTCCAGGGCCATCTCGATCTGTCAACGTCCATCCGTCCTCGTCCGATTCGTCTCGTCCGTCTAGTCCAGTCCGTCGGTATGTCCGTCCGTCTGTCCGTCCGTCTGTCCGTCTGTCCGTCTGTCAGTCTGTTTGTGAAAACTACTAGCCCGTCTAAACCATACGTACGATCTTTTCCAAATTAAAGAATTCTATGTCGATCTGGATCTAGTTGAAGCTTTGGAATTTTCAAAAACATTCTATAAAATTTAGGAGTAATTTACATGAAACCCCCCTAACATTTTGGAAATTTAATCAAACAGCTCCAAATTTCTTCTTTAACATTCTTTTGCAAGAGTAGAGTTAAATACACTTATTAAGTTGGCGTAGGTTCAATTTTTGAGGTTAACTCTGCATTTTCGAAAATTGTAGAAGTTTGAATTTTTTCGGCGTCTTCCTATAACTACAAAATTGAAGACAGAGATTTGTTCTTCAAATGAAATTTGTTGCGCATAAAAATTTCTTCAATAAGATCATGTTTTTTGGAAATGTTAGTAGTTTTCGTGCAATAATCCGCGCAATATTTGCAGTTTTAAAAAAGTACTAAAATAGCTTTCAAATGAACTTACGATATTGAAATGAATACTAAATAGCCAGTTGTGGTGAAAATCATTCGTCTGGTCTGTCTGCGTCTCTTAAGTATGTGAAATTACACGGGAAAAAGTCTGTTCGGTATTGCTTCGGTAATTAGATCATCCAATCTTAGAGGAATTAGGATTTTGCTACAGTAATTTGTTAAATTAACAAAGAAATCAATATTTTTGGTTTCTTATTGCAAAATACGATTGCATAAATTCCGCTCTATTTTAACCGAGTATCGAGCGTACGACATATGGTGCATATCTTTCGGTTATTTTTAATTGTATTTTTTAAGATAATTTATAATCCAAAAAATTCAATAATTATTAATTCTCACATTATCTTGTAGAATTTTTACTTTTCTGCTACTGCGGTAGCGAGAACGTTATGTTGCGCGAAAAAAGGCTGCACAAAAATGCTGCGCGAAAATACGCCGAAGTTTTGGCAGAAAAACTCTTATTACAGGGCACTGGCAACGAAAAAGGGATAAACCAATTTGCTACATTAAGAGAAAAAAAACTCTAACACTTGGTGCTGTCATAATGCAAGTTTTGTGGGTTTGTTTTGTGCTCGTATTGCATATTAGGAAAGCTGTGCCATATCTCTAGTGCTAGTCGAATTATTTGTATGCATTTCTGGGCATTTAGTAAGTTGAGATATTTGCGAATTGTGTGCATATTTAATTTGTTAGTTTATTGCATATTAAATTCCACAGTTACATTATTTATTTGAGTGTAGATTGGCCGAAAGAAAATTATTGAAAAGCATTTGTTTTTTAACAATGGATGTCCAGTGATATCAATTTTTCAACAAGTAGAAAATTTACTATATATTGTCAAGCATGATCCAAAGAGGAGAAAATTCAGTATAATTGTTGGGTCTTTTGTATTTTTATTTCCCGCCCTTTCTTTGTAAGAAGGGTAAGTATTGTAAAGTTTGAACTAGTAGTAAAAATGTGTACAAAAATTGTACATGGCCTTATTTCAAAATCTTTGAGGAGGAAAATTCCTCATTAAGGGGGGAAATCTTATCTTTAATATTTTAGTTATAGGAAGGCTAAAAAAAAATTTGAACTTTTCCGTTTTCGAAAAATTAGGGTTTTTAACGAACATGAGACCTGCACTATTCTCTTAAACCTTCTTGACACTATCGAAAAATAAAATTTAATCAAAAACGTTCGGGCCATTTTATTTGAACAACTTTGAAAATGTTCCACTGGATTCATGTAAAGTTCCCATCAAATTTAAATATCAATTTCAAATTCAAGGGACCGAGAAACCAGTCAGATCAATAGCGGAATATGAACTTTGGATAAAATCGACTGAACGTTTTAGCCGCTAGCACTGTTCACAGATGGACGGCCGGACAGGCGGACGTTTTGCGGTCGTTTGATTTTTCGATATCAAGAACTCGCAAAACATGAATTCTGGCTTCAGCGCGTTTTAGAGTCTTTTCCCTCTAATTTTAGCAACTGGATTTATCCACTTTTTCGATACCAAGACTCTGTAATAAGAGTTCTTCTTCCGAAAATTCACAATTTCATCGCGCAGCATTGCATAACATTCTGTCTACTCCGGGGCGTAAACGAAGAAGGGCTTCGTCGCGAGACTGGCTGCGCGCCGGCAACTGGCTTTTCCTTCAGGGAAACGCGAGGCCGCTTCCATTTCCTCGTGGCGCGTGCCGTCGGCGTCACCGAGGCGCCGCGTGGCGCAAGCGCCCCAGACAACGACTTCCACGGGCCAGCGGACGCGCAAATTGTCGACGCGAAGTAACGCCGGTCAAGGTTACTCACCGGACTAACACGTGAGCTCTGCCCGCATAAAGGCTGTATAAAGCGGAATTTTAGCAGTAATTTTCATTACCATAAGACGATGCTAATGCAACATTATTTTTAAATTCAAAAATAAACGGGCATCGCCACTCTGGCGTACAGCACTAAAATACTCTTGCAAAGTACATAATTTATTGTAGAAATAGCCAACATCTGCAGATTCCCCCATCAAGAGCAGTCCACCCCAGAGGTTGTTAATTGCCAGCACCTGGAAAGCAGATCTGTATCGCGCAAGTCGCTCTCATCGAAATTCAGGGCCTACTACCCGAGTTACATGACTTTTCGGACTCACCCCCTGACCGTCCGTGAGATTCATTAGGTTTCGGCGCACAGTGTGTGGGCCGTTACATGTTTGACGCCCAACGTATGTGTGGTCCATTACAGCATTTGTTTCAAAATTGACTGCCATGAGGGTCTGTGGGTGGGCCTTACGCGGTTTGACTACGGCGCCGTAAGGCCAACTGGTGGGTTCCAGCCATACTCCCGGTGATAGCCATGAGGGTCACGGGTGGGTCTCACACTGGTATTTATTTCAAGGTCTGTGTCTTCCCAGGCGGGCTTCATATTGATTTAGTTTCAACTTTCTCCAATTGAGCGTTAGACAATGTATTACAGAATGCTCATAGCGTTCTAAATTTCCATCTATAGAAATGTTATTGTATTGTATAGGATTCATTCCATGTATTTTGTTTTGTAGATTTTTATTCAATACCTTTCTTACTAAAAACATATAATATTTATATGTTTGTTTTTCCTTTGAAGTATCCTGAATATCACTGAATTTGAATTAGTTCTCACACTCTCAAAAATTAAGACCCACTGGTGACACTCACGTAAATATGTATTTGCTGGGCCATGAGGGTCACCGGTATCCCTCCTGTGTGACACATATGTGACATTTAATTTAATTTTTAATACAGTTTTTAGGAACGTCTGAAAATGATTTCAGCAATAATGTAAAAAAATAGTATGGCTCCCAGATACCATATTTTTCTTTAGCATATGGCCCCCAGATGCTATCCTGGATTGTGCCTTTGGCAGTCAATGGGTAACTCTATACGTCAAGCTAATAAACCCACTTTTGCACCTCGATTGTTAGTTGTTTATAATTTAGTACAAATTGTACGTTCTCGCTACCCTGGTAGAGAAGGTTATGTAATACTGCGCAAAAAACGGTGAATTTTTGTCAATAAACTGTGAGGCCGATTTTCTCCAAAATTAATATTCCGCAATCGATTTGGATGATATCGCGGGCCCTTGAATTTGAAAACGATATTTTAAAATTTGGTGGTACTTTACATGAAACCGTTGCGACATTTTCAAAATTTTCACAAAAACGTCTCCAATGTTATCTATTAAATTTTGTTATCGGATAGTGTGAAAGACGTTTAAGACGATGGTGCTGATTGTGTTGTTTGAAAACCCTAATGTTTCGAAAACTTATTCGACGTCTTCCTACAACTACAAACACCAAGATAATTTTTTTTAATGAAATGTGTTAATAAAATCATATCTAAAAATAATTACACGTTCAATTTTTCAAAAACAATTGTATTTCTTGCAAAATTTTGTGTTAAACGTAAGTCATGTTTATTGTCTTGAAACCATTTTTTTAAACTCACGATTTTATGATTAAATTTGGCCTGAAATAGCGTACAGGACGCTTACAATAATGGTGCAGGTCTCGTGTTCGTTGAAATGCCTAATTTTTTGAAAATTTTAAAAATTTAAAAAATTTTCGGCGTGTACAACTACAATTGTAAAGATACATTTTTTCATAATGACATATGTTCATTTAAAACAGTTCTTAAAACAAAGTCATATTGAATTTTTTTAAATATATGAGTATTTTTTGTGTAATTTGGCGATAAACCCAGTTGTCCGCCGAGAATATACTGCGCTTCATGAACGTAATACACGTCCGCTCGGCTCTGCGACTGGCGAGGCTGTTTTCCCTTCAGGTTTTGCCTAGCTCAGGTACCTTCTATGTGCAGGTCTCGTTTCGCGCTTTGAGATGCTAATTTTGAAATTTTAATTAAAAATTTGCGTGTACAACTACAATTGTAGGTACATTCATAATGCGCTTTAAAGCATTCGCCTAAAACAAAGTCATATGAATTTCTTAAATATTGGATTGTTAATTACCATAAATAAATAAATGAACGTAATACCAAGCAGTTGAATGCTTCTTAAGTTAGAATTTGTGTGTTTTTTCAAATTTTTTGTTCGTTTCTTACATTTGAGCTTTTGTTATACATCTAAAAATTCATCTTTTAGAAATTATTTAAAAACTATTTTAAATTGCGTCCTTTAGTCGAGTTAAATGTGAAAACGAATAAATTATTTCACTTTGTTTGTACGAATAAATGATTTCGCTTTGCTTGCACGTAGGAATGAAGAGTAATGCATGTAAAAATTGAGTATTTTTGTTGATTATAAACATATATTTTTCGTATCCTCACTTCAAATTTGTTTTTGGCAGAGCAGCTTTGGCGGTCTAAGCCACGAATTAATTTTAGAGGACGATTACCATGGCAACATCACATAAACAAGAAATAACTGTTTTGCAAAGAATATTTATTATTTTAACTTCTTCGTATATATACGTACATAGTAATATATGTAATATAGAGAAACTTATGCAATGCGGTGGAAAATCGATTTCAACATTTTAACGGAAATATACGTTTGGGATCCCCTGATACCAAAAAAAGTTTGTTTGTTTTTTTTTGAGAACGTCCGACCATCTGTCTGTCAGTCTGACTGGCCGTCCGACCGTTCGTCCGTCTGTCGTATGTGAACAACCCTAACGCGTAAACCAGACATACGACCATTTCCAAGTTGAAGAAACCTTGAAGAGAATTTTTTAGAAAATTTTGAAATTGTCTGGGGGGCTTCATGTAAAGTATCCCCATATTTAAGACATGTTTTTCAAAATTTCAAAGCTTCAACTAGAGCCACATGGATAGGGGTTTCTTAAATTTGGCAAATACTTTCTATTGGTTTTTTTGGTTTAAGGATCCACAAAGCAGTAATTCTGGCTACATCACGTATTAGAGGATTTTTTGTTCGGAATATAGCCACTCGATTTATTCACTTATTCGTTGTCAGGTCCCGGCAATGTAATTTTTTCTGCCGAAAATCTGCCGTTTTTTCGCGCAGCGTTCCAAAACTTTCTCTGTAGGGGGAAAATATATATATTTTTCACATTTCGGTTGTTTAAGAACATTTGAAATGGTAGTTGAAGCGGAAGATAGAAATTGTCATGTTATAACATTACATAGCCATTGACAATATCGCGAAAAATTACATGCTATTGTAGTACCTCTAGTTTTTATTTTGGTACGAAATTAATGCATAATTGGTTCGAAATTATAGGCTAGTTGATTTTCAATTTTTGAGAAGTGATTGAGGTCTAAAGAGGCGCTCTCCCGTCGCCTAGCCCCGTCGCCAAGGGCATATCGATTGGTTCTTTATTTTTGTTATAAGTAGTAACAAAGTTGGTATTAAAAAGCTTGAAATGTTTCTTTCACCAGTTCCTATTTATAAAAAACACCAAAGGAAATACAAGTGTTTAATTTACCTGTTCAATAACGAAAATAGTAAAGTAGCATTATATCAATTGATTTGAGGGTTCACTGCCCCTTGATAACAGATTACAAAATTCCTATTTGCTTCAATTGGATACGAAGTGGTTGGCGGGGGGGGGCGGAGTGGTTGCGTGTTAGCGCCCGCGCGGGAGTGGAATTACATTTAGGATTTACCCATACATGTACTTCATGTGCGTCGGACACTCCCCACGCCGCCAATCGTTCTAGGTCTGGGAGTGGGACTCAGTGGAGCTATCGCTGGGAAGGCTCTAATTGCTCGCATCAACGAACCTTATCGGTTTTCCACATCAAAGGACATGTATTTGCGTGAAGTGCTATAAGAACGAGGGGGGGGAACTCTTTACTACGATGTGCAAGTGTCACGATTACTGTTCTAACTATAATTGCATCTGATATAAGAGAACTGCGTCAGTACAAATGATTTATTGCATTGAAACTGATTGTATCATGTTGTCTTGTAAATATAATCGTGTTTCGTAACAGCATGGTTGAAATTATGTGCAGAGCGTTTTGAAAAATATTGAAAAAAGGCAGATGCAAATATGTTTTTCAATTCCCTTTTTTTCCAATTGCTTTACTCAAAAACATTAGATAAAACGCCATTCATACAAAGAAACTTGAATGATGAAATAATCCATTTGACACCTTTCTTAAAAAGCAAACTAAATCTGTAACTGCCAACTAACGAGTTAAATCAATTAATTTTTTGTTTTGTCGCTAGACGAAATTGCACATATTGCAGACAGCAGAGGAAAACTATAATATTCATTGCTACAATTAGATATCTAAGATATATTGGTAGAATTGTATATAATTTATAATAAAGTAACAACAATAAAACAGTACATAAGAAAATAAATGTATCGTTGCTACATCCATTTACAAACAGATTAAACCGAAATAATATTGATTATTAAAATATCATTAGAATTATATTATTCTAACATTAAAGTAAATTGCTTGGCAGAGAGAGGGAGATGTGAAAACAGGGACAGGTTGTGAGAGGGACAAGCGAAGAGAGGGACAGGCGGAGAGACAGGCGAGAGGACAGGGGAGAGACAGGGAGAGAGAAACAGGCGAGAGGAACAGGAGAGGAACAGGCGAGAGGAACAGGAGAGGAACAGGGAGAGGAGGGGAAGAGAGGACAGGCGAGAGAGGAACAGGGAGAGGGAGGCGAAGAGAGGACAGGGAGAGGGAAGGCGGAGAGAACAGGCGGAGAGGAGGCAGAGAGGGACAGGCGGAGAGGAACAGGCGGAGAGGAGGGGCGAGAGGAGGGAGAGGGAACAGGGTGGAGAGAGGGACAGGCGGAGGAGAGGGACAGGCGGAGAGAGGGACAGGCGGAGAGAGGGACAGGCGGAGAGAGGGACAGGCGGAGAGAGGGACAGGCGGAGAGAGGGACAGGCGGAGAGAGGGACAGGCGGAGAGAGGAACAGGCGGAGAACAGGCGAGAGAACAGGCGAGAGAGAAAGAGACAGGCGGAGAGGACAGCATAGAGGGACGCGGAGAGAGGACAGGCGGAGAGGACAGGGTGGAGAGAGGACAGGCGAGAGAGGACAGGCGGAGGAGAGCGGAGAGGACAGGTGAGAGAGGACGGCGAGAGGAGCGAGTGAGTGACAGCGGAGAGACGTCGAGGCAGAGAGACAGGGAATAATTTTAAGAACATCTTTCGCATTAACTTGAAATTTTTTTTAATTTTAACATTAATGCAAATAGAATCGTGTATTCAGTTCTTAAAAAATTATCGAGATAAAAATATGACGCGCTAACTGTTTCCTCATTTACATCAGTTAACTTGTAAATGGTCTTACAAAAGAACCTCAAAGCGCCTAACAATGTATTATGAGAATTAAAAATGAGACGTCTTTTTTAAACCTCTTTAAACGATGCTTTTTCCTTGTGTCTCTTGGAAAGTTATTGCTTTGTTAATTGAAATAATGTGCATGACTCAGATGTGTGAGCACAATTAGGATATAAATTTCATACAAGGAAAATTGTGATGACAAAAGGAAATGAAGATCGCATGTCCTATCTAGCGTTTCTGTATTGAAACAAACGGTCTGATTTGATTTTTAAATTTAATATTTCCTCTGTCCTTCTAACATTATTAAATATAAATTCAACATAACCCGTTCCAAATTTATATAAGAATATGGGCGCCAGGAAAATATTACGTTAATTCAATTATTAAAATTAATCTTCAACTGTATTTCCATTAAATTAACCGGCTAAATGGGTCAATGGGTCTTATAAGAAATAATCGCTATTGCCTACTAATAGCCGATTATTCGATCTGCCATCTGTACAGAGTGGCCGAGGAATCTGAAAAGAAAATATGCATTTCTAGCTACTCATTTGCTGGAATTGGCTAAATGAAAATCATCTTTTCTATTCACAGAAACTTGTAAGTTTATTCAGTGATCATTGGTAACAATACGAAACTTTCGGTCATGACCAGTCTCAAACATACTGCAGCACCCGTCTTCGCGCGCTGTTGACCGATGTCGCCGCGTAGAACCATTTTCAATATTCCCCGATGTCGATGGCTCCAGGTCCAAATACCATCTTCTTTTCTTCCAATCTGGTACAAGTGTATTCAAGTTACTGATCCTCACCGCCTCATAAGTTGATAAGACTTAATTAATTTCCTTTTAAAAGTTTCCAGTTCTTTCTACGCGTATACTTAAAATATTAAAGTCCAGCGAACTATTATCTGCATCAAATACTCCCAGTCCTGTTGCTGACAAATTCACCTAAGTTCACAATTCTAGCTGCTGCACTCGAAATATTTTTAAGTTCCATTTTCCGCATATTACATCAATATTCTAAGCCCGACAACCATACGCTCCAAAGTAGATATTCACAATTCCCAAACTCCCAACATCAATTGTCTACACACGATCCGCACAGCACCACGGCATAAGTCGGAATGCATCCAAATTCCCCTCTTTCAGCCCTTCAAACCTCGGTCCATCTTTCTACTGTTTCTTGTTAGAAAAAATTCCATGCCTAGCCAATCCCTCAGTTACTTACTTACAAATTCAACTAGTCGCGCCCCAGACTGTCATTGTTTTCTCCACCAATCCCCAAACAGTTTACTTTGCCAACTAGCCGCGCCCCGTGGTTCAAAGCAATGATGTTCGTTGACCTTGACAAACACTCGTCTACCGTTGCTATGCCGACATATTTGCCTATGTCTATCCTTACCATTCACCCTGTTAACAATAAATGTGACGCAATACAATGTCCCACATATTGGTGTGTCACAGTATGCATTTTATATGAATTGTTTTAACAGTCGCATTCCAATAGTAAGTGTCAGCGACAGGCCGCAGCGTAGTTTTTTCCCCTCTAGCTTTGTTATGGAGAAAATAATATAGGAAGGAATAGCTTTGACAGCTACAGCTAGCAATGTAACGGCAAATAACCTCCAAGCACTTATTTTCTCAGTGCACTCGTTTACTGTCAACTCCATTTGTAAATGGATTCATCCCAATCTCTTGCAGTGGCATTACCTTACATGATGTTTATTTGTTTCCCGACCTGTCAAAGTGCTCCCTTCTTAGAGTAACTCCTGTATTAATAAAGAGTTACGCTTTTCTCGTGTAGGACTTTTATTATTAGAACCTTCTTAACCTTAAGTGACAGTTTCTTTCCTAACGTTTCTCCTTCTTTCTTTCTATCTTTCTTTTTCCTTTATTAATTTAAATATATATATATATATATATATATATATATATATATATATATATATATATACATATGTATCGTAACTGCCCACATGTCGGTTCCATTGATTTTTGAGAGCACCCGAGAACGTCAAGACACGACAAGATGCAATTATGGCGTTACCGAATTGCAAGAGATTGCGCCAGCAGTAATGGGTATCCCTTGCGAGAATTTATTAGTTTCTGAACGCACTCGCGTAGAATGGAAGCCAATCAAAAATCACTCTTGAAAGTATCAGCACTAGCGCAAAGCACCGCTACGAAAAGCTCTTTCTTTTGCTGCCGACCGCCGATCTGGACACATCGGAATTGTTCATGCTGGACGGAGAGGAGAATTCGCCGTATTTCGACGACAAGAAGCTTGAAAATGGTAATTCGTCTCATCATGTTAAAATAACGATACCATGTATGAGAGAATTGAGAATTTTAAAAAATGAATATTCTGATAATGTTCAATCTCGCGATCAAATTCGCCGCCAAGGCGCAGTCCCTAAAAGCTTTTTTACCACGCGGCCACCCCCATTAAGAACATACTTTCGCCAACCTTCTCAGAAGTCGGTCCCAGAGCATGCCAGCACGCTGCAGCACATTGAAAATCTAACAAAAGGGCAATAAAAGCATTTACTCAGTGTCTTCCGCGCAAATCGCCGTTCCCACGGGCCCACGCCCGGCGAGAACATTGACCGCCGCTTCTCGGCGCCGCCACAGTTGGGGATTAAGCCCTCATTAGCCTAGGGCTGGGCCACCCCGGCGCGCGGCGCCCTTCACTCCCCCCATCGCTCGGTACCTGACAAGCGACCCAGAAATGTATACAAATATTTCTGGGAATCGCTTCGGGCGTCTCTCCCGTTAATGCATCTCGCCGACAAAGAGATCTTCACCACCCCGCTCGCCACCCCGCTCCTTGGCCACCTGGAAGCCAGATGCATCAATTCCCGCGTCTCCCCACTGCCCCCAATAGATCCACCCCCCGTTGGAACGAAATCCCAAAACAAACGGGCCGCCATCGCGGGCACATCACGTGACACCGCCTTCGCTTCAGATCGCCACCAATGTCACGTGACACTCCTCTCCTCGGGCCCAAAGGCGCATCACACGAATAGAGAGCCGATCGCGGGCACGTCAAACTTTCCCACTTTACCATAGGCCCAAATCATAGTCACGTGACTCTCCCCTCCATGGCCTCAATCACACCCTCAAATCAAATAAATACTGCGACTTCGCTCCTACATCAGGGAATCGAAAGAGAATCAGCAGAATCGAAAGAGACCATCGACAGAGGAGAATCAACGGGAGAATCGACAGAGACAACCGACAGAGAATAGACAAATATAATCAACAGAACTTCTCAAACAGCACTACTCAGAACTTCTCAAACAGACTGACTAACAGAACTCACCCAAGTCGGCTGTTCCTGCTTCGCCTATCAAGGCGATTAGTACGGCCAAATGAAGCCTGCCTCAAATTCGTGCCACTCGCGGGCCGCAGCCGCCACCTGGCCGAATTCACGACCAACTCCGCCACCAGCTCCGGTCATCTGAGTCCGCGCCCATGCCAATTCACACCACCGAACTGCCTGGAGCCAACCTCAGCCCGGACATCGACACACTCAGCCGAGTGATTTGGGTTGGTGCCTTCCTTGCTACAAAACTGTAAGTAAGCTAAACCCATGTGTACTTCACGAAAGAAGAGCAGTCTGTAAAACTTTATAAACTTTCAAAGGTCCTCCGGCTTACTATAAACCAAAACCAGTTGTATTTATGAAGTTATTATGCAATTAAATTTACATTTATTCTCATTGCATATTGTCTCTCATTCCCCTAAAGGCAAACAATCCCCTGAAACCTGTTCTGATCCCCGTATGTAGTCGCACTCGCAGCACGGCATCTCCCACGTGCTGCATCTGCTACAGATAAATTCACGTGAACGCATTACGCAGAAATAGACTATTTTTCTATCAACGAGGAAATAATATATTTCAACGTTCAAGAACGTATACTGAAGTGGAAAGCATGTGCTATAGGAAATGTTTCTTTCTATTTCCTACTTTTGTTTGTCTTTCGTCTTGGCTTACCACATAAGAAATTCATTACGCGGAGATATTGCAGTCATATTGTATAAAATTCGAAGTACTGTGGTAGCGATTCACCAGAGCACGTGTTCGCCGAAGCAAAGGGATTGCCACGACCTTAAAAGGATCTGGGTCGCCGTCGCCGCTCCAAGCTGTGGAAATATTTGTTCGAGACGACGTTTTGTGAGTTAGAAAACTTCGCTAGAAATTCTCGAAAAAAAGAACTGTTTCAAAAAACCAGAATTATTACACCACACTATAGAATATACCACACTTACAGACGCAGATAGTCGAGTAATTATATTAAAATCATTTAAACGTTATCTTTTACAATATTGCAGTCGTAAAAGGATAGAGATAGCTAATTCCTGTAAAGAATTGTAAAAATCTATTTATTTCATTTTTTATTATCGATAATATATGTTTTTTATTGTGTTTTCAATTTATTGTTTAATCGTTTTCCAATTGTTCAAAACCAATAATTAGTGAAACAGTTATTATTAATTGTACGTTCATTGCATAACGACATTTTCTTTCTTTGCTAAATTGTATAAAGTAATAATCTACGTGAAAGTGAAACAACGTCTTGTATATAATTCATTCACTATTCAAGTGACAATTTCTTTGAAAGTGTATGTAAAGGGTTATTTGGTATGTGATTCTTTTTCATTATTTTGTGTTTCCATGTATTATATTCCAGATCCTATTTAAATATCTCTCATGATATTACAAACTTTAAATATTATAATTTATAGTTGTTTTTATGATGTACAGTATTTGTTTTTTGTGAAGTGAAGGGTAATATAATTTTATGTAAAGGGTTTATGCAAGTGTTAAAACGCAACTGCAGTTGTTAGGTAACCACGTAATTGCTAAAGGTAGAGCAGGTGATAGAATTTTTCAATGCAATGTGTAAATACTAGATTAGAATTGTATTCAAGTATTTAAGAGAATATATTCAGAACGCTGTTCATAGTTAAAAGATTAACTTGCCTATGTTTTTTTATTACAAAAAACAGGTTAAAAGACGAACCCACTCCTGTAGGGCAGTTAGGACATATAAAACCATTCCTAATTTTTGGTGTGATATTGTCATAACAAGTCACAGGTCTAGTAATACTACTAGGTTACTTGAGTGACCCGCTGTAGGCTTTTTAAAGAATAGTGAAAAGGTAATATATACATATTGATCGGCTAGAAGGCCTTTCAACAGCTTCAAAACATATTTAGTAGAATTTACCGTTTCTCTACAGAATTCCACCTCGTACCGATAACAATGCCTTTCAAAGTATAACCAGATTATCAGTAGTCCAAAGCACTGTCGTCGACACTAGGAGATTTACCAGTTCGTAGCCGAAGTCACCAAAGACCAAGTAGATATTCAGTGGCGCGCCTATCCGACAAAGGCAGGATTACTTTATACAACTATAAACACTCTTGAGCGCACTTATAAAACCAGTCTGTTCCGGTGCCCGTGGCTCCTTAAACATTGCCCACTACGTTCCTAGCAGCGTCTCGCCTGACTCCTGTTCCAGTGACTGCTTCCGCTGCCGTGGCGAGCCGTACTCCTGGCGCTGCCCAGCTGCACGCGCGTCAACTTCGAATGCTTTTATGCATCCACAACAGATGTCACTGGAGTGCCTCTGCCCTGGAGGATCTAGAATTTGAGTTCCGGCCTACAACATACTACAAAGAGTAGCTGACCCAATGGTTTCAGCACTTTCGATGAACGCCGAACCAGGGCCGCCATGTTTGTTTGCAGTCAAAACATGAGAGGTGGCTGGTGGTGGCGTGTAAAACTGTTGTAGAGAATCGTCGGGTTGTTTGCATCATATCTTATTTCTATATTGTTGTCTTTTCATTTATCACCATTTAAAGTATATCAGTGGTTATAATAATAATATTCAATGTCTTCAGTAAGTTTGGCATTCATTAACTGTAAAAGTAGTAATCAAACCACAAATATATTATTTTTCTTCTTTTTGACGAAGAACATCAAAAGATCTAAGAGCTATCTTTCCATCATAGTGTAACACCCTCCGCTGGTTATCTCTATAACCACCCCGAGCGGTGCTTTCTCAGGGCCGAACTCGACTTACCTGGTGCCGAATGTAGATCGCAGCATTGCCCGGCTGCCCCCATTGAAATTGATATCAGGAGCATGCGTGACGTGGTCGTCAGCATGCATAACTCAGATTAAAAGACATATCTGCTAAAAAAAGACGTAAATTTAATTTACAAAAGTCAGATCGGTGAAGTCGGATTGCATGAAAAATCTTACAAACGAACTTACATCTAATTTTGCGGCACGGTGTTCTACGGATCTATGACTATTTGAAGAGTGTCTGTGAAAAGTGATATTCAGACTAATGTGGCTCACTGAGACAAATAAGTAATGTTTGATAATCATAAAATTGTTGCGGGGTAATGTGGACACGACCTCAGCCAAATATTTGTTGATAAAAATTCATTAAATAATATTTGTTCGTTATTTCCAAACTGGTAGCAAAGAAGACCGTTTAATAAGTTTGGCATTTATTAACTGTAAAATTAATAATCAAACCACAAATATATTATTTTTCTTTTTCACGAAGAACATCAAAAGATATAAGAGCTATCTTTCCATCATAGTGTAACACCCTCCGTTGGTTTTCTCTATAATCACCCCGAGCAGTGCTTTCTCAGGACCGATCTTGACTTACCTTGCTTACCGGGTGCCGAATGTAGATCGCAGCTGTAGGTGACTTATATTCGGATCGCATTTTAGAAAGAATTCTAAAGAAAACGATTGTGGTTCTGGTATACATAATAATATATTAACTCAAGTTAACGCAGAAATACAATAAAATGGTTACACTTTTCAAAGACCCACTCTTAAACACGACCTTCGCGTTCCCAACTAGACATTAAATGAAAATGCAACTAAAACTGCCCTTTCTTTGATTTGTACAAGCTTAATTATTCTTTACGATTGATTTCATAACTTTTCCCTATTGGACCAGCTGGTGTGAGAATACCCTCCATCCTGATTACGAAATAATCACAAAGTTCTAATTATTCTACACTAAACTATTTACATTTCTTACACACTGATTAATTAAAGTAGCCGTTTAAATAATTTATAATTCAAATCATCCATACGAATCCTTGTTGAAGAAATAATTTCATTTGCATTCATTCACAACAAAAAAGCCTTTGCTTGAAGAAAACAAAATTATACATTCCCGCCTGAGATATGGCATAATATTCTGGGGAAGCTCATTCTTTAGTTCCCAGACATTTAGATTGGAATAGGAAATTATCCGAATAATGAAAAAATCCCATCCACATGATCCGTGCAAGCCTCTTTTCATTGAGCTTGGAATCTTACCATTGCCTTGCCTATTTATTTATGAGTCTGTAGTATTTGTCAAACTGACTTACTTAATGGTGGGAACTTATTTTCTATTGATATTTATAGTTACAACACTCGACGTAGAAATCATGTTCATCAAGTGTCAGTATCAACAGCTCACTACAAGAAATCCACATACAATACATGTACGTTACTTTACAACTCATTGCCAGATCAAATTAAACAATTAAAATTGGTACACAAATTTAAGTTAAAAGTAAAATGTTTTCTGCTGCAAAACTGTTTCTATACAATTAGAGACTATACTGATCGTCAAAAAGGAAAATAATGTTTACTTTAACAAAAACAAAATATAGTACGAGTATAATGAATTAGTCTACATTTGCATTATATAATTTAAAAAAAGACTCAATATGCCTGTAACAAATAATGTACTTCCGGGTCAATGACCCCCATTTCGATCGGGTTTTTGTCCATTTTCCCTGATCCATTGAGCAAATGCTGAGATGGCCCCTTGATTTGCTTCTGGACGTAAATGTAGCTTCACTATGCGCACGTTTTGTTGAACTTTCCTTTGGCTTGTAGTGGTAGTAGAGCTTAGGGTGAGTTTCTATTTTGTTAACAATACAGACAAATCAAATCTGTTTGTTCCTTTACTGTTAAAAATACGTTTTCTGTAATTTTGCAACGAAAATATCTAGTTTTTGAAATGTTAATCCCTCGCTTTTTTGAATTTATTATTATTATTACTATGATTTTTCATCTTTCAACTATTAATAGTTAAATTGTTGGGAAGGGACTCTGAAACTCAAGAAAGCGTGCGCAGATGATTTACTCCCCCATACGTCACATACAGTTTTTGACTGTTTTTGACTAAATAAATAAATAAAATAAGGCATAACAGAAAGTTAAGCTGTAGTGTGTACACATCCTGAAATATACAGGGATGGGTGTACGATTACAATGTGTGTGTGTGTGTGTGTGTATATATATATTGTGACGTACCGGTTAGCCCGGCTTGTTCGCAGTAAATTTATTTGCAAGGGACAGTTGCTCTTTTTCGTGAATGGACTCGGGGTTATTAATCGGACACCACTGTTCCGTGAACAAAAAAAACATGAATTATTAACCGTTTCTTGTGGCTAGTGAGCGCCCTCTGGCAACCGTTCTGCCGCGTGCTTACTTGTCGTATCGCCGTTTCTTTAGGCAGAAACGGGGTGCATTTCCATATATATATATATATATATATATATATATATATATATATATATATATATATATATATATATATTATATTTGTATGTGTGTGTGTGTTTTTATGTTTTATGTGTGTATGTGTGTATATATCAAATATTTGAATAATTGATTATGTGATAATTGGAAGAATTGAATTAATGTCAATGTGATTAATAAGAGAAGAAGCATAGGTTTATTGGAGCACATTTTGTGAACGGTTAGAAATAGATGGTAAGGGCGGAAAATTGCGCAAGTTATGTTGTGAAGAAATGGGGTTTGTTGTGGAAGCAATAGAAGTGTTGGACCTAGGAGAAGGTTTATTTCTCTCTATTGGATTATTTGTAGCTGAAGAAATCCTAGGATTATAATTCTATTTGATTTATTAATCTTTTTTTTAATACAACCTCTACATTTAGCAGTATGAAATTGTAAACAATTTACACATTTAGGAATATAATTTTTCGGTTTATTACAATGGGAATAATGATCTTTATCTAAACAACGTACACAATGAGGATCTAATTTGCAATTGGCGTGTGTGTACTTAAAAGTTTGGCAATTTTTACATGGAACAGGTATTGTTTTCACACGAAATTTTATTGAACTGAATTGAATATTACTGTTAAATCATTTTTTTATTTTAATTATTTAGATACTTTGTTCATAGTCTGTTAACTCAATAGCACACATACCAATTTATTCACGTACTTTATTTTACAGACAATAGCCTGATAAGATTTGAAAGGATTTAGATAGTTCACATGTAATTTCTTTATTTGTGCAAGATATGGGGGTATCATATATAATTGCTGCTAAAGTGTGTCTTGTTGGGTCACGATATATGAAATATTGAATTTTATTTGAATCACAGTAACTTCTATAATTTATAAAATCATCTATAGAGTGAAAAAATATTGAAATATGATCAGATTTAATTTTAGTACTAAAACATTTTGAATTATTTTTTTTTAAGTTTTGAAGAATGTTTGAAGATTTAAATTGGGGGATTTTTATATATTTAATTTTAATTAAATGATTTAACCATCTAATAGTTGCGAATATAATGTTTGACTCTACATTTTAATAGCAATATTAATAAACATTTTAATTTTCATCCACTAAAAAGAAATTGTTTCTTTTTTGCAATTAATATTAATAAATTGATTAATGAACATCTTGGACTAAAAAATAAATCATAATAACCTTGAAATAGATTTTATCTACATATTCTACAAAAAATGCACTGAAGTGATTTCAGCTTCAGCGTATCTGGTAACAAATGAGACATGATAGAAAATAATTCGGCAACATACTGTTGCATGCCACCAATTAGTCTCCCGTCTAGTTAGATAGTCTCCCGAAAATCTCACTAAGGCAACTCTACGTCGTCAAAAATCTCCTCGTAGGGGACGTTGCCCACGATGGCCACGGCGAACTGCCGAATGACTTGCGCTGCCGCGTCCACGAACGGCTGCCCCAGGTCGTCAACCACAGCACGCCAGTTCTCGTTCAGGAAGGTGTTGATTGTAGCGCCTGCGAACACAGCACGAATTGGAGCAATTGTATATACAGACCTCTATTTCTAAAGCCTGTTTTACACGGTCATTTTTCATCTTTTTTCATCATTTTTCTATACAGAAACTGGCTGGAAAAATGACGTTCGTTTCTCCGCGTTTTGTTTTGGTCCCGAAACTGAATGAACGTAATACCAGCGTTTTACACGGTCATTTCTTGTCTGTACTTAATCGTGATGAAACTACTTCCAACCGCAAAAACCGCTGAAGATCTAACATTTGAACATCACATCTCGGTGACGATTTAAGTTAGGTTATAGTGGGACTGAGCATGGAACGCGACATTAAAAGAAATGCTTCATAAATCTGTTTCAATGCCTTGTAACGAGGTTATAATATTGACATTGGCTGCATTTAAAATTCCCGCTAATATTGGGACGCAACCAGGGGTCTGAAGCTCATTGGCTGAAGTCGGATTTGATGCGAAAGAACCCTCCCTGGAAGGCCAAAGCGCGCGCAGCAAGATGACAGGCATGTTCAACTAGGAATGTTAGCAATCGGCGGGGCGCGGTAAGATTTAGAAGTCAGATTTGATCGTATTCAGATTCAGGAATCAACACGAGATTGTAAATATGTGGAAGTATTGTATAGACTAGGGCTGCTCAAATGACGTGTCTCAGCCCAGTGCTGAGATGCGGGCCGCCGGTGTGTCTGTCGCCTGCTTGTTGAGCCAGCCCGGCGAGGGCGCTCGGGCTCCATCAGCTCTAGCTTAATGAAAGACGAGTGCACGTAGACTACAGCAGAGGACTACAATGGACAGATTAGTCTGAATACTGGGATTCGAACTCCCATGTTCTAGACCACAGGTTTTGATAAAAAAAACACAGTCATGATAGAAATGCCATCAAGTGCGAGAGGATTATAATGAAGGAATAAAATCTGTATCGAAACCATTTCTATCGTAAAAAGGAAACTAACACTGATATGCTCTCATTAAGTATACTACTTGTACTGGAACTAAATGAAATTGATTTTGTTTCGGGTAAGACTTTGAAATCTGCTCATAATTTTGTATACCTTGTCAACAACGTACAGCAAATATCTGAGGGCAAACATTTTCTTACAATTTCTATATTTCCAATGGTAGTTTTTTCTCTGGACGGGAAAATAACTACAAACAACTTGCAATTAAATGCTTTGTTATAATTCATTTCTAAATGTTGTAATAAAATGTAGAATAGCTGTGTTGAACTGTATCAAAATAGAAACCAAAATGGAACTGAAACATATATTTTATTATGTAAAACCCAGTGTGAAATATTTTACTCATCGAAATCGAAACGTTTATCAAAAGTGTTTGATGCTATTAACATAATCATAAGCGAAGATATTTGGCGAAATATTGTCTCATTAAGCACTTCATTCAGGCACTCACGTCGGGAACTCACTTCAGGCTCCTACTACCTATGCCTTGAACTCGTCTATTTCACATGAATTCTTAGAAAGAAGCAACACGCGTGGTTTTGACAAAGCCATTTTTTATGGAGAACCCCTCACCACGCATTGTTTGTGCCGCTGCTGCTAGTTGACCCTGCCCTACCGTCCTCTCTGTTCTCATCCCGCGATCGACATTCACGCCTTCCACACGATACAATTACAAGCGTAATTTTTTGAGACTCGGTAAATCGAGGAATCGTTGTGCATTGTTTCTTAGAATGATAATCAAAAGCTGAAATGATGTAAAATCAATACTTTAAGTAATGTTCTTTACACCAAGCTCATCATGAAATTATAATAGTAATTAACGAAGCGTGTGTATAAAGAGGTGTATAATTGCAAGAATGGTATGTTCAAGAAAACGAGCGACGATAGGAGCGAGTTTTCTTATATACCGTGAATGCAATTATCCCCCTTTATACATATGTTACGGTCAATATTTTTTGTTTCCATTTACGAATAATTAAAATTTTATGAAATTCAAGCGCATCATTTACACGCGAGGTATGCATTTCATGACGTAGTATTGCTTCTGTAAAAGATCTATTTTAGTGGGCCTAGCATTGTTTTTGTTTCCACGACATATTTGCAAGTGGAAGGTACTAAACATATTGCGGGTAAAATATTGAAAGCTGACCAAGGCAAGTAAACATTAATTCCAACGAAAACTAAATACAGTTATGAAAGAGATAACAACATGTATACATATTAGGGAAAAAATAGTCACCTCTGCCACAGTTTTGATATATTGTTTTTTTCAGAACTGGTAAACACAACTGTCGTTTAAATTTTTTATATTCTTAATCCTAAGACCAAATGTTTTACACGTAGAATATTTAATTTTTTCACGTTAAATATTTTAGGTTGTTCCATACGTCAGCTAACTTATCGTTTACTTCCCCAATTTAGTTTTATTCATTCGTTGTGTATATGTAGCTGTTGTAGGAACGTAGTATAAGATGATTTTTGTTCATGTTTCATGACCGACTGCAAATATCTTGGTTATATTTTCTTAGTTTCACGATTTGGCTCCGTTTCTGAATTCTGATTGGTAGGTGTGTCGTTTTAGTTGCACGATTGAATTTTAACTCCTCACATGCTACTAACATAAAGATAATCAACAATTTTTCATGGAGTTAACGAACATATTTAGTTAACTAAACGGAAAAGAATATTTATACTCTCGTATTATACGTGAATAATTCGTAAAATATCCCATCAGAAATACTATATCAGCGAATATTGAATTTCTATAGAATACACAAGAAAAGTATTGAAAATGTTTTTTAATATTTCTCAGAAGGAGAATGTTGTTAAAACGAGATTTAGAGTACGTAGAAAAAATCCTTTAAAACGGTTTGTAATGATCACATGATATAATTCTGTAATTTAACTTACTTATGTCCGTATCAATGGCTCAAAAAAGGATTCGTATTTCAAACAATATAGTCTGTTTTATTTCCTGGTTGTATGTATTAATGCCCTCATGAAACGTTAAGGAGTATTAACTTTACCGTCATTTTATGTGTAACATATTTTGTCGTTTTGAACGGTGCAGGGGTACAAGGCTGTGTAAATCTTCAAAAGGTTTTTAAAACGTTTGGTATGTCGTTGGTTTTTTTATGCAGCTGGGCGCAGAATGCATAATGACTAACTATTATAATGGATAAAACTTCTGAAACAAATTGATGCCACAAAATATTTCAAACATCTTGCCGTGACACATGTCGTGAAATTATGTATAAAACTCTCAATCGCCCTCTGTCTACATTTTAAGTTAATATTTTTGTGAACTTACATATTGAATGCATCATGCATTTAGTGTGTCCAGATATTATAAATATAAAACAATTTGGACCACACTAACCTTATTGCATCATTAAATACCTGGATTAAAATCAGAAAGACTCTGCCTTTGCAAGCCCTGATGTCTCTACTGGAGAATAATATTAAAAAAATGTATATTTATTCAAAAACCAAGATTTTAAAAGAATTGTTTCTAAATGACCACATTATGTGTTGTTAAATGGCTCGTTCGTTCTGCAATAATCGCCAATTATAAGTACATTAAGTACGTTAACAGCAAAGAGATCAAAAGTTGTACAATTATGTCGTTTCTTACCTAATTGTTTGTCTCCATTAAACAGATTATCCATTGTGAAGTGAGCTTTAGAACAATTAAATTTGGCACTATTTTCAGGAAATGTGAGATAATAATGATCTCCTCTTTTCTCTATATCATATTTTTGCTGAAAATCCATAACGGCATTATCTGAAACAAATGAAAAAAAAGTATCACTCTATTGAATGTTTTTTCACAAACTTCATTATTTTCGGACTAGAGACCAACTAAGTCTTTAATAACACTTGTCGACACGGTTTTCTTCATAAGAAGTCTAGTGAATCTAGTGCATTTCGTGATACTGAATTTAGACATGTTAAGATTTTTCTATTAATCACAGTGTTTTTTGTCAACCACTTTTTAAAATATGACTTTAACATCTACTGCTATTGCTAGTGCTATTGCCAGTGCTATTGTTAGTGGTATTGTTAGTTGTATTGGTATTGGAATTGCTATTGCTATTGCTATTGGTATTGCTATTGGAATTGCTATTGGTATTGCTATTGGAATTGCTATTGGTATTGCTATTGGTATTGCTATTGGATTTTTGTATTGTTATTGCTATTTCTATTGGCATTAATATAATTTTGTATTGGTTTCGAAGTTTGGCGCATGCCAGATTAATAGATTTGCTGTTCGAAGCTATCGTGTTATTCATGTTAATAATTCATGTTAAGCATGCCAAACGGGAAAGTTTCAAGAAGTGCATTGCTAAAAGAGTGCATTTATGGAGAAAATTCTCGGCGAACTAGCAATTTTTTTTCCATTGTTGTGAAAAGGTGGTAAACTGTGCAAAACTGATTTCTTACAAAAACACTGCAACTTATACAAAAATTGCGAAAGAAGTGAGAAAACTATTTAAACCGTCTCCAGCAAGTGCAATCAAAAGATGGACATAGGACTGAATTTCAGCACTGACTTGTGGAAATCCGCAAGTTTTCCATTTTCAAAACTTGACAATCCAACATTTAACCTGTTTAACCAACAAAATATACAAAATATAAAATTCCACAGGAGTCCACTCTTAAGAAATACGATATAACTCTGCAATATATTTTGGCGATTGAAGAAATTAGATTTATTTTTAGACAATTGTGTTCAACCTTTATGTAGTATGTATTGCTTGTATATTTTAATAATATTTAATGATAATGCCCATTTTTCTGCCTATTTTTAAGTTGACTGCCTATTCTCCTGCCTATTTTCGATATTTTTATTGCCTACATGTCCAAGTTCTACTTGTAACACTTGTTTACGTTTATCAGCGCCAGTTGAATGAACGTTTTCCTACGCGGGTTTTATGCATTTGCCAAATAGGGGTTTATTGTTTGACGATTTCCTTGAAAAAATGGTCACTTAAAAAATTATATTACGATTATTTGATTTTTAAGTTATTTTTCATACATTTATGACTCTCAATTAGTAATTTATTGTGATTGACAAATACAATCAATTGTTACAATAAAAAGTACTGATAAAAATATTGTATTAATTGTATTATGAGTATCTGAAGTATTTTAAAAATGTATGGATTTAGCTATCCAAAACCTAATGTATTATGAGCATGTATTTAAATACTTATTTACAAAGTAATTTGGCAAACTATTTAAATACTAATCTTTAAGTATTTTCTCAAACCCTGTATCGACTTTTACTTATACTGTATTTATTTATTTAGTCAAAAACAGTAAAAACTGTGACGTATGGGGGAGAAAGTCATCTGCGCACATGTTCTTGAGTTTCATAATGCCTTCTCAACAATTAAACTATTAATAGTTGAAAGATGAAAAAATAAATAATAATAATAATAATATAATAATAATAATAATAATAATAATAATAAATTTTAAAAAATCGAGAGATTAACATTTCCAAAATTACATATTTTCGTTACCGAATTATAGAAAACTAATGTGTAACGGTAAACGAACGAACAGATTTGATTTTTCCACATTGCTAACAAAATAGAAACTCACCCTCAGCTCTAATATCAATACAAGCAAAAAGAAAGCTCAACAAAACGTGGCATAGTGAAGCTACATTTACGTTCAGAAGCAAATCAAGGGGCGATCTCAGCATTTGCTCAAAGGATCAGGAAAACTGGACAAAACCCGATCGAGACCCGGTCATTGACCCGGAAGCTGAAGTACATTACTTGTTGCAGGCACATTAAGTCTTTTTAAAAATTACACAATGCAAATGTAAACTAATTCATTTTACTATATCATTGTTTTGTTAAAGTATTTTTTTTTTCTTTTTGACGATCAGTATAGTCTCTAATTGTATAGAAATAGTTTTGCAGCACAAAAGATTTTACTTTTAACTTAAATTTGTGTACCAATTTTAATTGTTTAATTTCATCTGGCAATGCGTTGTAAAGTAATGGACATGGATTGTATGTGGATTTCTTGTAGTGAGCTGTTGATACTGATACTTGACGAACATGATTTCTATGCCGAGTGTTGTAACCACAAATATCAGTGTTACATGAAAATATGTGCCCACCGTTAAGTAAATCAGTTTTGACGAATACTACAGATTCGTAAATAAATAGGCAAGGTAATGGTAAGATTCCAAGCTCAATGAAAAGAGGCTTGCACGTATCACGTGGATGGCATTTTTCATTATTCAGATAATTTTCTTTTGCAATCTAAATGTCTGGGCACTATATCTTTCTACTATTACTCTACTATGGCACTGTATCTCTACTATTACTATATATTACTATCACTATTACTACTACCACTACATTTACATCTACTTCGACTATTACTGCACCATCTACTAGATCAAGTACTACTGCATCTACTATTTCTACCACATGTACTACTACTATTGCTACTGCTACTCCTACTCCTACTGCTACTGCTACTGCTACTACTACTTTTACTACTGCTGGTATTGCTACTAGTATTGCTATTGGTAGTGCTATTGGTATTGCTATTGGTATTGCGATTGGTATTGCTATTGGTGTTGCTGTTGCTATTGCTATTGCTACTGCTACTACTACTGCTACCACTACTTCATCTACCAATAAGTCATCTTCCACTACCACTACCACGACTACATCTACTGTTACTACTTCTACCAGCAGTAGAATCAGTAACAGTACTATATTATTGTTATCCCGAATGTTTCACTCTCTGCTCTATGTTCAGGAACATTCACTTGACCATTGCTGGTCTGGGCTCGATCGATCTCGCAGAGACAAGACACGAACGAATTTCTTTCAAGATATTTCAGTCAATTGATTCCCAAGTAGTACATGCCAGGAATTCTCTTACTATTCTGCAGCTGTACATGCACTGTGTATTTTGGGATTAATCCTGTGATGCACTGTGGTGCATTGGTTGTATGTCGATATTCTGATGTAATAGTCTCAATTGACGACGAAGCTCTTAAGCCAGCGGTACATATTTCTGAATTTTCAAGTGAATGCAGATTCTAGATTGGTATTGGTGATGACTGCAAAAGCGATTATTATGGCTATTTTCTTGAAGTTGTTTAGACTTTTATATAAAGCCTGTTGTTTGAAATTGTGGAATTAAGGATTATGTTTAGAATATGGGACATTACAGGTCTCATATCCGTATTTTTTAACTAAGCGTTCATGAATTATTTTACCCATATTATCGTGACTAACTTTATAGGCGGTAGATGCCCATACACTACAACCGGAAAGCATGTGCTTGATGTTTTCATGCTGTGCACCGCATCTTCTACATTCATCCTCTACTGTGTACTGGTCTCTTATTATGTAGCGTAAGTAATTTCTTGTTGCCATAACCTGGGCTTGAATGGCTATCATAAAGCCTTTTGTTTCTGGATACAGTAATCCACGCGTTAATAACCTGTTAGAATCTTTAAAATCTGTGTTCTGTCCGGATAGTTCATTGGGATGTCTACCATGTAACTCTTTTTGACACCACTGCTGCATCAGCCTTTTATTGCTTGTGTACTGTGGTTGAAACAGAGCATTTGCAAGATTTAAAGAGATGATACTGAAATCAGCCTCTACTATAGCCTTGTGCAATGTCGATGTTTCTACCCTCTTAAGGAAGTACTTTCTCATTAGATATATTGGGCTGGTATTACTTTTGGCTATATTTGTAATGCCTCGACCTTTTTCACGTGGTAGATTGATCATCTCAACAGTAGATTTAGAATGATGATATCAATATTGGGTCATTTAGCTTCTTACATGTCTGTCCATTGCTTCAAGGTCTGTCTGACTCCATTTTATTAAGACCATTGAGTAGATGATCACAGGAACAGCGTATGTATGTATAGCAGTGACAATATTTCGCGAATTCAAAGATGTTTTAAGAACATTTGTTGGTCGATTCTTGAATTCTGCGGTTATACGTTTCATTACTTCCGAGTGGACTACTGTTGGAGACTGCCCTATACCAAGATACTTATACAGTTCATCTTGTTCTAATGATTTAATAAGATCACTACTAAGCTTCTCATATTTCAGTCCCCTCGTCAATTTGCCACGCACCACGTTAACCGTTCTACACACATATATACCAAAATACATTCCAATGCCTTCAGAGAAAGTTTCGGTGATATTAAGGAGCTGCTTCAGCAAACTGGCTGTTGATGCCTACAGCTTTATATCATCCATATATGCCAGATGGGAAAGTCTGTATGAGGAGTGCTGACTCTTTATCTCATAGCCGTATTTACCGTATGCTGTTGAGGATGATAGACTGCGGGTTCAGAGCCAAGCAAAACCAAAATGGGCTCAAACAATCTCCTTGGAAGATACCACGGTTGATGTTAATTTTATTGTGAAAATGTTGACTTTCCTGGTTTTGAATACAATTTGTCTTCCACACTGTTGTTAGGGTTGCACAAAAGTCTATCAACATGGAATGGATTTTGTACATTTTAGCACGTCTATAAGCCAGTCATGTGGGACCGAATCATAAGCTTTCTGGTAATGTAAGTACGCTGCAAATAAATTTCTTTGCTTATTACTTGCAAGACTTTCAAGACTACTGAGTAAATAATTAGTGGTTCTTTACAGCCTAGCGATCCTTTCTTACATTCTTTTTGTTGTTCTGCTAGATTGTTACCACTACAGTGATCTTTCAGGATTTTGGACACGCATGATGTTAATAGTTTGTAGAACGCGATCAAACATGTTATAGGCATATATCTTGCTGGATTACGACTCCTGGAACCCTTCGATATGAGATACATCAAACCTGTGGCCAGATGACCCGGAATACGTTGTGGTTCTTCAATATAAGCATTTATACATTCAACAAACTTACTGTGCAAAGCTGATAAATTCTTCAGCCAAAAATTATTAATTTTATCGCTTCCAGGGGTCTTTCTATTCTTTAGTTTGGCAAGAAAGGGCTTTATTGTTTCAATATGGAAGGTGGCCATGGGCATAACTGTTTCTGCTGATTTGCGAATTGTTTCTAACCAGCTAGCTTCAGCGTTATATTTACTTTCAGCTACCCATATACCTCCCCAGTAGCCTTCGATTTCTTCTTTCGTTGGCGTCCATTTTTTCTCAGAAAGTGTAAAGATTTACACAATACTTCCAGGTCTCTTTTGAAGTTGACATTATGCTCCTTTCTCTTCTGACGTTTTTATAATGACTTAATCGTTTTGAATGCGCGCTCAATTTTTGCTTGACTGTGTCTAGATATTCAGATGGTATGCTATTTGGTTTATCAAATTCAGTTTGTTTGCTGTACGTTTCGCTAACAGCGTGCATTTTCTTTTCTAGTTTCTTATATATGTCGTTGATATTTATTATTATTATTATTATTATTATTATTATTTACACATATGCCATAAATAAGATTTATTCTAAATTTTACACTTACAATTAGATACATTTTACATTTACAGATTTTATATTTAGGAAAAAGGACATAAATACCAGGAGGAAGTTAATGTAAAGTATTTAAAGTACTGACCGAAAACGAACACTGCCTTGCCGTCTCCTTTAATGGGAAGTAATAATACTTTTCCATCAACTGTGTAGTCGCCTGAAATTTCCAGACGTGGAATCCGACAAACACACGAATAAACCAAATTCTTTTGGTCAATGCTGAAAACAGAAAAAAATAAGATGATTTTGGAACAATTTACAATTCAGGTGAAAATTGAATAAAAAATTGTTATTAAAAAGCCCTTGTATTCTTCAACTCATGAATTTATTAACTGACGATAAACAATTCCAAACTTGCTTTTGCTGTTCAAAAGCATCTTTCATTTATTTTTATTGTGTCTGGTTTACAGATAGCGGCCATTTTTGTTTTACGCCGTGCGCAATTTTTCGCGTTTGTAGAGGTTTACTCTTTCCAAAATTAGTCAGCTGTGGTTTGTTCTTGCTTTCTAGAATAAAAGGCAAGGAAATTTATGTACATAATGTGAATTTTTTTCGAGATGGTCGAGTGACCAATTAATTAAATTCTGGGCGATTTAAAATAGATCCTTATGCTTGGATTTTCGTAACGTGGCGCGTGAGGGCCATGTCTAGACGATGGCACGGATTTTCGCGTCTTTCTCGGTCCTACCGCTAGATGTCGCTTGGCATGCTTGATACTGTTGTGATCATTTGACATCAGGCGGCACGATCGAGAAAGACTCTGGCCTACATTTCGAATTATTACATACCAACCTTATAGGTTTTTATTAGTGAAATATTTGCTACTAAATCTATGAACCAAGTTCGATATCCAGAGAGTAATTTCCCAAACAAGGAATAGAATTATATAATCTCAGCCTTCAATTTTTCTGTGCTTTTCCACCTAACAGTACAGTTACTATTTGTAAAATATCTTTGGTAAGTAACGAACCCCTTGAAAATTACACCCTCTTAAAAATTAGAATTTTCGATTTTTTCCAAATTTTCATTTGTAATATCTCTGTTGGGGACCAGATAAAAATCTGAAAATTTCTCACACAGAAGATGGCTATAATACGAAACTTTACTAAAAATGTCAACTTTTAGATTTAATTCAAAGTATTTTTTAAAAAATTGTAAACTTTCGCCAAAAAGGCTTCATTTCTACATTAATAATACGTTTTGACAAGTAGCAATCATTATTTGGAAGCTATTTTAAGCTAAAATTCATTTTGATTTAAAATAATTAATTAAATTTTATTATTAATAAACATAAAAGTTGCGTAATCTATTTTGAAAATTACTTTACTTTAAATCAAACTTACTTCTTGACATCTACGTTTGTAATTATAAATATGGTAATTTTGATGTCAAAAGCTGAACCGAATAATATAAAAATAGTTTATAAAAGATAACAAATAAAAAAATGGGGCACGGCGTAAAACAAAAATGGCCTCTATTTGTAAACCAGATACAATTTAAATGAATCAAAGATGCTTTTGAACAGCCAAAACATATAAAAAATTAAATACAAAATATGATTTTTTTTCGAGAGGGTCGAGCGACCAGTGCTGGACCACTGAAAATGGATTGACACATAAGTAGAAGTGAAAAAAGTTGCAGTAACTGGGATGATGCATTTTACTTAAATACATTCCAATTGAAAATAATCTAATGTAGGTATAGCATAAATAAATGGACAATAGGAACTAACGTTTTGCCAATTACAAGTCCACGGGATATTTTGGCAGATACACTTTCTGAGTCAGTGAACATATTTCGTGGACCTGCTAACACCAGTACAAAATGAATTACCTTCCAATCACGTACACAAATTGCATGTTTAACTTCCAAGTCATGAGAGTTCCTCCACGTTGTAATTAGCAAAACGAAATCGTGTTCGACCTCCCCTGCAAGTTTTAGGAGTAAATAATATTTATCCTATGTCATTCTGTTTATGAACCAAGAAAGTATCCTCAATAATAGCCGCCTTGATAGTTAAGCCATGAAAGCAATAGACAGAAAATCAGAAGTTCTTAGTTAGATATCCAATTGGGGTGCTTAAATTTTTGTACAGTAGAAAGAGAAATACTTGTGTGCTGCTTACCCTATGCTGATGAGTTCTGTATTGGCCAAACCCTTCAGTACAATGTTGCGGCAATGCATATCCAATTGATTTCCTGATTGAATCCGAACTTCCGTAATACTCAGAGGATCAAGGGAAGGTAGACGTATTGACGGATCACCTGAAAAAGAAATGGGCAGAAATGTTAAGTAAATTAAAACTTTGGCAAACCACATCTTTAATACCTGTTTGACTGTATTAAAGATGCGTCAAAGGTCGCAATTTTTTTCAAAGCTCTTATATATCCCGCGAGTTTAAACATCTTTAAGAGTAATATACAACACTACATTCTTTTACATTTATTGGAATTTAAATCTTCCAAATTCTCTCAAGTGTGTATCATCATACTCATCAAAATGTTCCAACCTGAATATAATTCATATCCCCCTCAGAAGTATGTAAATTCATTTGAAGCCTCAAAGTCAGAAAGTCCCCCGGTCACCATAATATACCTAATTAAGCTTTAAAAGAATTTTAAAAAACAGCTACATCGAGTCTATCTTAAATGATGCATTAAGACTTGGTTATTATCTTTCCATGTTAAAGAAGGCAATAATTCTTTCTTTCATTAAACCAGGTAAAAATCCGAAACTCCCCATGAATTATCACCCTGTAAGTCTATGGCCATCATTGGCCAAAGTGTTTGCAAAAGTATTTTTGACTCGCATTGACACCTTTCCGGCCAAATCACGCCACCATCCGTCAAGTACTTGGACTTGTTGAATTTATTGCATCAAGCTTCGTGGCTAAACACCATGCTTTGGCTACGTTTGTGAATGTATCTCAATCTTTTGACCGTGTCTGGCACAACAGTCTATTTTACAAATTACAATCTCTCGGCACTCCTACTTACCTTCAGAATATTATTCATAGCTTTCTTGAAAACAGAACCTCCAAAGTTAAAGTAAACAATACTCTATCTCCTAGCTACGAAGTAAAAGGAGGAGTCCCTCAGGGCACTGTACCTTCACCCATCCCATTTTCACTATACATAGCAGACACTCCTCACCCCTAAGATGACAACATGACACTCTCCGCAGACGACACTACAATTTTCAAATCAAACTTTGACGTTTATTTAGCTCACGATTCTATTCAATCCTACTTATATTACAATACCATCTGGACAAAAAAGTGGCGTATCGAATTGAACCACGAAAAATCTCAAGCAAAAATATTTTCCCTTCGTAGGCTCTCCTACTCTCCCATCTTTACAAATGAATAATATCTTGGTCTTCTGGCTTCTTAATTCCACATCAGTTAAATATCGGTGTGTGGTACTAAACAGAATACTCACTTGGAAGCAACATATTTGATACATAGTAACTAAAATTAAAGCAAAAATATCCAAACTATTTCCTCTCGTTAACAGAAATTCCTCTCTGCCTACTGATTCAGCACTATTAATCTATAAGTCCATAATAAAACGTACCATGACTTATGCCTACCCTGATTGGCGAAATATAACGTCAACCAATTTACAAAACCTAAGACAATACTAAATAAATTTTCAAGGCTGACTCTTAAAGACGTATGGTGTATGTCCAACTCCCAAAGCCACCAGGAACTACAAGTCCCTTCAATATCCGAATATATATGCAAAACATCTAAAAAAATGTATTTTCTTCCTTCATGCCATGTCACCACTATCTTCCACCTGAAAAAAAATGCAAATCCACCACTTAGCATTCGATCTCGCTTCCCGAACGACATTTTTCGTCACCCATAGTAATGCAGATTTCCACTCTCATCTATCATCACCCACACTAATCTAATTCCTCATATCCTGATGCACGCCTACAAATTCCATTATTTGTAAAAATTGTATTCACAACTGACGGGTAGGACGTACTTACCAAATTCGAATGAGAGTTTGTCCCAGCCGGGACATGTGTGTAGGCGTAGTTTGTGAAAGTGAAAGTGTGTGTACGCAATAAATATATGTACGTAAGAATTAAGGATAGGACAAGAAAGAGGAAGGAAAGATCGTGCGCGGTGAGTGGCCTAGTTGTTAGGGAATTACTCCGGCATTCGTCTGGTGTTGATCGGAGAAAACACGGAAAACTATCGATCAGAGAAGACTGCCGCTAGAATTCTCCACCAGACAGCGACTGAATTCGACTTAGCTGAAAAGCTAGTGTCGAAAATCCTTCCGCCGACGGTACTCGAACATAGGACGCCGGAGGTTCTGATCGGTAGTTTTACGATCTGATCGATTTCTCCGATGAATATCAGGCGAATGCCGGAGAAGTACCCTAACAATCGCGCCACGGACCGCGCGCGATCTGTCCTTCCTCTTCCTTGTCCTATACTCTCCCCTTACACACACACTTACACTAACATGCACTACACTACCACATATTCCGGGAGACCGGTCGGAGCTTAGAGCTTGTCCCGGCTGGGGCCCCGTTGGTGGGAGAGTCCTGGTTAGGGGGAAACCCCGCTAGCCGATGGAAGGTCGGCGCCGAATCTCGCCATCCAGAGGGGGAAGACCACTGCCATCTCCCGCGAAAAAAAACTGCACTACACTAATGAGACTAATGACCAAAGCAGTTGACGCGCCCGGAAACACGAAGAAATCATATCAAATCGACGCCTACCCACACATCGGTTTACGGGGATTTCACATGCAGCTCATCTTGGTGCCCCACTGGTGGGAGAGTCCTGGTTAGGGGGAATCCGCGCTAGCCGACGGTAGGTCAGGGCCGGATCTCGCCATCCAGCAAGAAAAGATTATCGCCATCTTCCGAGGAAAAGCATGCTCTACACTTACGGGACTGATGACCTAAGCTGGTGACGCGCCCACTATCACTAAACAACCAACCAACCAACACCTAACCGTGAACTTGTTAAGAAACCATTTGGAGAGAACAATAGACAAAGAATGTCATCATCTTGTGGCTGCACAAATAACTAGTCTAAAGAATTAGGACCTTCTGAACATCTGATCGATGCCCATAAGCATTAATGATATCCATGAAGGTTGAACATAAGAATGTTCTTAATTCTCTGTGGGAATCATCCTCTAACGTCTAATTTTTTATTTCATAAATACGTGTTTCGTTACTCCGAAATTAATGACAACTGATGACACAATAATATTCAAATGTCAAATGGCTCGTTAACGTCCGTTGGTGCAAAGAATGTACGACACAACTCCAATAATATATATAATAAAATATTTTACTGAAGACTAGCAATTTCAGTGATATTCTACCAATTATATATACCGATATAACTAATAGGATGTGGATACAATGCACAAAAGATAATTTTAAAGATTTCTAGGAACATTCATTTTCAATTACATTTGTCCAACAAAACATTATTTTGTTTCGTCAAAAAGAAAACTTTTGACTTTATTCCCCCGGTTTTGAGGGTGTTATTTCTACATCTTAATAATATCTTTATAGAAAAGAAAATCAGGCATATTTTATTTGTTAATGTTTTGCAAGATTAGGAACTTCTAAAAGTCGGCGCAATAAATACACACCTTGTTGGTTCTGCTTTGTTGCTTTCTTGTCAGATGAAAGAATTGAATATCCGCTACAAAATATTTTCTAAGTATTTGAGTGTATTACAGCATAAACAAAGTGGTCGTAATATATTTTTTTGTTTTATATGTCGTAGAGCCGTATGCAGCGCCCTTGGTTTACAAGTATACAAACTGCATATCATGTCAGACACCCTTATAGTAACAAAAAAAATATCAAGGGACTTTTATCACCGAAATGCTCACACAGTCATGTAACTTTCACTAAATTTTCATAGTACTTGTGGTTTTATTAATCCTCATCAAAATATAAACTGAATGAAAATTTCCAATTCCAATGTGTATTTCGGGGGTTCACTAGATAGCCCATAAAATACACATTGAAATTACAATATAAAATATTAAAGTAATTAGTATATTGATCAAGACGTTATTGCTGGATTCAAATTTTGAGGCATAATCTAGTCTTTATCTTACCATATTCGCATATAACAGAAAAAAATAAAAACAATAATTGTGTAATTACATCAGATCAAAACATATTAGAAAACATATTCGCCGAATACGTAACGGCTAGTAAAACTACTGGTTCTACAGCAGAAAAAACTGTTTTACCACATTATTGGCAATACTTATGGAATATTATTTTATTAATTTCTGACGGACGTTCTAAATTCAAGTAAAAAAAGGGAAAAACAATATTTGCAAGTGATTTCTGTGTATTCTGATTCTTACAAAAACTTTAAAACGAAATTTAACCGGGCAGGAATTTGTGAGAGGGAATGCAAGAGAGATTGCAAACACTTAAGAGTTTTGCAATCTTCGAAATTTCAGGTTTTTCCAAAAATTGCAAGCGTTTTATGCTTCAGTCAAACTAAACATTTAAAAATAGCAAAAATTTAGCAAAAGTTTAGAAAAAATTTAGCTTCCAAAAAGATACATTTCCAATTCTACGGGCAGCGACATCAGCCAGTTAGATTGCGGGATATCCAATTTTGGGAAGATCTTGTTCCGTGAGAATAGTATAATTTACGCGCTAGTGTTGTTCACAAACACATGAATAGACACACAGATGGAAGGCCAAGTTTTCGGATTTAAAGACTCTCAAAACAAGGATTCTCACTATACCATGTACACAAAAAAAGTAATCTACAAGCTTTGGAGACAATGCGATGGCAACACTGCATAAAATCAGAGGGGTCAATCACAGCCATGCTAGAGTTTGTGACTATGACTAGTGGCTATGACTGTTAGAAATGGCACTTAGTCTGAAGCAGGAGATCTGTAAAGCAGAGGAGGAAAGTGAACGCGCTCTAACAGTGTTTAGGAAAGACGAGCAATGCACCACAAACGTCTGCACATTCTGCACGACGTTCTTGGGTACCTCAAAATTGCAGGGCATCATGTCACCGAGGTGCACCAGTGACATTGTTACGAACTTGCACAATAAACACTGAATCACTATAAATTGGTGAAGACTTTTTGAAAGATTTATCACTGTGAAAGACACATGGACTCTGTCGTATGAGCCATGGTTGTAGAAGAAGTTCAATATGTGAACCATACAGATTATTTTCTCAAAGAAAGTGCGACTTAAAAACGTTGTTTAAAAGAGATATTTATTGTGAACTACGACATCCACGAGTGTTTCGTTCATTATCTGTTATTCATATACAGACGGTCATTGCAGCCGACTACTGCAGCTGTTTCAGAAAAGCGACTGCACGTTTTGTCACGAACCCCTTCATCCTTCACGACAATGCATAGTCATACACCTAACTGTGACGGTGCTCTTGCGAAGCGAAGTCTGACAGAAGCGTACTATAACAGTCGCTGTTTACACCTGATACAATGACGTGTCTTTAAAGCCTTTCATCAAAATGAAGGAAATGCTTTGCAGACTGCACTACACCACAGTACAAGCCAGCATTGGCAGGTGCATAGGCAGCATTGGCAGGCATACGTGAGACTCTGTGATACGTTGACAGAAATGAACAGGTTGACGCCTTCTACCCGTGGCGTTATATATATATATATATATATATATATATATATATATATTCGATATTTTGTGAATAATCCTATGTAAGAATTTAAAAGCGTGATCACTACTTTCTATACAATTCTTGTACTACGTTTGAAAGCAAGTCCTCGAGTTTGGTATAAGAACCTACAATATGTGTTTTTCTGTCAAGGAATTGATACTTTCTTATGAAGTACTACATAAATTTCTCAATACAAATTCTGCGAGAGAGTAAAAATTAAGACCTATGATTTCTTGAGAACGAAACACTTTTACATTAAACACACAACAGTCTTGCTGTTGTACTCTAGACTCAAAAACCATCTACTATCTCTTACGCAACTTTTGACTTCAATCTATTGAATATATGTTTTCTAATTTTGTGGCAGTTAAGTTGTCTCCGTTGTGTGTTGAAACATGCCCGACGTTGACTGGTGACAATTTGAAACATAATTACTACTGACAAATTTAATTTGGGCGCGAGGAAAAGGTTACACTTGAAACCTAATGTTTCCGACGTAATTTAAATATTTCTCCTTACAAAATTATGTTGGTCTAGCTCAGTTAATTGGGGTTCGAAGTTCATAATTGTTGCTACTTATTCTGCAAACATTTATTCAATCTGTCATACGTAAGGAGTGGCGAGGAATCTGAAAATCTTATTAAAATGCTGGATTACACGTAACGAACAATGATAATTAGCTTTCTTCCAAATTAACAAATTGGAATTTATTATATTGATAATTAAAATGAATTCATCTCTGGTCATGACCAGTTTTCTCTATAATGCAATAGTTATAAAACCTTTTTATTCATTCGTAGATCTTCGCGCGCTCTCCACTTCTTCGTTCGATGGCCCTACGTAGAACCTTCTCCGGCGATGCAGCAGAATCTTGCATCTGGATAAAGCCCTTGCCTAATGTCCGTGATCTGCATCCAAATTCTCCCGGCGATATTATTATAATCCGTGACTTCCCTCACTTGCGTCTCGGGTGGACGCCTAGACACGAATTTTACTTCCTACAAGAACGCTCTATCCTAATATAAAAAACGATAATTAATTTAAGCAACTGTCAATTACAGTCTTTCCTCGATCAAATAAAATATACCACCAACCAACTCGCTCATCACCGCATTGCTCTAGCGAATGAAAATTCTTCTAAAAATTCGGAAGCATTCGAAATTTATATATTTTTCTTTTGTCTCCCAAAACAATGCTTCTCCCGCCTCTGCTCTGTCATTTCAACCTAACAAAAATAATCCTCAACGCCGGTTGTTTATTTGTCACATAGCGACCCCCTCGCGATCGTCTATTGACATCGTTATATTCGATGGCATATAAAATGACATTTCCATAATAAAAATGATTCGTCATTTTGGTATATCACAGTATTATATGGTGTAGTGTATTATATGAACCACAGGATAAAACTGGTCAACTTCAAAGCGAACTTGTCATAATCACTTTCATTCACATGAAAGGTAACTTGCGTTCGTATTTAATAACAACATCTATGCTGATGTATTGTATGTTTTCTATGACATTCGTTAGGTAAGAGTGTCAGTCAGTAGTGTATTTCCTTAGTGTCAAATGAAGGTGATCGCCCTCATGTGTCTCCAGTTGACAGAAGTTACTTTTATTTTCAGGCGTCTGACTGATGATCTGCATCTTATATCTGACTAATGTTTTTCTGCGTTTACCCAATTCAGGCGCCCGCCAGGAAAGGCCTTTTGCTTTGCAACACAGATGCTTAAATTAAAACATTGACAGATTACTCACCATTGTTATGATCTTAATGTAAGTTCATTAATGTGGCTAGACTTATCACCAGGATTCACAGTCTGAGTCTTCGCCCCAATAAAAGAGAAATGTTGACTTATATTTTTCCAAGTTGAAAGTTTCCAATCAAAATTAATTTCAAATTTTTGAACAATATTAATTTTTTATTGTCAGAATTTTAACAATGACTAGTAAGAACCTGTCAAAATTTGACGGTGAAATCTGAGATAAATGTAAAATACTGTGCCCAGACTAATGTTCACAATACGTTGCATTGTTTGGATTTTTAGGGTACAACGAAGATATTCTGTGATGTGGAGTTCCCAAAAGTTTGAACACGTATGGCGCATGACCAGGTGGCAATGTAATATCGGCACTAAATTACACAAAAGAAAGAGCACTATCATACTGACGGTTATTATATCTAAAGTTTTTTGATTTGTTATCATCTCCTATGAGCAACTGTTTGATTTCTTATGGCACATTGCTCGAAGGTAAACTTATTTTCCCATTTAAGCAACACAGAGTAAACTGGTTTGCAAAATTTTTCTCATATGGGAAGTACAAAGCAGAATAAAACTGACATTTCATAGACAACGACCCAACAGAAAATGAAATGACCTCACTATCACGACACCTACGCTGACTTTCTCTTTCCCTGCGTCTAGTTAATGTACGTTTGCCTCTTTTGGGGCGCGTGGGCAAGGATCCAGAATTCGACATAACCTTTGAACAACTTCACTACTTCAGTACAACCGATCAAAACGTTATTAGTTTTCGTGCAATATTGTGTGCAATATTGTGTATCAAACAATATTGTGTATCAACCAAAACAAATGAAAATTTCTAAATGGCGTTAAATGTAATTAAGGTTAGTTTTTCCACACACTTTGCAAATATTGACCTCAAATTTTGCTAATCGTGTTTAATTAAACAAATTTCTCTATTAATTACAGCCAGTAATTTCATTAAAATATTTACACTATGTTGAAGAATAAATTATCATCAATGAAAACAAACAACGTAATGTCAATTTGAGGACTCTTATTGTCTACTAAATTTCCATCAAATTCAAGACCAAAGCTTACATTGCAACTATAAATTTTTTAAACAACGTTTTGAAAAATATTATTTTTCCAAGTGTTGTAAGATTGCTAAACATACGGAACAATGAAGTGCTATTATATCCATCATTACGTACTCTTTGTAATGATCGTCGCAGCATACAGCAACACTCTATTTAAATATCAATAAACAAGATCCGCTCTGCTCGTAACGAGAACACTCAGGTCACACACCATAGGAAAGGGGAGTGTAGATTCGCCCGGGACTAATGTAAGGGGTTCCCATTTTTCTACGGAAAGCCGAAGCTACGGAGACAGTTGCTTCGACAACTGAGAAAAGGATGTCTTCACTGGAATCCGAGGTGATAAGAAGCGTGCTCATTCCCCTGTTTGTAGTCGAGGACGAACAGGCACTGTCTACTCACCCTTCACCAAGTGGGGCAGCGCGGCGCGGCCAGACTCCAGCGAGCACTTCTCCACGTTGGGGTCCTTGATGGAGCATTTGCGAATGAAGGGAGCTGCAACACGCGCACCGCGCAAGGGGCTACAGAGCGGCTCTCGCGACGGCAAGTGCCGCCGCCGCCGTCGCCGTCGCCGTGTCGCAAGGTTGCGACGGAGACGGGGACGGGGACGGGGACGGGGACGGGGACGGGGACGGGGACGGGACGGGACGGGGACGGGGACGGGACGGGGACGGGACGGGGACGGGACGGGGACGGGACGGGGACGGGACGGGGACGGGACGGGGACGGGACGGGGACGGGACGGGACGGGACGGGACGGGGACGGGGACGGGGACGGGGACGGGGACGGGGACGGGGACGAGGACGGGGAGGTCGCAGATAGAATGACTCAAGAGCTGGAATTTCGAAGACGGTCCTCCCCTCCTAGGCGGCATGCACACCAGGTTTACATAGTGGTGGAGGTTTGCAAAGAGAGACAAAAATCGCACCACGCAACATGTTGGGCGCTCTCGCATAGTTAACTTTGTTTTCTCAGGACACTTAATTTCAAACAACTAACTGATGTATGTAATATATTAACACAGCTCACGGATGATTCTCATGCGACTGCTTTGATTATTATAAAGCGTGTGTTTCCGACCACTTTGCATGTTTGCTAAGAGTACATACTATGTTTGTCTAAATGAAATGAGAAATTACAAAACATCGACACAAACAGACTAATAACGTGTATGAAAATGGTTGGCTAAAATATGTTATAATGGAAGTTTCAATGATCTGAATTTATTACATTATATACAGAAAAAAACTCGAGAAAGGGGATGGAATGTCAATTATTTTTGTTGTAATAAGAAAAACTCGGATTTTAAATATTCGATTATTTTTGAAAGCAAACAGAACAAAAATATACAGTATTATTCAATCAAAACAAGACAAATATATAACGTATTGACTAAAGGTTCATTTCATATACTTCCATAATCTAGGCGGCTTCTCCACCTCTTACCCGTTCGTCTTGAGCGATCACCTCCGATTAGCTGCTGCCCGGCTCCTCTCGGAGAGGGTCGTTGCTGTTTATACCTGCAATGCTGACAGCCAACAGGACGCATGCATAAAGGAGTTCTTGGCCCTTCGGCCAGTAAAAGATTGTTTGGTTGATACATTAAATTTAATTGCTAAGAGGGCTATATTACAACTAATTGCTCAGGTGAATGCTCTACATTTTTTGAGATTCTGTTTATACACACAGATAGCCCAGTAACGACAGTCTATTAATAATTAGGCCATCCGACCTTCCTCACGAAGCTTCCATTTGCTGCGTCGATGTTGAGGCGATGAGGTCCTTCTTGGTCGCGTTTGTCGCAGTTAGGCCCGGCCATGAGGTGGCGCACCCGCGTGCTCCCAGGGCCTCAGCGGCGTCCCGAGCGTTGCCCAAACTGCCTCTTTACGTCGACCTCGGCGGAGCACTGTTTCTATCCTGGCACCTCAACGACACGACGAAGCACAGACAAGTCCAAGCTCATGGCAGATGCCCAGAATAATCTGACGGCAATGCCGAGACTAGTTCGCGATCAGAGCCTTCAACTTGGCTAGCCGAAGCAAGCAGCCAAAATCATAATCAAATACGAGCCCAAAAAGGCCAAAACAAAGGCCAAACAATATCTTCTCTGAAAATATGAGTATTCTAAACAAATCTTGGTAATTTTTGATGTACCCGTGTGCTGATTATTTAAAGGTTCGCGGTCTGCCCCCACTCATGCACCTGAGGGTACCCACGTGACCCCGGACGCCCAATCTGCGTAGTCTTCCTCGGACTACCGGACGGCGCTCCCACTCGCAACTTCGGACGTTCCAACTACGGCCAGTCACGTGACGCTATCCCAAGTGGTCATAAACCGTTCGCGCTGTAAGAAAAGGGTGTCCCTTCTCCTTTCATAGAAAGTCAAGATGTTTGACTTTGTATACAAAACATTTGTTACCCAAGCATTTTCTCCGCCGATAGCACGGACTTTCTCGCACTGAAAGGAGGCCCTTCCTCTCTCGTTGTTGGCACCGGACATGGCAATATTGAAGTGTATCCGGTCGGATCGCGACTGTCTCTCATTGAAAAGATGAGAACTACTGTCACTTACCAGCCCTTGCTCGACCGTCCACCCTTGCCAAGACCCTTCTTATTGTGACAGGTTCAGTTTTATTACAGGATATATGCGCCGTGCTGTTACATTACACAAACGAATAATATTAAGAGTGAATACGAAAAATTAAATTGAAAACACTACTAAAACTTTATATCGTAAACTGAGTATTAAATGTTTGATAATACAATTTACTCAATACACATCTAATACTTTCAGGCTGAATAATAAGAGCCGGTGTATGAGGTTTCTTTTCTACACGTGCATCGAAATCACCATTTGCAATAGTGCATTGTCAGATATACTCTCTGACCGGGAGGTCCTAGGTTCCAGTCCTGATGGCGCACACTGGTTGAATCGTGCGATAAACCTGGCCATAATGGCAAAATTCGAAGTGCGCGTTCGGAATTCTGACCTACCAAATTTCGTTTGGAAGGCATTGGAGCACACTACTTTAGCTCCAAAACGTTATTTCAATCGTTTTTGTCGTCCTTACGGTCTCGTAAAGTTACCGTTGCTCGAAACACGCTAATTCATTGCTTCTTGTCCACTACTTTTGTTAAATTAAAAAAAAGTGTTTAAAGTATTTTTTGTGGATTCTTCTCGTGTTTCCGAATAGAAGACACTTTTGACCATTAGTTAAGTATATTTTTAAGAAAAAGTGTCTTATTATTTTATTATAATACGGCTGAATTCTAACCTGTGTAGCGTAACAATGTTAGTCATGTTTATTGTGGATTATATTTTTTGTCCTGCGTATTCTTGTCTCAATATATCATTTTATTTACCAAGTAGAATGTCCTTAATCAGAATAACACACATTTAGCTGCATATATCTGCAATGTTTTATTTTATAGCCACTTTACTGCAATGCTTTACTGCAAGATTTAACACTAGATATCCCAGAAGTGTCTTCGACGCCACGGGGATTTATTTTCTTGGTATATTTTTTTCGATTACTTCTTCTGATAATTACTTTTAATAAGAAAATTACTGATACAAATTTTTAGAATGATTAAACAATATTAATACGAGCCACCGAGCACTTTAAGATTTTTAGTGCACTCGAAAGATTCTTATTTTCTTGTCGTAGAAACCGAGACTAAGAGTTCTACGGGTGTAAAAGTGAGCTTAATGATGTTATCTCAAACTACAGTTGACCATTTTTTACAATAACATGTAATATTTTTCAATAAATAAGTGCTGACGAAATTAGGCCTGTACAGCGTTGATTCCCGACATATGGGTGGCAATTGACTAACATGTAAATATACACATATAATTTATAATATTGCTTATAATATAATTATACTATTGTAAATGTATCTAGCTCCAAATTCCGCATTTTCAGAAACGCTCAAATGCAATTTTCTCAAAAAGGGCTCTAGATTTTGGCTTTACATTTTTTAAACCGATAGTTCCAAATGGATCATCGCCATCTCCCGAGAAAAAGCATGCACTACACTAGCGGGACTAATGATCAAAGTAGTTGACGCGCCCGAAAACACAAAAAATCAATCAATCAATCAGATCTACTCACGGAACTTGAACTGCTTCGTGGCGGCGTCCGCGGGCAAGTGGAGCGACGCGGTCAGCAGCAGCAGCGGGAGCAGCAGGGGCTGTGCGGCCATGGCGGAGGAGGAGATCTGGTGCGGAATACTCCTGGCGCGCTCCGCTGCGCGTATATACGCGCGCGTGGCCGCCGCCACGGAGTGGGGGAGGTGGCCGCCGCCGTACGAACGCGACACCCTCCGCGTCGTCGGTCGTTCCAGGTCAGGGAGGGCGACTTCTGTGGAGTATCGCTGGGAAGATTCTCACTCACTGTTCTCATAAACCTTTTTTCTTGATGAAATGTGTTCATCAAAAGCAGATTTTCAAATCAGGTGATTTAAGTTTTTCAAAAATGTATTTTTTTGTGTAAATTGGAAAAGAATTTGAAATGTTAAATTCGAATTTTCAGCGCATTCGTTTGAGGCGATGCAGTGTGTAAAAGTAATATGAGAGGCAGAGGTAATTGGATATCCTGAAAATCCCTTCTTATTGTTTAACTTAATATTAAGAATAGTACAACATTATATGCGAAGACATATCTATATTAAGTTGCAATGTAAATACATATTAAGTAAGCCTTACAAATATTGAGATGAAGAGCAAGATTTCTTGCAACCATTTGCTTGAAGAACGAAGTAATATCGAGATGCTTAATTTGGAACATTTATTGCCTTGAGATTTTCATTCAGGGTGTAGAGATCTGGAGGGAAGTATCGTAGACGACTTCAGCCAATGAGCTTCAGTCATAGGTTTGGGTCACAATTTTAGCGGGAATTTTAAATGCATCCAGTTACTAATACAATCATAACCTGTTACAATTCATTAAAACAGATATACGAAGAGTTTTTTACATATTGCAACTTTTATTTCAATTACAACGTCATCGTGTTACTTTTCATTCAAAATTATCACTTAAGGCCACTTTAAAAATGTTTCACAACATGTCTTGCTCTCCATGCAACATGACGGCCTGCGACTGGTCTCCAACAATTTGCAGTGCTCGTATTGTGGCCAGGTGGTTACTGATGCGAACTAATGCGGGACAGAACGAGTAAAAATCGGTGTGCTGGAGTAGCTCACTCACATCTTTACACCATGGTAGAGACCATTCTAATTTCTAAGATTTATCTTGATGGATACACTTGCAGTGTGGACTACTTTTATTTTAATTAAATATAATTTACTCAATTAATTTAATTATAATGATCTTTTGAATAATAAGATATTATTGAAAATAATTTTGTACGAACTTTTGTTTAATGTACGATAAAGCGAGTTGCACTTTTCAGCTATCTGGCGAATTTGACAATACGAACGATGCCACACACCGCGGCCTGTCTTTCATAGAAAAATCTCTTATTGTCAGGGGGTGTTTCTAAAAGAGTTTAACCATGACATGGGAATTTAGTCACACTGGTACGAACGTGGTGTTCCAGGGACTTGTGGCTTCTTTATACAAATTTTACAGTATTGGGTTGAAGTCTAGAACAAGGTTCAACATAAGGAAATCGTTTAAACCCGCTCTGGCAAGGGGTAAATAGCGGATTATAATAATGCGCTCGTGATGTTTCTGTTATAAACAAACTTTTCATCGTTCGAATTCATTGCTGCAGTTTAAATTCGAAGTTTTCTTATTAAGTGCTTGCGTATGAAAGTGAATCGGTAAGTATGCGGTGGATAGACTCAAGGATGTTTATAGTAAACGCGAGTGCTGAAGGCACGACCCTCGTCCTCACTTGGATCCGGGAGAGCAAAGCGAAAAAACGTGCCTTTTAAAATAGTTTGGGCATTAAAATGCGGATGGCTTTAAGGTCTTGCTCCCGTCTCTGGCCAGCTGCCGTCGCCCTAAATACGTTTTGTGGGCATTTTCTCAACATTCGTTTGCTTTCCTAATAGTACCACCGAAATAATATTTCAAGAATTTAAAAAAAAAGAGTTACATCTCGTCCTAAATAGAAATTTTTATTGAAAAATTTGAAGTCGTTTTGAATGGCGACTATTACTGTAAATGCGAAATTTGAAGCTCTCTTTCACAGAAATCTATTAAGTTTTCGGAAAACTTCATTTAAAGACATTTCAAGAACTTCCACTCAGAAATGAAATAATGAATACAAATCAATAAAAGATGCATATTAATGGCGTGAGAGATATTTAAAAAAATACATTTAAGAATACCCCAAAATGAACTTTACGTCATATTAAATAGTGTAATTTAATTGTACAGATGCGTCGGAAAATCCCCATGCCGCCAATTGTTGCAGGTCAGGGAGAGGAACTCATTGAGCTTTCGCTGGGAAAGTTATAATTGCTCGCATCAACTAACTTTACCGGTTTTCCACATCAAAGGACGCGTATCACAATCACTGTTCTAATAATAATAATATTAATTGCATCTGATATGAGAGAACTACGTCAGCGAAAATGATTTCTTGCAGTTAAACTGATAGTATCATGTAGTCTTGCAAAAGTAATCAAGTTCCGCTACAGCAAGCATATTGAAAAAATGCAAATGAAAACATGTATTTCAATTCCATTTTCAATTTGCCATTCACGCCACTTATACAAAGAAACATTAATGAAAAAATAATACACTCGACACCTTTCTTAAAAAAAAATAAATCTGCAATTGCCAACTAACGAGTTAAATCAATTCATTTTTTGTAACGACGCTCAAAGAACTTGCACAAGTTACTCACAGCATGAGAAAACTATAATACTCATTGCTACAATTAGGTTATCTAAGATATATATTTGTAAAATTGCATATAATTTACATTTAAGTAACAACAATAAAACAGAACATAGAAAAAATTTAACGTCACTACTTCCATTGTCACCTCCTTACTTTTTCAAAAGGAGCGAACCCTCCTCCCTGTCGGTAGGGCGTGGATGGTGAGCAAACTAACAGTCACCAACCACTGGATTGGATTCGTCGTCAAATCTAAGCCTGTCCGACCTCTCAGATAGAATTACCTCAATTTTGGGAGGAGGTAGGTGACCTTGAGTAATAATCCTCATTACTCTTGTGTGACTAAATTGGATCATAAGTCACAACATTACAAGGAAGAAAGTTCACAGCTGACTTCCTTCCTGAGGGATAGGGTCCTGACATATGCACTGGGATTTCAATAAGAACATCATAGTCGTATGTCTTAAAACAATAACCGGATAAATATAATATATTTAAAATAACAAAGCAAGAATAAAACTTTATTTATCACAATCCACTTAATGGATCAACTCAAAATATAATATTAACAAAAATAAACAAATAAAAATAAAGAAACATAAACAAATAAACAAAACCAATTTATTTTTCCGGTTCAAAGATCTTGGAGGCGTGCCCCAGACATTCAGAAATATGAACAGTCCAGCCAACCGTCCAATATCTCTGAAAGCAACCTTTAAAACTTTATTTATCACAATCCACTTAATGGATCAACTCAAAATATAATATTAACAAAATAAACAAATAAACGAGTTACACTGTACACTCGAATTTGTCTGAGAGTACCTTTGCTATAATCAGATTTGAAACAAAACTGGTGAACAAAATGTCACGAAAACCTTTGCTGAATTATAATTTAAAACTCTTTGACTGTTTTCGTTGAATACTAGCACAAATTAGCACAAATTCACAGAGAAAGAAAAAAACGTCCAGTGATAACCTCTTTACATACGAATACCATTACACAATTTTGCTGGAAAAACACATAAAAGAGTACATACACATAATATTACACTATATAAAGAAAACTTATTACACTCTAAATTTTCCAACGTTTTACTCGAATCAGAACAGTTTGGTTTGTTCAAAACAAAATAATTTGTAACTTCTCCCAAATACACGATATTTAGTTTAGTTGATGATCACCTAAAGTTAGATTAGTTTGATTCACTGAGATCTCTCAGTATACAAAAAAAATCAAATTTATAATCACGTACTTTGTTATTACCATACTGGTAACTCGTTACTCAAGTGCATATCTTATTTCCAGAACAAGAATCTCCCTCCGTTATTTCACATTCAACATTATATAAACGATCACTTAACATGAAACACTGTTACAAATCAAACACAGAAAAATTATATCTTAAATTTACAATAGTCCTTTTCATGTATCTGAATTCAGTAACGAATCTATAACTCTAGCTGACATTCGGACACAGAATTTAAATTTTCTTTACGGAAATTGTATATGATTACAGGCACTAACCTCATGAACTAGCATAGTCAGTAAAAGTTCTGCAATCTGGCTAGCACCTCAATTTATAATCTGGATTGAATCAGATAAACTCACAGGAACTCGTGCGGCGTGCGACGGCTCGACGTTTTCTCGAGGTCGTCCGAAGTTTGAAGCGGCTGCGAAGAATTTCCTATGTGCCCTCCAATTACGTCCAATATAAAATCGGGGTGTTTGCGACTGCTTTTCCACTCCCCTTTCCTTTCTTCAGTAGACGTTGCTATGTACGCCGAATGAAGCGTGGTCAACTCGGGTTTCAATAAATCCAACCGATAGTTTTAAAAGCTGAAATAAAATATATTCATAGTACTATTTCCATACTATAAATTACTCATTCAAGTATATACGCGTTCCCGCCTGCTGGTTCCTGACGCAGTATAAATCTTATTATTCGTTTATTAATTGTTCTCCATTCAATTATACTCATACCTTATGCATAATATATTCGTTTATTCTTTAACAAGTTATTATAATAATCAAATAGATTACCTTATTCTAAAAGCTTCAGTAGTCGGTATTTCCCAGAGTGGCGTAATCCGTTTCTTAACCATTTCTCTGCGGGTACCGTTTCAGTCGTTCTTCATTCACGAAAAGAAAATGTCCGAATCTCCTTGAGTAGGTTAAAATTCAGTAAATCTTGCCTACTAAATTCCCATTGGTCCTTCGGCGGTTCCTATGACTGAATATTTCGTCATCTGCGCTTGCGAATTTGTTACGAGCGCTACTCGTAGCTGTCTCGTGAACTACTTGAGAATCGGCGTGTTGGAAAGAATTTTCTTCCATCATCGGGTGTAATCTGTCGGATTACCTGATAACTTCCTGGTCTAATAGGTACCAATAGATGTATTAAACGAAAATAAATTTATATTTTCGTGATGTAAACGTCTGAGCGGTTACACCATTTTCAAACATATTAAAAGGAAATAATAATGATAATTAAAGTATTAGAATTATACTTGTGGTGGCTGCCCGCGCGCATTCGCAAGTCCCGCCACCGAGCCACGTAATGGCAGGAGGCGCGCGGGCCGTCACGCCAGAATGGGCGGGCAGAGACTCGCCGCCGTCCTCTGTGGCGGGCCCAGCCAGCGAGGCGCGGTCCCAAGGGGGTATTTAGCGGGCCTACTCGCAGCAAGCAGCAGAATCGGGATCCAGTCAGCGAGGTGCCAAACAGGAGGAACACCCCCGGGAGCAGCAAGAGGTAGCGGCGGTAGACCTACCGCCCCTCTCTTTCTACGCCGTATGGAGACGGCGTGACGCCCGGCCAAGTGGAGGCGCGGGCCCGGAGCCTGAGGCGCATGGATCGCCGCAGCGGCTGTACCCAAGACGGGACGTCAGCCGATAAGGCAAACAGGGGGGAATATTGTATCAAGAGAAATTGCCTTGTATAAAAAGGATAAATAAATAATCTTTTACAAGCACCGTGTATTGTGGATATAACAATATTATTCTAACATCAATGTGAATAGCAAGGGGAGAGAAGGGGGGGGCAGGCGGAGAGAGGGGCAAGAGGAGAGGGACAGGCGGAGAGAGAGACAGGCGGAGAGAGGAGCAGGGGGAGAGAGGGGCAGGTGGAGAGAGGGGCAGGCGGACAGAGGGGCAGGTGGACAGAGGGACAGGCGGAGAGAGTGACAAGTGAAGGAAGGGACGAGAGGAGAGAAAGACAGGCGAGAGTGGGCAGGCGGAGAGAGAGACGAGCAGAGAGGGACAGGCAGTGAGAGAGACAGGCGGAGAGAGAGAGACGGGTGGAGAGAGGCAGAGAGAAAGACAGGCGGAGAGAAAGACAGGGGAAACGGACAGGCGCAGAGAGGGACAGACGCAGAGAGGGCCAGGGGCAGAGAGGAACAGGCGCAGAGAGGGACAGACGCAGAGAGGGACAGACGCAGAGAGGGACAGGCGCAGAGTGGGCCCAGGCGCAGAGAGGGCCAGGCGCAGACAGGGCCAGAGGACCAGCAGAGAGGACAGACAGAGAGGACAGAGCAGAGAGGACAGGCAGGAGGACAGGCAGAGAGAGGGACAGACGCAGAGAGGTACAGCGCAAAGAGGGACAGGCGCAGAGAGGGACACGTCGCAGAGAGGGACACGGCAAGAGGACAGCGCAGAGAGGACACGCAGAGAGGACAGGCGCAGAGAGGGACACGTGCAGAGAGGGACACGCGCAGAGAGGGCCAGGCGCAGAGAGGGCCAGGCGCAAAAAGGCCAGGCGCAGAGAGGGCCAGGCGTAGAGAGGCCAGGCGCAGAGAGGGCCAGGCGCAGAGAGGGACAGGCGCAGAGAGGACACGCGCAGAGAGGGACACGCGCAGAGAGGACAGGCGCAGAGAGGGTTAGGCGCAGAGAGGCCAGGCGCAGAGGGCCAGGCGCAGCAGGCGCAGAGAGGGCCAGGCGCAGAGAGGGCCAGGCGCAGAGAGGGACACGCGCAGAGAGGGACACGCGCAGGAGGGTAGGTGCAAAAGAGGGCCAGGCGCAGAGAGGGCCAGGCGCAGAGAGGGCCAGGCGCAGAGAGGGACAGGGAAGAGAGGGCAAGAGGGGGGGGGGGGGGGCGGAAGGAACAGGCGGAGAGAGGAAGGGACGAAGAGAGAAGAGACGGGCAGAGAAAGATAAACAGGCGGAGAAGGGGACAAGCGGAGAGAGAGACGGGTGGAGTGATGGACGGTCAGGGAGAGGGAGGGGCAGATAGAGGGACGGGCAGAGAGAGGGACGACGGAGAGGGGGACAGGTGGAGAAAGGCACAGGCTGGAGAGGGATAGGCGGAACCTCCGTGAAGTTGGCCGGAAAAAATCTGCGATTTCAACCAATCTTGGTATATTGTTTGCCCAGGTTTGCTCACCAAACATTTTCGTTTGCCCACCCCCAGAAAAAGGTTACACGCCCAAAAATATTCGCCCCACGTTCACACTGACCGGAAAAAAGCCGGGATATCAACCAAACATGGTATATAGTTTGCCCAGGTTTGCCCAACAATAGTTTTCGTATGATCACCCCAGGAAAAAGTTACACGCAAAAAAAATTTCGGACCAAGTTCAGGCTGACCGGAAAAAGTCTAAAATTTCGACCAAACTTCGTATATTTCCCTTGTTTGCCCAGGATTGTCCATGAAACATTTTTGTTTGCCTACCCACACAAAAAACTTACACGCAAAAAAAATTGATGGCAAATCCAAGTTGACCAAAAAAAATCAGGTATTTTAAATATTTTAGTAAATTGTTAGCCCAGGTTACTATTTCCTAAAAGAGTATTTGCGTTTCCAAACAATTTTCGTTTGTCCAGGCACAGAAATGGAATTAAAGGTAGAAGCGTTTATTTAACGAAGCTTACGCTTATGTTCACGTATAATCGGCCTGGCTACCACTTACCCAGAAGCAACAGTAAAAACAATTATAATATTCAGATTACGTTTTCTTAATTGTGTATTTTAATTTGCCTAATGACAATTCTCGTTTTCCCAAGCCCAGAGATGCCATTAAAGGCAGAAGCGTTTATAACGGAATCTCCGGTTAACGTTTTTGTTCATATAATCGACCTGGCTACCACGTACTCTGAAGGAACAATTATAATATTCTCTCTACTATTTCTTAATAGTTTATTTTCGTTTGCCCAGTCAGAGAAATGGAATTAAAGGGGTTTTAATCGACCCGGATACCTTACACTGTAGGAACAATTATAATATTCAGTATGATATTTCTTAATAGTGTATTTTCGTTTACCCAGTGACAATTTTTGATTGCCCAATCACAGAAATGGAATTAAAGGCAGAAGCGTTTATGAAACTGTGTCTCCCCGTTACGCTTTTGTTTATTTAATCGGCCTAGGTACCACTTACATGAAGGAACAATTATAATATTCAGTATCTATTTTTAATAGTTTATTTTCGTTTGCCAGTGACATTTTCGTTTGTCCAGGCCAAAATGGAATTAAAGGAGAAGCGTTTATTTAACGTCTCCGGGTAACACTTTTGTTTATATAATTGGGATGACTACTACTTACATTGAAGAAACAATTATAATAATCAGTATACTAATTTTTAATAGTTTATTTTCGTTTGCCCAGTGACAATTTTCGTTTGTCCAGGCCCACAAATGGAATTAAAGGCAGAAGCGTTTATTTAACGGGGCTCTGGCTGTTGCTTGCGCCCATATGATCGGCTTTCTAATACTTACGCTTATGCAAGAATTATGGAATTTTTTTTATTTTTAGTTTTCATTAGCTCAGTAAATTTTTTTGTTTGCCCAGGTACAGAAATGAATTACAGGCAGAAGCGTATATTCTGACGGGAATCTGGCGCCTATGCTTATATGATCGGGTTGGCTAATACTTTCTCGGAAGGAACAATTATAATATTCAGAACACTATTTTTTAATGGTGTATTTTCGTCTGCTAAGATATAATTTTCGTTTGCCTAGGCATAGAAATGGAACTACAGGCAGAAGCGTGTATTATTTACGGGGATTCGACTGGCGCTTTAGCTTATTTGGTCGATCTGGCTTTCACTTACGGTGAAGGAATAGAGATAATGTTAAGCATTACTGATGTGTTATTCTGAAGTGAAAAAAAAATAAACGAAATAAAAATTGATTAGGCAAATAGATAAGTGAATATGTTTTATGTGGACACCTGGGAAATGATTGATATGCGATTTGCGACATTTGGTTCAATTTTCAGATTTCTTTCCGGCCAACCTTAAGTTGGTACGAAAAGGTTTTTTGCGTCTATTTTTTTTCTAGTGGTGGGCAAACGTAATTTTTTTGTGGACAAACCTGGGCAAACGATTTACTTCATTATTTAAAATACCTGATTTTTATACCAATATCGATTTTCCCCGAAACGTTTTTGTGTGTAACTTTTTTTGAGTAGGTAAGCAAGCTATAATTTTTGGTGGGCAAACCTGGGCAGAAGGGGAATAAGTTTGGTAAATCCCAGTTTTTTCCGGCCGGCCCAAAATTCTGGGGGTGGGAAACAAAATTTTTGGTGGGAAAACCTGGGCAAACGATGGGCAAACGATGTACCAAGTTTGGTTAAAATCCCAGATATTTTCCGGCCAACTTCACGGAGGTACAGGCGGAGTGTGGGCAGCTGGAGAGAGGGTCCCGCGAATATTATTTTAATAAAACAACAAGTATCTTTCAGTATTAGGGGACCACAAAATGTTAATTTCCGCTGAGATCTCTACATCGAATTTTTACAGCTTTCCAGAACTTTTATGTAGTTCGAGTATTACTCCGATTACTTGTGCGTAAACAAGGAAGTAAAATGCATATAATTGCAAATGGAATCCTGTATTTAGTTCTCAAATGATTTTCGAAATAAATAGATGACGCGCATACTCTTTCCTCATATACGCGAGTTAACTTGTAAACAGTCTCAAAAGGGCACCTCATTGCGCCTAATAATGTATTATGAAATTTAAAATATGACGTGTTTTTTAAATCTATTTAAATGAAGGTTGCTCATTGCGTCTCTTAGAAATCTATTGCTTTGTTAATTGAATTAATTTTTATGACTCAAATGTGTGAGAATAATTAGGATATAAAATTCATACAAGGAAAATTTATAATCACAAAAGAAAATGAAGGGCGCAAGTAATATCTATTTGTATGCATTTTATCAGAATTGTTTTAACAGTCGCATACCAATAGCAAGTGTGAGCGACAGGCTCCAGCGTAGTTTTTTTCCTCTAGCTTTGTTATGGAGAGATTACTCTACGAAGGGACAGCTTTGGCAGCAACAGCTAGGAATGTAGCTGCACGTAATCTCCACGCACTTATTTTCTCAGTACATTCGTTTGCTGTCGACTCATTTGTAAATGGATTCATCGCAACCTCTTGCAGTGACGTAACCCTACATGATGATTGATTCCCGACCTGTCAATGTTGTCCCTTCTTAGAGTAACAGTTGTTTTATTTAATAGTTACAGTTCCCTCGTTTAGGCCTATTTTATTAGAACCTTCTTAATCTTAAGAGAGAGATTCTTTTTTAACGTTTCTCCTTCTTTCTTTTTTCTTTCTTCTTCTTTTCTTTCCTTCTTTCTTTTTCTTTCTTTCTTTCTTTATTTATTTCTTGTTTAGCCAGAACGTTTTCAAGAGCATGAAAAAAATTTAAATTAAATGTCTTTAATCTTAAAATTATTTAGTTATAAATCAGCAAAAAGCAATAGAATGTCCCAGGAGCTCTCGTTCTATAGGGTATGCTGCGAGGAACGTTTTGTGTGACCTTCGGCTTCAAACTTACAAATTTTAAGGCCATAGAACACTTCGTTATTCAGTTAGTTATTCAACCAAATAGATTTTAATAATGCTGCTCAAGCGTTGCGTGATGCACTTGATATGAATATTTAGATTCATTTTTTCAACGAATCCTTCATATTTTCAAATTTAAAAGGCAAATCCTAACGTCTTCATGAAGTTCTCTTCTTTAGATACTTCTTTTATGAAGATCGGTTGCGTGTGCGTAAAACTCATCTATTCTACTGAAATAAAATAGGAGAGGATTTTGTATAATATAAACAATAATCATGAGATGAAATAGCAGCATCTGGATTCGTATGCTGTAAGAACTATATTTTCACTAGTTTTCAATGACAAATAAATCGATCGATTTTAATAAATTTAATTTTAAACATCTAGATCTTTTACTAACCTGCTCAAAAGAGCATTTATAGTACTAAAAGTACTACAAGAATAATCATTAAATTTTCTTGTAAATATTTCAACTTGTCCAAGATATAAAATAATTTGTTGAAATTACTAATCACTCTAGAGAGAGTATTATTTCCCCGTTGTTTCATTGCAATATCATGATTAAACACTCTGACATGGAAATTTCACCGAATCACTGCGGATAAAGAAAATATAATCCAATCCTAACAAGATACGTCTTCATGTCTTGGTCGTCCCATTGTACACTGTAGTTCCTTTCGTGACTTTCCATCATAGCGTAGGGACTTACAACGAATTTCCCTTGCATCAAAGCGACGTGACTTCAAAGAAATGAGATCGAATAAAGAAGATAAAATAGTTTTTCGTTTTTCCTCTTTCATAACTATTGTTCTATCTTTAAAAGCAACCACACCAGAAAATAGAAGTGCTACAGAATGGACAAGACATTTTCGTAACAAATGTTCTTAATTTCCTTGCTGTGGACTGGCTTTAAGGTCTTGCTCCATTCTCTAGACAGCTTCCATCTATTTTCTCCCAAAGTACATTTTTGGACATTTTCTCAACTTTTCGGTTTCTTAATAGTAAAACCCAAATATTGCCTCAAGAATATGAAAAAAGAGTAAAATCTCGACCTAAATAATCATTTTCATTGAAAAATTTTAAGCCATTTTTAACAGTGGTGAATTAGCATTACTATAAATGCGAAATTTGAAGCTCTTTTTTACAGGATGCTATTGAGATTTCGTAACACGTCATTACGAGTCATTTGAAGCATTTCCACTCACAAATGCTATATTATATTCAAATCAATGTAAATGTGCATATTAACGGCGTGAGAGATTATTTATTTATTTATTTAGTCAAGAAACAGTCAAAAACTGTATGTGACGTATGGGGGAGAAAATCATCTGCGCACGCTTTCTTGAGTTTCAGAGTCCCTTCCCAATAATTTAACTATTAATAGTCGAAAGATGAAAGATGAAAAATAATAATAATAATAATAATAATAATAATAATAATAATAATAATAAGAGAGATTAACATTTCAAAAACTAGATATTTTCATTGCCAAATTATAGAAAACTTATTTTTCACGGTAAAGGAACAAACAGATTTGCTTTTTCTGTATTGTTAACAAAATAGAAACTCACCCTAAGCTCTACTACCACTACAAGCAAAAGGAAAGTTCAACAAAACGTGCGCATAGTGAAGCTACATTTACGTCCAGAAGCAAATCAAGAGACCATCTCAGCATGTGCTCAATTGATCAGGGAAACTGGACAAAAACCCGATCGAGATGGGGGTCATTGACCCGGATGTACATTATTTGTTACAGGCATATTGAGTATTTTTTAAAATTATACAATGCAAATGTATACTAATTCATTATACTATATCTTGTTTTTGTTAAAGTAAACATTATTTTTCTTTTTGACGATCAGTATAGTCTCTAATTATATAGAAACAGTTTTGCAACAGAAAAGATTTTACTTTTAACTGAAATTTGGGTACCAATTTTAATTGTTTAATTTCATTTGGCAATGCGTTGTAAAGTGACGTACATGTATTGTATGTGGATTTCTTGTGGTGAGCTGTTGATACTGACACTTGATGATCATGATTTCTACGTCGAGCGTAGTAACTATAAATATCAGTATTACATGAAAATAAGTTCCCACCGTTAAGTAAGTCAGTTTTGAGAAATACTACAGACTCATAAATAAATAGGCAAGGCAATGGTAAGATTCCAAGCTCAATGAAAAGAGACTTGCACGGATCACGTGGATGGGATTTTTTCATTATTCGGATAATTTTCTATTGCAATCTAAATGTCTGGGAACTAAGGATGAGCTTCCCCAGAATATTATGCCATATCTCAGGCGGGAATGTTCATTTGCAAAATACACGCAACGAGCTGCATGAAGACTGACAGAATTAGAAAGAATTCTGAATGCATAACATAATGAGCTTAATTTAGTGTTGAATTCAGTTGTATGTACATTCCATTTGAGGTTTGATTTAATTGAAAGACCTAGAAATGTGGTTACCTTAACATCAGCTAATTGCATATTGTTCATTTTCAATGCAGCATACGATTGCCGATTTGAAACGCAAAATTGCATTGAGACAGTTTTTCCTCCGTTAACTTTTAATTTGTTATTACAAATCCAATTTGAAACTTCTGAAATTGTACTATTTATCCTTTCGTTTTTGCAAAGAACATTCATGTCATCGGCAAACAGAACTGTTCTTCCATTTTTAATAGACGAGGTACGAGGTTATACAATCTAGGGCAATACCACGAATTCCATAAGAAGGTAATTTTGAGAGCAAGATGTTATGGTTAATAAGGTCAAAAGCTTTCGAAATATCTACAAATATCCCAATGGGTTCTTCATTTTTGTCCATTGATGAAGCAACATCTTTAAGGAAAGAAAAAATGACAGTTTCCGTAGTTTTTGATTTCCTGAAACCGTGTTGTGAGTCTGGAAACGCTTCGTTTTTCCTGAGAAAGGTTTCCATTCGCGTATAGAAAAGCCTCTCTAATATTTTTGAGGAAAAATAAATAAATTTTTAAAAATTACATTTGTGTAATTTTTGAAAAAGTAAAAGGAAGCACCAAAACTAACTTCACGTCATATAAACAGTGCCATTAGTACTATCCATTTGAAATGTTTTATAAACAAATTTAGAGCCATTTTTGGGAAAATAGCATTTGAGGTTTTCTGAAAGTGCGGAATTTTGAAATTTTGAAAACATCCTTTTAATATTACTTTACATGTATACCCCCGGGCATTTTCAAAATATTCACCACAGCGGCTCCATTTTTTTTCTTTCAATTTCTTTCAAGAATATAATAAAATTATAAAAACGTCTTAGTAGTTTTCGTGCAATTTTGTGCCAATATGTGTAATTTTAATAAATAATAAAAAGAAGATTTTCTCAAAAACGGTTCCAATTTTTTTTTAATTTTTGATAAATATCGTGTTAAATACACTCTTTGAGATGACATAAACGCAATATTGCTATATTCTTTTGTTTTTAAAAATCCCTCGCCACGAACCAAAACCGAAACGGCGAATGAAAACGTTGGTTAAGGCGGTTCACCAAGTTAAACGTGACGCGTTGGCAACATCATCGCTTGACGTCAACATCGGTCAAATAGAGCGAAACCTATGGCTAATAAAAAATTTGCAAGATAAGAGAGCGTGAACTGAATCTTGCTGTTCTGGCTCCCGAGGAAAACCCGAGGGAACGAGGGGTAGAGGTATTTTTTCTGTTGGAAGAGTAGAGCTCTAAAATTTCTTGAGTTCGAGTTCGCGCAGTCGGTTAAAATTTCCGAAAGAGAGCAGTCGGTTAGAATATTTGAAGTAGAGTGGTTGAGAAATCTGTTAGTTTTTCAGGAGAACTGTTAATAAGCCTGAACGATGGAACGAAGAAGCGTACGAAATGAGCCCAAGTAAAATGTGCTAAAAGCCTTGCTGGCAGTCAGATTAAGCAAAATTCGCATATTAAAAACCCGCCAGACCACGGCCTACAATTAGCATATTACACACGCTATCATGGCTGCAGATCAGTCTCTAGAATATGCAGTTTCCGACCGTCCGACCTGCTAACGAGGGAATAGAAGTAGAGGCGACGCAGAAAAACTGGTTGCAACCTTGAAGTGGAAGGCACATCGGTGGATCTAGCCGAGGGCGCGCCCATCTTCGAGGCTAGCTTGGTCGCCGACGCGTCGAGTTTTCTGCAGCGCCGAGAGATTGATTGATAGATTTTTCGTGTTTCCGGGCGCGTCAACTGCATTGGTCATTAGTACCGTAAGTGTAGTGCATGTTTTTCCTCGGGAGATGAGGGTAACCTTCCACCGCTGGATGGCGAGATCCGGCGCCGCCCTGTCGTCGGCTAGGGGGGTTTCCCTCTAACCAGAACTCTCCCACCACCGGGGCACCGCCCCAGCCGCGACAAGCTCTAAGATCCCAACCGGTCTCCCGGAATATGTTGTAGTGTTGTGCATGTTAGTGTAAGTGTGTATGTAAGAGGAGAGGATTAGGACAAGAAAGAGGAAGGACAGATCGCGCGCGGTCCGTGGCCCGTTTGATAAGGTGCCGGCATTCGCCGGTGTTGACGGAGAAACCACGGAAAACTATGATTCCGACTTAACTGGAAAGGTAGTGTCGAAAATTCTGCCGCCGTCAGGACCTGAACCTAGGACCTCCCGGTCAGAGGCGGCAGCGCCGAGAGCCGCCGCTTCGCCGCGACGCGAGGTCGCAAGGAATGCGAGCCGCCAGCCGGCGTAGGGGCCCAGCAGTATTTACGCGCCGCCAGCGGAACGCGCCGAGGTCGTTCAATCCCTCTCCCATTTCGAAAGCGTGAGTACCCGTGCGTGAGAATGCATCAACGATTAAAAAGGCTAGCATATACGATTAACAAATAACAAATGTATGATGAGAATTAAAGTATGATGTTTTTTAAACCATTTCTTGAATGTCAAATCAAAATCGATGTTAAGTCGAGAAATTGTTGTAAGTATGAATATTTGTAATAAAAATTGTTGTAAATATTGTAAACAAATTGTTGTAAATATGAATTCAACTATTTCAATATTAATTCATTCAGTTTAACGTATGGCATGATGAAATCATTGATATTTGTTGAATATCATCCACACGTTAACGGGAATTGTAAATAGTGTAAAGGTGTAAAATAAGAATTTTGTGTAAATTTGGTAAAAACGAATCAAAGGCTAGGTTAGCATTTGCACCATTTGGTTAACTAGGCTAAAAATATAGAACTGATATCAAAAGATGATGATCATTAGACTTTGTTCAGACATAAAGGTGGTAGACAGTTGTAGATTTACTCAACTTGTTACGAATGCGAGAGTTCAGTCTTTTTTGTGTGTGTTTAGAAGATTGAAGAATATATGATTTTGTGTCTCAAATCTACAATTTTCTTTGTCATAAATTTGCCTGTATGCTCTCTAACGTGTAATTCAGGTATTATTCTACAAAGCACAATTGAATTAAATCAACTCGACAGGTCTAACGGCGCACCAAATAAATTAATTTATTTATATATATATATATATATATATATATATATATATATATATATATATATATATTTAATGATCCATCATTTCGAGACCAAAACCTTAGATTAAAAAAACAAAACATTTAAGAAATTAAAATTTTTAAAAAAAAAAAAAAGAAATTATAAAATTAAATAAAACAAACGGCATCAAATTCGGTCAACGCATTCGGAAGATATAAATTGAAATAGAATTGCAATTTTTTAATAACATGAACAGAATATGGCCATTGTTGAGCTAGAAAAGAAAGATTGTAAACAGGGTGTTTAAAGAATTATGACAAAACGCACAAACCGATTTGGCTGAAACATTGGGAAACAATAGACTAAAACACGGGGAAGACGACAAAATTAGTGTCAACTTTGTCGCATGTTCGGAAGCAGAATATTAATATAATATTTGGAAGTTTACAATGAACTAAAAGTATAAACAAATGACGCCATGTTACGAAGAGAAGAAAGTCATTTGGAATCAACAGAGGATTAAAACCAAGCGAGTGGCAACTATTTTGTTCCAGAAATCTTCTGTAACAATGTAGGTTGCTAGAAAAAATTCCGATGTGAGGACAGATGTGTTGTGGATACCGGAATGAACGCTTCGTGTGCGCGAAATTGGCGCGTTGTTAATTTTCTTCCGAAAGTGTAGCATTTCAAATAGAAAGTAACGTTGTGACGTTTGTTGGAACTTTGAAGTATTAGTAAAAGGAACAAAATTCGGGAGTAATTTTAATTTTTTTTTTCAAGTAGGATTTTTTTGTGATGACGGACAATCAGATGTTATTTTTTTCATTAGAAGAAAATTCGACGTTACGGACATCTCGTTATAAAATATAAAAGAATAGATGCCAGGATCAACACAATTGGACGCTTGTTTTGAATGTAAATGGATGTGAGCGATAGTAATTTCAAGAAGTGACGTGTTTGATGACACGCGAAGAATAGTCGCTTTTTTTGTTCTGTTTGTTTTGCCGAACAGTACGCCACGAATACGTACAATTTTATTAAGCCATAACGGACTAGCAGCTGAGTAGTATCATTTATGCGGACAATAGCGGTTCGCGAGAATTGATTTCCGAAGGCGACCGCGAGCAGGAGTGGACGGCGACCACGCATCGAAGGGCAATGGACGGCGGCCACCAGACATCATTGCTACGAGATCTGAGCCGCAAAACAGGAAAGTGACACGCGTGTATGTGTGTGTGTGCCTGATTTCTCTGCAGATGCTTCATCTGAAGACGCGTTCCGTAACAAAAGGGAATTTATTGAAGACCAAGTGTAACCGCTCAGACGTTTACATCACGAAAATATAAATTTATTTTCGTTTAATATTGGTACCTATTAGACCAGGAAGTTATCATGTAATCCGACAGATTACACCCGATGATGGAAGAAAATTCTTTCCAACACGCCAATTCTCAAGTAGTTCATGAGATAGCTATCAGTAGCGCTCGTAACAAATTCGCAAGCGCAGATAACGAAATATTCAGTCATAGGAACGGCCGAAGGACCAATGGGAATTTAGTAGGCAAGATTTACTGAATTTTAACCTACTAAAGGAGATTCGGACCTTTTCTTTCGTGAATGAAGAGCGACTGAAACGGTACCCGCAGAGAAATGGTTAAGCAACGGATCACGCCACTCTGGGAAATACCGACTACTGAAGCTTTTAGAATAAGCTTTTAAAACTATCGCTTGGATTTATTGAAACCCGAGTTGACCACGCTTCATTCGTACATAGCAACGTCTGCTGAAGAAAGGAAAGGAGAGTGGAAAAGCAGTCGCAAACACCCCGATTTTATATTGGACGTAATTGGAGGGCACATAGGAAATTCTTCGCAGCCGCTTCAAACGTCAACGACCTCGAGAAAACGTCGAGGCGTGGCACGCCGCACGAGTTCCTGTGAGTTTATCTGATTCAATCCAGATTATAAATTGAGGTGCTAGCCAGATTGCAGAACTTTTACTGACTATGCTAGTTCATGATTGTTATATATTGTGCGTTTGAAACGAATATTGTAAATTTAAGATATAATTTTTCTGTGTTTGATTTGTAACAGTGTTTCATGTTAAGTGATTGTTCATATAATGTTGCATGTGAAATAACGGAGGGAGATTCTTGTTCTGGAAATAAGATATGCACTTGAGTAACGAGTTACCAGTATGGTAATAACAAAAGTACTTGATTATAAATTTGAATTTTTTTTGTATACTGAGAGATCTCAGTGAATCAAACAAATCTAATTTAGGTGATCATCAACTAAACTAAATATCGTGTAGCTGGAGAAGTTACAAATTATTTTGTTTTGAACAAACCAAACTGTTCTGTTTCGTGTAAAACGTTGGAATATTTCAGAGTGTAATAGGTTTTCTTTATATAGTGTAATATTATGTGTATGTACTCTTTTATGTGTTTTTCCAGCAAAATTGTGTAATGGTATTCGTATGTAAAGAGGTTATCACTGGACTTTTTTTCTTTCTCTGTGAATTTGTGCTAATTTGTGCTAGTATTCAACGAAACAGTCAAAGAGTTTTAAATTATAATTCAGCAATGGTTTTCGTGACATTTTGTTCACCAGTTTTGTTTCAAATCTGATTATAGCAAAGGTACTCTCAGACAAATTCGAGTGTACAGTGTAATAATTCTTTTAAATAGAATATATTTATCCGGTTATTGTTTTAAAACATACGACTATGATGTTCTTATTGAAATCCCAGTGCATATGTCAGGACCCTATCCCTCAGGAAGGAAGTCAGCTGTGAACTTTCTTCATGTGAATGTTATGACTTATCATCCAATTGAGTCACGACAAAGAGTAATTAGGGATTATTACTCAAGGTCACCTACCTCCTCCCAAAATCGAGGTAATTCTATCTGAGAGGTCGGACAGGCTTAGATTTGACGACGAATCCAATCCAGTGGTTGGTGACTGTTAGTTTGCTCCATACCGACAGGGAGGAGGGTTCGCTCCTTTTGAAAAAGTAAGGAGGTGACATTATGGGGCCCGAACAGGGACTCGAATACAATTAAGGGACAAATTGTAGGATTTACAATTTGCAACCCAGTAAGTTGGATTCGATATTTTTTCAATTTTACAAGCACTTTGGGATATATGAGATCGTATGAATTCAATCAACTTGAACATAATTCAGATTGATAGTATAGAACATACTAATGGTACATTTGTAAGTCATACTACTTAGAATTTTGTCTGATAGTAATGGATTAGAGAGGAAAAGGATTATAGAATTATTTAAGGTTTTGAAAGAAGCTTATTCATACGAAATAAGTAACTTTTTATATAATACTGTACATCTGCATTCAGTTGACTGTAATCATGGCGGACAAATATAATAAGGGTAGGCATTTGGAGCAGGTTTCTTCGGATAATGAGGACACAGATGTATGTGTTCAGGGAACCGATCAGGTTAGGACTCAGCTGGACGAGCCCACAGAATTTGTTGTTTCTCCGAGACCATCACCAACAGAATCTGCTACAGCTTCTCATGACGAGACACCACCCCAATCAGATTTAGAACGTGCGAATAAGACGATGGAAAGGCTTTTAGCACACTTTATGGTGCAAATGGATCATAAATTTGGAATTCAGAATCAACAATTAATTGCTAAGATAGATAGTAGCAATGAACAATTGTCAACGCAATTCAATCAACAATTAACTGCTAAGATTGACAGTAGCAATGAACAATTGTCAACGCAATTCAATCAACAATTAACTGCTAAGATAGATAGTAGCAATGAACAATTGTCAACGCAATTCAATCAACAATTAACTGCTAAGATAGATTGTAACAATGAACAATTGCAGATCCAATTCAATCAGCAAATGGAACAACTATCTACGAAATTAGCTAACGAACTTTCTTTATATAATGATAGACTGTCAACTAGGTTAGACGAGCAAGGCAATCAATTGATCTAACTTTCGTGGGATTTAGCCGAGAAAAATCAACTTCTTGAAAAAAGGATTGTAGATTCTTCAACTCAGTTAAGAACGGAAGTTAGACAGGATATAAATAATGAAATAATTCGACTTACGCATAAACTTAATAGTAGAACTAAATTAGTTGAGACAAAGATAGCTGAAGTTGGGGTCAAAGTAGAGAAAACTTTGGAAGAACATAGTCAGGTTCTCCAAACTCTTTCTTCTACCCAGGCAAAAGTTACTAAAGATATCGGGGATCTCAAGTCACAGGTCAACGTCAATGATCGCAAGATTCAACTACTCAACATAAGTAAAGAACAGGTAGAAGCGAAGGTCGCGGATATGCAAGAAAGAATGGATAATCTGCCTACCACTCCGTTCTCAGCATACCCTACGCCTATAACGATTCCACAAGGACTAACATTTAGTGCTTTAGGGAAAGAGAACCCTCGCATTTTTATGAAAGCCGTGGAGAACTTTTTCTCACTCTACAACTTTCCTGAGAGTAAAAGGGTGCGGATCGTGTACCAAATGCTGTTGTCTAGTGCCAATATTTGGGCGGATACTTTTGACCCACTTCCGACCACTATGGAAGAATTCAAAACGAAATTCTTCGACCGTTATTGGAACCACGAGACGCAAATCAATTTTAGGTTGAACCTTATGTATAGTTCATGGAAGAGAGGAACAATTTCAATGCAAGACTACGCAACACAGAAGTTGGCAGGCTTAAAGTTGTGTACACCTTCAATCCCAGAGCACGAGATGGTCTGCTTATTAATAAGGCATTTTCCTACTGGTATACAAAATCTTTTAAAGAGCCAGTTGCCTATTACTGCAGAGAAGTTAGTTGCTCAATTAGTACTATTCGATGCTACTTACGAATTGTCAGAAAAGTATAATAAACCGAAATCAATACCCACTTCAACCACTGTTGTAGTAACTCCTAATCAAGACAACCCGGAATCTACTGGCAGAAAAAAGGGAAAGAGGGAAGATTCTAGGAAAGACGGAAGAGACGATTCTTCGCCGTCAAAGATTAGTAGGCCCTACGATTAGTTAGGAACTTCTACAGTAGTCTACAATTCTTCGGTGGGAAGTCCACAGAAGACTAAGACCGCCTCGCAACCGTCAACTTCTAGAGATACCACACCTCTTATTCTAGAGTTAAACTAACTCGGTTTGTCCTGAATAATTACCCCGGAACAAACCTAAGAACAAATGAGAAAGAAGAGATGACTATCCAGTCTATGGTATTCCGAAATTATAGGGAGGAATTTCCAGAAAATTCGTTCGGAAAAAAAAGTGTCACAAAGTTCAAGTGTCCAATGATCGAAGTACAGTGTCTAGGAAAAAGAATCCTCGCTCTAGTCGACACGGGTAGCACTTGTTCTGTAATCGCCGAGTGTATGTTGAATGAACTCGTGAAGGAATCAGAGGCAATACCTGAGTTGCCTATGCCAAAATCGTACATTGTAGGAGCGAACAGGAAGAAATCGCGCCCTATTTACCGGTAAGTCCTTTTGCAACCGACAATTGGGCAACAGATATACGATTTGACGTGCATAGTTGCAAAGGAATTGTTGCACTCGCTAATCCTAGAAGTAGATTTCTTATATCAGTACGAAGTGATTATAAACTTGCCGCGAAATGTCTTATTATTCCCTCGAAATTACCTCATTGAGTGCCACGTTGAGGACACTGATGATAGTGATGTAATGGATGAGTATCCAATTTTCTGTATAGAAGCTAATAACCTTCCTATTTTAATTAACAACTCTATTTGTTCTAATGAAAATTTAACACAAGGGCAAAGAGAAGAACTAGCTAAGTTAATTTTTGAATATAAAGAAGTCTTCCAGAAGAGAAGTGAACCTATCAAGAACTTTAAATTCCATATAGAATTAACGGACGAACAGCCATTTGCAGCCCATAATTATCCAATTCCGGTTGCATACAGAGAGTCAGTGGACAAGTTAATACAATCGATGGTTAACGATAGGATAATTAAGAAGGAACGGACACCATTCTTAAACCCCATCGTCGTCGTGAAGAAGAAGAATGGAGAGTTACGGTTGTGCCTGGATGCTAGGAAATTAAATGCTAAGACCATTCCGTACCGTGATCGACCGCCCAGACTGGAAGAGATACTGGCTAAGTTGAAAAACGTTGCGTGGATGACTAGCACAGATTTCACCGCTTCTTATTGGCAAATCCCCATCGCCAAAGACTCTCAAAAGTACACAGGTTTTATGTACCGAGGTATCAGTTACGTATACCTACGGGTTCCATTTGGATTGAAAAACGCAGCAGCGGCGTTGATTTAATGTTTAGATGGCATCATTAATAAACGACTGTACAATTCTTCACTAGTGTACATTGATGACATTGTCCTGTTTGCGTCATCTTTTGAAGAACATTTGAGACATTTAAAAACATTGTTTGAATTGTTGTTAGAAAACAATCTTCAATTGAATTTGGAGAAATCAAATTTTTGCAAAAGGGATGTAAAATGTTTAGGGTATGAACTAACTACGGACGGGTTGAAAATGAAATTGAACAAGATTAAAGAAATCGATCGACGCCATGAATCCACCGAAAAACCGAAAAGAACTAAAGAACCTTTTAGGATGTGTCAACTTTACAGTAGGTTTGTCCCTAGCTATTCCCAATTATAACGGACTTTCTTCCTTTACTTCGAAAGAACCAGCCCTGGATATGGACAGAGAAACACGACAAAGCGTTCCAAGATCTCAAGGCAGCTTTTCACCAGACATGCATCATTGCTTACCCGCATTTTGATAAGACTTGCATATTACAGACGGATAGCAGTGAATATGGCATCGGCGCGATCCTGTACCAGATGATCGACGGACAAGAGAAAATTGTTTCATTAATAAGCAGGGTTCTTCGAGGACCTGAGATTAATTATTCAGTAACAGAGAAGGAGGCCAATGCTATAGTGTGGTCGATTCACAAATTGAGGGAATACCTTATTGGCAAACGATTCATTATTAGGACTGACAACAAAGCTCTCATTTTCTTAGATAGATGTCATACTAACAACGCGAGACTCGTACGATGGATCCTGTATTTGCAACAATATTCCTTTACGATCGAACATTGCCCTGGAAAGCTAAACCACCTACCAGACATACTTAGCCGTAATAGGTTACAATCGCACGAACTAGACGAAGGGAAAATTTTAATTCAATTGGCTCCAATTCAGTTGAATATTATGGAAATGCCTCACCTCAACTGGCGGACGGTAGCCGCTTGTCAGGATAATGAGGAACTGACTCAGAAAATAAAAACATTTTTACGCGGAGATCTCGATCCGTTAGATCCCGATGCTTTACGTTGGACAGCGGACGGAAATCGCTGGAGATTAGTTGATGATGTAGTCCTAGTCAGAGCGAGATCCAATCCTGATATTTTTAGAATATGGATGCCTAAGGTTCTAGTCCCTGGAGTTATTTGTCTGGTGCACACAAAATTGGCACATTTTGGAGCTGACAAGGTCGACAAGACAATTTCTGAAATAGCGCACTAGCGCGGACAAAAAAACAGATTAGGGAAACCATAGCGGCATGTACGACGTGTCAACGCACGAAGTTCCCGAACCGACACTTCGCGGGAGCAAGTCAGGCGATAATACCATCGCAGCCAAATGAGCTGATGGCCTTCGATCTGTATGGACCACTGCCTAAAACTAAATTCGGATTCAAACACATACTCGTATGTGTGGATGTCTTTACTAAGTTTGTTCGTATATCGTTTATATCGTATAAACAAACCGAATACAAACAACTGTTTACACTAGTTGAATAAATTCTTTCAGAAAGCCGAAAGATACGAAAGAGTGCTCACTGATCATGGGGCACAGTTCACTAGTGACAATTGGTTACAAGCTATGGAGGAAATGAATATAATCCATATATTATCGAGCATTAGACACCCACAATCAAACCCATCTGAGCAAATAATGCGAGAGTTGTCCAGGTTTTTTCGTGTTTATTGTCAGCACAAACACACAGACTGGTATTTGTTGGTGCCTCTCATTAATAGGTGGTTGAACGAGGTTCATCATTACTCTTTAGGTATTTCACCGTATAAAGCTCACTTTAACCGGAAGATACCGCATGTACTAGAACAGCTACAACGACCGGAAGTCACCACTACAAATGCTAGCAATCAACTGATCAGGGAACAGTTACAAAAGGCAGCTAGGAAAAGGCAGAAACAAGTTAAATACACACCTTATGTATTTCGACAGTATCAAAAGGTTATGCTACGAGTACCGAAGTCCTCAGACTTGCAAAACAAGTTGGTATCAAACATTTTTCGCATTGTACGAGGGTCCATCCACTATCATCCAAATTCGACACCCTAATGTAGCTGAATTGGAAGAAAACAGAGGACGGAACATAGGAAAATATAATTTCTACAATTTGAAACCGTATTATGAATAATGGGCAAGAACATTTCAATGGAAAATTATTCAAGATTTTTTTTGTTATGTTTTCACCGAAACAAATCTTTGAAGGGGGAGTTATGTAACCACTCAGACGTTTACATCACGAAAATATATATTTATTTTCGTTTAATACATCTATTGGTACCTATTAGACCAGGAAGTTATCAGGTAATCCGACAGATTACACCCGATGATGGAAGAAAATTCTTTCCAACACGCCAATTCTCAAGTAGTTCACGAGACAGCTACCAGTAGCGCTCGTAACAAATTCGCAAGCGCAGATGACAAAATATTCAGTCATAGGAACGGCCGAAGGACCAATGGGAATTTAGTAGGCAAGATTTACTGAATTTTAACCTACTCAAGGAGATTCGGACCTTTTCTTTCGTGAATGAAGAGCGACTGAAACGGTACCCGCAGAGAAATGGTTAAGCAACGGATCACGCCACTCTGGGAAATACCGACTACTGAAGCTTTTAGAATAAGCTTTTAAAACTATCGCTTGGATTTATTGAAACCCGAGTTGACCACGCTTCATTCGGCGTACATAGCAACGTCTACTGAAGAAAGGAAAGGGGAGTGGAAAAGCAGTCGCAAACACCCCGATTTTATATTGGACGTAATTGGAGGGCACATAGGAAATTCTTCGCAGCCGCTCGAGAAAACGTCGAGCCGTCGCACGCCGCACGAGTTCCTGTGAGTTTATTTGATTCAATCAAGATTATAAATTGAGGTGCTAGCCAGATTGCAGAACTTTACTGACTATGCTAGTTCATGAGGTTAGTACCTGTAATCATATACAATTTAAATTCTGTGTCCGAATGTCAGCTAGAGTTATAGATTCGTTACTGAATTCAGATACATGAAAAGGACTATTGTAAATTTAAGATATAATTTTTCTGTGTTTGATTTGTAACAGTGTTTCATGTTAAGTGATTGTTCATATAATGTGCATGTGAAATAACGGAGGAGATTCTTGTTCTGGAAATAAGATATGCACTTGAGTAACGAGTTACCAGTATGGTAATAACAAAAGTACTTGATTATAAATTTGAATTTTTTTTGTATACTGAGAGATCTCAGTGAATCAAACAAATCTAACTTTAGGTGATCATCAACTAAACTAAATATCGTGTAGCTGGAGAAGTACAAATTATTTTGTTTTGAACAAACCAAACTGTTCTGTTTCGTGTAAAACGTTGGAATATTTCAGATTGTAATAGGTTTTCTTTATATAGTGTAACATTATGTGTATGTACTCTTTTATGTGTTTTTTCAGCAAAATTGTGTAATGGTATTCGTATGTAAAGAGGTTTTTTCTTTCTCTGTTCTCTGTTCTTTTGGACTTTTTTCTTTCTCTGTGAATTTGTGCTAATTTGTGCTAGTATTCAACGAAAACAGTCAAAGAGTTTTAAATTATAATTCAGCAAAGGTTTTCGTGACATTTTGTTCACCAGTTTTGTTTCAAATCTGATTATAGCAAAGGTACTCTCAGACAAATTCGAGTGTACAGTGTAATAATTCTTTTAAATAAAATATATTTATCCGGTTAGTGTTTTAAAACATACGACTATCATGTTCTTATTGAAATCCCAGTGCAAATGTCAGGACCCTATCCCTCAGGAAGGAAGTCAGCTGTGAACTTTCTTCATGTGAATGTTATGACTTATCATCCAATTGAGTCACGACAAAGAGTAATTAGGGATTATTACTCAAGGTCACCTACCTCCTCCCAAAATCGAGGTAATTCTATCTGAGAGGTCGGACAGGCTTATATTTGACGACGAATCCAATCCAGTGGTTGGTGACTGTTAGTTTGCTCACCATCCATGCCCTACCGACAGGGAGGAGGGTTCGCTCCTTTTGAAAAAGTAAGGAGGTGACACAAGTTTTGTTAATAAAATTAAATTAAGAAATGGTCATAGGAAAATTAGGGAATGCGCATTCAAAGTATGAGTGGGATTTCATTTTGTTTTGTATTATTGTGTGTCAATGAGTTTCGTTGTTGTGTTTTGTTTCTTGGAATGTCCATGTTATAGGGTACTGTGTATTGGTGTAGAGGGAAAGACGGTAAATTGTTGCCGTGTATGATGAAAAGAGGGAAAAGCCAGAAAATAATAATAAACGAACGAATCAAAATGTGGTTCGTTTTTATCAATTGAGAACATGCGTCGTCATTTACCCTAGCACGCACAATCCAGTCACCTTGCTTGGATTCCTGTATAGGACCACCAGCTTATCCACGGTATTAGAATTATTACGTTTTGGATGCCCAACGCGAGTTCCAGGGTAGCCGGGGGAAATACTAGATAGTCGAAAAAGGAATGGGAAAAAGGGATTCATTACATATAGCTGTCCAACGCGCGGGCAAGGATAGCAGAGAGAGGGGATAATAATCGAGGGGAGGGGTATATATATATATATATATATATATATATATATATATTGAGATACACAAAATTTCTCTACATTAATATCTGCCAAAGATCTTAGCGTCCGGCTTGCTGGGTCAATGGGTCACGATATATTATAATCCTTATTACCTTTATAATGGATTATAGGATCCGCTGACTATACAGCGCAGCTGGGAATCTGAAATAGAATGATTCTATTCCTAGTTCATTTCTGTTTGGATTGACTAAATGAAAGATCACTTTCTTTTCTAAAGAACAAAATTTAACAAAGTTTATTGTTACCTTTTTAGCAAACAATTTAGTGAATTTATGTTATGCCTTTGATCAAGATATCTTTGAATTTACAATTTTATACCGCGGTTAACTTATCTATTCTTCGTTGATGTCCCTCGTAGACTTCTCAGTCGAAATATCTTGCGAGCTTGCCGTAGTCTAAAGTCCAAAGAAATCCTCTTCTGCCCCTATCCAAGCTGGTCTCAAACTATCAAAATTATCAGTCCCGATTACGTCCTATGACATAGTCCCGAATCTATTACTCGATTACCACTCCCGACAAAGTCCCAATTTATGCATCAATATTACTTCCACATGCAATATCTGCAAATAACATTTACTGTCCTTAAAATTTCACGATCTGATAACCCGATTCTGACTATCTGTATTATACTCGTTCCCTCTCACGAACCTACGATCAGTTCAGAAACGCGATGCCGGTCAGAATGAATTCTTCCTGCATGATTCACCCTCGAAGACTTCGTATTAAACTACCTTCCTCTTTTTCATAACATTTGACCGTCCTTCTCTCACCCAGCCAATCCATACGTTCGTTATATTTTGGTGTAGCTGACCTTTCGATCGTCTAAACTTCTTCGCCCAATCCCAAATTTTCTACTTTCGGCATCCAGATCCTTAATGCATTTACAAAAACAAAAACTACATTGTTTATTCACGGTCGTTGCTAAGACTCGTGCTATTTGCTAATGCATGTTCCACCATATAGTCTACAAATAAATGTTAGTTTATTTTCATGTGACATATCGTATCAAATATATATATATATATATATATATATATATATATATATATATATATATATATATATATATATATATATATATATATATATATACACACACACACACACACACACACACTGGGTGGTTAGTATCAAACACAACCCACAGCAGGCAGAGCGAAATACACTGGCAACCATGTTTGAGCGGGTCGGATAGCGGCTGGTGGTTTCAAGCAGATAAACTGACGGGAAGTACGCTTAATCCCCTCTCCCACTAACGCGACCCTCAGGAAGAGAGCAGGTGACTGTCGAGTTCAAAGAGAAAGGCACGCGCCTGCTTGTTTGGTGTCCAAAGAAAATTGATTTGTCAAGAACGACGATTCCTTGAACGACGACTCCTCCGATATATTGTTTAAAAGGGAAATAAACTTGCCATGTAAAATATACATTAAGGTAAATTTAATAGTAAACTTGGTTTTTTAATTTCATAACAAAGAAATATCCACAAATTTTTTTTGTTTTAAAAAATTAAAAATTATAAATTCCGATTCGCAGAATAAATTATTATTATATTTTTTTTATAAGGTAACTTTAAAAATAATTAACTAATTAAAATATAATAAAAATTAATTTCGCAATTTATTCTGATAAGTATCCACCGTTACTGTTTCTTTGAAAACCAACAGACCAATTAATATGCGTCGATAAATGGCACACCATACTCCAATCTTTTTTTTAATTGCAATGGTTTCTCGGTTACCCCAGAGACTACTGTTTTGCTGGTTAATATATCCATCCAGATGAAGCCAAACCTCATTACTTAAAGTTAGTAAATACAGACAGCCATACTGTACGTAACTTCGTGAAAACTTTTGAATCCTTGAACTTGCATATTCTCAAATTAAATCCAACGCATTATTCCTCACATAGTGAAAGCTGGATTGATCATATCATTGTTTCGGAGCCCTGTAAGGCATCAATTTTCGGTCAGATCCCGGTTCCAGGAATATCGAGGCATGATTTATTGTATTTGTCATTTTCAATGAACTGTCCTAAGTACAAGCCAAAAATTATTTCGTACCGTGACTACAAATCTTTAAGTGCAGTTAATTTTCTTTTCGATAGCATCCGTTCGCCATGGCAATTGGTGTACCAACAAACTTCTATTCACGACAAAGTTCATGTATTAAATAATATTGTAAGCTAAACATGCTCCGCTAAAAACATCCCGAGTTACGCGTCCCCCAGCACCATGGTTAAATGATGAAATTCGGGCCTGCATGAAGCATCGTGACTTAGTTCAGAAAAGTTACCGACGAGAAAAACGACCATTCTCAAACTGATTCTTAAAATTAATACACAAAATTGCGTAATACAGTTAACCAAAAAATACGAAATGCTAAATTGCGATACTACAACGCATTGTTTAAAGCACAAACTGATTCAAAACAAATCTGGAATAGTCTTAGAAATCTTGGGGTGGGCAAGGACAGATCAATAACTTCATTCATAGACATACCCTTGGATAAATTGAACATGCATTTCTTAAATGCGGCTCCTTCACTTGACCCAGTGTTTAAAACAAAAGCGTTATCAGAGTACACGAACATCAATACAGATGAACTCAGAGACCAACTGTACTTTAAATGTGTCGACAATACAGAGGTTCGTAAAGTTTTGAGGTGTTTAAAATCAAACGCAAACAGTTCTGACGGAATTAATGCTAGACAGTGGAAAATTATCGCAGATGTAGCTCTTCCAGTTATTACTCACATTATTAATTACTCACTAACAACGTCTTCTTTCCCACAGGCATGGAAATTAGCCAAAGTTCGTCCTCTTCCGAAGCCCCAAAGCCTTTCCTCTCCTAACGATTACCGGCCTATAAGTATTCTGCCGACACTATCAAAAATCCTTGAAAAAGTTGTTCATAAGCAAATCTATTCACACTTAACAGAGTATGGATTATTAAATCCGTACCAGTCAGGTTTCATGCCATGTAGAAGTACACAAACTGCATTACTTGAAGTTACCGAAGATTTGAGAAAAGCCCTGGATGATGGGGAAATTACAGTATTAACGCTACTAGATTTCAGTAAAGCCTTTGATTCTGTCGATCATGACCTCCTACTCGCTAAATGCAGAAACTTAAAATTTTCATTAGCCACGACGCGGTGGATAGAAGATTACCTAAAGAACCGTCAGCAATTTGTTAGTGTCGGGGAGGATTCCTCATTTACCGAAACAATGACAAAGGGTGTCCCCAGGGATCCATCCTCGGACCATTGTTTTTCCTAATATACGTTAATGACTTGCCTAATTCCTTCAGTTTCTGTAAACATCATATGTACGCTGATGATCTACAAATTTATATCAGCGGAAGACCTCTGAACTGAAACAATTAGTGGATAATACCAATAAGGACTTGAAACCTTGCGGCAGTGGACTAAACTAAACGGTCTTTCCTTGAATCCTGCTAAATCACAGACTATGGTAATTTGTTCGAAAACTTTCAATCACGAGCTGATAATCTATGCACAGAAAGTGTTATTCTAGATCAAACCATCATACCTTATGGTTCCGAAGTCAAAAACTTAGGAATAATTCTTAATAATAACCTCCAGTGGATTCTTATGTAAATAAAGTTACAAAGTTAGTCTAGTCACGAATTAGTTCTCTTAGGATTGTTGGCAAGTTTTTACCAGTCAATATAAAAAAATTGCAATAGAATCTCTTGTCTTTCCGCACTTCGACTATTTTGACGTTGTGTACAAAGATTTAAGTTCAGCACTTGCCACACGGTTACAAAGAGCTCAAAATGCGTGTATTCGTTTTATTTACAGTTTAAAAAATATGACCACATATCGAACATTTTGAATGTAATAAAATCTTGCAGTTAAGCGACAGGCAGATGCTGCATTGTCTTTCCTTCTATTCAAATTACTGAAAACACAACATCTCCGCATTTAACAAATCGTTTCAGGCCTCTTGTATCCGCTAGACTCGACAAATAATTATTATTACATATACCTAAACATAATTCTAATTATTATAACAAATCATTTACCGTAAAAGTAACGAGAGCTTGAAACAACCTCACAAAGAACATAAAACACAGTCTCTCTGTAAATTCTTTTAAGAAGCAATTAGAAGCTCTATTATTATCGAAGACGTATAAGTTCCACTTGTAGAATTTTTCCATACTGTTCACAAAACTCAAACTTACTCTAATGTGATATCATTTCAACTTTATTGATTAAAGTTACTTTATATAGATGTATTAGTAATTAATTTTTCTTTTACTGTCACTTTTATAATTTTGTTCATTTCTTAGTAAAGGGTGCTCAAGTCTGCTTTTATGGGATAATGAGCTAAATTAAATGTCAATCAAAATAATATCAAATACTAACAATATTTGAACACATGTTAAGTAATTATTTATTTATATTTAATGATAAATATAATAATATTAAATTATAATTATTTATATTATACATGTGAAGTAATTATTTGGCATCTAAACAAACACCTATATTGATTTGAGAGAAATCATTAACTTGGAAGGCCTTTTACAAAAACTATATTTTTAATTTAATTTCTATTTAACGGTTTTGATTCGGTCACTTGAACTCTCACTACCAAGAAATCAACGGTTGTTTTTAATTATTATAAATTGTGTAATGTTTATCTGTTATTCACTTATTGTCGTGTAATTGTATTTCTTTCGTCTGTGATATCTGTAAACTTCAAATTTTATTTCCGCTTGACAATTTATATTATAATTTTATGCAATTGAAACTGATATGGAAACTGAAAATATTGTAACATTTTTTTTCAACTTTTATGATTCGCATTTTATAAAATTAATTTTTTTCAATCTGATTATGTTCCGCACTGTTGCAGCCTCTGTGTCACTTCTTATCATTACGCAATTTTTATTCTTATTGTATAGGTTTGTTATTTAATTTCACTATCTTTGTATTACCATTGTTTTTTCTAATTAATGTATATATTCTTATATTTTTCAATTATTGTCAATTCCCTCGGCCTTCAGCCGCCATCCTGATTGAGGTTTTCCGGGTTTACTCAATCGCTTAAGGCGTATGCCGGGATGGTCCCTAGTTTTGCATCCCAGATATAAATATAAATGTAAAATATGCCCTCCTCGATCTTCTTCATAGTATAAGAAATAATGTAAATATTTCATGTGGTTAGGCGGAAGAGCAGGCCTAATGGCCTGAGTCTCGCCACTAATAAAGACAATTTTATTATTATTATTATTATTATTATTATTATTATTATTATTATTATTATTATTATTATTACTAAAAACACTTTATCAAGACTTTCGCAAAACAATTCGCCGTAACCAATTACAGTAATTAATGCGAGCAGCCCGATTGGTAACCTTAAGATTTTGAGAAGTCCGCTGTTTGAATGCGCTCATTTTCAATTTTGTGCGCACTTCCATACGACAGTGTCCATTGCTACTGGAGCTTCCTTAATCATTTTTTTTTCGGGGAAGTTTAAAGAACATCCCGAACTTCCTCTAGTTTTCGCTGCGTGAGCACTGTGTTTTGGTGACAACAATTGTGCTTCAGGAATGTAACTCTAACCTCGCAACTGATATTCTGATATATGTGGTAGTGTAATGCATTTCAGTGTACGAGTGTGTAAGTAAGGTAAAAGGAAAAGGAAAGGGAGAAGAAACAAAGACGCGCGCAATCGGTGGTCCATTTGTTAGGATACTGCTCCGGGATTCCCCAAGTGTTGATCTGTGAAACCACTAAACAATATCGATCAGAGCAGCCGATCTGCGGAATTCTCCTCAGAGCAGCGGCTGATTTCGACCTAGCTGACAAGCTATTTTTGAATTTTGTGCCTGAAGACCCTTAGTGAGATCGGCAGCAATTCTCGAAAAGTATTGGTCAAAGAGATTAGCCACTGTTGCCGGATCGTTCACATTTATATCGTTATATTTTAAAACAACATTCTCTACGCTAGAATCGAAAATATTGGCACGGTCGCCACAGGAACCTTAGGACTTCTCGATCAGAGGCACATCAGTGACAGTTGATTCCCTGAACGATCTTTGTGGGTAAATTTGGAAATCAATATTTAATTCGAGTGCATTTATGAAACACAAATAAACCACCACGCGTTACTTCGACTGTGTGTATTTACAGTTGAAGTACATGTGTTTGCTTGGTAAATTAGCACAAAACCTTGCAACATTGCATCATCACCCGATCCAGAACTACCTGTCCCCTGCTCTAAAGTTGGAAAAAATTATATTAGGATACCATTGCACGCCTAGTGTGCCCAACTAGTGTGCGAGTGTGGCTCTAATCAATGTTGCACAACAAATATACCATCAACCAGGTGCGTGACATGGTTGCTTCACAATGTTAGTTTCTCAAAACATTTTTCAAGTTCTTGTTGGAGGAGGACCAATTGAAGGAGAACTACCGAGGCTGTTGTGGGACACGCTGTTTAATTAAATCACACCGTGGTTATAAATAAATATATGCTGAAAATTAATATGCGAGTCTTTGGAAAATAAATACCGTCTTTGGAAAATTTTGGAGGCTGCTTTTCTCGCGAACGACGAGAGTTTTAAAACAAACATGGAAACACTACAATACACTACATATTTTAGAGTCATACTTTTATACACATAATTTTATACATATTATACTTTCAATAAATCATTTATAGACATTTTCTATAAATCGAGAACAAAGTTTTAGATTAGAAGTATCAATTGGACTTTAACTTTCTTGATCCCACATAATTCAAATGTATATTTAGTACAATACTGAACGTGTATATATTTCCAAAGTATTGATTACATTGTTCCTTTAATTCAAGAATTCGCAGAAAAGACAGAAATAATCCTATTTAAAGATATCTATTCTGTCTCCAGTATGTATAATTATAATAACACAATTGGAATTTGTCGGTCAATACGCGAATATTAACAGGCAACTATTCAGTCTTTGTCTCTGAAAAAAAAGTTTGGAAATGATTTACCCATCTAATAGTTGGTGTATAATGTTTACTTTTACATTGTAATAGCAATATTATTAAACATTTCCATTTTAAACCACTAAAAAGAAATTGTTTCATTTTCCAAATTTGTAGATCAATGAAAAAGAACATCCTTGATAAAAAAAATGATCATGATATTTAAATACATTTAGTGTAGATATTCTACAAAAAATGCACTTAAGTGTTTTCAACTTAAGTGTAACTGGCAATGAATGAGACATGGTAGAAAATAAATCGGCAACATACTGTTACATTCACAGTATTGGTGCAACTCAGAACTTTTGTTATCACAGAATTTTCTCGCATGGACGTTTAAACATCCTGTATGAGTTTTATGCCACCAATTGAGGAAGAGTGCATCGTCGATCTTGTGATAGTCTCCCGAAAATCTCACTGAGGCAACTCTACGTCGTAAAAAATCTCGTCGTAGGGAACGTTGCCCACGATGGCCAAGGCGAACTGCCGAATGACTTGCGCTGCCGCGTCCACGAACGGCTGCCCCAGGTCGTCAACCACAGCACGCCAGTTCTCGTTCAGGAAGTTGTTGAGTGTAGTTCCTGCGAACACAGCACGAATTGGAGGAATTGTATATAGTGGCTTCCGTACAGACCTCTATTTCTAAAGCCTATTTTACACGGTCATTTTCATCTTTTTTCAATACAGAAGGCGAATGGAAAATGTTCGTTTCTCCGCGTTTTGTTTCTGGGCCGAAACTGAATGAACGTGATACCAGCGTTTTACACGGTCATTTCTGGTCTGTACTTAATCGTGATGAAACTACTTCCAACCGCAAAAACCGCTGAATATCAAACATTTGAACATCGCATCTCGGTAACGATTTAAGTTAGATTATAGTGTGACTGAGCATGGAACGCGACATTAAAAGAAATGCTTCATAAATCTGTTTCAATGCCTTGTAACGAGGTTATAATGTTGACATTGGCTGCATTTAAAATTCCCGCTAATATTGGGACGCAACCAGGGATCTGAAGCTCATTGGCTGAAGTCGGATTTGATGCGAAAGAACCCTCCCTGGATAGACCAGAGCGCGACGCAGCAAGATGACAGGTATGTTCAACTAGGAATGTTAGCAATCGTCTGGGCGCGGTAAGATTTAGAAGTCATATTTGATCGGTCGTCAGGTTCATAAGGACCAACACGAAGGATTGTAAATATGTGGTCAACGGAGTATTGTATAAACTAGGGCTGCTCAAATGGCGTGTCTCAGCCCAGTGCTGAGATGCGGGCCGCCGGTGTGTCTGTCGCCTGCTTGTTGAGCCAGCCCGGCGAGGGCGCTCGGGCTCCATCAGCTCTAGCTTAGTGAAAGACGAGTGCACGTAGACTACAGTAGAGGACTACAATGGACAGATTAGTCTGAATACTGGGATTCGAACTGCCATGTTCTAGACCACAGATTTTGATAAAAAAAAACACAGTCATGATAGAAATGCCATCAAGTGCGAGAGAATCATAATAAAGAAATTAAATCTGTATGGAAACCATCTCTATTGTAAAAAGGAAACTAACACTCATATTATCTCATTAAATATATTACTGGTACTGGAACTGAATGAAACTGTTTTTGTTTCGGGTAAGGTTTTAAAATCTGCTAATACTTTCGCGTAACTTGTCAACTAGGTACAGTAAATATCTGAGGGCAAACATTTTCTTTCAATTTCTATATTTTCAATGATAGTTTTTTCTCTCAGCGGGAAAAAACTACAAATAACTTGCAAAAAATGCGTTGTTATTCATTTCTAAATGTTGTAATAAAACTGTAGAAAAACAATATTGAACAGTATCAAAATCAAAGCCGAAGAGGAGCTTAATCCGATATCTTTTATTATCTACAAATCCAATGTTAAATATTTTACTCGAATCGTAACTGTCAAAGTATCTATCAAAACTGTTTACTTTAATCGAAACCGAAACGTTCACCAAACTGTTTGATGCTATTACCATAATCATAAGTGAAGATATTTGCGGAAATAATATCTCATTAAACACTTCATTCAGGCTCTTACGTTAGGAACTCACTTCAGGCACTCACTGCCTATGCCTTGAAGTCGTCTATTTCATATGAATTCTTACAAAGACGCAACACGCGTGGTTTTGACAAATGATATCATGATATGGAATTACAGAATGATCACATGATATCATTCTGTAATTTAACTTACTTATGTCCGTAGAAATGGCTAAAAAATAATTTGTGTTTCTAACAATGGCGTTTTTTATTTACTGGCATGTTGGATGTATTAATGCCCTCATGAAACGTTAAGGAATATTAACTTTACCGTTCTTCTACGTGTAACACGTTTTGTCGTTTTGAACGGTACAGATGTACAAGGTTGTGAAACGCTTCAAAAGTTTTTGAAAAGTTTGATATATCGTTGGTTTTACAGACTTTTTTTACACAGCTGAGCACAGAATTCATAATGACTTTTTAATCGATGAAACTTCTGACACAAAACTGATGCCACAAAGTATTTCAAACATCTTTCCATGGAAGTCGTGAAATTATGTTGCCCGAAATTATTATATCGCCCTCTGTCTAAGTTTTAAGTTAATATTTTTCTGAACGTTACATCATGTTGAATGCATTTAGTGTGCCCAGACATTAACAAAAAACAATTTGGACCCCGCTAACCTTATTGCATCATTAAATATCTGAACTAAAATCAAAAAGACACTGCCTTTGGCATGCCCTGATGTCTCTACCGGAGAATAATATTAAAAAATTGTATATTTATTCAAAAACTAAGTTTTTTAAACAATGTTTTGTAAGTGACCACATTATGTTATGCCAACTTGGTCGTTCGTTCTGTAATTGTCGGCAATTATGAGCACATTACGTACATTAAAGGCAAACAGGTCAAACGTTATAGAAATATGTCATTTCTTACCTAATTGTTTGTCTCCATTGAACAGATTATCCATAGTGAAGTGAGCTTTAGAACAATTAAATTTGGCACTACTCTCAGGAAATTTGAGATAATAACGATCTCCTCTTTTCTCTAAACCATATTTCTGCTCGTAATGCATAACGGCATCATCTGAAACAAATGAAAAAAGAAGTTCACTCAATTGAATGTTTTTTCACAAACTTCATATTTTTAGACTGGTGACAAGTTATTAAGTGACATATATTTAGACAAGTCCTTAATAACACTTGTCGACACGGTTTTCTTCATAAGAAATCTAATGAATCTAGTGCATTTCTTGATATTGAATTCAGATATGTAGTTAAATTTTTCCATCAAGCAAAGGTTTTTGACAACTGCTTTTTAAAATTTGATTTTAGCATTATCTTGCATAGAACTGTCAAAGAACCCTTTACTTTATATGTGGCGATATTATTCAAACTGTTTTAAGGATATTTTATGCAATATCACGCTGAAAAACCAATAAGAAATCTTTAATGACCTGATTCGGAATTTTAACTTGTCTAAACAGCAAACTGAAGTTTTAACTTCCAGACTTAGAGTCTGGAAGTTAAAACTGTCTGAAAGACCTAGAGTCTGGAATCTACTCCAAAAAGACGTAAGAAGATGTAGTTATCGTAGCCTCGCTATTAATTTCAAAGTCTGCTTCTCTGAGCAAAATGGTATTGTTTCTTGTAATGATATTTGTTCTGATATCGAAAGTCTGGTCAGCGCAGTGACGATTGTTCATAGACTCCAAACTCAGTTTGAAACTGTGGTGGCACGTATTGACAATGACCTTCATTAATACCTGTAGCGCTTTTTTATGGCATGAAAGACACACATGAAAATATGAAATTATTTTTATAGAAAATGCTATATGAAAAATGTAAATGGACTATCTATGAACACTGAAAGGTCATTACTCTATAGCTTGTTTTGCAAATTGGGTTAACGAAATTTGGATGTTTTTGTGGGAATGGGACAGAAGAGATAAGGTCTCACGTCTAGTCAGAAATTCTTGGCCTCATCGTGAATCTCTATTCAGTGGACAGGAAAACGTGCCAAATGTCCATTTAGTAAATTCTAAATAATATATATTTACCTCAATAGCATATCAATTGAGAGTGAAAAATGTGTGAGCGCAATAAATAAGCTTTCTGATGAATTCTTTTATTTGAAATCGAAATTTCACAAAGTCAGTGAAGCTACAATGTAAGAAAGTATTTCTATACGACCACCAATGTGGTCATAATTGATTAATGAACGTTTTGAAGGACTGTTAAATCTACTAGAAAAATCAGTCTGGTAGTTTTTCAAAATTTTATGTTGCAATTCCTTTGAAACCATAAAGCAGAAAACTATCGTGACATACGCGCTGATCTTTTGCGTTTTTTTTAAATCCATAAGATGTACCATCTTCGAAAATTCACTCCTTGGACCTTCACCTTTTTCCCGGATATTCTTGGAGTTGACAACAATAAGCACGAGCGTTTTCATGAGCAAACTTCTACCTCAGAAAACCCCTATCAAGGCAAGGATGCGTCCCTATACACTGGCTGACAATGGTTGGACCAAGAAGAGAAATATTCCAGATGTAAAATTTGCCAGAAAATAACTATCTATATCACTTTCTACGTCATCCAGAATGTGTAGTATATCATTTAGAGTTAGACAGTTGGTTACTCATTTTATTAAAAAATATTAACTTCACATCAATATTACAAACAAATCCCTACTCGATGGAGTAAAACCGAAATTATGTTTAAGTTCAGCAGTAAAAATACTTCTAGAATCTGTTATTTTCACTATCGAGAAAGAAAAAAGTTTATTTTTGTAGACCAATGTAATCTTAACATTTGTATATAATTACTGTATATACTACTACTACTACTACTACTACTACTACTACTACTACTACTACTACTACTACTACTACTACTACTAGTACTACTACACATACTACACTACCTACACTACTACACTACTACTAACCTACTCATCACCACTCCCACACTACACTACACTCTACTACTACTACCTACTATTACTACTACTCACTATTACTACTACTACTGTTACTGCACTGCTATTGCTGCTGCTACTACTACTACTACTACTACTACTACTACTACTACTACTACGAACGAGATGCCAGGCTTCTGCTCCAAAATCCCGGTATAAAGGTAGGGTGGCTCGTGTGTAATGTTCGACGAAGAGTACTCGTCTCACGATGCTACCGCTGCCTGGAGTTTAACCATTTTGCCAGGGACTGCAACGGACCGGACAGGAGCGGTACGTGCTACAAGTGTGGAGAGAATGGCCACAAGGCTGCCACCTGTGACTCTGAGGCAAAATGCATCCTATGCGCCCACAACGGAATGGAGGGAAAACTCGCACATCTCCCAGGCACAGGAGAATGCGCCGTATTTAGACGTGCTTTGGCGACAGCTAAAGGAGGAAAAGACACGAATAAAAAATGGTCAGGTTCCTACAAGGCAATATAAATAGAAGTAAGACAGCGAAGGTACTTCGTCAACTCTCCTTCGAAAAAAGGACGGATATTGTCTTAATAAGCGAACAGTACCAGGACATGGGCAATGAAGGATGGCTTACGGACAACCTGGGCACATCGGCAATCTGGATCAAGACCCATGTAAAATGCAGATAGAGGACCGGGGGAAAGGCGATGGTTTCGTGTGGGCGAAATCAAGTTACACCTACTATGTTAGCTGCTACTTCACTCCTAACACCCTAATTAACAACTTCAAAAGAAACTTGGATGACCTCGAAGACGCAGTGAGAAATATGAGTGGACAAGTCCTTGTAGCAGGAGACTTGAATGGGGGATGCCGTACACGGATACTAGGGGGAAATTCATCCTAGAAATGGCGGCAAGACTGAACTTAATCATACTGAATCAAGGTGACACGCCCACATTCAGTAGACCAGGTTATGCTGGGACGATACCGGACATCACCCTTGCGACCGAACGCCTAGGGCGCAAATTAGCGACTGGGAGGTCGCGAAGGACTACACCGCAAGCGACCATCGGTACATCACATTCAGCATCAAGAAAACTCAGACACCCAATGCCGACGGAACATCACTAGATGGAACATAAACAAAATAGATAAGACCAAACTCACTTCGACTATTGAACACGGACATGAAGCGCTAGAAGAAAGAAGACATCATACCTCCAGTTGCGATGCCCTAGTAGACCTGACGATGGACCTCATCACGCAGGCATGCGAGGCAGCGATGCCCAGGAAGAGAGTTGTTCCTAACCGACGGCCCGCTTATTGGTGGAACGAAGAAATCGCGAGCCTCAGAAAGGAATGCCTCCGCCTTAGACGGAGAGCCCTAAGAGCCAGGAGAGACTCCAAAGATGTTGAGGAAAGAAAGACAGCCTACAAGGACGCCAAGAAGAAACTGCGCAGGGCCATTGCGTTAAGCAAGGCAACGAAGTGGGAGGAACTTATCCAGAACGTCAACAATGACCCGTGGGGACGAGGGTACAAACTCGTCACCAACAGACTAGGTGACATATCTCCGCCGAACATACTAGAAGCAAAGACGATGGAAAATATAGTTGCCGCTCTCTTTCCTGTGAACCCCAAAATGCCCGATGAAGTGCTTCCTGTATCTCAGGAGGAAATCCCATATTTCACCACTCTGGACCTAACAACAGCTGTGACCTCGATGAGTAACAAGAAAGCCCCGGGCCCGGATGGAATCCCGGCAGAGGTCCTAAAGAAATTGAGGATCACACCCAGACCTGCTTCTCAACATGTACAATATGTGCTTGAGAGAAGGCAGGTTCTGTGCGAGATGGAAAAGAGCCCGATTGGCCCTGATTAACAAGGGCAAAGGAGACGTAACAGCCCCGTCGTCCTACAGGCCGCTGTGCATGCTGGATACGGCGGGCAAGCTGTTCGAAAAGATGCTTAAGCCCCGCATCCAAGCAGCCAAGAGGACGCAGGTGGCTTATCCGAAAGACAGTTCGGCTTCCGAAAGGCAAGTCCACAGTAGACACTGAAACGGAAGAGGGAAACCACCGACGCGATCCGGAAATTGTTGCAGCAGCGGGACGAACGGAAGAGGGAAACCACCGCACAAGACCACTCTGCATGGTAGTGACGCTGGATGTACGAAATGCCTTCAATTCTGCTAACTGGGGAGACATCTTAGACGCCTTGAGAAACTTCGGAGTTCCCAACTATTTGAGGAGAATTATTGGAGACTACCTCAAGGATCGAGTTATCTTGTACAAAACCGACCAGGGAAACAGGAGTAGAAGAATGACGGCAGGAGCAGCCCAGGGATCGATCTTAGGACCTGATCTCTAGAATGCTAATTACAACGGCCTACTCAACCTCGACATGCCAGACGATACATTCCTGGTAGGATACGCTGACGACATAGCAGCTATCCTGACAGCACGCACCCTAGAAGATCTACAGACCCGATTAAACCGGGTAATGAGGAGAGTGCAAACCTGGCTAACCCAACACCGGTTAGAGCTTGCTGTTAATAAAACAGAAATTGTATTATTAACAAAGAAACGGATAGATACGACACCACAAATGAAAATCCTCGAAGAGGACATCCAGATCACTAAGACAATAAAGTACTTGGGAGTAATGCTAGACTCAAGGCTCTCCTTTTGGGAGCACATAAAACGGGCATCAGACAAGGCAGCAAAGGTGACAGGTGCCCTGAGTAGAATAATGGCCAACGTTCGAGGCCCAACACAAAACAAGAGGAAACTCCTGATGACCGTGACGGAGTCTATCTTACTCTATGGGGCAGAGATCTGGGCACCGGCCATGCAACATGCTCTCTACAGGAGAAGACTACTGGCGGTTCAAAGGCGAGGGGCAATGAGAATTGCAAGCTCCTACCGAACAGCGTCAGAAGCCGCAGTCCTTGTAATCGCAGGGACCATACCGATTGACCTTCTTGCTCTTGAAAAGAAGAACATTTTCAGCAGTCTCTCTGAAGACAGGGCACTACTTAAGAGGGAAGAAAGGCAGAAGACCATCCAGACGTGGCAAAACAGATGGGAAACTGATGCCAGAGGAAGATGGACAGCCACATTGATCAAGGAGATCGAACCGTGGCTGAAAAGAAAACACGGGGAAGTAGACTTCTACTTGACCCAACTACTGTCGAGATATGGGTGCTTCCGGTCCTTCCTTTACAGGATTGGGGTCACAGCCCAAGCAGTCTGCCAATACTGTGGACATAACAGAGACGACGCTCACCATACATTCTTCGAATGTGAAAGGTGTCAGGAAATGCGTACCAGACTGGAGACAAGAATAGGCCCAACAAGCCCCACAAATTTGATTAGCACCATGCTAAAATCCGAGCTGTCATGGACAGCCGTAGCAATGTATGCCAGGGAAGTCCTACTGCAAAAGAGGAAAGAAAAAAACGACATATTGACCGCATAACACAAGGCGCGCGGCATTGAAATAGAGAAACAAAAACGAAGAACTGATTAATAGACAACGAAGAACAAGGCTTCAAAGAGAGCCAAATTAAGGTATCCGCCCTGAAGAAATGCTGAACAACCGTACCGGGACGGAAATTAGAAGAGGATTACGAGGTTCGTGGTTTTTAGTGGGTGCAAACCTCACACTACCCAAGAGCACCGGCTCTTCGGGTGTCTGTTAGAGATTTTCCACAGTATCCTCTCCAAAAAAAACTACTACCACTACTACTACTACTACTACTACTACTACTACTACTACTATACTACTACTACTATACTACTACTACTATACTACTACTACTACTACTACTACTACTACTACTACTACTACTACTACTATACTACTACTACTACTCTACTACACTACTACTACTACTACTACTACTACTACTACTGCTACTGCTACGCTACGCTACTACACTAACTCATTACATGTCTTAAACGCTACCATCACTCACAACCGACACATCTACTGTTACTAATTATACCTGCAGTAGAAACAGTAAAAGTACTATATTATTATTATTATTATTATTATTATGTACACATATGTCATAAATAAGATTTATTATAGGAAAAAGGACATTAATAATACCAGAAGGTAGTTAATGTATAGCATTTAAAGTACTGACCGAAAACGAACACTGCCTTGCCGTTTCCTTTAATGGGAAGTAATAATACTTTTCCATCAACTGTGTAGTCGCCTGAAATTTCCAGACGTGGAATCCGGCAAACACACGAATAGACGAAATTCTTTTGGTCAATGCTGAAAAAAATAAATAATATGATTCTGAAACAATTAACCATCCTGAAAGTGAATATTAAATAACATTTTGTTATTAAAAAACACTTAAATTCATCATCTCACGAATTATTCATAAATTTGTTAACTGTCGATATAGAATTCAAAACTTCATATCTTGTAAAATTGACCACTCCTTTCTATCCTACCTCCCTCTCTCCCTTTTCTACATCTCTTTCTAGTGCTACAACACCCACTCTCTCAGTATCCGTCTCGCTCTGTTTCAGTCTCTCTCTGTCTCTCTCTTTGTCCCTGTTTATTTCTCTGTCTCTCTGTCTCTCTCTGTCTCTCTCTGTCTCTCTCTCTCTCTCTCTCTCTCTCTCTCTGTCTCACGCACAGACACACACGACACTTCATTGAATAAAACATCGTTCCAGACTATTAAGAGGCGGTTTTGGGTACAGATTCGTACTACATCAGTACACTTGGGTTTTCATAATGTGGCGCGTGAGGGACTTGTCTTCAAGATGGAATGTGGCACGCGGTTTGCAGCTTTCTCGGTTGTGCCGCCAGATGTCGCATGATCGCGGCCTATCAAGCAGTGATGCATATCAAGCGACATCTATCGCCACGACCAAGAAAGACGCAAAAATTCGTGCCAGATTTCATTGTCAAGGCATGGCCCTCACGCTCCACGTTACGAAAATCCAAGCATAAGTACAAGTGAAAAATAATGCAGTAACTGGGATGATGCATTTTACTTTAATACATTCCAATTGAAAATAATGTAATGTAGGTATAGCATAAATAAATGAATAATAGGAACTAATGTTTTGCCAACTACAAGACAAGTCCACGAGATATTTTGGCAGATACATGTTTGGAGTCAGTCAACATATTTCGTGGACCTGCCAACAACAGTACAAAATGAATTACCTTCCAATCAGACAAAAATTGCATGTTTAACTTCCAAGTCATGAGATATCCACCACGTTGTCATTAGCAAAGTGAAATCGTGTTCGACATCCCCTGCAAGTTCTAAGAGTAAATAATATTTATGCTACGTCATTCTGTTTTTGGACGCAGAAATTATCCTGAATAATAGCCGCCTTGATAATTAAGCGATAAAAGCAATAGACAGAAAATCAGAAGTTTTTAGCCAGATATCCAATCGGGGTGCTTAGATTTTTGTAAAGTAGAAAGAGAAACATGTGTGTTCTGCTTACCCTATGCTGATGAGTTCTGTATTGGCCAAACCCTTCAGTACAATGTTGCGGCAATGCATATCCAATTGATTTCCTGATTGAATCCGAACTTCCGTAATACTCAGAGGATCAAGGGAAGGTAGACGTATTGACGGATCACCTGAAAAAGAAATAGGCAAAAAAGTTAAGTAAATTACAAGTTGGCAAAAATATGAGACCTGTTTGACTGTATTAAAGATGCGTCAAAAGTCCCAAATGTTTTCAAAGCTCTTATATATCCTGAGAGTTTAAATATCTTGAAGAATGTTCTAGAAAACTACATTCTTAGACCTTCTTTTACATTTATCGGATATTTTCTGTTGCAAATATTCTCATTCAATAGCACTAATGGTCAGAAAAGTTTTAAATTTTGAATTTTAAATGGAAAGAAATTTAGTATTTTACACTCTGTGCAATCACATCGAACGGGCATAAACAGTTAAAAAAGCTCAGAAATATAAAATTACTCACTGTACCGAACCTGCTTGGAGTAACACACAGTTTAGTTTCTGACCTAGACGCGTGCGCACAACTCCCAATAATTAGTTTAAAAATGGAAGGAGAACTAATTATAAGTGAGATTACGTGTACATATAATTGTATGTGCGCGTAAAATCTGTTTATCCTGCTTCTGAAACAAAATATCCGTAATTCAGGCTGTTATATATTGTGACGTCATGGGATTAGACAACCCCATAACGCCACCATCAGCTACGAAAAGAAGCCCACGAATAGAGAGGAGTAGGGTACGCGGCTGAGCGATGGCTTATAAACGCGCCATCTACCCACAGCTTCCCGAACTCTGACGCCCGAACTAGCGAATAATGTTTTTCCGGGAGGTCACGAAAAGAGGAGAGTATTCACCCCTCCAACATTTTCCTAGGCGCGAGTACCGTAAGTATCGCGGCGCGCCTCGGAGGAGCCCTCTTTGATTGCAGCAGAGACGGCGACTAGACGGAATTCTCAATGACTGCTGCAGCAACGGCGACTAGACTGAGCCTCTTTGATTGTAGCAGCGACGGCGACTACACTTAGCTCTCTTCGATTGCAACAGCGACGGTGACTGGACTGAGTTCTGAAGGCGATTGTAACTTGATAGCATAGGAGTTTATTTTAACTTGGTACTTATAAGTTAGCTTGAGAAGCGTATCTTCGAAAGTGAGGTAATTAAGAAGTGGAGTGCACGAACATTCTTCGCATTCACAATATTTGAAAGAGCAAGCGAAGAGACTATTTGACTCCGAAATAATTTCAAATTTGTAAAATTCGCGCAGTAGGACATTAACTAAATCCAGCGTCTCATATTGCACGCTGAGACCACACATGCTCAAAGTGTGGTAGGTAGGCCGAGCATTTAAAGCATAACTTCAGCAACATTAATTATTCGAGTCTGGAAGCGCGAACGAACTTGTACGAGGCGCGGTAGAAGAAGCAGGACGACCCCAGGAAGAGCGAAGCGTAGGTGAGAAAGATTTGGACCGGAACGAGACTCGTACGAGTCCGGAGAACGAGAGAAGGGTGTGGAAATTGTAGGCGTAGCAGAGTCCAGTGTTCGAGGGAAGGAAACTTGTAACGTCGTGGGACAGCAAGCGGAGAAGAGGGGCGACGCGGGGGTTGCGAGCGGCAGAAAATCCCCAAGGTTACATACAGGCGAGAGATGCGGAGCTGTTGAGATAAAGAACTGGCAACTTTTATGCGACGATCAGTTCGGGAAAGAGAATAGCAGTAAATACACGACAATTCGTGTTAAATGTGGGTGAAAAGTCCAGAATAGGTGGGAGAAGTATCCCGAACGATGTGAGTGGCAGATTCAAGTTCATTTACTGCACGTGTCATTAAATTCATTCAAAAGAGTTAATACCTTGTACAATTTTACTTATATAATTCATGATTTTCACGTGTTGTACAGTTGATATTATCTAGAAAAGTCAGTTTATTGTATTGTGTTAAAAGTAATTGCTTTCGGTGATATATAAAGGGGTCAGATTATGTAACGTGTATATTAGGTTTTATTGTTTTTTTCTCTTTAAAGTTCAGTGTTACAGTGAGTGCAAAGCCCAAGGCTAGCACCTGTGAACGGGATACCTTAAAACAAGTGTAAAACTCATTTTAAAAGCCGTGCACGGAAAAACTAGAGGCTAAAAAGAGTAAAATAATTTGGTAGATGAAAATTCAGAAAGAGGAATGAGCACATTGTAAATTGTAGTTGGTGAAAGTGTGTTCAGGCAGTCCAGGTGATGCCAATTTTTTTTTGTTTTGCCTTTTTTTCAGTGACCAACTACTTCAAGTGTATTATTCTGTTATATAATTGTGTCACTTGTTTTTTTGCATTGAATATATGCTCATTTTATTCGTGTTTTATATGATTCATTGTGTCAAGGGTTCAGACCTTTCTCATTCCCAAAAGATCCTGCTTCCTGAGAATTTTAATCTCGCTTCACGAGCATTCATTCTATCACGCTCTCACCACGTGTGGAAGGTAGTAGGTGGAGGTGTTAGAAAATATATATATACATAAATATATATATATATATATATATATATATATATATATATATATATTGTGACGTTCGTGGCCTGGCCACAAACCCCACAGCACCCACGCAACATCGGCAGTGACAGAAAGTACGTGAGAACACCGGAAAAGGAGCCAGAGATGGAAAAAAGCGCTACCTGTCGGTTGCGGCGGCGGGGTACTCTCGACGTAGGGGCGGCACGCCTGGGGGTGTACTATGACGTCAGAGCCGCATTTATACAGCGGAGCGCCGAAGAGTTGCTTTCTTCTTGAATCAGACGGCGACGTGAGAGGTAGCTTCGGTAGTCAAGACGCGGGTCGTGAATAAGCTCATACTATCGAAATTCATGTGGTACAATGCGCGATTATGCAGCCCGGAAAATCGCGGCGTTAAAGTTATGTTCTCCGCCAGTATCAGACGAAGAGATCATATGCATTCTGACGCGACATTTCCCGCTTAGCATACAGAATTTGTTAAGAAGCGTGGAAGTTAGAACGGTGGAACGTTTCCAGATGCTATTAGGAAACTACGACCTCACGTTCGCGAATACTAGCAAAAATGCGAAGCCAAGCATTTCAAATATTAATGCGATTCACGTAGTCGAAGAAGGCAGCACGAAGGGAAAACAGCAAATAGGCAACGCGAAGGGTGAGCGAGAAGAGAAACGCGAGGCCCCGTCCAAGCAAGACGAGCGACGACGCGCCGGCTCAAGGTCGCCTGTAACAGACCCCGGCACGGGCGGCGCGCAGCGAGGGCGATCGCCAGCACTGGGCAGAAATCGCGGCACACCTGGCGCAACTAGTTCGGGAAACACCGGGAGTTCGATTTGAGACGGGATCCCAGGTCGAACCCGAAATACAACGAAAAGGCGATCCCTGTGATTACGAGTATGGTAGAAGAAACGGAAGAAAATGAAACTAGAAAAGAGGTCGTGGCAAGAACATCGAAATGTCCCGTAATTCAGATCGAGTGTGGGCAGGTAATGAGTCAAGCGCTGATTGATACTGGATCGATGAAGTCGGTGATAGCGGAGGTAATCCATGAGGAATTAGTGAAGAAAAATGTAGAGGTGTTGGTACTACCTATGAGTAACACGAAAGTAGTAGATGCATGGGGGAAGAAATCGCATCCTATCACAAAGCAGGTGATGGTTGAAATGAATATTGGCGGTAGAAGCTATGACGTGATCTGTTTGGTGGTGAAGAAATTGATATATCCTTTTATACTGGGCGTAGATTTTTTGGAAGAGCATGAGGTGATTGTAGACATGGAAAGGCGGCGAGTTGACATCAACGGTAAAAATGTATAGGCGAAGGAAGATAACGAAGTGGAGGAGGAAGAGATCGAGGACGAAGAAGAGGAAAGGCTTAATGGGAGAGGAAGAAATATTGATGAAATTGAGGGAAAAGGTACATGAGAAGAGTAATATTACCGTTGATGAGAAACGCACGTTGCTTCAAATGTTAACAAGAGTCAGGACCGTGTTCGAAAAGAGAGAAGAGCCCGTTAAAGAGTATCAATTTCGAATAGAGGTAACAGATGCGACGCCATTCAAAGCGAAAAACTACCCTATTCCAATTGCACATAAAGATAAGGTACGGACACTGATTCAGCTGATGTTAGCTGACAGGATTATAAGGAAGGCGGCCACGGCCTACACAAATCCTATTCTGGTGGTTAAAAAGAAAGACGGTAGCGTACGATTGTGTCTGGACGCGCGAAGGCTGAACGCAGTAACGGTACCTTACCGCGACGTGCCGCCCAGAATTAGTGAGATGCTATTGAATTTTGGCGGTTGCGTATGGTTTACTAATACCGATTTTCGCCACGCGTACTGGCAAGTGCAAATCGCCCGGTCGGATCAACAGATTCACCTTTCAGGGAATCACATGTGTGTTCACCCGAGTACCTTTCGGCCTGAAAAACAGCGGTGCAGCACTCCTGCAATGCCTCGACCGAATTTTGCAGCCGATTCTGGAAGAGCGCGCAACATTATATGTCGACGATATGATTATTAAGTCCCGGACGTTCGAAGAACACTTGAATGATCTTGAATTGATTTTTCAGGCATTAATTGATAACAATTTAACGCTAAACTTGGACTTTAAGAAATTTAGAAATTGTGTAAATATTTGACAAAGCTCGAAAGAGCATTCTACAAGGCGTCCCCCGAAGTGGGGGCGTTAGAATATATGTTACGGTGGGTCTCATGAGTGTGTGTTAACGTGCTGAATATGTTGTTAAGTTCCCGGACTACGGAACAGGCAGCGATGGAATAAGACAAGAGACGCTAATTTCATAGTCTCAGAGCTAGTATGTCACTTCGGTTAATAATTACATCAGTATGAACACGTACTTTATATGCAGACATTTTCATCGACGAAAAACGTATAGTTTTCTCTTCCAGTATCCTCAGTTCATATCGCTTGAAGGAAACAAAATTGGTCGGTGGTCAGCGGAGATGATCATGTCCACTCTGTGGAGTCAACCATCACTACTGACAATAGTCGGAATTCCCCTGCAAAAATATTGAGCCATGCTGCCTCTACAGCTGTTCATTATTGCGAAAGAGGTGTTGTTGTATTAGAGAAAGTAATTTACTATACAGGGTACGTCACACAACTTAAACACCACCTGCACTTTTCGAGCGGTTGAAATTATTGTAATGCAATTTTCACGGAAGTACATGAGAGAATGGGTCTAATTGATATATATATATATATATATATATATATATATATATATATATATATATATATATATTCATTCATTTCCATTTTATCACTTGCAACTTCCGAGATATTGAGGTAACTTTGTTTCTTTGTTTGTTTTTCAAATGGAACTGTACTTATTTTTAAGTCTATCATGACAAGCGTGAAAACACGAATCCATTTATATAAATATTGTTATAAGTTAGTCATTTCTTTGAGTAATTTCGATTTTTTGGTCACTAATTTTTAACGGATATTTTGAATGCATAACAGTCCGCCATACAAGGTCACGCAGCGCTCGCCCTGCTAACGCGCTCGGGCAAGGAAAACTGAGCACAAAATAGTCATCAAAGACCTGTCCGTTTGTAATAGTGAGCAGGACATCCAGCAAGAACTTGAACGTTTCGGTTACAAAATAATTAAAATGTGTATACTTTTTGATAAATCCAAAATACCAATGCCAATGTTTGCTGCAGAGTTAGCAGAAAACCTCCATTCCAAAAACATTTTAATGAGGTTAAAATAATGTACAGTTAGTTTAACGTGTTAAATAATACGTGTTCAATTAACAAAGAAAGCAAAGGATCTCGTTGAATGCAAACGTCAGCGTTTGGGACATTCTAACAATATCTCTCGTCGGATCAAATGCCAACAGCATTACCACAATTCACAATGTCGCAAATCTGGCAATTATATCCTACAATGTATAAACTGCGGTGACAATCTCACTGCCAAGTATCGGGGTAGCTCCGAATTACGAAAATACAACACATTCTCCCACATATGTTTAAATCAACCCCCTCAATTTTTTCTAACCAGTCAAAATATCAATGTCCGACCTACCAGTTCTCAGCCGCACAACACATTCTCACAAGTACATTTTATTTCTTATCGATTACCTCTCCTTCCTCCTCTGCAACCAGCCCACTTCCCTCACTTACGGACGCCCAAACTCCCAGGCAAGCCATCCCTCACAACCTACCATCCCTGAATTAAACAATATTATTGTAAATCTAGTTTCCCAATTAATGATCATATTAATTCCATAAATCCAAAATATTAAAATGAACTGCTGCCAAGAACCTTCAATGACTTTAAATAATTTGAAATATATGAATTTATTAAACTGTAACGCAATTAGCATCAAAAGAGAGGAAAACGGCTTCTGCCCCTTTTATCAGAAGATCGTATACATATTGCTTGTATAACAGATATACACCTCCTACCCGGTGTACCTTCAGTATTCCTAAGTTCAAAATTTATCGTAATGATTGAATCGGCCACACTGCCTCGGGTGGACTAGCAATAATAATACAGAAAGATATTCCCCATTCGCAGGTCCAAGATTTTAGCTCCCCTGAGGCTGGAACAATGGCAATTAGTGCACACTTTAACGACGTTAACGTCACCGTGTATACAGCCTACAAACCCCTGAACAGAACCTTTTCTCTACTTTCAGATTATAATATATTTTCCCACTATCTTCATGTTGTATTGTTGGGAGATCTCAACAGTAATACCAAAACATGAGAATGCAATGTAACCACCTACAAGGTAACTAACTCGTAAAATTTAAGTCACACCCTCCCCACCTAAAACTTCATCCACATCATGAACCGACTTATTATCCAACAGATCTTAACAACAAAGCTAATATTTTGGATGATCTCATTGCCAAAGACATTTAAATACCTATCACGTTATTACGTCAAGCAGACCTTGACTCTCATCACTCACCAGTTCTTATTGCTTTAGGAACGCCAGACTTTGCCCCAGAGTTTAAATCTAATCAACGATTCGTAAAATCATTTGTATTATTTCTCAAAAAACTTTAAATCGTTAATCTTCCCCTCTGATATGCACACATCATCAGCAAATCGTAGTAAAATTGAAAACTTCACAAAATCCATCCATCACACGATAAAACGTTCCCAAGCATCAACTTTCACACTTAAACCACAAATATCCAAAACCCTCATACGTAGAGAAATCCTTGATTTAATCAAAACAGAGCGAAAACTACATAGAACATGGCAATCTCAGCGAAATAAACAAACAAAAGTCCTTCAAATTATATTTAAAATAATTCAACATTAGACGACTTCCACTCTCGAAATTTTTAACAATTCCTGTTGCAACTCCATCAAGCTACAAAATCTTTATGGCGGACAATCAAAACTATAACGAAAGAAAGCACTTCACTTTCCCCTTGGTAAATAAAGACAAGATCGTTTGCTCTGATCTAGACAAAGCAAATGCCCTAGCAGAACACTTCGAAAAAATTCACTCCAAACCTGTAAAGAACCCTACATTTAATTCAGAAATTGAACATCATCTTCAGCAAACTCACTATACTGTTCCAAGAGAATATAATTCATACCCCCCTAAGAAATAACTAAAGTCATTCGACGCCTCAAAGTCAGAAAGTCCCCCTGTCACGATAATATACCTAATCACGCTTGAAAAGAATTCCCAAGAAACAGCCACAGTGATTCTATCTTCAATGCTGCAATAAGACTTGGTTATTATCCATAAGACTTGGTTATTGTCCATGTGGAAATAGGCAATAATTCTACCTTTCATCAAACCAGGTAAAAATCCCAAACTCCCCATGAATGATCATCCTATAAGTCTATTGCCATTATTGGATAAAGTGTTTGAAAAAGTACTTCTGACACGCATGGACACCTATGCCCGTCAAAATCAAGCCATTCCAAATACGCTATTCGGTTTTCAGTCAAATCACGCCACTATTCGTCAAGTACTTGGACTTGTTGAATTTATGCATCAAGCTTCGCGGCTAAACACCATGCTTTGGCTACGTTTGTGAATGTATCTCAATCTTTTGACCGTGTCTGGCACAACAGTCTATTTTACAAATTACAATCTCTCGGCACTCCTACTTACCTTCAGAATATTATTCATAGCTTTCTTGAAAACAGAACCTCCAAAGTTAAAGTAAACAATACTCTATCTCCTTGCTACGAAGTAAACGGAGGAGTCCCTCAGGGCACTGTACCTTCCCCCATCCCATTTTCACTATACATAGCAGACACTCCTCACCCCTAAGATGACAACATGACACTCTCCGCAGACGACACTACAATTTTCAAATCAAACTTTGACGTTTATTTAGCTCACGATTCTATTCAATCCTACTTATATTACAATACCATCTGGACAAAAAAGTGGCGTATCGAATTGAACCACGAAAAATCTCAACCAAAAATATTTTCCCTTCGTAGGCTCTCCTACTCTCCCATCTTTACAAATGAATAATATCTCGGTCTTCTGGCACCTTCATTCCACATCAGTTAAATATCTGTGTGTAGCACTAGACAAAAGACTGACTTGGAAGCAACATATTTGATACACAGTAACTAAAACAAAAGCAAAAATATCCCAACTCTTTCCTCTTACTAACGGAAATTCTTCTCTGCGAACTGATTCAGCACTATTAATCTATAAGTCCATGATAAGACGTACCATGACTTATGCCTGTCCGGCTTGGCGAAATATAGCATCAACCAATTTACAAAACCTCAGACAATACTAAATATTTTTTTTAAAACACTATTAAAGACCTATGGTTTATATCCAACTCCCAAATTCCCCAGGAACCACAAATCCCTTCAATATCCGAATATATATGCAAAACATCTACAAAATTGTACTTTCTTCCTTCATGCCTTCACACTACTATCTCCCACCTGGGGTTAATGCATATCTCCCACTTAGCATTCAATCTCGCTTCCCGAACGACCTTTTTCGTCATCCATAGTAATGCAGATTTCCACTTTCATATATCATCACTCACACTAATCCAATACCTCATCCTGACAGACGCCTACAAATTCCATTATTCGTAAAAATTGAATTCACAAATGAGGGGTAGGCCTTACGTACCACATTCGTTTGAGAATATCCCAACAAATTAATCTTTTTCATGTACGTATAATTAAGATCCTCGAAAGGCTTCAACCAAACAGGTATAATAAATTAAAAAAATAAAAAAGAAGTTTTGTCGTTGCGTTTCTTTAAACTCTGAATAATATTCTAGAATACAAACAGGTTTTAATAAAGAAATTAGACGAACAATCTATTGTTTTAACGAACTTGTTTGGTTTTAACTAAAGTAATTATAGGTGCACAAATATTCGCATGTGCAACCAGGTATACCCGAGAACACCCTTCAGCTTGACCTTTTGTGTATCCTTGTTATCCTTATACATCTGTTGTGTATTCTTGTATGCTAATAGGATCTACAAACTTGAATATTTGGCGGCGTCATTAAATGTCTTCCTTCTAACCGGTTTGCCTTCAGTTTCTGGGACTCGTATTTATTGTCTTAATGTGCCAGCGATTGTTATCTGTAAAACTTTCCTGGTGAATTGACATTTGCACGTGATAATGGTAGTCTACCTTGACTCATAAAGCTTCTGATCTTTTACCCTTTATCTACTAAGTGGAAAATATAAATTCAACTTGCTGTTACACATGAAATATCAGTGGGCAGTGTGACGTCCCAATCCGACGTCTAAATCCGGCTTATTGCGTCTAAATTGCCCTTTTGCGTCTAAATCCGGTTTATGCCATTGCACCCAGGGGTCTCTTGCAGTACAATTATTTTGCATTAGTTCAATCAGGTGAACAAGTGCGGTGTTTAATAGAAGTGTCTGTGCTGGTTAATTGGAATCGTTCGGAAACGGCCGTCATTCCACGGCTCCTGAGCATGACTTCAGCTGCTCTCCGCTTTTCGTTTTGGTGGTCGGCTGCGTTCGTGCAGGATCTACGTCAGCTCGTGGATCATTCTCTCGTTACTCCACGTGGCTTTGGCTGGCACGAGCGTGTGTGGGTGATGCGTGTGTGCACGGGGTTTATCTCCTCTCCACCAGCGCCAGCCATCAGCCGCACAGACCAAATTGACACTAGCGCCGCTGTGTCGACAAAGGACCTCACTACGGTCCATCAGTTTATATGAATTCAAATCTTGCAAGAACCAACACCTCTTCTGGCGATCTCCGCGGAAACCAGACGTTTTACTATGTTGTGCAAGACCTAATTTGCCCACCACACCCTGTTGGAAGACGTTGATTTTCAGCACTTAATTTGGGGTCGCAACTCAGGCGCCACCCTTGCCACACAGCCTCTTGCTGCTCTACGTAAATGGTTTCATTCAACGCTCTTCGGCCGTCATCCGCCGCTGCACGGGAAGTCATCAGAGTCCCAACGATTAAGTGACCGGTCTTTCATTGTAAATTTATTTCTGATGCATCCGAATTAATTCGGCCCAGAGGGTATTCGATTTTTGGTAATTTTCAATTAAAGAACTGGAAAGGACTGGACATTTAAAGACAACGAGATTTAATGACATTTTTTTGTCCTACTAATTTTCAATAATTTTTATGTAGACTTGTTCATCACTTTTTACTTTCTCGTATACATACGTATATATGGAGTAATATACGTAGTATAGAGAAAGTTATGTAATTCTCCATGAAACACGGGAAATTTTCGGCAGAAAAAATTCATTCCTAGACCCTGATAACGAGAAAGTGGATAAATCCAGTTGCTAAATTCAGAGAAAAAATCCTCGAACACGTGGTGTAGTCTGAATCCGTGTTTTATGTGTCCTTGATGCCGAACAAGCAACTGAAAGCAAATCGTCTGTCCGTTCGTCTGTCTGTGAATACTACTATACTACCTAAATCATGCGTAGGACTTTTTCCAAATTGAAGAAATGCCTGTCCATCTGGCTCTAGATAAAGCTTTGAAATTTTGAAAAATGTTCTTTAAAATTTGGGAGTAATTTACATAAAACGGACATTTTCAAAATTTTCTCAAAAACGGTTCCAAATATTTTACGTAAATTTATTGTAAGAATAGAGTAATTTGTATTGTATTTAAATTGCAAATATTGCACGCCATATTGGGAGAAAACTGCTAAATTTTTCTAAGGAATGTATATGACCTTAATGAAAGAACTAATTATAGACAACAAATTTCATATGAAGGAAGAATCTGACTTCAATTGTGTAGTTGTACCACGAAAAAAAATTCAAACTTATACAATTTTGGAAAATTCAGAGTATACAGTGAATATAGGACATATGCTACCTATCGCCGCCCAAAGTAATTTTTTTTTTTACATTTTCTCACCTTTTCTGTTTTCTAATAGTAGAACAGAAATATTACTTTAAGTATATTAAAGAATAGTAAAACCACGTCCTATATAGCAAATTTTCATTAAAAATTTTAGAACCGTTTTCTAAAATAATGGCGTTTATGCCTTACTGTAAATGCGAAATTTGAAGCTCTTTTTCATAGTAATTTATTGAAATTTCGAAAAACTTAATTGGAAGTCATTTGAAGCACTTCCACTCACAAATGTAATAATGTGTACAAATATAATATTAACGATATTAGTTAAAGATGAGACAAGTTTAAAAATTTTCATTATTAACAGTTTTGAAAAACAAAGGAATACAGCAATAAGGTGCTTATGTAATGCTGTAGAGTGCGTTTGGCACTAACCGTACTAAAAGTTTAAAGATAAAATTTGGAGCCGTTTTTGAGAAAATATTATTTTGTATTTTTTTAAATTGCAAATATTGCACGCAATAATGCTCGAAAACTACTAAAATTTTCAAATGACCAAATTACGGCGAAACCAATTTTATTCCAAGGAAAATCTCTATCTTCAAGTTTGTCAAATCTCTATCTTCGAGAGCTGGAACAGAATGTTCAGACTTAATCTCATCAAATTGAAATCACGAGTTGTGATGAACATATACAATGACGTCACCAAATATTTTAAAACTTAACTTGTTAAACTAGTAGCAACAAAATTTTTTCAATTGCTTGTATTTAATTTTTTTACTAAATCTCACGTAAAAACAGTTCGTAAGAAGTAAACAACTGCCAATCATTACTCTTTTCTTCTTTTCAAAATGTTAACGCGATAAAAATAAAAAGTATATTTGTCACTGGCTATGCGACGAGGATTGAGCGATTAGTGATTCCGGGTGAATCAACTGCTAATGGCATTAGTCCCGTAAGTGCAGTGCACGTTTTTTATTGCGGCATGTGGTGATAATCATGCGCTAGCATGACGAGATCCGGTGCTGTCCTATGCGTCGGCTTCAGGTTTTCCCCAAGCAGGTATCTCCCACCAGCGGGGCACCGCCTCAACTGAGACAAGCTTTAAGCACCCAAATGGTCTCTACGCATGTGTGGTTGTGTAGTGTATATAAGTGTAGGCGTGTGTTGGTAAGGGTCGAGGATAGACGTAGAAACAGGAAAGAAAGATTGCGCGCAGTCCGTGGCCCGTTTATTAGTGTACTGCTTCGCTTGGTGTTTCTCGGAGAAACCACGGAAAACTACCGATAAGAGCAGCCGGCCTCTAGAATTCTCCTCCAAAGAGGTCCCGACAGTGTCAGAAAACTTAACTACCGTCGAAACTCGAAGCTGATAATGGTTTGCCGCCGCCACTAGCCGAATTCCTTTACTACGCTCCATGAAGTTAAGATGGTTAAGCGAATTCGAGACTCGCGGAATCCTGGTTGGGTGACCGGCCAGGAATCCCGGTATCTAACGGCGTCGAGCCTCTGGCCGAAGGGATCAAAGGCACTGACTGACTGTGACGTGACGAGAGTTGACACAAAAAGTAATTATTCAGTATCATCAAAAATGACGCAACAAATTGAAAACAATACAATTTCTTTCTCGTGAATCAACATCTCAAAATTTTCACATGATATAGAAGCACGGTAAAATAAAACATAAAATACATACTGTGTTTGACCTATCTCAATATATTTCCTCGAAAGAAAAACGTGTTGGTTTCCCAACCCATTAATACATAATAACCTAAGTTCATCCAGTTCCTTAGAAACTTTCTCTTCTTGCCACATGCCTTGAAAACGTTACGTTACGGGCGTGATAATGTGGTATGTTGTACATCGAATATTAAACACGAACAAATTTGATGTGATTATGATATGCCTAAAGTGAATGTACCAGGATATGAAACTGAAATTAAATATTACGCATACTGGCCCCGAAGCTTGCGTACCTTTTGTTGTAATTAAGCTAAACCATCACATATTTTTCAATGGCATCATATAGTTTAGCTATACAAGCCATAATTAAAAAGAATCCAATAGTGACAAGACTAAGAATAATAGAGAAGGTAATATAAGTGCAATTTAATTATAGAAATTAGAGAATTGTGTAGCTAATCTTAAAATTAAAATTAAAATTAAAATTACAGTTTTTTTACTGAGACAGTCCATATTTTTTAATTTCTTATAAACATATAGATAATATAAAATTAATCCATTTTTATTTTTTGTCAACTATTTAAGAATTAAGAGAAATTTATGAAAATTGTCATTATTACCTTTTTTCCATATTTTTAGTGACTCGACTACTAGTGAAAAGAACATTGAGTAATTAATTGACGTATGAATTGTTTTGTGACGTATGAATTGGTTTGTTTACGGGGCATATGCAGCTACGGTCAAACGGTTTTGCTTCTTCTTATAGAAAAAAATGCTCATATAACCATCATTTAGCGCTTTGAAGCGTCATTCAGGTTCCATTTAGGAGAAATATTCTAAATGGGGAAGAAATATTCTAAGTTAATAAAAATATTATGAATAATTGTGACTTTCTGACATTTCAAAGGAAACGCTTTCTTTAAGTCTCGAGAGAGATGTCTTCACAAGTATGTTATCATGTAAATTTAACAATATCGCTTCACGTGAGAAGAGAAAGGACGAACACCTGACAGTGAACTTGTTCAGAAACCGGTTGGAGTTGCAGCTCCCTACAATTGAGAAACACTGAGTCTAGCGACTCACATTCATTTCAACTTGCCTACACGTGGGATTTGAGGAAGAAATTCATAATCTCCTTTTACAAATTTTGAAACATTTGTAAACAAGAGACAAGGAATGCCATCATCTTGTGGATGCATAAATAACTTGTCTAAAGAATTAGGAGCTTCTGAATATCTGATCGATGTCTATAAGCATTAACGATATTCATAAAGGTTGATCCTAAGAATGTTCTTAATTCTCTGTAGGAATCATCCTATAACAGCTTTTTTTCATTTCATAAAAACGTGTTTGGTCACTCCGAAATCCATGACAACTGATGACACAATAATGTTCAAACGTCAAATGACTCGTTAACGCCCGCTGGTGCAAAGAATGTACGACTATAAAATATTTTACTGAAGACTAGAAATTTCAGTGGTTGACTACCAATTAGATATACCGATATAACTAATAGGATGTGGAAATACTCGTAATACCGAATGCACAAAAGATAATTTTAAAGATTTCTAGGAACATTCATTTTCAATTACATTTGTCCAACAAACATAATTTTCTTTCGTCAAAAAGAAAAATTTTGACTTTATTCGCCCGATTTTGAGGGAGTTATTTCTCCCTCTTAATAATATCTTTATAGAAAAGAGAACCAGGCATATTTTATTTGTTAATGTTTTGCAAGAATAGGAACTTCTAAAAGTCGGCGCAATAAATACACACCTTGTCGCTTCTATTTGTCCCTTCCTTGTCAGATAACGGAATTGAATATCCGCTACGACATATTTTCTAAGTATTTGAATTTCTGACAACATAAACAAAGCGGTCGTAATAATATTTTTTTCTCTTTTTATTTCTTAGAGCCGTATTCAGCGCTCTTGGTTAACAAGTATACGAATGGCATATCAATTCAGAGACCCTTATATTAATATAAAAAATATATCAAAGTACTTTCATCACCAAAACGGTCACGAAGCCATGTAACTTCTCTAAGTTACGTTTTTTAACCCTCATAAAAATATAAACTGAATGAAAATATCCAATTCCAATGTGTATTTCGGAGGCTTCCCCAGAATGATCAATAAACACACGTTGAAATTGCAATATAAGCTATTAAAGTAATTGTTGGATTGATTAAGAAGTTATTGCTAGATTCACATTTTGAGTAATAATCTACCTTCTAATCTTACAATATTCACATATATTATAACAACAAAATAGGAACTTATGATATTTGTGTATTTACGTCAGATCAAAACTCATTAGCGAGCATAATGCCGAATACATAACGGCTAGTAAAACTAGTGGTTCTACAGCAGGACATACTGTTTTACCGCATTATTGACAATTGTTACGGAATATTATTATATTAATTTCTGCCTAACGTCCCAACTTCAAATGAAAAAAATGGATAATAATGTTTACAAATGAATCCAGTGTATTCTGATTCTTACAAAACCTTTAAAACGAAATTTAACCGGGCAGTAATTTGCGAGAGGGAATTCAAGAAGGATTGCAAACACTAAAGAGTTCTACAATCTTCAAAATTTCAGATATTTGCAAAAATAGAAACTGCGTCGTTTTTATAAGTCTTTATGGCTTTAGTCAAGCAAAACGTTTAAAAAAAAGGTTAGCAAAAATTCAGTTTCCAGGAAGATCCATTTCCAATTCTATGGGCTGCAACATCTGCTAGTTAGATTGTGATTCCAATTCCAATTTTGGGAAGATCTTGTTTGGTGAAAATAGAATTTACGCGCTAGTGTTGTTCACAAACATAAGAATACACAGACGGATAGAAGGCCACGTTTTCGAAATTAAAGACCCTCAAAATAAGGATTCTCACTATACTATGTATACAAGAAAGTAATATCCAAGGTTTGGACACAAAGCGATGGCAACACTGCATCAAATCAGAGGGGTCAATCACAGCCCTGCTAGAGTTTGTGACTATGACTAGTGGCTATGACTGTTAGAAATGGCACTTAGTCTGAAGCAGGAGATCGGTGAAGCAGAGGAGAGTGAACGCGCCCTAACAGTGTTTAGGAAAGACGAGCAATCCACCACAATCGTCTGCACATTCTGCTGGATGTTCTTGGGTTCCTCAAAATTGCAGCGCGTTGGACACCATAATTTCACCGAGGTGTACCAGTGACATTGTTACGAACTTGCACAATAATCACTGAATCACTACAAATTGGTGAAAAACTTTTTGAATGGTTTATCGTTGTGGAAGAAACATGGACTCTGTTGTATGAGCAATGGATGTAGCAGGAGTCCAATGTATGGAACACACAGATTATTCTCTCAAAGAAGGTGCGACTAAAAAAAGTTGGATAAAAGAGGTATTTATTGGGCACTACGACATCCACGAGATAATCGTTCATAATCTGTTACTCATATACAGACGGTCATTGCAGACGAGTACTGCATCTACTTGCAATACTATCGTGGTCCTGTTTCAGAAAAGCGACTGCACGTTTTGGCTCGGACACCTTTACCTTTCACGACATTGCATAGTCATACTCTGCGACTCTGTGACGGTGCTCCTGCGAAACTGGCAGAAGCGTACTAGAACAGTCACTTTTTATACCTGATACAATGACGTGTGTTTAAGGCATTTCGCCAAAATGAAGAAAGTACTTTGCAGGCCGCACTGCACCACAGTACAAGCCCGCATTGGCAGCATAGGCCGGGCACTGCGATACGTTGACAGAAATGAACAGGTTGACACCGTCTACCCTGGTGGGACGTTATAGATAGAGTTGCTATGATTACATCCAAGGAATTAGATTATTAGCGCCAGGCTCTGAACACATAGGGAAGAATCGAGAAGCGTCGAACAAGCAACACTACAATAGAATGTTCAAGAAGGTCTCATTCTATAAATTCCAGTGAGAGAAACGTTTCTTTAAGGCCTTTGAATTCAAAATTGTATTATTGAAGACCCTAAAACGTTTTGACTAGTAGTTATTTAACGATATAGATTCAAAAAATACGACAGAGTGTTGCGGGATGTATTTTTTATTAAGTTTTAAATGTCTTTTTAAACAAATCCTTCGTAGATTTGTAGTCAAAGTGCTATTCACCACGTCTACGTGAAATTCTGTTTCTTCAGAGACCTTATTTATGACGATTAGTAGCGTTTGAAAGCCGCAAAAGGTATGTTTACTATTGAAATGATATTTCAGACGATATCTTGTGAATAATCCTATGTAAGTATTTAAAAACGTGACCACTACCTTCTATACAGTCCATATACTACACTTGAAAGCAAGTCCACGTGTGCGCAATAAGAACCTCTTGTCATTTTCTGTCAAGGAATTGACAGTTTCTTGTGAAGAACTACATAAAGATCTCAATACAAATTTTGCGAGAGAGTAAAAATGATTTAGTCCTACTCTAGACTCGAAAACAATCTACTACCTCTTACGCAAGTTTTGACTTCAACCTAAAACAATCTACTACCTCTTACGCAAGTTTTGACTTCAACCTATCGAATATATGTTTCGTAATTAGACGACAGTTAAGTTGTCTCCGTGGTGTATTATATGGTGCAGTGTGTTATATGAACCACAGGATGGTACTTGTCAACATCAAAGCTAACTTATCATCACTTGTCAATCATATGGAAGTTAACTTGCGTTCGTATTTAATAACAACTTCTGTGCTGACGTATTGTATGCTTCCTTCCACTCTTTTGTTAGGTAAGTGTGTCACTCAGTACTGGATTCCCTTCAAGTTTGAAATGAAGATGATCGGCCTCGTGTATCTCGAGTTGACAGAAATTACTTTTATTTTCAGGCGTCTGTCTTATATATGACTGATGTTTTCCTGGGTTTTCCCAATTCAGGCGCATGCCAGGAAATTTCTTTTGTTTCAAACAATGGTTAAATTAAAACATTCACAAATTATTCATCATTGTTATTATCTTAATGTATGTTCATTAATGTGGTTAGGCTTATCACCAGAATTCACAGCCTGAGTCTTTGCCAAAATAAAATAGAAATTTTGACATCTTTTCCAAGTTGAATGTTTCTAAACAAACTAATTTCAAACTTTGGAAAAATATTAATACATTACTGTCACAATTTTAACAATGATCAGTTCGAAACAAAATTAAATCTTCATTTCCAAGAGATATTTTCTGTAGGGAATCATACGTACGCAATGTTAATTTTTTAGACCTTCAACAATACAATTTCTACAGTTCTTTAGTTAAAATATTACAATTTACACAGAAATTTATTCATGAGGTGAAAAATAAAGAGCGTCACATCTCTATTCCTATAAAATTATCAGCTAGTTCTGTGGAGAATAGTCTGGAACTACAAATATGTCCTTTGAAATGTACTAACACTTATTGAAATACATTTTGAATAATCTATTTGGGCTTATCATTTTGAATAATCTATATGATTTTTCTTTCATTTTCAATTACATCTATGACATTCGGCCACTTCAATACGACTCTGTTTTTTGCATTACTCTAGGAGCAGCTGATCTTTTTTTTACTTTTTTGTATACATACGTATACACGGAGTAATATATGTAGTACAGAGAAAGTTATGCAATGCTGCAGAAAATAGATTTCAAGATTTTAACGGAAATACACGTTTTCGGGTCCCCTGATACCGAAAAAGTGTTTTTTTAAACGTCCGTCCGTTCGTCATCACTAAAATGCCTTAAACCATATGTACGATCTCTTCAAAATTGAAAAATTCCTTTTTGATCTGGCTCTAGTTGAGGCATTGAAAGTTTGAAAAACATTTTTTAAAATTTGGGGGTACTTTACATGAAACCCCCGGACATTTTAAAAATTTTCTCAAACACGGCTCCAACTTTTTTCTTTAAATTTCATGTATGATAAGATATGATAATACACTTATAAAGGCGACATAGGTAAGATATTTACGGTTTACTCTAAATTTTCGAAAATTACAAAAGTTTTATTTTTTCGGCATCTTCCTACAACTACAAAATTTAAGACATGGATTTTTCTTCAAATGAAATTTGTTGTGCATAAATAGTTCTTTCTATTAGGGCATGTAGATTTTTTGGAAATTTTAGTAGTCTTCGTGCAATAGTGCGTGCAATATTTGCAATTTGAAAAAAATAACAGAACAAGATTTTCTCAAAAAAGGCTCCAAATTTTTTTCTTTAAGTTTTTGCTAAGGTTAGTGACAAATGAACCCTATACCATGACATAAACACCATATAGCTCTATTCTTTTGCTTTTTCAAAAAACGTTTTTTGACTGGCCACTCACGTCTGTAATATTTACATTAAAGGCGATTTTTTCACATCATTATAATTATGAGCACATGTGCTTTACATAATATCAAATAAAACTTCTGAAAAACTCAACAGTTTTCTGTAATAATTAACTCAAAATTTAGAAGTTTCAGAAACGTCCAAACGCCAGTTTCTCAAAAAAGGCTCCAATTTTTCTTCAAATTTGTCCAATAGATAGTGATAATTGCACTGTTAATATGACGTAGAAGTTGATTTTTTAGTATTCTGTTGTTTTTTAAAAAATTACGCAAATATAATGTTTTGAAATACCTCTCACGCCGTTAATATGGACATTTATATGGATGTGTATGCATTATTATGGGGAATAGAGCAAGACCTATGCTCTTTTGTCTTCTATCCGTCAGTTTTCTGTCCGTCTCTCTGGCCGCCCGTCCGTCTGTGAACGCATCTAGCGTCTAACACATGCGTAGGACTTTTGAAAATTAAAGAACTTCCTGTCCATCTGGCTCTAGTTGAAGCTCTTAAGTTTTGAAAACATTTTGAGGATACTTTACATGAAGCCCCATTCAACACAAAAATTTCGAAAATTAGAATGAGTATAATAAAAACGGAACAGACGCATTTTCACCACTTTACTCAAAATTGAGCCACAGAAGGGTATATTTATTCACCTATACGCAGTTTAGTATGAAACTGAAATATTAAAATAGAAGTATCTGGATCATTTTGTAAATCGACCATTGAAAGCACTGTAAGGAGAGTAACACTTATTAATTACATCAAAACGTTTTTCTAACGAAGCGATTGTCTTTTCTTGATGAATAAATTAACAAAAATAAATTTTCTAAATATCGTAAAATTTAATTATGGTTACTTTGCAGAAATATTGACCTCAAATTTTGCTAATAGTGTTCTTAATGCTGAATTATTTGTGAAAGAATGAAAAACTATAGTTCATGATGTGACCGAAAATGCAGCAAGAAGCAAATCTTTGCATTATTTACAACAAGTAATTTCATTAAAATATTTACAGTATGTTGATGAGTATCAACGAGTCATCAAAGAAAAACAATTAACGTAGTGTGAATTTGAGGACACTTATTGTCTACTAAAATTCTATCATATTTCAAGATCAAAGCTTCTATTGCGACTATAAATTTTTCTAGCATTATTTTGAATTTTTTTCCAAGTGTTAAAAGATTGTTAAACATAGGGAACAACGAAGTGTTATTAAATCCATCATTACGTACTCTGACTTGTGTAATAATCGTGAGTACACAGCAACGCTCTATTTAAATATCAATGAACAAGATACGCTCTTCTCGTCGTAACGAGAACACTCAGGTCACAAACCATAGGAAAGGGGAGTGAAGATTCACCCGGGACAACAGTAAGAGGTTTCCATTTTTCTACGGAAAGCCGAAGCTCCGGAGACAGATGCTTCGACAACTGAGAAAAGGATGTCTTCACTGGAATCCGAGGTGATAAGAAGCGTGCTCATTCCCCTGTTTGTAGTCGAGGACGAACAGGCACTGTCTACTCACCCTTCACCAAGTGGGGCAGCGCGACGCGGCCAGCCTCCAGCGAGCACTGCTCCACGTTGGGGTCCTTGATGGAGCATTTGCGAATGAAGGGAGCTGCAACACGCGCACCGCGCAACGGGCTACAGAGCGGCTCTCGCGACGGCAAATGCCGCCGCCGCCGCCGTCGCCGTGTCGCAAGGTTGCATCGGTTACGGCCTCGGCGACGGCAACGGCGACGGTGACGGTGACGGTGACGACGACGGTGCGGTCGTCGCCCGCGCGGCGCAGACAGAATGACTCAAGAGCTGGCATTTTGGAGACGGTCGTCCCCTCCTGGGCGGCATGCACAGCAGGTTTACATACTGGTGGAGGTTCACAAAGAGAAACAAGAATGGCAACACGGAATATGTTGGCTGCTCTTGCATTGTTAACTTTTTTTCTCAGGACACTGAATTTCAAATAACTAACCTATCTTTATCATAAATCAAGACAGCTCAAGGATGATGCTCATATAATTATATGCGACTGCTTTGATTATTTTAAGGCGAGTGTTTCCGGCCACTTTGATTGTGTGCTTACGTACATACAATGTTTGTCGAAATGAAATGATAAATCACAAAACGTCGACACAAATAGACTAATAACGTGTATGAAAAAATGATCGGCTAAAAAGTATAATAATAGAAATTTCAATTATCTCAAATTGTTACATTTTTATACAAAAAGATCTCGAGAAAGCATGTCAATTATTTTTGTTGTAATAAGAAAAATTCGGTGTTAAAATACTCGTATATTTTTGAAAACGCAAACGGAACAAAAAATTTCAGTATTATTCAATCAAAACCAGACAAATACATAAAGTACCGGCTTAAGGTTCATTTCATGTCACAGGCGAACAGAAATTAGAGTGAATCCGCAAAATTAAACTTAAATCACTGCTAAAACTTGATATCGTAAACTGAGTCGGAAATTTTTGATGAAACAATTCAGACAATACATCTCTAATACATTCGGGTTGAATAATAAGAGCCGGTGTATGAGGTTTCTCTTCTACACGTGCATCGAAATCACCACTTGCAATAGTGCATTGTCAGATCTACTCACGGAACTTGAATTGGGTCTTGGCGGCGTCCGCGGGCAAGTGGAGCGACGCGGTCAGCAGGAGCAGCAGCGGAAGCAGCAGGGGCTGTGCGGCCATGGCGGAGGAGGAGATCTGGCGCGGAGTACTCCCGGCGCGCTCCGCTGCGCGTATATACGCGCGCTTGGCCGCCGCCACGGAGTGGGGGCGGTGGCCGCCGTCGTACATGCGCACGTGTCTCAGACATCCCCCGCTTCAGTCGTTCCAGGTTAGGGAGTGAGACGTCACAGGCGCTATCGCTGGGAATATTCTCATTGTTCTCATAAATTCACCATATCGTATTTCTACATCAAAATAAGCGAATTAGCACGAGGTGCCTTCTATATTTTCCTCTTCCATTTCCTGTTTACACGTTCTTCATTTATTCTGAGTGCACAGTATGTGTTTCTATTATTTGCAACTAGATCGGATTCAGCCGCTATCTGGAGAAGAATTCTAGCGGCCAGCTGGACTAACCTGTAATTTTCCGTGGTTTCTCCTATCAATATCGGGTGGATACAGAAGTAGTACCATAATGAACGGGCCATGTACCATGCGAGATCTTTCCCTTCTCATCTTTGGCCCTTCTCTCGTCTTATATACACACTTACACTCACTCGCACTTCACTTCGTACGCATGTAGGGAGACCAGGCAGGTCCTTATATTTAGTCTTTTTTTTTTTTCGGATGGAGGTGTCCTGCTGACGAAGATAAGTAAACGAGGGAAACCCAAGCAACACGACTTGTAGTTCGGCGTTGAATCTCAAGTTCTAGGGAATACTCCCGCCTTCTGAAATATAACGTGCATAGCACTTTTCGCACCAAAGAACTTTTCTTTCTCTCCTTCTGTTTTTTCATACACGCCAAAATAGTATACGTGTAAATACACGTTTACTTCGTGTGAAATCGATGAAAAGAAACAAATGTATGTTATAATATCTTTGCACAGTAAAATGATATGTTTTATTTTATCACTACACTGTACTTAATTTCTGAAAGACATTATTTTGGTTCATTAGATATTGAATAATGAAATTTTGGTCCACTTTTTTATTGAAATCGTTTGAATTTCTGCATAGGAAGCTTTTAAACTGTTCCGTTGAACCGGTAGTATATTTATCCATTAATATTTCAATTTATGAGAACACCAAGCTGCGTGATGTCGTAATAATGAAGTAACCAAATTAGTGCTTTAATATAGGGTGCGATGTACGCTATTATAATTGTGAATTTTGGATCGGAAGTATGAAAATTGTGACTTTCCGTATTCCGTAAAATGTAATAGCTCTAAACTAGCTTAATGTGATGTCTCTTCTGCTGTAAACTGTTTTAAAAGTATTTCATGTGTTGAAAATTTCTTCTTACTTCATTTCTTATTTGCCTAGCTTTGCTGAAATATGTTCGTACAATACCTGGCATTGGACTTACCATGCCGGACTTGCCAATTCCATTGTAGCTGATTATTTTATACTCCTGTTCAAAAATTCCCAACACTCAATGGCCTTCTATGATACCTTCATATGGGATATGAACAGATAATATTGCAATTTAAAAATTATAATCGCTGTAAAAAAAAACTTCCAGATCTTGTTACGAATAATTAGACTTTAGTACAGCTCTTTTTTTTACTTTTTTGCTAATATGCACAAAAAAGCACCTCAATGATCACTGTAAGCTGTTCTTCTGCGTTATTCTCTAACCCTAATATAACGTCATTCTCAAAGAGTTCCGACAGTTGTCGCAAAATCCTGTGCAACTACATTTGATTCTTCCCTGCATTAGCTTAACACGTCCCCCCCCCCAATTTTTGAAGAAGATAAAACTCCACAAACTCAGTCTAATTTGTGTTCACTTCTATTTCTGTAATTGCTCTATTAATCGTTTTGTTTGCGAATTGTCTAAAAGTGTCTAAAAGTGACTGTTTTGTATGCTTATGTGAATAAGGTAGTGGTTAAGTTAAATCAGTTTAATAAGTTAAGAATATGTTGTTAGTCACATTCATTTGAAAATGGGCATTTGCACACTTACAACGTAAATGTGGGAAGCAGAGCGTAAGAACGTTAATTCATTCTCTATAATTACTCACAGTTTAGTTTACTCCGCATTGTCTTAAAGTTCTTCAAATCTAATAAGTTCCAAAGCAATACTGTTCGTAGATTTTTGCAAATTTATTTTTAAAACCACAGTAATATGGATGAAAATTAGAATGACATCTCCGAAAATTAAAATGGCATCTGAGGGTAACAGTTTGTATTGTAATGTCGCTACTATTGATTATGGTATCTCACAAGTATTCCAGCCAAATTTGGGAGCATTTACTCCAGTGCCACTACTCGTAATTTGTAACATTCCATTTTAAACAATTTCACTTTTATATAACATATTACCAATGCACCAGTGAATATTATATGACTATTTTTCCTGTAAGTTCATAAACTCAAATAAAAAAAATAAACAAGTAATAAATGATTTTAATAGTTCAGTTTACTACTAATACTCCTAATTTTGTATCACTGCCTCCTAGAATGAATTCATGTAAGACATGGAAGTTATAGTAAAAACCAATGCAGAACGTTTGGTTTATGTTCCAAAATACCTTTTTGGCAACAATATAGAGTTGTAAAATAATGTGCGATTCACAGAATAAATATATTTTACTAATGAAAGAAAAACAGGTGTACATACCGTGAATTACTCTGTGCGCGAAAATGTGACAATTGGTTGCTGCTAGAAGCTGTAATTGGTTGCGGTTCCCATCAATTATTTCATACCAATAAAAACTCAGCATATGTGTGAAGTAGAAAATAAATGAAATGAAATACAATAAAAAAGTCTTTGGACGGCGTTCTGGTACTATTTTAGTACATCACAGGGTAATTAGTGGTGTGTGGCTATACTGAATAAATCACCGTGTCAAAGAGGAGGCCACCCATATTTTTGTCTTTTTTATTGTTTAATTTTATGCGTTAAGTAATACTCTACACCCTATGCCCATATTCTACTCCATCAGCCCCATATATTTATTTCAGTGACTATTTATTTTCGAATCAAATTTTCTTTTAAATTTATTGAAGAAAAAAGAAAAATAATACAATAAAGGACAGTAATAAGATGTTTACTGTCCCTTCCTCACGATATTCGCAATCGATTATTCCATATCGTCATCTTCTTCAGAGAAAATCGGCAAACATTTTCTGAATTTTTGATTCACAAAGATAAATTGCGTCGCCGTTTCTTGACATTCAGATAACGGCAAAAGGTTTTGCCCTTGTGACGTAGTGTAAAATCTTAAATTTGAAATATTGCTTCTCAATTAGTATGCAACATACTGTAAAAACAACTTTAGAGAGACAGCAACGTTTAATAATTCATGTGTTGTCAATGAAGAATTATAGATGGAGTCAGCACAATCGCTCTGAGTGACAGTTGTTAGAAAACGTTTTTGCCCGAGCTTCATTCATGATTAGGTAGTAGTTATTCACATTATTTACAATTTTTTCATATTACGATATTATATATCTTGAACGCTTGTTCAAGAAAATTGGTATTTATGGGAGTGTTATTCTAACTCTTGGATAGGAGTTGATGTGACTTAAGACAAATAAAAAACATTTAAGATCATTTCAATAAATTCTAAATGAAATATCAACTGACCAAGCAATTTTTAAAATTGGACTTAAAGAATCGTTAAATATTTTTTGGACTATTACACTCGTGAAGTTAAAACTAACAGTGTTTAACTGTACATACAAAATGCCCCAATCAGGAAGGTGTATCTCGAAAACTTTATCGTTTTTTCTATCCGATTTTTCTTACCACTTCTCCCTACAGTCCAATCATAATCTGTGCCTCGTCTTATCTTAGGAGACGGCGTACATCGAACGCTATGTTGATGTCCAATCTACTGCGTATGTACTATAACATAACTTCTTTGGTGTTAACATGCTTTCAGATATTTTCAATATTTGGCACATTTTGGAACTGTGTTGGACGTTTAATTCGTAGAATTGTCCTATTAAATAACACTCATGCACTAGTGGTATTACCTATGATAATTTTTTACTTTGTCGCTACCTCTTACGCAATTGAGACAAAGTTATGTAATGCTGCGGAAAAGAGCGACGAAATTTCGGCAGAAAAACTCTTATTGCCGAGCCCAGGTATCGAAAAAATCTACTTGCTAATTTAGAAAAAATTCTCTAACATGTGGTTTAGCCAGAATTCATGTTTTGTGGGTCCTTGTTACCGAAATATCGATTTACGGCCAAACGTTTGTCTGAGAACAAAGTTAGCGACTAAACCTTTCAGCCAATTTTCTCCGAAATTGATATTCTCTAATTTATTTATTTATTTTATTTATTTATTTATTTTACGTCAAAAAACAGTTAAAAACTGCGTATGACGTGCTATGGGGAAAAGTGAATTGTGTGCACATTTTCAAAATTCTGCGATCCCTACACCAAGTCATATACTACTTAAATTTTGAATTTTTGAAAGGGAGAAAAAAAAACTCCCATGTAATAAAACATATTTTCAAGGATAAACAAGCAATAAATTTTGAATTTTGAAAGGGAGAAAAAAAAACTCCCATGTAAAAAATCCATTTTCAAGGATAAATAAGCAATAAATTTTGAATTTTGAAAGGAGAAAAAACAACAAAAACTCCCATGTAATAAAATCTATTTTCAAAGAAAATAAGCAATAAATTTTGGCTCTTATTACTTCCTGCCGCGACAACATGGAAACGATAATTTGAATAATTGTATTTCCCACTGAATTCTAGAAGACGTGCACAGAAATGAAGTTACATTTATGTCCAGAAACAAAACAAGGGGCCATCTCAGCATTTGCTCAATGGATCAGGGAAACTGAACGAAAAACCTGATCGAGATGGGGGTCATTGACCCGGAAGCTGTAGTACAATAGTTGTTACAGGTTGTTGATACTCATTTATACAGTCCAAATGGTAAATAATGCATTATGTATCATTGTTAAAATTAATGTTCCTTTTCTTGTGATGCTCAGTATAGTCTCTAATTGTATAGAAACAGTTATGCAGCAGAAACGATTTCACTTGGGATTTAAACTTTTCTATTGAATTTAATCGTTTAATGTCATCTGGCAAAGTGTTGTAAAATAATGTACATGTATTGTATGTGAATTTTTTGTAATGAGCTGTTGATACTGTCACCTGATGAATATGATTTCTACGCCGAGTGTTATAGTATAGTTATAGTAATTGATCATGCTAATGTCGCTGCCCCTTAAATTTGAAACCGATATTTTAATTTTGGGGGGAACTTTACAAAAAAACCCTGGGATATTTTCAAAATTTTCAAAAAAGAAGCTACATCGTTGTTATTAAATTTTGTTGTTAGTGTGAAGGACGTTTAAAATTTTTTTCAAAATGGCAAAAAATCAATTTTTTCGGCTTTTTCCTACAACTACAATATGAAGATAGGAATTTTTCTCTGAATAAAATTTATTCCTTAAAGAAGGATTTTAAATAGTCACAAACAACATATAAGGTACAATTTCTCGAAAATTTGAATATTTTTCGCGTAATTTTGCGTGAACATAGGAAATTTTTAATTTTGTTTAAACAATTTTTTCTCCAAAACGGCTCAAGTTTTTGATTTTTTTGTTGGATAGTGAAAAGGACATTTACGAGAATGGTGAAGGTCTAATGTTCGTTGAAAACTCTGATTTTTTGAAAATTGCAAAAATTCAAAAAATTGTTCGGGGTCTTGCTACTATTACAATTATGAAGGTATACATTTTTCTTAATAAATGTGTTCATGAAAAACAGACCGAAAGATAATGTCTTGTTCAATTTTTAGAAAAAATGAGAATTTAGGGTGAAACATTGTGTCAAACATAGGCAATTTTTATTTTCTTTAAATATTGTTTTTTAACAACGGCGCAAATTTTTTTATTAAATGTGGACTTAACATAACGTAAAGAACGCTTCAGAGAATGGCGAAAGACTCAGATTCGTTGAAAAGCCTGATTTTTCGAAAAACGTTTTAAAAAATTATATTCTTTCGGCGTATTCCTAAAACTACAGGAAATATTTTTACCTTCATGAAATGTGTTCATCAAAAATGGATCTTTAAATTGGATCATGTTGAAGTTTTCGAAACTATGAATATTTCTTGAATAGTTTGACGTCAAACATAGTCGCCCGCTCCGAATTTCCTGCGCTTCGTGAATGTAATTCGAGAGATTTTTCCAGGCAGTTGGATGTTACATAAGTTAGAATTTGTACATTATTTCACATTTCTTTGTTCGTTTCTTATATTCGAGCCTCGTTTATACGTATACAAATTAATCTTTTAGAAATTATTCAAAACTTATTTGATAATATATATTTATTGTGCGTGTTCCCAGGAGAGTATTTACATTTTCAATGTATTGGCGTATTTGCAAACGTAACTCGTTTTCGGCGTCTTTCCACAACTGCAATTACGAAGAAAACTTTTTTATTGATAAAAAGTGTTTCTCAAAAGCAGATCTTCATATAAGGACACGTTCAATTTTTCAAAAATGTGAGTATTTTTTGTGTAAATTGGAGAAGTATTGGAAATGGTAAATTCGATTTTTCAGCCCTTTCGTTTGAGGCAATGTCAGTCTGAAAAAATTTTTGGATTCTGAAAATCCCTTCTGATTGTTTAATTTAATATTAGGAATAGTAGAACATTATGTGCGAAGACTTATATCTATATTAAGTTGCAATGTAAATGCATATTATGTAAGCCTTACAAATATTGCGATGACGAACATGATACCTTGCAACCATTTGCTCAAAGAACAAAGTAGTATCGTGGTGATTAATGTGGAACATTTATTGCTTTGAGATTTTAATTCGGGCCTAGACCCCAGGAAGGGGGTATCGTACACGACTTTAGTCAATGAATTTCAGTCACAAGTTTGTCACAGTATTGGCGGGAATTTCAACTGTTAGTTACCAAAACAATTACAGTTACCAAAAAGTTATCAAAACAATCATCACCTGCTTCAAGTCATTAAAATAGATATTCGATGATTTTTTAAATACTGCAACTTTTATTTCAATTAGACCGTCATCGTGTTACTTTTCATTAAAAATTGACACTTAATGCCACTTTCATAATGTTTGACAACACGTGCTCTCCATGCAGCGTGGCGGTCTGTGACTGGTCTGTGACAATTTGCAGTGCCCGTGTTGTGGTCACGTGGTTCGTGATGCAAACTGATGCTGGGAAGAACGAGTAAAAATCGGTGTGCGGAGTAGCTCGCCCACATCTTTCCGCCATTGTAGAGATCAATAATTTGTAAGATTTTTTAAATTTATCTTGAGGGATACTCGAGCGGTGTTGCCTACTTTTATTTTAATTTTAAATATAATTTACTTAATTAATTTAATTATAATGATCACTTGAATAATAATTTGCTATTGAAAATAATTTTGTACGAACTTTTGTTTAATGTACTATAACGAGAGATTCACTTTTCAACTATCAGGCAACTCTTCAGCTATCTAGCCAATTTAACAATACGAACGTCGCGACTCACCGCGGCGTGTCTTTCACAGAACCATCTCTCGTTGGCGGGGGTGTTTATAGAATAGTTTAATAGAAGGTAATGACAGCCGCCGTTGGTTCGAGTTAATAAAAACTAATGATTTCTTTTACGATTAAAATCGGGCATCGTTGGTACATTTACCTAGAACGTTAATACACTGAATTCAATGGCAAAAAACTGATTTCGTTTAAGCGTTTGACTTTTTTTAAATATGTATTTTTAGCTTTTTTTTGTTCCTTTAAGAATTTTTCAAATGGTAATTGGTGTCAGACAGAAATTGTCATATTATAATATTGCATAACCATTAACAATATCGCGAAAAAGTATGTGCTGTTGTAGCACAACTAGTTTCTCAATGAAATGTGTTCATCAAAAACATATCTTCAAATAAATTCATGTTCAATTTTTCAAAAACATTAGAATTTTATACTTCAAGCACAGGCAATTTTTAAATTTTAAACAATTATTTTCTCAGAAACGGCTCCAATTTTTTCTTTAATTTTTTCACGTGTGTAACAAAGAATGGTAAAGCAAGTGGTACTGGTCCCATTTTCGCCGCTGTATTTTCGAAAAGTGGAAAAAAATTCGAAATGGTAACTTCGAATTTCCTGCGCTTCGATTGTGGTGGTGTTACAACACATTGCATTCTGACTAGCAAGCATTTTTCAGACACATAATTGTAGTTTATGTAAAAAATGAAATGGTAAATAACGTATTATAACTATTGTAAAGTTATTAGACTTCCTTTTTATTTTAGAGAAGTTATAAGATTAGCAATTAGCGCTGGAAACTTCTCTAGTATTGGCCAGAAATTTCAACGTTCATTTGAATGTACACAATGTGAAGGGACAAGCTGGAAGTGAGTAATATTTAACCATTCTATTCTGTAAATTTGTTTTTAGTAAATTAGTCTTTTAATATTTCATATTATTTAACTTAAAAATTCGATTTAAATGTAATATGAAGAAACATTGACATAATTGAGTGGGATAATTTTGGACTAACTTTTATTACCATAATTCGATATTACCACCAAACGTGGTATTTTGCAGCGATGGATATTTGAGAAGTTCATTGTTTAACGGCGGCATAACGGGAGAGAAAATAAGATGGCTTTATTTACTTAATGTTAATGTTATACTGTTCTCTACGTTCAATAAAATGTTCAATAAAATTCTCTACGTTCAATCTTTTTTAATGTCGAGAAGAATACAGATATGCAAAAGGTAAAGATATCGTAGTTTCAAATGCATTCGTAATGCGAAATATTTGATGGTCTTTAGTTCGGGATATTCAAATTAGATGTGAAATTATTCTTACTTATTTGTATAATGTAGTGCATATAATCCGAGCAGTTACAGATAAAGCGATAAAGTACGTGCTGATTCAGGACCACAAGTTGTAATTACTCTCCAAAGCACCTATGCGTAAGCTCCTCTGCATATTAACCTGCTTATTTGATGTAAAGCTTAATAGATTTCATTTCAAAATATTTTTCAATTCTCATTCTGAGAACCTTCATTCTTTAAACGCCGACATTTGTTGCGTATTTTCAGACTCCAAGAATTCATTTATAATAATATGTTAGAGGACATTAGCTTTAGCTGTAATTAGCTTTAGAGACTTTCGATAGTAATTGGGTATTCGAGGACAGCGATACTTTAAGACATTGTTGAAAAATATAATTGTATTCCTTTTTATATGAAAGGAGAACATTACTTATAATTGAGGGTAAGAGGACAATCCGTTACTATGGAGGAGTATCCTCCCAAATAAAGGCCCGCAAAGAATCCCTGTTACCCTTGACATTTCCTCCAAACGAAGTATGTTCCTGTAATCGCAAACATTGTAACTTGCAAACACCTACTTTCACAACGTTGAGGGGAATATATTAATAACCCCTCCCCGACTACGCATACGGCCAACATCCCTCCAACACAATAAATGGAATCTGCAGTCAATCTGTCAGCGTAAGAAGTTTAGGGACCACATTGACGATGTCGATAGTTTCATTTATACGGAACATTCGATGAAAATTATAATCGTGTTAGATCGTTTCTAAATAAAATGAAGAATTTCCTCATTTAGGTCTGTAACTTGAACCAACATTGAATTTTGACCTACACCATCGTCACATACGAGTACTTTATTTTGAGGCATACTATCATGTGTGAAATATTTCTCTGTGCTTGAATCATAACTTTCGTGTAAATCCTTTCTTTTCTTTCAAATTCAATGCTAAAAGAATGTGTGCTCTGAAATATTAAAAAATAATGTTGCAAAATAATATAATTAAAAATCTACGGGCCAACGTGGCGCAGGGCATCAACTGACGCCAATCCTTCCTCTGACCGGGAGGTCCTAGGGTTCGAGTCCCGACGGAGGCAGGATTTGCGACACTAGCCAGATAGCTAGGTCGAATGCAGCAGCTGTGTGGAGAACAATTCTAGCAGTCGGCTGCTCTGATCTGTAGTTTTCCGTAGTTTCTCCAATCAACGCCATGTGAATTCCGGAACAGTATCCTACCGACTCCTAACCGAGGGAGGGGATATCACCGCCACTTTCTGCGTTAAAACATTCACGATACTTATGGCAATAATGTGAACGCTCTACCTTCTCACTATATTCACGAAAGAACCTACAGCGGGTCACTCAAGTAACCTAGTAATATTACTTGATCTGTGACTTGTTATGACAATGTCACACCACAAATTAGGAATGGTTTAATATGTCCTAACTGCCTTCGTCTTTTAACCGGCTTTTGTAATAAAAGAAACATAGGCAAGTTAATCATTTAACTATGAACAGAGTTCTAGATATATATTCTGTTAAATACTTGAATACAATTTTATCTAGCATTTACACATTAAATTACATGCTTTCATTTTATAAACATTTTTTTAAATTGGTACAACTATAGCTGTTTGCCAATTGTCTGGCAAACTTACATTATTAATAGAAACATTAAATAGTCTTAACAAATAGGACAGTACTGCCTCACCACCGAGTTTAATAAAATCTGACGAGTTGCCGTCTGGCAAGCGTTATTGACCGTTTTCCAGTGATTTTATACGTTTGCGGAGTTCCCATACATGAAACTTGAACTGATTTTCAATTGGAAAATAATAAAATTGCTTCTGCGCCCTGTTGCTTTGAATACCGATACAAAATACGCGATAAAAACACATTTGCATTCGCTTGGCGTTTGAGCATTGGTGCGATGTCTGCGTCATATCTGATTATGTTTTACTTTATCTGTGGTTATTTTATTGTGAGAAAATTGTTTATTAATTACTGTGAAGTTGATTGCTGAAGAACTTGTGTAAAAAAAAAGGTTGCCATCCCAATGTGTTCAATGCCATTTTGATACGTATTAATAAGATACACTGTTGCGAAGCACGTGACAACGAATGTACAATAGTGAGTTGAATAAGATATTAGTAGCTGAACTATTAGATGTACAAAGTTTGCAAGGTAATTATTACACCGATCTGCGTCATTTTTGATGCCTGTAAAATTTTATTTCTTTCTTTTACGCTTTTTACGCTAATTTTAAATCTGCAATTGGTATTTCCGCATCAGTTCTAGTTTTTTCCTGACAATATGTTTGAATTTCTTTTACTGTTAATGCTAATACAAATATTCTTTAGACAGCTTGCTATAATTACTGTGTAAATACTTGTTAAATAACTGAATTTCATCAATTATCTGAAAGAATGTAAATGACCAAACATTTGTGTACATAAGTGTAAAGTGACACTCAGGAATTATCAACATAACGAGTATAGAATGTTAAGGGATATCATATACATATGAAATTGAAATAAGCAAAACATTATCAACATGCGAAATGTTATAGTGAATGACATGAACTGAAATCTAACAATTACGCTTTGGTACACTTATGGTATAGAGAAAAGGAAATAATAATTTAACAAATCATTTTCTACTTTTACAGGACGAAATTACAAGGTAATTAATGTTAAGAAACTATTTTATATTTCAGAGGTAGAGGCGTACCAAGGTTGCTGGGAAATCAATACAATGGCTGACTTTTGGTGGTTTCTGAAAAGAGATGAACCTAGAGCCTTACATAAACAAAAGGCGCTTATGTAATCATTTCTATAAAATAAATTGTCTTACATAAAAAACTTTAAAATATAATAAAGGAAAGTTGAAATAGCCACATTTATTTCAATCGTTCACATTTATTACCAACGAGAGATCCATACAAAAAGGAAGTAAAGGGGTACCAATTTTGTCCACAATAATTGTTTTTTAAATATAATTTTCTATTTACAAGGATTGCGTTGAAACTATCTTTGGTTTAATTCATTTTATAGCTATCTTCATATAATCTGCTGATGTTTTCACATTTTTTATCAAGTTATTGACCCTTTATATACAGAAAATGCCCTAACGTTCAAAATAGTATGCGTAGAAGTCATAGGATCCATAGCACAAAAACTAGACGTGATTGAGGGAAATAAATAATATTTTCGAGTTCAGCAAGGTCAGTTCCTAAAAAAACCGTTTACAAAATGTAAACATCATAAACTTTCTTTTAAAAATTCAGGCCAGTGTTATTAATTTACATAACACTTATAATAGTATGGTAACGTCAGCTGCTTCCGTCAGCTGGTCTGATTTTGAGCAGGTATTAGAGAAAGTTTGAGTCTGAAGTATGTGGTCACTAAGGCTGCAGGTTGGAATCCCTCCTAAGGCCCGACACACACGTTCCGGTATACCGGTGAGGTTTACCTGTACAGATCACTTGTACAGGTAAATCGGAGCGTGTGTCAGCCGTTGCAGGCCAAATTGCACAGGTGTAGCGACCTGCGCAGACGATCGAAGAAGAATCTAAATCTATTTTTTCTACCTGGGCAAACGTATAGACCTGAGCCTGTGTGTGAGTCACTCCGGCACATCTGTACAGTTCTTTAAGTTACTTTTGGGTAGTTACTAGAGTAGTGTAGCGTCACAATCTTTAGCGCTGCGAACATAAGTAATGTGCCAGCTGACCACCAGTCTACTTTCTGAACAATACTATTATTTGTGCTTCGTACATAATTCATAAACTATCTGCAGCCACAGCCTCGTGAATCTGCCAAACAGGTCTGCTTACCTCGACCTTTCAGTGAATTCCAGTTATTTATTTTATGTTCCTCAACAAGTCTCATGTTGCTAGGCACAAACAAACCACTACGTTACAATAGATAGTATCGGTTGTCTTTATATTTATATGTACAATAGTGGTAACTAGTGACTACACCTACAGTAGTGCTAGTGACATTTTTGATCATGTCAAGACTAAAACGGAGCCAAGGGATAGAAGAGTTTATCGAAATATATAGTTTGGAACTTTGTTTGTGGTGGGTAAAAAGTAAAGAGACCACGACCGTGAAAAGAGAGATGCAGACTTTTAAAGACTTGTAATTTAATTAACCCTTCACTGGTCGCGCTCAGAATTGGAACGCGAGTGGTGACGTGGATTACAATTGTAATCCATTTTAAAAATTCATATTATTAATATTTTACAAACAAATAGTATTTTGGTTCAAATATGGACGAGTAATGGTATCTAAAACACTGAACATTTATAAAATACTAAATAATTTATTAGAACGTTGACATATTACCAATTCTATGAAACTCTACAAAAAAGTATGATGCCTTTAAAAAATATAGCAAAATACACAAATATAGTAAAGTACATATGCGAGTGTAAGTAAGTACATTACTATTGTAATCTAAGCTGTTTCCGGTGTTTATCACTAGTGCAGCAGTTACTAAATGAGTCATATTTCGCTATAATTCGATAGATGAGGCCTTCGACGAAAGGTACTGAAAAGTCCGTTCTAAACGTTTGTCAACTCTCGCTGTAAACCGTGAATAACGACTGGATAACACGCGTCTACTGAAGGGTTAAAGAAGGTATAGTTGGAGTCCACACTTTTTAATAATTAATTCAAAATGTTTGTTTCGAAGAACCCGATTGCCTTTCCAAGGAACTTTGCATTCATTTATGAAGTAGGAAATAAACTCATTTTTAAGCTGGTTAACAACAGAAATTATGTTCCCATGGTACAGAGGAGTTACAAGTGACAACAGTTTTTGGTAGACTTCTTCATTCATCCGTTAATAATTACGGTAATCTTTAGAATCTGAACTTAACTCTTTTAGTACTTTTGTGTGAGTGAATTCATTTCTCTTTGTACGCCATTCTTTACACCAGCCTTCGCGTTTTCCCTTCTTTTTACCCTACATGGTCACGACAAAAGCCATCGCGTCGTCTTCTTTTTTGTTCGCCGTTACTGGACTGAGTTAAAATCTTCCGGCTTACCGTAGCGTGTGTGTGCTGTAGTCTGCACATGTGTACCTTTCCCGTTGATCTGTGTCGATTTACCTGACAGGTATATCGCAACGTGCGTGCCTGGCCCTAAGGCATGGATGTTTTCAGTTGTGTTCGTAGCGTGGGGAGGATAATCCTAGTGCCTTGCGTCTCACCTCTATATACTGAGACTTTCGTGATCCCTTGCTCTGACTGGTAACTCTGTATGAGATCTGTGAACAGTTTGATAGTGCGCATAATTGAAGAATTTTCTCAGTATCATTAGAACACTGGTAAAGAACCTAAACGAGACAAAAGCTATTGTAGATATAAGTACATAACCGAGGCTGGCCTTAGGGCTTCGTGAGCATGATGTTCGATGGTAGTTGGGAAGGGAATGTAGCAATACCAAAAAAGTAGGAGTATCCATTAGTTCAAAAGAAAGGTAAACTATCTAAGTAGAGAGTCAGTATCATTTTGCGGCACCACTTGTTTTAATATGAAACACCAGAAAATTGTCACTAACATCTGAAAAATTGCATCTGAACGCTTTTCGACTCGTCAACTGTTAATATGTCTAAGTAATATCCATAATAATTGCTTTGAAAGCTTCCATTATACAAGTCAAGCCTAAACCGTTTTTACAACAAGTACTATACTTTTTTGACTCGTGTAGACATATGAGGGACAGTGAAATAAAGTTTTTTAATGATATCTTTATAAAATAAAAAATGATGGAAAATATCAGAATTATAATTCCCGAGGAAATGTCTAAAGACCTACTGTTGTTTGTTTTTTGCAAATCCAATCACTTTATAATAATATTTTTAATAAATAATGTTTACACGCGAGGGATCCCGAAACGTATCTACAAATTTCCGCGGCTGTTTTTTCTCACAGTTGCAATATATTCCTCAGTGCTTCGTGTAAAGAGTACAAGTTTTGTCCAGGCTTTGCGTCGTCACCAGGTTGAAAGAACTCCATTTATTTGTAATGTTGCAAGACGCATCTTGTAATGCTGCGTTTAAGCGGAGAATACGTCGCCTCAACCGTTTTTGTCCTCTTTCAGAGCATAAGGTTTCATGATTTGTGCTTGCCGCTATTGTCGTCTCGCCGACCTGGAGTTGCATTAGTATTCCCAGAATGGATCTGAGTAAGTGGAATATGCGAAGCGAAACTTACGGAATAAGAAAAATGTATGTTTAAAATGGAGAATTATTTTTTGTATTGGCAATTTTCCAAATTCTTTAATTGTTGAACGTGTTGGATTTGATGAAGATAGATTATTCATTTCTGAGTATTTCCTAGCTCCGTTAAAAGCAAACCAAATAAATAAATGTATATTTAATCGCTAAATGCACTATCGGAACATGCAAATTGGGAGCCTTCATTTTAAGCATTATTTTCAAAAAATCTGTATTAGGCAAAGGAACTGGAATGAATAGTTATAAAATTGAAACAAAAGTAAGCAGAAACGAAAAAATCAACAGTGTTTGATTTTGTGAAAGTTTTCAAAAGGCTGATCATTGATAACTATCCAACTACCAACGTGTTGCGCACTTTTTTTTAAAACTCGCAGACTCAGTGCAACTCGTTTAGAGCCCTATTGATTTATGTTATTCATAAAATTCCCATTTTCCAAAACAGTTATCACTCTAAACCAATGAGTAAATCACCTGTTAGTACATTCTGAACCTCAACTTGAAGTTTCACACCAAACTCGAATTTGAACTTTTTGATGTGTTCATCGGAAAATTGCCAATTTTACATCGTTGTGGTTAAGCATAAAAGAAAAGATAGCCGTGGTAATATGAGTGCTTTATTCGACTCCGTTTCTAATAGTGACTATGAAAATCCAAAGCATCTGAAAACAATACAAGAAGTCTGAAAATACAAAGCGTTTTAAAAGTAGAGTAAGCGACTAGCAGCGTAAAATCAAAGCTAAAAATAAATTCTCCCTTTTGCAAGGGAAGAAATAGGCATACTCCCTTCCTAAACACTTCGTGTGGCGATGGAGAACCTGATGTTAATTAAGGTTTTTTCGCACGGAAGGAAACCTGTCACCTGATGTTAATGACTCGTCCGCAGAGCCAACAACAAAGCGAGTTGTCTGCTTCCAGCCACCTTGGAATCCTGCCAGTTTTCGCAACGCCTGTCTCACGTCTCCGCCGCTTGTGCGCTGCCAGGGTCACGGCCAACTCTGACGCACAGCTGCTGTTCCGCGGCCACAAACGATCTAGCGACCTCAACTGCTGCCACTTTCTGCTGAGAGTTATTGTTCACGGACGAGTGCCTATGTCAAAGTTATTCATTCAGTGAGGTATTTTTCTAGGAAAAGCCTACTACCCTGAAGAGTGGTTGTTGAATCACACATTAGAAAGTTGCGATAAACTCTGATCGCCTCAAGGCCCTCCGCGACTCCATACAAACGAAAGACAGATGCACCAACATGATATGAGTTGAATGTATTATGTGCGATTAGACGACCTTCCGCCCTAATGTGTCAATATCAGATGACTGTAAAGAACACGTAGGAGAAAATATGCACTACACTTGCGAGACGTGTCGTTAGCAGGTGTCCGAAATCACTATTCAATCAATAAAAAAACAAAAAGGTTTTAATATTATTATTATCATCATCATCTTCATCTTCATCTTCATCTTCATCTTCATCTTCATCTTCATCATCATCATCTCCATCATCATCATCAACAACATCGGCCACATTCACTCCACTGTGGGGTTTTGGATAAAGTGACAAATTATGAAACAGAACTGGGTGCGGTGGCTCAGGGTATCGATTGATGTCACTGTAGTGCTTCTGACCTGGAGATCCTATGTTCGAGTCCCGGCAATGGCCTATTTTCGGACACTAGCTAGATAGCTAGGTCGAATTTTGTCGCTATCTGGAGGAGAATTCTTGCAGTCGGCTGCTCCGATCAAAAAAAAGGTGAATTACCGGGCATTACCCTAAGAAACGCACCGTGGACCGCGCGCAATATTTTCTTCCTCTCCCTTGTCCTATCCTCACCCCTTGCACACATACACTTATATTTACATACACTACACTACCGCACATGCTGGGAGACAAGCCTGGGGCTTATAACTTGTCCAGGCTGGGGCGGAGTCCCTCTGGTGAGATATACCTGGCTGGTGAGAGAACCCCGCTAAGCGACGGCAGGTCGGCGCAGGATCTCACCATCCAGTGGGTGAAGATAACCGCCCCCTCCCGAGGGAGAAAACGTACTTCACTTGCGAGACGTGTCGTTAGCAGGTGTCCGAAAACACTAATCAATCAATAAAAGGCAAAACAAAGGTTTTAATCTTCTTCTTCTTCTTCTTCTTATTATTATTATTATTATTATTATTATTATCATCATCATCATCATCATCATCATCGGCCACATTCACTCCACTGTGGGATTTTGGATACTTCACCGCTGGCGTGTGCACGCTATTAGGGAGATAGTATTGCACACGTACTCACAGACACTGCATTTCAATCCGACAGGTGAGATGGATGGAAAGAAAAGATAGCGCGGTCAATATCGTTATTTAAAATGCATGGTCTTGTTGTGTAAAGTGTTGTTCCAGCATTCGCCTGAAAGGAAACGGAATTCGTTACCAAGCAATCTATCTACAGACTCGATTCCGATAGGACCTAGCAAATTGTTGAGTTCAACAAGTGACAAACGCTATCAACTCAATTTCCCACCTTGTAGACTTTCCGCAGTGATCCAATGCGTTATTGGCTATTTTAAGAATATCATACTCAATAATTTCTAATTAATGTATATTGGATTCATCATAAACACCGCTTTTTCAAAATGATGGGGTATTTTCTCGCGTAGTGTACCCTCTGTCGCTTGTTTGAACCACCGTATGAGCCGACCGGCCCACCAGCAACAATTGCAGCCGTAAATGCAGATATAGATGCAGACGTAACCGCAGCCACAGCCCCAGACGCAGCCTCAGACGCAGCCTCTAGACGCAGCCTCAGACGCAGCCTCAGACGCAGCCTCAGACGCAGCCTCAGACGCAGCCTCAAGACGCAGCCTCAGACGCAGCCTCAAACGCAGCCTCAGACGCAGCCTCAAGACGCAGCCTCGCGCGCCTCAGACGCAGCCTCAGACGCAGCCTCAGACGCAGCCTCAGAGGCGCAGCCTCGAGACGCAGCCTCAGACGCAGCCTCGAGAGCGCAGCCTCAGACGCAGCCTCAGACGCAGCCTCAGACGCAGCCTCAGACGCAGCCTGAGACGCAGCCTCAGACGCAGCCTCAGACGCAGCTTCAGACGCAGCCTCAGACGCAGCCTCAAGACGCAGCCTCAGACGCAGCCTCAGACGCAGACGCAGCCGGAGTTGCAGCCACTGAATCAGCTGCAGTCGCATCCCCTGCTGCAGTCACAGACACAGAAGCAGCTGCCGACGCAGCCGCAGCCGCAGACGCAGACGTAGCCGCAGCAGCCGACGTCATGGCCGTACATAACTTAAAATCAAAGATCCCATTTTGTAGAACAAATTTACTTTCAAGAAGTAATCTATATTATCAATAACATAGTTGTAAGAGAGGTCTACTAGCATTCAAAATTATTCAATTTTCGAAAATTCAGGGGTAACATTGTAAATTGTATGTTTACCATCTTTACAACTGTATTTCACTTTTTTGTTAGAATAAATTTAAAGAAAAAATATAGAGCCATTTTTGAGAAAATTTTTAAAATCATCCAGGGGCTTCACGTGAAGAACCGCCAAAATTCAAACAAATCATTTTAAATTCACAGGACTTCAAGTCCACATGAATAGGAGAATATTTTTGGGAAAAATCCTACGCGCTAGTTTTGTTTACCAAAAATAATATCCATGACGGATTGACAGTCAGACAGAAACGCAGCAAAAAATTTTTTAAATATAGGAATCTCAAGACATGTATTTTCATTAAAATCTAGTCATAAATTTTCCGTATCTCTTTAAACCACTTTTATTACAATGTATAAACAGGTACGTAAGCATTTGTGAAAGTAATATTGCAACATTACTGAGAAGCTTTCAAAAATGTGTTTCATAAAGTACTCCGTGAAGAGTTAAAAGATTTGTTTCAAATTGAAGGGCCAGTAATATATTTTTTTGGTGAAACTCTGGAGTACAATTGATGTTGCTGTTCGTAGATGAACAGATCGACGGACTACACGCTGTGTACTCAGAATGCACGTTTTGTAGGTCTTTGATACCGAAAATATAGCAAAACAGCTTTACAGCAAAACGGCTGTCTGTCCGTCCATCGGTACGCCTGCCAACGCTGGTAGCTAAACTGTTGATAGGATTTTCACCAACATAGTTAGTCCCCAATTAATCTGGGTAATGTCTAGGCCCCTTAAATTTGAAGTGGATATTTTGATTTTTCGGGGAGCTTTACACACAGCCATTTGCCATTAGCCATTTGAAAATTTTCTGAAAAGAACTTCAAATGTTTTGCTCAATGTTTTCTCAAGTAGAGTCAATTATGCTTATAAAAATAAGTCATGACCGATTTTTGTCAATTTTTCTCAATTTTCGAAAGTTGCTTAAGTTCAATTTTTTGTCTTCCGAACTCTACAACATTGATAATACGATTTTTTTATTCTTAATGAAATCAGTACATTGCACCTAGTTTCTTAAATAATTCCTGTAGAATGTATTCAAAATATGCGAAGTCTTTCTTATAATTTTGCGTGAGTTAAAGTCAATTTTAAATTCAAAAATTTATCGAAAACGGCTCCAATTTTCACTGATTTTTGATAGAGCAAACTAGGCTTATAAAAATGAGGCAGGTGTGATTTTCGTTGAACTCTTAACTTTTGAAAATAGTAAATGTTTAAAATTCAGCGTCTTTCTACAACTATAATTTTGTAAAGAGAGATTTTTTCTTCATGAAATCAATTCTTGTCAATCTTTAATACTAGAATTTCAAAAAATATTATGTAACCATTTTTGGAAATAATGAGTTGTTTTCATGCAATTTGGACTAAAATCTGCAAGATTTTTGTTTATTAATTTAGTCGATCTCAAATAATTTTTATTAAAGCCTCTAAGTTTTCCAAACTTACAAATGTTCAAATTTGTTTCAAAGCATCAAAAAGGTTATTGTGCCGACTCAGAAGGTTGGAGTGCTGACTCAGGAGGTTAGATACAGACTGAAACTTTGAATCGCAGCACGGAAAAAAAAATATGCGAGATGATAACGTTTTTGAGTGTTCAAATAGTATAATACAACATAAGATTTACAAATAATACGAAAAATTATATGCTGTTTTACTATCACAATTTTTTTATTGGTTCATGGACTGGTTAGTGATTCCAGGCGCGTCAACTTGATATCATAGTTGGCGCGTCAACAATATCATTAGTCGTACGTGTAGAGTATTAGTTTTCTTCGCGACGTACCGTCGATCTTCCCAACTAAAAACCAAAATTTAAACTATAAATCACTCAAATGTGAGTACTGTCCCTGATATTTTGACCACCTACTATAAATTTTGAGCGTTGATAAAAAGTTTAACCATTAATGTTTAAACATTAAGTTTAACTATCGGGTATACTGATAAATTGGACTTGAATAAAGAACTGGACCATCGTGTCCCTCTTTCAAACATTATCCTTAGATGAATAGACATTTCGCAGAGATTTTCAGAGTTATATTTTTAATATAACTTTGAATATTCCCTTTGTAATATAATTACGCATCACAATAAAATCTACATCTCTCTTTTTACGACAAATTACAGTAACCGTACAAGGTCAGTGAGAACGTTTATCCTGGTTTTCAATCAAGAAAAATCGACTTACTATCTTAATGACCAAGAGAAATAATAATCTCACGATTTTGTAACCATTTAATTCATCAAGGTAGTTTTACTAGTAGCGTCTTCATGAATCCAGAGATCAGGATAGCTTAACAATTATTGAAGAATGTATTACAATTAGTTTTATGCTATTCAGCGACGTTAATTTGAGAATTTGCAAAATACTTGTATTCAGGACAACAACATCTCATTCCCAAGAAACTAAGCGTCATTTGTCCTTCACTCCCCTCGGGAACGAGTCCCGATCTTGGGTAATTTTGAAGCGCTCCCTGGATAGCCACGGTCTCTTAGATTTTAATCTGCATTTTATGTAACAGGCAAACCAGAATACAAGTTTTATATCTTCAACATGAGAGTTACGAGGAAAGAAAACAGAAAATCTGACAATTCTTCAAGAATTTCCTATGACTAAAAGGATTTACTGTTCCCTTGTGTGCAGTGTGTTGTCGTAGTTATTTGTTGTTGTTTGTTGAAGTTCTTTCAAATGTTTTACTAAGACAAAAATTTGCTATTGATTCCTTCAATGTAATAGTCCCAAAAATATGAGGTTCAAATTAAACTTTAACTCGTTATAATGAGGCCGGAATTGTGAGGGACTCCTAGGATGAAATCCATAGTGGAAGAGAAAGTCGTGAGATGATACCGTTAGTGAACTTTTCTGATCATCGTGCATCCTCACGATCTGTCCACGGCTGCTCTGCTCCCCTCTCCCTCAGGTACTCCGCCTCGCCCCGCCTCGGCCGAGCCAACGCTTGGGTCTGTCGCAACACAGCCGCTCAGCGCCATCTCGCCGCTTTCCACCTGCCCCCTCCCCGCCGCTTTCCACAATTCTCCTCCCCCCTCCTCGCGTTTCTCCTACCATCTGCGTCTACTCTTCCAACTCCCCGCGCTCATTTGGTTGTCAATGGCCGGTCTGCGTGGCGGAGGGGCTTCGGAGCGAGTGAGCCTAAGAACGCATTACATCCGGGAGTGGATCTATCGCTGACATGCGCTTTTCATTGATTGATTAGTGGAGGGCCTCCGGACCACCACCGCCAGCCGACGAGGTGCACGGTCCCATTCCGAAGTCTAGAGGCGGAGAAGAAATAATGACAAGAGCATTGAGATGTGGTACGATGGACGAATTGCCTTTAGGGCTGTAATGGCTAGATCGCATCGTATGCCCTGATCCCAAAAAAGTATACAATACAACAACATACATTAGTTGTCGCTGTCCCATCTTCTAAACTGTTTTCCTTTGTTAATACTTTTCAGAGCTCACTCTTCACCAAGATACCACCTTCCCCGAAATGTTGCCCTTGCACCACCTTGTGCCGTTCTCATCACTAAATAGTCACCAAATTTAAAAGTTAGTTAGAGGCAAGGTTGGGGACCAGATAGAGGAGGACAAACTATTTGAATCGTGAAGCGCAGTTTGCAGCTTCTACTAATATGTTTCGCAATTATTTCTCTAACCTTTAAAACTGTAACATTATTATTTGATTGATCTTGATCACAATCGGAAATGTAATGTAATTGGCCGTTTTGTCGAAAACATCTTTTGAATAAATGTATTGTCAGTTTGATTAAATTTGGTAAATATTGTTAAAATAGTATTGATAATAAGCGATATCAACACGACAATAAGTTAAACAATAAATGATGAAAGCCACAGTATATAAATAATTGATCCCTTTGGCCCCGGTTTGGATGCTAGTAGAATGAAATATTCTCAATTTGTGGCTACATTTTTAGAAATAGATATTGGTGTCTAAGAGCTGTTACGCCATTTTAGCAACAACTATTACTTAAAACAAACCTTATCTGATCCATTTGTTCGCTAACACAATCTGTTTCGTTCCATTACATTCATCTTTACCCTTCATCCAATGATATCACACATAAAATCAAATCTTTCTACCTACATGAGAAACTGACAATAAAAACTCAGAGAACAACAAAAGATTAGGTTTTTGTACTCATGTGTTTTATTGAAAACAAGCAGCTTTTTCCCCTGAAAGCAAGTCGAGTGGAGATCCGAAATCTGGAAAATGTGCTTTTTATCTGTCTTCTCTCTTGACCCGAGTGTACGAGTTATCACGACCGCAGTCGTGATAGAGGAATTACTCTAAGAAGGAACGTCTTTGACAGGTCGGGAAACAAAAGAACACCATGCCGGGCGATGACAATTCAAGGAATAGTTATGAAGCCCTTTACGAATGAGTTAACTGTAAAAGATCGCACTGACAAAATGCGAGCATGGACATAACCTGCAGTTATGTTGCCATTAGTGACCAAAGAGAAGCTGTCGAAGCGGTCCCGCTTTAGAGTAATGTCTGTATACCGCTTGCGGGCACGTCTGCCGTTCTGCGTCCGCTGCACGCACGCTCACTGCTCTTGCGGTTGTTCGCGTAACTTGCTGCCAGGGATGCCGTAGAGGGCGAAATTCCGCCAATTTCAAAATTCTGCCAACGAAGAAAGGCGTCGATTTATAGGAATAAAATGCATTTTGCGGGATTCTTCCCAATGGGCGAAATCAACTGTTTCCTGAGAGGAGTTTGGAGGATGAGTTGTTTTTTTCGCTTAAATCATCAACAATACCCACCTTTCCCTAAACATTGTACAAATATTGATGACTTCTGAACCACATACCTCAGGTACTAGAGTTTTAATTTTCAACATTTGCAAATGTGCAGCTATTATGAAAAGATCTCAGAGTCCCCTTTTTATTTTTAATTAAACAGGCATGGAATTGTGCCCGCCTTTTTTCTAAAGTTTGTTCAAACATTGATTTCTTGTGATAGGTAGGCTTTGTGCACAAGAGTATTTAGTTTAACAACTTGTAAATGTGCAGCTATTTTGAAATTACGAGTATCTGTGACAGAGTTCGCTTTTTTCACTGTTCATCTTTTTTTACCACTCAGGCATTTGGCGGAATTGGACTGATTTTTATCTCTCAGATGGTGTACTTTCCCAGTACGGGTCTGGCAACTGTGGTCCCTGCCACCAGCGCTGTCGCTGCAGCTGGGTGACGCAAGGCCGAGAGAGAGTGTGGGCCGGCAGGCAGAGCTGCTTTGTGTTTAAAGAAACAGGTAACATTCGACACGACGTTCTCCGGAGGCACTCTGAAATTATAGTCGCGATATTTCTCTTTCACATTCACATTTCACGCACTGTTGAAAATTACTTGGAAAATTTAATGAGTCCTCTAAATTCACTAAATTCAAGGGCTCGGGGGCTTTTATTAATAGTGCTATTAATTAATTGTTTTGTGAAAAAAACAATTTGTTTCTGGAATGTTCTTTATGATTTTATAGATGCTGCAACTTTGCCTCCTGGTAAAGTATTCATAAAAAACGAAAATGTCTCTTTTTGCGGTTTTCGCTTAACTGAAAGATAAGAGAACAGTGATTCACGACAAAAATAATCCTCAAATTTCCTATTAATTAGGTTTTTCTTCAGATACGATTTAGGCGCTAGACCACTTTAAACGTTCGCAGTCGTTTCAAAAGTGACCCTACAATATTTTACTTCAACGTATTGAAGAAATGACAGAAGTCATCTCCGTCAACTTAATATGTTTATTTAGAGAGCCGACTTTCTACGGCTTTGCAATCATCAGTCTACAAATATAAACAAAATAAAATATCAAGTAAATACAAAATCGGGGATTAGTATAAATAACATTTCAAATTAAAATAATTAGCCAAATCCTTATAATAATTAGGCCTAATTATTAATAATTATTTCAAATTATTATAATTTTAAATTTAACTATTATTTATACTAATCAATCCGATTTTGTATTTACTTAGTATTTTCTTTTGTTTATATTTGTAGACTGATGACGGCAAAGTCGTCAAAAGCCGACTCTCTAAATAAATATATTAAGTTGATGGAGATGACTTCCTTCACTTCATGTAATAACGTCAACAATACCGCATCAGAATTCCCGCAATTCAACGTATTGGAATCACTTTAATAATATAATCCGAAGATTTTGGTCACGAAATCCGTTTTCTACGCTGTAACTTCGGGCTCACGGCAGGATTAATGTTCATTATTGCGGTCACAAAGATGGTTAAGATAAATGCAGGTGGAGAAGAGATACACAGGAATTTTGCACCCGAAAATTGGGAGGTATATGTTCACTCAAAATATTCAGTCCCTATTACGTTTGTATCAGATTTACTTTTATTTTGAAGAAAATATGAAACATCGCATTTTTGGTTGCAGGTAACAAAAGTTGCACATTTCATATGTTAGAACACGATACTCGTTTAATTTTTACATTCAAATAATTAAATTACAATAAATTTAAAAGAAAAATTAATATCCCGAAAAAATATTGCGACACATACTATAAACCAATAGATACAAACCAAACCAAAAAATAACAATAAATACATCAGTAACTTGTAGGGAGTTGCTACATTTTCAACACTTCATTCAACCTCTCTGCGATGCTGTCTACGAGTTTTCTAGTACTGTCAGCTGAAATTGTATTCCGTTCTTCATGCAGTCGAACTTGGTGGGTTCCTTTCGCACTTCACTGTCCATTTTTTTCAAAGCAATAGAATATGCAATGGAATTGATGACTGAGGATTGTGTGTGTGTGCGTGTGTGTGTGTACAGTGAGGAGAGAGAAGAGAGAGAGAGAGAGAAAGACAGACAAACAGAGACAGAGAAAAGAGAGACATAGAGAGGAGACAGAGAGACATCGAGAGGAGACAGAGAGAGACACACAGACAGACAGACAGACAGAGATATAGAGAGGGAAAACTGCCACCTTTTCGTCTTGATCTTGTTTACGGAAGACTTCCATGTAGCCACGCGACCAAGAAATTCTGCTGTTCGTAGAATTACTCGAATAGTTTCTGTATGTACGTTCTTTCTCAGTGAATTCTCCCCTTTGCAGCAAACCTTGATGCACTTAATTTGGAATTCTTTTTCACCAATTCCCAACGACGAAGTACGCTTCCCGACGAGAAAGTTTATTGGTAAGTCTACTTTGGCGGTGACTCATTCCTATCTTCGGTTTTAAATTACTTGATTGTATCACATACAGTCTTTGGTTTTGTTTTTCATATTTGGATTATTTGCAATTTCACGGCAGCTCTTGCTTTTCGCATTAAGGAAGAGTTTGCGGAGGTCTGACTGTCGCAGTTCGCAGAAGATATTCTGTCCTTTTCGAGGCATTCTTTCAACGTGCCTCGAGAGATACTAATAGTTTCATTTTTTATAGCTCTTCGGTTCACCGTTAGAACCATCGTTGGATCATCCTTGGGAACTACATTACTCGTTTTTGAACAATAGTTTGTTGACAAAAATGACTGATTTACGTCGATACAAATATTTATTTGATGTTAAATTTCCGTTATTCGAAGTTCTAATATAAAGTTATCACTGATGAAAAGACGAAAAATCGCATTTTGCAGTGCATGAGTATTTTCTGCTTAGACAATACTAAAATTATTGTGGAATAATATTTTATTGTTCTAATGGGCTCAGAGCGAATTAAACGTAGGTAAGTTCAGAATATATATTGAGTCAGTGTATGTACGTATGAATATTTGGATTGATGGATGGATATGTCACGTATAACTCTGTCAAATAGGAGCTTTTGAGCTTAAACTTGGTACGTACGTGAGGAGTGAGTGTAATGTCGTTCCAGAGATGTTTTAAATTATAAATTGAAGCTCCAATGACATTTCCAAAATTATCAGGAAAATTGAGATTTTTCACTTTTGGATAGAAGTGACAACACACACACGCCCCCGCAAACAGTGTGTGTGTGTGTGTTGTGTGTGTGTGTGTGTGTGTGTGTTATTTTTATTGTGACGGACCGGGGTTCCAATCCAGTGCATCAGTAAATTTATATTAAAGGGATCAGGTCTTCTTCTTTGCGAATGGGCTCTGGAGTGAGGTAAACATTGACGCAACAAATTTCCAATATAATGATCATATACAACTTTATTTCTTTTGTTATACAGACACCTTGAAATTCTCTTAACTTTTAGGTCCTGATGCTACGAATCACTGCCTTGCCTCATTATATTCTGGCTAAAGTATCCGAATGTAATACGAAATGAAACCTGTTGGTCGTCAGGCGGCGTTGTTCTTCGCGTTCGGCTTGTGCCCCAGTCGTTCGGCGCCCCTCGGGGTTCATGCCTCTGTGTGGCCGTGGAGCGACCGCTGCGGCGCTGCCCCATCCACAACGTGTATCCAACCGTTTTCGGCTAGCGTCGTCTTCGCCCAGGCGCCCTCGAAGCTTAGTTTCGAAGCAGTTACCTCGCCACTGACTTCAGGAGTATGTAATCACTATTGAACCCGGTTTCAGTTTTGAGTCTGGCGTGATGTCTCGCGACCATCCCCACCGCCACGTGGTGTTGCTCGCCTCCGGGTACCACTTACGGCGTCGTCCGGTCCCTTCAAAGATTGACTTCCCTCACCATGCCAAAAATACAACATCACTTCTCATTTCGTTTATTGTCACACCACACGGTTCTCCCACCGGTTCTCACACCGCCATCCACAGTCTTGGGCTCTCCGTCATTCACTTCCAAGCCTCTTACATCACATATCTAGCATCTTTCCACCTTCTCCTATTCGGCCACTTCCCGTGCGATACGTGCGCTTCCTTCCATGTCTTTTTCCTCACTGCCTCTCCCCCCGTCCGTTGGCTCTCGCACGTCGCGGGAACTTTTCTCGTACTAGGCGGGAACTGCCAACTGCCGCGCTATTTGAATTGTCATGAATACTTTGTATTTCGTCTAGAAACGCGGCGCGATTCAATATATATAGTGACGTCACGGGATTAGACAACCCCATAACGCCACCATCAACTACGAAAAGAAACCCACGAACAGAGAAGAGTACAGTACGCGGCGGAGCGATGGCTGGTAAACGCGCCTTCTACCCACAGCTTTTCGAACTCTGACGCCCGAGCTAGCGAATATTGTTTCTCCGGGAGGTCACGAAAAGAGAAGAATATTCACACCTCCGAAAATTTCCCCAGGCGCGAGTACCATAAGTATCGCGGCGAGCCTCGGAGAAGCTCTCTATGACTGCAGCAGCAACAGCGACTAGACTGAGCTCTCTATGATTGCAGCAGCGACGGCAATTGTAACTTCATAGCATAGGAGTTTATTTTAACTTGGTAGTTAAAAGTTAGCTTGAGAAGCGAATCTTCGAAAGTGAGGTAATTAAGAAGTGGAGTGCACGAACGTTCTTCGCATTCACAATATTTGAGAGAGCAAGCGATGCGACTGTTTGACTCCGAAATAATTTCAAATTGGTAAAATTCGCGCAGAAGGACATTAACTAAATCCAGCATCTCATATTGCACGCTGAGACCACACATGCCTAAAGTGTGGTAGGTAGGCCGAGCATTTAAAGCATGACTTCAGCTACATTAATTATTCGAAACTGGAAGCGCGAACGAACTTGTACGAGGCGCGGTAGAAGAAGAAGGACGACCACGGAAAGAGCGAAGCTTAGGTGAGAAAGATTTGGACCGGAACGAGAATCGTACGAGTTCGGAGAACGGGAGAAAGGTGTGGAAATTGGAGGCTTGGCGGAGTCCAGGATTCGAGGGAAGGAAACTGTTAATGTCGTGGGACAGCAAGCGGAGACGATTGGCAAAGCGAGGCTGCGAGCGGCAGAAAACCCCCAAGGTTACATACAGGCGAGCGGTGCGGAGTTTTTGAGGTAAAGGAACTGGTAACTTTTATGCGGCGAACAGTTGGGGAAAGAGAATAGCCGTAAAGAACACGGCAATTCGTGTTAATAGTGGGTGAAAAGTCCAGAATAGGTGGGAGAAGTATCCCGAACGATGTGAGTGGCAGTTTGAAGTTCATTTACTGCACGTGTCATTAAATTCATTCAAAGAGGCCATACCTTGTACAATTTTACTTAAATAATTCATGATTTTCACATGTTGTACAGTTGATGATATCTGGAAAAGTCAGTTTATTGTATTGTGTTAAAAGTAATTGCTTTCTGTGGTATGTAAAGAGGTCAGATTTAAGTAACGTGTATGTTACGTTTTATTGTTTTACAGTGAGTACGAAGCCCAAGGCTAGCACCTGTGAACGGGATTCCTTAAAACAAGTGAAAAACTCATTTTAAAAGCCGTGCACGGAAAAACTAGAGGCTAAAAAGAGTAAAATAATTTGGTAGATGAAAATTCAGAAATAGAAATGAGCAAATTGTAAATTGTAATTGGTGAAAGTGTGTTCATGCATTCGAGGTGACGCCAATTTTTTTTTTTTTGTTTTGTTTTGCCTTGGTTTGTTTTTTTCAGTGACCAACTACTTAAAGTGCATTATCCTGTTATAAAATTGCGTCACTGTATTTTTTCATTGAATATATGTTCATTTTATTCGTATTTTATCTGATTCATTGTGTCAAGGGTTCAGACCTTTCTCATACCAAAAAGATCCTGCTTCCTGAGAATTTTAAGCTCGCTTCACGAGCATTCATTCTATCACGCTCTCACCACGTGTGGAAGGTAGTAGGTGGGTGTGTTAGATGATTGGGGCCCATACTTGTAGGGCAGTGATCGAGTAAAAATCGAGTCAGCAAAAGTGAAACCTAGACACGAATCAAAAACGAGCATGTTGTTGCCTGTGATAGTGCTGTGTATTGTGTCTCCTTTCCAGCAAGTGATTCTTGTGTACAGTGAAGTGTTCTATTGTGTATTGGATTGTTATAAAATTGCGTCACTGTATTTTTTTTCATTGGATATATGTTCATTTTATTCGTATTTTATCTGATGCATTGTGTCAAGGGAGCAGACCTTTCTCATACCCAAAAGATCCTGCTTCCTGAGAATTTTAAGCTCGCATAACGAGCATTCATTCTATAACGCCCTTACCACGTGTGGAAGGTAGTAGGTGGGTTTGTTAGAATATATATATATATATATATATATATATATATATATATATATATATATATATATATACTAACACACCCACCACCCTCACAAAACTCTCTGGGGCGATCGTGGTTGAATGAATGCTCGATAAGCGAGCTTGTGGTCTCAGGAGGCAGGATCTTTCGGGTGCTAGAAACCCTTGACATAAATCAAAGAAAATATGCGTAATAATGAGCATGTATTCAAATAATCAATGAAATCAACAGAAATCGAATTAAACAAGCAGTCAATGAAATTAATACACAAATACACCTGAGTTAAACAGCAGATCACTTCTGATCGCTAAAGGATCATACCTTTGTTCAAAATTTTACAAATGGTACCGTTAATTCGGCTATCCGATGACACAAATCCGAACCAACAGAACCTACTAAATGTCATCACTGTCCCTTTTGAGCCCTACTATTATTTCTTTGCCCTTTCTCTTTGCCGTGCACGGGCTCTTAAAAATGAATTTTACTGATTAGTTTTGCGGTGCCCACATGTGCTGTCCTCGGGCTACGCACACGTGAACACACGCACACATGAAAGAAAGAAATTTGACTAAGTAACTTGGAAATATACTATTATACGTACAATTTAAATCATAAAAAATAATATTTACACGTTCATCTAATAGTGGAACAACTTAATATTTCCCCAATAACACAGAATGAAGCCAGTTAGTTACACAACATTGCCGTAAAATTGTACAAGGTTTTTGCCTTTTGCTAATTTGGCCTTTTGCAAAATCAAACAAGGTATACTTTTAGCAGAAATTAAACCTCCACGAATTTGTTTAAAAGGTTTGCGTGTGGAACTGAATTTAATACCTCGTTCAAATCGGAATTGCCTCGAACCATACCTCGTGATTTTCTGTGACGTACACTTTGAGCAATCGCGACTACATTACTCGTTCACTGGGATTACTTTGATATCTGACGACCGTATAATGGATAGCAATCCCCAGCGCTTCCATTTCCTGTTTCTTTCGTTCACTTGTAAATTGTGATCTTTTATCACTTAATATTTTCGACGGCTTCCCACCCAATTTCATTAAATTCTGTACTTGGCGAATGCAATTTGCAGAATCCGGTTTCCTGATGGGGTACACTTGGGCTAATTTTAAAAATACATCCATAATAACAAAAATATATTGATTTCCGAATTTAGTTTTAGGTAATAGATCATACAAATCTACGGCGTAAAGTTGTCTTAGGCCCGTTGGCACAATAGCTCGCCATTTTCCTCATAATTCCGGTTTGGTTGCTTCGTTTTCTGATAAACGTCGCATGCACTCACAATACGCTGTATATACCTTCCCATGTTCGGCCAATAGCATTACTCTATTAAAATTCTTTTAATTTTGACCACGCCAAAATGACCGTAATGTTCATGAGTTGATGTACTTAACCTTTTTCGATCTTTTCCCGGAATCCAAATTCGAAAACCGTCCCTTATTTAGCCAACCTTCCGTAACACTATACAGTTTCCATTGATTTCTGCTCTGACCCGAGTCTTTGTCACGATGGTGGCATCGTATTCTTTGTTTTGCATCATCTTGATTACCTCGTTGGTATATCGGTCCTGTTTCTTATCTCGATAATTGTTTCTCTCGTCCATTTCGGGTCGATGTCGCACACTCGTATCCCCCTTATGAGATCCTTCCACGATTCATTTTCCTTCACTTATATTCGCGATAGATAGTCCGGCAGTATATATTTCGCCCTTTGCAATGTTCGTCATCAAAATCAAATTGTTGCAACCACAGAGTCCACCTCAACAATCTCTCATTATTTGTGTGGCTCCGCATCAAGAACACAAGGGACTTGTGATCGGTAATGATACTGAAGGGGCGTCCCATCAACAATGTTCTAAACTTTCGCGTGGCCCAAACCACCCCAAGGGCTTCACGTTCTGTAGCACCGTATTGAAGCTCTGGCCCTTTTAGAATTCGGCAATCGAGAGTGATTATACGTTGTTATTACCTATGCTCTCCGATTTGGAATAATACTGCACCTAATGCAAATTTGCTGTCTGTCTGCAGATTCATTCGTCGTTGTCGATCTGGGTAGCAAACTTCATTCGTATGGTTAAAGACTCCGCGCAGTTCCTCGAACGCCCCCTGGCATTGTTGGCTCCAGATCCACCTGTTACCCTTCCTCAATGAATGTAAGTGGTGCAACCTTCCTCGAATATTTTTTTTCGAACCGCCCATAATAGTCACAAATGCCAAATAAACACCTAAGCACGCGAACATTCCTCGGCGGAGGTAATCTCTGAATCAGCTCGCGTTTATCTTCCAGCAGTTTCATCCCATTCTCGGATACTTCGTGGCCCCTAAATTCAACCTTTTTTTGTCAAAATTTGCATTTCTCAATATTCAGTCTTAAATTATACCTTTGGAAAATCCTAAAAAGTTCTTCCAGATTCCGCAAATGGTTTTCCAAATTAGGCAAAAATAATACAATGTCGTCCACGTAAATTACGATGGTTTTCTTCACCTCTGGCGAAATGACCTCATTTAAATATCGAATCAATGTTGCTCCGGATTTTTTCAATCCAAATGGGAGTCTAGCAAAAGAATACGCACTTCCTTCAAATCTGAAGCTGATGTATTTCCTACATTTCGGTTTCTCTCCAATCTGCCAATAAGCTGATAATTGACGCTGAATATTGTGGCTCCGCCTAATCTGGTAATCATGTCGTTAACTGTGCCGGTGTCTCAAACCGTGGAACTGTCATGGAGTTTAATTTTCTTGCATCCAAGTAAGCCCGTATGCTTCCGTTCTTCTTTACAATTATTACGAGAGAACTGACGAATGCGTTACCGATGTTTCAATTATTCCCTTTCTTTACATCTCCGAAATCAGCAATTTTACGTATTCTCTGTACACGTGTGGTATCAGCTATTGCTTCGCGATGAACCGCTTTACCTCCGTTAATTTCAATTCGAATTGGTATCCCCTTACAGGTTCCTCTGATTCTCCAAACATTTCTACAAATTCCACTAAGTTTTTCTACCCTTCTTGGACAGTTGTCTTCGGTAATGGCGTCCCTTACGGCTCCTTAATACCTTCAAGGGTCTCTTCCATCGATACTTGCATTACGTCACCGTCTATCATCGCCTCGCCATCCTCTGTGACCACCGAGTCACTCCCAAATGAACTGTTTGACTTTAGCGCAATTATCCATTTGCCTACGTGAACCACAGCCTGGTAAGCCCCCAATGCGTCTATCCCGATGACAATATGACGTATGAGTTCACGTATGCCAATCGCAGTCATTTTGATCGTCACCCCTCCAGCATCAAACTCTACCCATATTTGCCTGCCTTTCGTATTTGCCGCCTTCTTGTTAGCCATGACAACCTTTTACTTCCGCGTTGGCAACTATTAAATTTCCCCTCGTTCCTTCAACCTGTTATAAAGCCCTTCCGATACAGTATTGTTACTACTTCCGGTATCTATTAGCGCCTCAACTTCTATTCCGTAACATCTGCCTCTTAAAACTAAGCATTTCTTCGGTTTTAGTCCTCCGCCATTTTCTTCTCGCAACTACTCGTCCCCGAACACAACAATGATCGCCATTGCTACAATTTCCATCGGGCGTTTAATTCCTTTGTTTGGAATGTACCGCCCTTCCGTTCCAAACTCATTTAGTTTTCCGCATGAACGTTCACACGCCACTGCATTTGGCCAGTTTTCCTTCCAATTATTATTATTACTCTCTATTATTCCTGACGACTTTCCGGGTTTTAATTGGTTTGTGTCTCGTCCTTCCCATTGCTTATCTTTCGCATTATCATTTACGTGCGTCGTTTTAATTGCTTTGTCGGTCTTTTCCCCCGACCAAATTCCCATTGCACACATATTCGCGCGTTCTTAAACTTCCCGCCCATTGATTGGTTTTCATTTGTTGACTTATTAGAATACGAGTTTCTACCATTTCTCATCTCGTTCCCGTTATTGTCATTCTCTGAGAATTGATCGAAACGACTCACCCGTTTTATCAATGCGCCTATTGTGTGGCATATTATTCCACAATAGATTTCGAATGCCAATGGGCATTTGCCTGATCAATATGCGAATGATCTCCGTAGTGTTAAAATCTTCGCAACAAATTTTAAACGTGCTAAATTTCCGCATTACGAACTCGCTCATGCTTTCCGGTCCGGTCCTTTTTCAAGGTCTTTTTTAAGGTTGCGAGCACACGAACCGATCCTATACAGGAAATTGAAATAAAAATTATTACTGCATCGGGAAGAGGTATAAAATTTAATTACTCCGTATTTGCTGGAGACTCCTTCTACATTCATAAAATTAAATTTTCTTAATATTCATAGGAGTGCACTTTACCACTCTGACTAAAAACCATTACAAAATATAATCAATAAATGCATGCACGACCATGTCTTTCTAAATATCTTAAAAATTAGAAAATTGTTGGCCTTGTTACAAATTTTGAATAATTGAAAATGAATCAAATGTTTTTCGGAACTTCCCTTTCTGTTGCTGCAATTCTGCGATCACTGCAATCTATGTTCAATGTTCCACACAAAACATAAAAGAATACATCTTCCCATCATTTAAAACATTTCAACATTTCGAATCATAAACACTTTCAGTCCTCAGCGACTCGACCACACGACGCGTCTCGCAGAGCGTCTCGATCCCCTCTGAGGTTCTCTTCGATTTTTTTCTTCATTTGGCAATTGAATTTATTCCCCTTTTCGTTATCAGGGTCCGCTAATGAATTTTTTTCTACCGAAAACCCGCTGGTTCTTTGCGCAGCAGTACATAATTTCCTCTATAATACGTACATTACTTCGTATATACGTACGTAGACAAGAAAGTAACAAGTGGTGCTACAGAATTGCACAGGCTTTCTCTTAATCAAGTTTTCTAATTTCCTTCGTATGTACTGGCTTTACAGGCTTGCCCATCCTCTTGCCAGCTGCCATCTCCACCCAAACTCAATTTTTTTGAAATTTTATCAATTTTTCGGTTTTCGTTATAATTAGCTTTATATATCGGTTGAGCTCAATCTAGCTGTCTAGTTAGCGTCCGCCGCCGTCGGGACTCGAACCCTAGGACCTCCCGGCCAGATGTTCTGCAATGACAAAAGTTGATTTGATTTGATTTTTTCGTGTTTCCGGGCGCGTCAATGCTTTGGTCATTATTCACGTTAGTGTAGTGCATGTTTTATGTTCAATGTTAGATGGCGGTGATCTTCCCCCGCTAGATGGCGAGATCCGGCACCGACCTACCGTCGGCTAGTGGGGTTTCCCCCTAACCAGGACTCTCCCACCAGTGGGGCACCGCCCCAGCCGGACCAAGCTCTAAGCTCCCGGCCGATCTCCCGGAATATGTGGTAGTGTAATGCATGTTAGTGTAAGTGTGTTTGTAAGGGGAGAGGATAGGACAAGGGAGAGGAAGGACAGATCGCGCGCGTTCCGTGGCCCGTTTGGTAGGGTCATTGGCATCTCCGGCATTCGCCTGGTGTTGATCCGAGAAACCACGGAAAACTACCGATCAGAGCAGCTGGCCGCTAGAATTCTCCTCCAGACAGCGACTGAATTCGACCTAGCTGAAAAGCTAGTGTCGAAAATTTTACCGCCGTCAGGACTCGACCCTAGGACCTCCCGGTCAGAGGCGCTACCGCTCCCGGTGACATAAGTTGACGCCCTGAGACATGTAAGCCAATAAAAATGGCTTGATATTTTAAGGTTTTTCATCGGCATCCTCGGAGCCAAACAATCATTGTGTAGAACATTGATGAGAGGCGCTGGTGCTCAGTCATTGCGGCCGGATATTGATGTATTGCCACGTGACGTCGTGGATTCGATATGGCGCCGCGCATGGCGATATGACACATGGCGTCGCGCAATAACCGAGGATTCGAAACCAGTTGATGACTTATGAATGTCCGTGAGGACGCATATCCGATAACCCACCGTGCACGTCGCCGTTGTGATGTAAATGCACTTGAGAAGTCACGAGACCGCGACCGATGCAGGCGTGATGAGAAGTTGGAAACCCTAAGAAGCTCCCGATTGTGCTGAGGAACAGCGTAAAATCGCCCAGCTGCTGCACCTCGATAGGCGGTCTGAGTCCCAACGATGCGAGCGAGTGTGCGAGCGATGATGATGACATGGTACATGCAAGTATGAAAGAGGTCGATGTAGGGCCATGGGTAACTTTTATCCCTAAGAAGAAAATGGCTTCACACCTAACAAGTAAGATTGAAGTACTGTCAGAGCGTCGTTGCGGCGTGATGGGCAGTAAAAGCTGTTTTCTGTTAGATCCGGGCCTTCCGCACTGTGGGTGGGTGTATTGCGACTACTGAGATGCTCGGGGAGCGGACAGAAGGAAGGAAAAAAGGGGGAAGTTATTTTCTAAAGTACCGTGAGATTGTGGTCGAAATTTAGAACATAACTGAGGAAAAGGAAGTCGTGCCCGTGAAGAGACAGAGGTTTTGAAACGGCGGCGTCCTAATCTGTTGGTCGGTCGAGACGTCAGTCCAGCAAACGCTAATTGCTCTCGAGATGAGGGTCATGCAAAAGATTGGCAGTAAAGCTGCTACTCATAGATCCGTGTAAGTGGGATCATAAAATACTCAACGATAATCACATTACGATGCCTGTATGAGTTCAAAATTGAAAGGAGGATGTACTGCAACTGCGTGTGTGGCATTGACGGTTGGCCATCCAGGACGACAGGTGTTAACAGCCGCGAATGGGGAGGGGGGTCGGGGAGGCAATGAAAAAAGTTCTCTCCTCAAAAGACAGGTGGCCGTTGCAGTTGCTGACCGGGAAAACAGGCGGTCCATGAGACGGAACGCGTCACTTTTCCATGCATAAACAAATACGGTATTACATATACAGATTTAATATACTTCATACATCTGTATACATATATACAGATTTATTATTCTTCTTACACAAATTCTTCTTATTACAGATTTATTACAGATTCTTACATATTCTAACACACCCACCTACTACCTTCCACACGTGGTGTGGGCGTGATAGAATGAATGCTCGTGAAGCGAGCTTAAAATTCTCAGGAAGCAGGATCTTTTGGGTATGAGAAAGGTCTGAACCCTTGACACAATGAATCAGATAAAATACGAATAAAATGAACATATATTCAATGAAAAAATACAGTGACACAGTTATATAACAGGATAATGCACTTTAAGTAGTTGGTCACTAAAAACAACAGAAAACAAGGCAAAACAAAAAAAATTGGCGTCACCTCGACTGCCTGAACGCACTTTCACCAATTACAATTTACAATTTGCTCTTTCTCTTTCTGAATTTTCATCTACCAAATTATTTTACTCTTTCTAGCCTCTAGTTTTTCCGTGCACGGCTTTTAAAATGAGTTTTACACTTGATTTAAGGAATCCCGTTCACAGGTGCTAGCCTTGGGCTTCGTACTCACAAAACAATAAAACGTAACATACAGTTACTTAAATCTGACCCTTTCATACACAGAAACAATTACTTTTAACACAATACAATAAACTGACTTTTCCAGATAACATCAACTGTACAACATGTGAAAATCATGAATTATTTAAGTAAAATTGTACAAGGTATGGCCTCTTTGAATGAATTTAATGACACGTGCAGTAAATGAACTTCAAACTGCCACTCACATCGTTCGGGATACTTCTCCCACCTATTCTGGACTTTTCACCCACTTTTAACACGAATTGCCGTGTACTTTACGGCCATTCTCTTTCCCTAACTGATCTCCGCATAAAAGTTCCCAGTTCCTTTACGTCAAAAGCTCCACATCGCTCGTCTGTAGGTAACCTTGGGGATTTTCTGCCGCTCGTCCCGCGTTGCCACTCTTCTTTGCTTGCTGTCCCACGACGTAACCCATTTCCTTCCCTCGAACTCCGGACTCCGCCAAGCCTCCAATTTCCACACCCTTCTCCCGTTCTCCAGACTCGTACGATTCTCGTTCCGGTCCAAATCTTTCTCATCTACGCTTCGCTCTTCCCGTGGTCGTCCTTCTTCTTCTACCGCGCCTCGTACAAGTTCGTTCGCGCTTCCAGCCTCTAATAATTAATATAGCTGAAGTTGTGCTTTAAATGCTCGGCCTACCTAATACACTTTGGGCATGTGTGGTCTCAGCGTGCAATATGAGATGCTGGATTTAGTTAATGTCCTTCTGCGCGAATTTTACCAATTTGAAATTATTTCGGAGTCAAACAGTCACTTCGCTTGCTCTCTCAAATTTTGTGAATGCGAAGAATGTTTGTGCACTCCACTTCTTAATTACCTCACTTTCCCAGATACGCTTCTCAAGCCAACTTAAAGTACCAAGTTAAAATAAACTCATATGCTATCAAGTTACAATCGCCTTCAGAACTCAGTCTAGTCACTGTCTGCTGCTGCAATCAAAGAGGCTCAGTCTAGTCGCCGTCGCTGCTGCAGTCAAAGAGCTGAGTCTAGTCGCCGTCGCTGCTGCAGTCAAAGAGGGCTCCTCTGAGATGCGCCGCGATACTTATGGTACTCGCGCCTGGGGAAAGTTTGGAGGGGTGAATATTCTCCTCTTTTCGTGACCTCCCGGAAAAACATTATTCACTGGTTCGGGCGTCATAGTTCGAAAAGCTGTGGGCAGATGGCGCGTTTACCAGCCATCGCTCCACCGCGTACCCTACTCCTCTCTGTTCGTGGGCTTCTTTTCGTAGCTGATGGCGTTATGGGGTTGTCTAGTCCCATGACGTCACTATATATATATGTATATATATATGTATATATATATATTATAGTATATATAGTGTAATATATATTGTTGTGTTACTGTTCCAGCTTAACTCTTTAATGTAATAACAATTTCATTTCAATTAAACGTTTTCTATATCATTACTACAATGCGGAAAAGAATTCTAAGGAGGGAAGTTAGGATTAGGAGTGGAGAGGGAGTGAAATGAAAATTTACAAACAAATATATTACGCAATCCGCAATATTCTACTAGTAATGCGCACACTGCTAGAAATGCGCAGTGAACGGGCACAATATGAGCAAAGCTATGAAGTAGATGTTTGTGAATAAATATCCACAGCAACGCTGGTATTTCAGCTAGTCCCTCCGAATACGTAAATGGCGAAAACATATAAGTTGCCTACGAAGTGCGATGTGGATTAGGTGCGATTCTCGATTACTTCAGGACTAGACGATTAATATTTTCGCACCGAAAATGGAACGGGGGAAAAATGGTAATTTTTATTGAAAATGGAAGAATGCCGTCTATAATAAGAAACGTATCGTAGCATACTTCAGATATTGCCTGGTTGAAGTTCACATTAGCAATACGAAGTGGCTGGGACATGTGATGAATGTTACGGTGACGAGAAATAAGACTCCCAGTGAGACGTGTCTAAGGCTAGGAGTGAGAGGCGAGGAGTGAAGTTTTCAGTAATTTGTTGCAAACGGTCAGGCAATGTACTAAAGGTTAACTGGATTTTATTCTTTCCACTCTATCCACTCTGGTAGAACTTCACAAAATACACGCACAAGTTTTGTATTTTACTATATATTTTAAACTATTAATTATCAGTTTGATAAAAAATTAAGTACGTAGAAAGGAATGTAATAGCCAAAACGGAAAGTATTCTATAACTAAATTATACATACTGTGTGCATGTATGTATGTATGTATGTGTGTGTATATGTATATATATATATATGTATATATATATATATATATATATATATATATATATATATATACAGTAGAAAATGAAATAATGTATCTTGAGAAAAAACTTATCTTGATGTTTTTGGTTCATATTGTGACCATTCGCATGTTCAACAAACGAATTTGGCGCCGCCGCTGCCGCTAAGACGACACCAGTTTATTCCATGAAGGAGGGGTGTATCGGAGGTAGGGAGGGAGTCTCCCCATCCGTCCGTTGACACGTCACGAGGCAGGACGGCTGGAGTGAAACGTTCTTGTTGGATTCGAGACGAGTTAGAATGAGGTTATCTTAAGATAGAAAGGTAGCTGTGCTCTACATTTTGTTAATACAGTATAGATTGTGATCAGTGCTTCAGTTGATAGAATGTATTGTGTGAGAAAATACAGTTTCTGTTAAATTGAATCATAAAACGTTCAAGAGACAGGTTCTACGAAGAAGACGGATTGCAAGGTATTTGTACTGTACATTTTGTTACTTCAATAGATATTGTGATCAGTACTTCGGTTTATAGAATGCATTGTAGTAGAAAATACAGTTTCTATTAAATAGTATCATAAACATGCAATAGACTCGTTTAAAAGAAGACAGATTGCAAGAAGTTTCGTAAATAGGCTAACATTTACAAACTGTTTCCGCTTGGACAATGGCACGTGGAACATGTGATTTGTAATGTAAAAAATTATGCTTCATTTGTTTTACTTGTATTACTTTATTTGTCATATTTTTTTACTTGTATAATTATCTTAAAGAGTGCAAGACTAGATCATTTATCCTGTTATACTGATTAGGTAAAGGTTTAATATGACAGAAGAGTCATAATAGGTTACATTTATATATATATATTTCAGTATAACATTTAAACACTTGTAAATTTTCAAGAATGTGTTCATGTTGATCTCAGAGGGTATTACATGTGTTTGTCATGTGGAGTTTATTTTCTGATTTAAGTCTTTGTGTTGTTAACATTGAAACAGGACAGTATTCTGAAGAGGCATTCACTAGTTCCATTAAGATCTTCAAGGTGGGATGTATTTTAAGAGTCATTTCAGAAAAATAACCTGCAATTAATTCTGCACCTAAAGAAATAATAATTCAGTAAATGTTTTATACTTATACACCAGTTTGTCAGAAGCAATTAGGAATGTGATAATATTGAATGAATATTACTTTACTATCATATCTTTCTTTATTTTATTTTGTTAAATCTGATTAGTGCTAGTGTTCAATTCTTGCTGTAGTCATAAAGAAACTAGCAAATGGACAAATGATTGTCTTCAAAATTATTTGGAATTACATTCTGTATTTTGGTAAATGTTAAGGAAAACGTCCAATTATAAATGTTCTGTGACTATGACTTTGTTTGTTTTTACAAAATCTTCATTGATGAAGAGCCCCGAATCCATGAATTAATTAATTTAATAAGAAACCTGAGGGGAGGTTACAATATGGCACAATAAATTTGTTACCTTTTGCGACATATTAAGGAATAGTGTCGACACCTTTCTCGTGATCGAAATTTTGAACGATGAATGAATCTTGCTGTCAATCTTCGTGGGAATTGTCACATGAATATTCAGATCTAAGCTTCCCTACAGCGGAGCATTTTAACCCAAATTTTCTGCAGCTGCAACTCAGCCTTCGATTGTATCAAGTTTCGGTGCTCTTACTGGTCGTGGGTGTCCTAAAGGTCCAGCCTCTATATTAAAAAGTATTTTATCTTCTCAAACTTCACTTGATGGTAGGTGCGAAGTCCCCGGTAGTGGGCTGCGCCACGTTTAGGTAGATTTCAAGAATGGTGGTTTTATTGCTGATATTAAAAGCACTTCGTAGTGAATATCATCTAATGCCGCGTGTTCATCATCTCGTTCTCGCAAAAATTGACAAATATTTATCCTGCCTCAACAATATATTCTGCTGTAGCTTCTGTCTGACCACACTGAACATTTCACAGATCAGTGTTTCCGATAAGCACTGCAGAATATTGCCATCCCTTGTCCACTCTGTATGAATGTATTACATCCCTTAAAAGCACTGAGAACAATGAATTGCTCCAATTTTTCCAGTGTTCTAGACCACTGTGCCCGCTCAGAGCGCATTACACGCAGTATGTGTATTGACGGTTGCACGATAATTTTCTTTGTGAATGCAACTCCCTTTCTGCCCCCATTCTAGGGATTTATTACCCCATAATATTATTTTCTCGGTTGCAGTAAATGTAAAGTAGGTTTTGTTGAAATTAAATTGTTCCAACGTTTTAGACTTAAGCTGAAATACAAATCCACGGAAAAATTCATATTGTAGGTCCCTGAACCGAAAGAGTGGACAATTACTGTTCCTATATGTAGAAAATTACTTCCTCTAACACGTTCTGCACTCAGAATCCGATTTGTGTGTCCTTGTTACCGAAAAATTGGTTTACCGCATAACGACTGTCTGTCCGTTCGTTTGTCTGTGAACGACGACGGCTAAACAGTAATCAGGGTTTTCACTAAAATATTTAAATTAGATTTGAGTGATTTTTCTACAGGATTTGAGCTAAAAAGAGTTATAGAAAAAAAACTAAATAGTCAGATAAAATACCGTTTCATCGGCCTTTTGGAGTTGCACAGAATCTGGGAGCTCGAAAACTTGGAGTTTTAAATTCTGGCTGGGTACATACAGCATATCCAAATCCATTTTATGCCATTTTCTAGGTATCCACCTTGTTTTGTACTTGCCGACTGGACCAGAGTCACATGACAGCAACATTCCATAACTTGGAGGTTTTGGTTTAATACTCGTAAAAATGTCAAGTAGAGGTTGTGCCCTTCATATTGTTTCCTTTCCGAAGTTTGATTTCTCTAACTACTGATTTCAAAGATGCTACGATGCTTGAATAATTTAAAACTACATAAAAAATATTTGAGATTTTTGTGCAAATGACTCAGGTTTTTGTTGAAGAGAGTGTGGTGTAGTTGAGTGAACGATTGATAATTGCCGGTTAATAATTTTAAAGACGTTTTAATACAGTTGGGTACACACACAATTCCATGAATAAATGTTTGACGCTAACTTTCATAAATTGGTATGATTTTAGGTTACAGTCTGACACAGCACGTAAAGAATAATAATTAGAAACATAAATTACTCCTTAAAGGAGATAAGATATCCGTTTTGCATTTGCGTCCTTCAGACATGTAATTTTTCTTCCTCAATTATAGATGTTGACTTGCAATTTTAAATCCACTTTCTCATAATTATTCACTACTGCAAATTGATGAACTATTGCAATAATAGTAATTATTACATTAAGAATGAGCACTTTATCATTTGTACTTACTCCTTTTTCCAATGAAAATTAGCACTTTCGATGTAAACGTTCTTAGATCAACTGGACGATAAGTGCAGCATGTGCGAGTACGCTAATTAAGTATGCTACTTAGCACGCACATATTCATAAAAAATAGAATAAAACGCTTGACTTTTTTAAATTTATTTCTTTAAGGTTGCTTTATAACACCTACGTATTCGCGACCCCCATCATTTCACAACTGTATAAACAAACCTAGTAATTACCGTTTTAACTAGAATGAACACGTCTATATTATTTACACTTTTACATATTGCTTCATGTTAAGTGCCCCCTAAAATCAAAATATCCCTTTCAAACGGACCAAGCCTAGAATTTGTTCAGATCGATCGGGCAATATAATTTGGGAGAAAATCGGGTGAACGGGTTTAGGCGCTAGCTAGTGCATATACGGACAGACAGACGTTTTGCCGACAATCGATTTTTCTGTATCGAGGACCCACAAATCATGGATTCTGGCTACACGTGTTGGGAACAAAATTAAAATGTATAAGAACAGGATTTATCCACTTTTTCGTTACCAGGCCCCGACAATAAGAGCTTTTTCTGCCAAATATTTGCCGTTTTCCGGCGCACGATTATAATACCTTCTCTTCTTACGAAGTAAGGGGAGAGAGTAAAATTATGGTGGGACTCGTGAAACCCCTCCCTTTTGTATCCAACTGCTAAAATTGTAAAAGGAGTTCTAAAAAAATGAACTTTTGCAATTTTGAAAAATACAAAACCATTAATGAATATAGGGCATAACAGCGGAGTACACTATGACCGCAACGCGCCTTCGCAGGAGGACGCCAGACACGCGAGAACTTCCATACCAAACCAACTCTAAAGCTGGAGAAAACGAAACTACTCTTTTCTTATCGGTTGAGGGACGTTGTCATGACAACAGGGGAGGCGCGCGTCAGCTTGGGCCGCCGCACAGTGGTGCAATTTGGCGATTTCCTGGCCAAAACCTCTGAGAGCTATAGTATGTTTTCTACGACGATCACATTTATTTTGGATAATCTTTATAATGTATGGGAGCTGGTAACATAATACCAGAATAATGCACTTCTTAAATCTGTGAAATATAAATATATATTTTTCTATATAAACGTGGTTAAATTTTATCAATTCACAAAATTGATTTTAGAAAACCGTAGGGATTACTTACATATTAATTGATAACATTTGGCATAAATAAGCATGGTATTAATGCCATCTCATGCTCTCTGCCAGAGAAAATTCATATATAGTGTCCGAAGAACCGGAGAGGAAGATCACATTTTTCACTAGGGTCCATTTCTCCCTACGGCGATATTTGGCTCAGGCAAATGAGACAAAGCACATTTGTTAAAGAATTTTAACTTTCTTTTGGGAACATTCCTCAAGCTGGAAATGAAAGGAACAGAAGATCTCAACAGGCGATTAAACATCTCCTGGATTGGGTGGTCTTGAACATGTTCGCGAGAATCCTTCTCCATACAGTCTTATATCTTTGTGAATAGATTTTATGCTTGTATTACCATGAATATTTGGAAACATATTTCTTGCCAGTATCCAGTGCGTACTACAAAAAATAAAATAATAATAATAATAATAATAATAATAATAATAATAATAAAAATAAAAATAATAATAATAAAAATAAAAATAATAATCATAATGCTCCGCAGACGTAAATATAACACCATTAAAACTGCAAAACCAAAACCAAGATCTGGAAAATACCTGGCAATCTATGGAAGAAATATTACTGTCATGGAAACAGAAATCTTACACGGTTCTGTATCCCCATCAGCTTGAGGATACAAATGTTGACAGCACATTTTCGCATCTTTGGTTAACTGCAGGTAACTTGTATGGAGAAACCGCTGGATTCATGATGGCCATTCAGGAGAGAGTCATTAGCACACGAAACTACAGAAAATATATTGTAACCGCTTGTCGTCGGCTACATTTATGACCAACAAAAAATAGAAGCGATAATACCTGACATCATGCCCTACACGCAGTTTCTATAGTAGCGAAGAGATGGCGTCAGCCAGAAAAGATTTATGAACGCACACAGACCAATCAGAAACTTTTGTGGAAATACGGACGCGGCATGAACTTGTGTCGGAAGAGCTCGTTTTTCTTCTTGTTCGAGTCGCCGAGGTAAACTGAAGGCTACAGGTACATCACACAGTCGGCGAGGGACACGCGGATGATACTGAATGTAAAAGCTTTAATAAAAGATAAATGCCTGAACATTTTTCATGGAATTACTTACTGTGAAATGTCACGAGATTACATGAAATTTAAAATGAATATTAAACAAGAATGCAACGAGAATGAAAGAATGACAGTGGTAATAGATCGAAATGAATTTGTAAAACCACGTTGCTGCATTCTCGTTGCTAGAAAATGGAGGATTTTGTAACATAGGACATTTTTTTCTTTGTTACAGCTTTTATGTTATTTTATGTTATGTTATTGTATTGTTGGAATTTCGTTTGGAATATCCTATTATAGAATTTTGAGAATTCTTAGAAGTATGGTTTATCCAACAACTAGCTTGACTTTTGCTATTACGAAGTCATAACTTGGAGTTTCGGACTCGCATTCTGATGCGACCATCGCCTCAGTGAAAGCTGTGGTAGAACTTCGCTGAACAACGAGGAGACGGCGTTCGGAAATATTCCGATTTCGACGCGACAGGCAGCGCACGGACCGTTGCAGAAGAACGACGACCTTGAGGCGTGAGCATCGCTCGACCGCAGACTACACAGCGCGGGACCAGCTTGGGAATTCGCCGGTCGTGAGTCACATAAAACAGAGAGAACATTCATTAAATTTCAGTCTGGAAAACTTCTAAGAGAGAATTATAATTGTACTAGCTAAAACGTTGCAATGTAGCTTCCTCAATAACAGACGTTGATCGGGCAAGTTTCATTGAACATTGAAGTAAATTCATTGTAAAGTAATTGTAATTGTAATAAAGTAATTGTAATTGTAATTCATTGTAAATTCATTGTAAGTAAATTCAACATTGGCCAGTAAATTCATTTCTTTTCTACAGTCGCAAGAAAATCAGATCAGAGTAATCCTTGTGTTTAATGATAAAAGTTGATCTTGTACATAATCATTAATCTAGATTCATATGTAATTGATTTAATGCTGTTTCAAACCATTTAAGAGAAATTGCCTGTGAAATTTTGAATAGGAGTGAAAGCCGTTCAATTATTTCTTTTAAAGTATAACTTCATGGACAGTCAAAAGACGTTATAAAACAAAATTTCGTACTGAAAGGCTACGTAGAAGCCGAATGTCAAATGTGAATATTAATGTAACATTATTAATGATTTAAAAGGTATTAGAGAATTTTGAGTATTGTTTGTATGTTTTTTTTTTTTTTTTTTTTTTTGCAGGATGAGTATTTGAACTGTGATTTGTGTGTCCATAAGTGATATTTTTTGTGAAGTGTACATATGTATTTTTTGCTTGTTTTTTGTAAACGGGGATCAATGTTATTATCGCTTTAGTGAAAACTGCAGTTTAGGTAGGGAACTAGCTACCATAGTTTAACAAAAAAGTGAGAACATAGGAGGATATGTGAACTCCATTGTACAGAGAATTTCATTCGTTAGAATACATGTTATCTGTTATTTAAAACTACAAAATTGTGTTTGCTTGTTATTTGATCATTAGTTTAGCAAAGACGAACCCACCACCGATAGGGAATTTTATCCATTAATTGAGGTATTCCCAGGTTTGCGTGACGGTGTAACCACACGTCACGAAATAAGTAAATGATAGATTTACTTTAGTAATCCGGCGTACTACCAATCAGGAGACGGTACAGTACCAATCAGGAGACGGTACAGGTACGGTACCAATCAGGTACGTGACGGTTACAATATATTGAAAGAAACACTGAACGATAAATGTAGGTTATGCTCAACGGAGACGGAAACAATTGAGTACATAACTGGGGATGTAAAATTCTTGCTGGAACGGAATACCTGCGACGACATAACAACTTTGCAAAAATTGTTCACCAATCTCTGGCTGTTAAAGAACATCTGAGTGGGGAAAACGTACCATACTATCAGTACCAACCTCCCATCGTCTTGGAAAATGAATCCATGAAGATGTATTGGGATAGGAGATTAGAACAGATAAGACCATCACTGCAAATAGACCAGACATTAAGGTGCTAAATAAAACCAAAAAGGACGTCACCATCATCGATATTACGGTACCACTGTCACATAATCTCCACTCGCATACACGAACAAAGTCAAAAATACCAAGAGCTAGCAGATGAGATAAAGAAGATTTGGAAATTAAAAAGGTTCAGATCCGTCCACTGACAATTTCTACAACTGGAATAATACCAAAATCCCTCATCAAACATCTGCAAGAATTGAATATAAAGCATATACTAGGAACAGTACAAAAAGCAGTCATTTTAGACACCTGTCACATTGTCAGAAAAACGGTCACTGATGTGTCTGATATGTAGTGTTAGAGGTCCTGGAAATAAATGAAGATCTTGCTCGTTACTTGCTCTGAGCCGTACGAGTGAGCCTAGCCACAATGACATCTGTGGCAGGTGAATGTTCCCCCCCCCGCGTGGGAGAAGTGCATAAGTCATAAGTCAATAATAAAAATAATAATAATAATAATAATAATAATAATAATAGCATACATACAATTATCTACTGCACATCGCTAGCAATTGTGAAGTTAAGTGGGGAAAATCCTAGAATCCCAACAGCCATATAGCCATCGAAAAGACTACACACCACCTTGAAGAGACAGCTGGAGGGAAGAATAAAACAACTTAGATCTGACATTGCCATTATTGAAGCCTTTCAGAAAGGAAGCAAAAGACACGCATCAGAAGGAAAGTATCGAGAATCAGGAGGAAATACTGCAAACATGCGCAATACAACGAAAACCAAAATACATTTGAAGTAATAGATACTCTCAAACAACAACTCAGTGTCTATTCGCAAAGAATACGACGCTACACCAGAAGCTTGGAAAGGAAAGAAGACAATCAGGATTTTAGTAAAACCAGAAGAGGTTCTATGAGAATCTGAAAAGAGAAGTCCATTCAGGAAAGTTACCAGAGAAATCAACTGTGGAAGATCACTGGACCACGATATGGTCAACAGAAAGTCATTTCCAGTCCCACGCATTATGGCTGACAGAAGTGTCGGGCGTATCAAGCAAGACCAGGGAAATGGAAGTTTCGATATATCAATGGATGTTCTAAAGACAGCTATTAACAAACTCAAAATTGGAAATGCCCTGACCAGATGGACTTCATAACTTCTGGTTTAAAAGATTCACCTGTATACATGAAATAATTCTGACTCTCATTAATCATTTTCTGAAACACCCTGAAGAACTACCGACGGCCCTGTGCGAGGGGATCACTTTCATGAAGCCGAAATCTAACAATGCCACAGTTCCGGACAATTCCGACCGATCACATGCCTCAACGGGCTATATAAAATCATCACTAGTTGTTTAAAAACAGTGATAGAACAACATTGTGAACAAACAATATTCTTTCAGAGTACCAGAAAGGCTGTTGCAAGGGCTCATTGGGGTGCAAAGAACAGCTCATAATCGACAGTGTCATCATGTCTCAGGCATCCAACAAAAACGAGATCTGTATACTTGTTTCATCAGGGCATTTGACATGGGCAGGAAGGCATTTGACATGGTCCCGCATGACTGGCTGATCTATGTTCTAAAGCTATATCGTGTTAACCATGCAATTGTAAGATTTCTTACGAACGTAATCAATCACTGGCAAACAACAATACATATGTCCTCAAGTAGTGAAAGAATTGTCACTAAGACACTGAAAATCCGCAGAGGTATATTCCAGCGACAGTCTCAGCCCTTACTGGTTCTGCCTTGCTATGAATCCCTCTCCTCCTTGCTGGAAAGCATGGGAGTTAGATATGAGCTGAAAGGTCAGAGCAAACATGATGTGAGTCATCTAGCATACATAGACGATATCAAACTGTACTCAGAAACATTACAGGGACTGAAGAAGCTCCTTCATGTCACCGAAAGATTCTCAACCGACATAGGAATGCAATTTGGTATCGAAACTGCAAAAGCCAAAGTATAAGGAAGGGTAAACTCATCAGCGAGGTAGAACATGAAACGCTGACAGGAAGACTATAACAGCCCTGAAGAAAATGAACTTTATAAATACCTCGGAATTCAACAAACAAGCTGATAATCCACAGTGAAATTAAAGAAAAGTTGCAGGTGGAATTCGAGAAGAGAATGAAAGGTTTATTCAAACCTTCCTCAATTCACTAAACCTAACTGCAGCGGTTAACATGTATGTAATACCAGTAATAACTTTCTCACTGGGCATCATTAAATGGTCCAGGACGGATATTGAATCCTTGGAAAGGCTTATTAGAGTCCAAATGAGCCGTTCCCAATACCACCACCCCAAAAGCTCAATTCAAAGGGTAACGCTTCCAAGGAAGATGGGAGGTCGTGGTATCCTGAAAATAAGTAATCTCCATTCAAACAGATCACCAGTATGAGAGAATACTTCAGGAAGAAAGCGTTATCTTCTCATCTACACAAAGTGGTACTTGAAGGGACTACAATTATACACCTCTGAGTCTCAATCAAACTAATATAGAACTTCAACAGCCCTCTTCCAACAAGATCTCTGGAAGCACAAAGCAATCCATGGAGATACCAGCTGAAATAGCCAATCCAAATGTAGACGTAGACATGTCGTACAAATGGCTCAGCATTGGATATCTCTACCAGAGACTGAGGGTTCATGGTTGCCATTCAAGATCAAGTCATTGCAACCAGAAACTATCTCAAATATGTCATCAAAGATCCTCTGATAACTGCCTGGGCCTGTGCCAACGCGGCGAGACAATTCAACATATTACAGCAGGATGCAGTGTACTCGCCCAACGGAGTATAAGAACAGGCATGATATGGTGGGTCGAATTATCCACGCCCAACTCGTCAAGATCTGTGGTTTAGCACCATGCCATGATACACCATACTACAAGTATATCCCAAAGAATGTACTAGAAAACAATAACTATAAATTGTACTGGGATCGTAGTATTTTGACGGACCGTACAGTACATCATAACAGACCGGATATAACACTCTAGAATAAAAATGAGAAGAAAGTATGTTTGTAGACTTGGCAGTTGTGACACCAGCAATCTCGCTACAGCATATCATACGAAGATCCAGAAGTACAAAGAATTGGCACATGTCGTGAAGGAGCAATGGAACATCTCGGAAATCAAAACCATTCCGTGGTTCTTTCAGCAACGGGCGTCATCCCCGAAGACTTCACTAGAAACGCTGAAAATAAATAAAAATGCAATAATCAGTATCCAGAAATGTGTCGTACTTTGTACGTGCACATTGGTCCGAAAATTCTTGGGAAGTAATGAGTGTCTTTAGTTGCTATTTTAATTACATTAGTATTTATGAATATTATAAATGTTAAATTTTATTAGTCTATTACTGTTGATTTTTATTGTTGTCATGCTTTGATGTATTGTATCTGTATGACTACAATCTATGTACCAGTGAACTGTGAATGAATAAATAACAATAACAATAACAATAACAATAATAATAATAATAATAATAATAATAATAATAATAATAATAATAATAATAATAATAATAATAATAATAATAATAAAGAAATGCTAATGGCGTATCGACTGGATATTGACAATAATTTTTTCTTGATCTCTTAATTATACTCTCATCTATCCTAGTTCTTTCTGAGGAAAATTTAGATTTCTCAAAACAGCGTCATGCTGAATTACTGTCGTTGCTATTACCATAATCTTGTTTGAAAAGCTTTACATTCAGACCATTTTTCTTTGAATTGCATTTGAATAAGTTTCTTGACCATATTCAAACTGTAGTTGCAGTCTTTTTTCATAAAAAATAATATAATACTAATTTTATAACAATAACAATCTAATATGAATAATTGTTGGTGTGTAACATAGGAGTTAAGTAAACAAAAACTACTTTACGATCAATTGTATTTTTGATTTATTTTTTAAAAGTGTTATGATGAGTTTCTTTGATATCACGTACGTATTTGACCTGTCATCGAGCGCACACCCTTCCTTAAGACGAGTTTTGATGTACATATTATGATCACATATTATGTAAATATTACTTTCTGTACAATTTTTAATGAAATAAAATGCGTAATCCAGTCCAGAAGATGTAATATGTACATAAGTATTATGTTCATGTAATATTAGTGAATAGTCATAATCTATTACAAAAATTAAAAATATTCATTTTTTGTTTATAATATTGAGTAAATTTGTTATTTCAGTAAAAGGGATCAAAATTTTCCGCTATAAACAGCATTATAAAAGCAGTTCCCGTTGTCAGGACGAATCTCGACGAGTCATATTCGGCGGTCACGCGTGCTTGACGAAAAGTTAATTCTTTGTATTTACTAATGGGGCAAGTTGGGGCATGATTTTATAACTGGATTCAAAAGAGGATAGATTCAGCTAGTAAATGAAATTAGAAACATCGCGGAATTCCGCGAAATTGGTAACTTTCAGCCTACGTGAACTTATGAGTAATTAAAATTATTGTATTAATTTCAAGCATTTTAATATTTCATCCCACGTCGGTATTATGCATTAATGCATTATAAAACAAACATGAAAATACTCTACGAACCTTCAGGAAGAGAATCCATACTGCCAGTTTTCTCTGCACAACTTTGTATAGCCACCACTTACAAATAAAGACGGTCTCTCTATATTACTCTCTGCAGGTCTACCGAACGCCGCGAAGGGTAAGTTCGGGTGACTACTGGTGCCAGGGAAATTGACCCCGAGGCACAAAGTGGGCAGAAACAAATGCCCCCAAGTATACAGTGTGTCGTAGTATTTGCAAAAGTTGAGTAAATGCGATTTCATTTTTGAGGTTTTTGGCCAGGATTCGCAAAGGATTTCGCCAGGAAATGCACCACCGTGCGCCGGTATCCTGCAGGCATAAGCAATGCTATACTTAGTGGTGCTACCTATGTGTAACGTATAGAACTGTTTGGCTCCATCTTGAATAGTAACGCTATGTTTGCGCAAGAGAAACGTATTTTAAATGTTTACTCGCCAGTTGTAAACATTTATGTCAATATTAGACAAAGATAATTCTAACAATTTTTAAGTTCAAAAAGATCTTTAGTGTTGTTAATCAATTTCGTGGGGAGACCGGGCTTCCCTTGCCTCTTCTGAAAATCCGGCACTGCAGACATGTTTTGCCGTCAATTTTTTTTTTTTTTTTTTTTCGGTTTCACAAGAGCCCAAAAAATATGTATTCTAACAAGACAATGTGTTAGAATATGTAATTTATTGAATGTTGCAACACGATGTATCCATTTTTGCTATCCGGGACCGGCAGAGTTTTCTTTCGAAAATCGCAGTTTTCCGCTCACGATTAAAAGGCTTTTCTTGTTACGAAGGAAGGCGAAAAGTAAAAATATTTAGATTTATTTCTTTAATTTTTGTACCATTACAATTTTTTAAAATTACATATTTAAGCAAGTTATGATGAGCATAATGACGATTGTAATTTTGCCAAAATTTTATTAATGTAAATTAAATGAAATTCAGAAATAAGGACAAATTTATAATTTATATTAGAAGTTTTGGAGCTTTATAAAAATGTTAGTCAAAATAAAAATAAAATATATAACTATGCATTGTAATCAATCTTTATCTTCATCTTCTTAATTTTTATCTTCATAATATCCTTCAGTTAACTGTGCATATTCAAATATTTAACCCCAATCGACCCCATGATCATCATTTTCCCTGCTTTGAACAGTCATTTATTCCTGGGGTGCTGATACCAATCTTGCTGAGAACTCCTGCTTTAGGCATACATCTCGTAGCTGTATTAATCACATCTTGAATTAATTTCACTTGCTTGCAATGAAAAGCAAAGTATTATAATATTTAATAAATGTTAACACTAGATTGTTAACTTCTAAAAGATTTGATCTTTTTTGTCAATACATTTCTTAACATACACAATCTTCCCTTTCTACTTAATTTTAAACAATATTGTGAAGTCCATGAGGACTTCACTAATAAACAAGTGTAATACAGAGAGATGTTTTCGAAGTTACTTATCCTTTCAGTACCTTAATAAAATCCAACCGGTCTTATGGTTCCTGTCTCAAAAAATCTGCTGTTTGTGCTCAGTAAATCGCACACTGGAAATAAGAGCACAAACGGCAACAAGTTTAACAATTGGATTAAAAGTTTGTCAATTATGGAAAATGAGAATTGAATTAGTTCATGGTTTAAAGATGGAAGAAATAAGAGATCCTCCCATTGATGAGAAAGAACCTGTTCAAGATTTGAAACATTGTAGAAACATTACAAAATATTGCTTCAAAGGTGTAGAAGCCAAGAAGTCACCTAATAAGAGGTGTCTTCTGTAATATCAATGGTCATCTTTGATACCCACAAAGAACCATGTGTATACTAGAGAGGAGTAATCAGATTTCTCTCAAATGGAAATTGAATATTCCTAAAAGTTGGCAGACCTAGCAGAAGAGGGAGCACAAACAATTTGGAGAGATGGCAATGGATCAGAGCCTATTGGAACATGTTCCATCAAATACGATTGATGTTAATTCTGAACCATTGTCAGTCTAATAATGAATTGAAACTGAGTTAATTTCTGCCTGCTATTAAAGATATATTTGAGACATTTTGTAATGAGTGAGTCCTCAATTGCACAAATGCAATGTAGTATCCCTAAGTGTGATACAAAATTAAGTGGGTGAGTCACGAAAATAGTTTAATGAGGAAAATTCAATAAAATAAAATAGTACCTATACTACCTAATAGTACATGTTAAATGTTTTTGCAATGGTATTTATTAACATTGAGACTCACACTGGACCACACCATTATTTCATTGAGAGATTCAGTGGGGAGGCAAGAGAACTTTGCACCACTGTCAAATTACATTGTTTAGATTTTCAAAAAAAATTTCAGGAGGGATTTTCAAATTGAGATCTTTCTCTCCCACAAATACATTCAGAACCCATCCTGGAAATGCATAAACAACAATTTAATGTTTAAACAATTAAAAATTTCAAATAGTTTCAAAAAAATGTTTTCTTTAATGATCGTTTGTATTTCTAAATGAATGTATGATTTCTCAAGTTTGAATCCTTCACTCATCTTCCGAATGCACATTAAGAATAATGTATCATTACCAAAAGTTTTAAAACACTTCATTCTTCTATTAGGCAATTTAATTTCAAACTTGCAGAAAAAATTCAAGAATGAGGGTAGCCACTTTCAGGTAGATGGAGAAAAGCCTGAATTTTCATTGATCTGGAAGAATCAGAGATAATCAAGAAATTTTGCAAAAGATACAATTAAGGGAAATTTTTCAAGCCATTATGAACCTACATATTCTTCTTATAGTAACTTTGGAACATAGTTAGTTTTAGTACAGCATTTTATTTCTTTAACAAAATATAATTACCTTTGTCTTATTCAAAATGAAATCGGAGAGCTGACAAATAGATAAAACGAGACAAGTGTTTTAAATGGAAGTGGCTGTCTCATTTAGATATTATCACTTTAGAGACAATTTTGAACCATGTTTTTCTTGAGTACGTTTTTCATAAATGTCAGTCGCATAGGTGATCATTGTGGAAGAGTTTTATTTTATTTTAATTGTTACTGTAAGAGATATATTTCATTCAACATAAACGATCATTTAGAAATAGTTCAGAATATTTATTGTACTCCCAAAAATACTTGTAATTTTTAAAAGATGTAAAGTGAAAGTCATACATCAATGAAACTGAAATGATGGTAAAATTGTTATGTTTTATTTTTACAGTGTATTTAGTGACAACATGTTTTAAAAAAGTGATAACTTCATTATTCTAATATTTGCAAGTCAGAGGGAAAAGAAGTTTGTGTAAATTCAGTAATTTCTCAACCAGTGTACACAGTTCCTGCTGCATTGTGCACACACACACATTGAAGTTCTACACCCATTTTGTAATGTTCGGATCATAATATTGGCTTCAGAAAGAAAATTTAAGATCTTTATTTTGGATGTGTGAAACAAGGATTACCGTACTGTGAGGGTTGATCTGTTATATTAAATATAAATAAATGTTTTAATGTAAATTTTTTTATTTTATGATTAATTATGCATCAGGATTAGGTACAATAAAATATCATTCATTGAAATATGTTTCAGGTCTCTATGAATAAATAATTTTCTCCTTAAGTGAGAGCTCTCCCAGATAGCCAAGTAAGTTCTAATTTTCTCCTTGTTTCAATTAATAATTTTTAATAATTTAAATATTTTCAACAAATTACATCAATTACAAATCTTACATTGAAATCCATTTTAAAAATATGTGTTTAATTTGTTATGTTACATGATACCAAATATGAAGTTAATTATATACTGTTAAATTTTTATATACACTAAACCAACTGTACTATTTTACATTCAGAAAACTAATGAATGATGAATAAAAAAACATTCAAAGTTTCAGAAAAATGCAAAATTTAAAAATACAAATTTAAAAAAGTGTTTTTAATGGATTGAAACAAAAAAATTGTTTTTACTGACAATTTCTACTACTTTAGTCCTAGAAAGCAATAACTTTTTTTTAAAATTCATTTTAAAATTTTGTGAGAAATTTATCTTTTAATAGAAATATATCTTTAAATGAAAGTGTATCTAAAATTTTCAATACCCACATTTCAATACACTTCTGGTTTTTAATCAATTATTTATATTAATATCAATTTCATTTTTATTGATCTATATTAGAAACTGGAAATAATAATCTATGATTGATCATTGAATGCAAGTGATTATTATAAAGATAAATTAGTTCAATCAATTCAAGTTAATTTAATCAATCAAAATTACAATACTTCTGCTTTTCATTTCGCAGTCGTTTTTCCATCATTTTTATCACTATTATGTATTCATTAGATGATTTCTCATGGTTATTAATGACAATAACTGAAAGGTCCCTAAAATTCAAAACATATGTAACTTATTTGAAACCAGTTTTTATTTATTAATTTACTACTGCACATTTTGAAGAGAGACTGATTTCAGTATATTTTCCTTCATGTGTAACATGCAAGGACCCAGAAGCATGACTGGCATCTCAACATAGGGGTGTTCTGATAGTGGTGTTTTTTGTTTGTTTTTTTTAGGATACTGAGGTTGCAAGAAGCCTATTTATTATTATACGTTCACGAATTTGAATGATAATAAATGTGTTGAACTGATCATAGCGGTATATGTATTACAGTCGTGGATTGATAATTCACAAAATTTGCTCCAAACACAGTAATATATTTATTATGACACAGAAAGAAATGAAATTAGAAAGCATGAAAAAGAAAGACGATGCCAGATCCATTCAGAGAATTAAACTATTAGCAGGCTTAGACCTTGCTTAGGTCTCAAATGCCTTATTATACACAAGTTTCCGTTACTTAATATCACCAGATTCTCTGATATAACATATATAAAGTTTGCATTTCTTGACAAAAATGTTTTAACATTAAGCACTTCTTTAATATTTGTATTCTTTAAGTAAGTGTATCTAAGATACCATTTTTATTGGTTTTTATATTTGCAGTAGCAAGTTTACCAGTAATAAACAATTGGCTTTCACACCGCAGTCAGAACTTAAATGATGATTATATAGGTGAGAGATTGGATAGGCAGGAGATTCAGCAGTGCCCGCTGAAGAGGAACTTCCAATCATTTTTGACAAAAATTTTGAATTTGCTCATGAGAATGAAACAAAATATTTTTAATTATTTTATTAATGATTTTTTTTAAATAAATACAAGAATTGAATTCTAGTTGAAAAATTATTCACCTTTTAAAATTTCAACAAATCAGTATATGGAGTACTTAAAATCATAATAAATTAGCATCAAACTCTATATTTAAAATCTTTGTCATTCTATTTGCTAAAGATTTCAACCATAATGGAACAGTTTCTTTAAATTAATTCATTAGTTTCTCGGCTGATAAAAACAGAGGATTTTTTCAAATAATTTCATAATTACTGCTGTCCTTTAACTTCCATATTTCAAAAAGAATTAAGAAAACAGTGATTGACACTAGATTGTTAACATAATATATTGTGCCTGCAAATAGGAATTTTATGTCTTGATTTTCCCTCTTCTGGTGCATGGAAATGAAGGAAATGAATCCTCTGTCTACCTTTCACCTCACAGTCACAATTCAATTGGAGATCCAATTATAAGATTGTATTTTTTTGGCCCATTTCTGATTTAGAATTAGAGCTACACCTGATGTTGCATGTTCGACCTGAGAGACTCCACCATATATCATTGTATATTACCCTATATTCATTGTTTCCTTTAATTTCTTCTTTGTTCAGTGACCATTTTGCATTGGTTGGTAAATTGAAACTCTACAAAAGATGGTATAAAATGAAGAAAGATATGGTTCCTAAAAGAAAAATAAAGGAAAAACCCTGTAATTCAAGATTTGAAGAAGAATGGAAACGCATAAAAACAGTGATAGAGACTCTAGCAATGGAAGCAATTGGTACTTCTTCTCAAAAAATGAAAAGTAAAAGGCTACGAATATGGAGTAAGGAGATACAGGAAGCTGTGAATACAAAGAGAAAGGCATATTTGAAATATCTAAGAGATAGAGACCCCGTGTCAAAAGAAGTGTATTCTAATGCATCAAACTACGTAAGAAGTCTTACAAGGAAGGCACAACAAGAAAGCTGGGACAGATACGTAGCTGACCTAGAGCATGATATACATGAGTGCCAGACAATGAGCTATAAAGTAATGCAACATTTGAACAGAGAGGTGAAAGATACAGCGAATGTTGAAGTTGTGAAACATGACAAATTCCTCTCTTGGTATAAATGTTTATGGACAGAACCTGGTCACGAAAACAACACAGAGGAACCCTTAGACACAGAAAGGGAAAGTGGTGAAATAGAATATGAGGAACTGGATGATGCCTTAAATAAAATACAAAATAGAAAAGCGAGTGGAAGCGATGGTATTAAAGGCGAAATGATCAAATATGCCTCAGAAAATTTAAAGAAACGGCTCTTGCACTTTCTCAATCTATGTTGGAAGAAAGTGCTTATACCGCAAGAGTGGAAAATTGCAGTAATAAGTCCTATCTTTAAGAAAGAAGACTGGTCATCCTGTAAATATTACAGAGGAATAAGTATTTTAAATGTTGCTTACAAGGTCTATTCAAAAATAATCGCATCCAGAATAATATCCAATATAATAATATTGTGGAGACCATGTTATTAGAAGAACAAAAGGGTTTTAGGAAGGGTAGGTCTTGCTCCAATAATATTTTCATTGTCAAGCAGATCATTGAGAAACATAGAGAATTTAATAAAAGAACACACTTGCTCTTCATAGATTACTCCAAAGCTTTTGACATCATAAACAGAAGTACACTATTTAATGTATTGCATCGTAAAGGTCTCCCACCACAGCTGATTTCTGTTATTAGGAACATGTATAGTAACTCAGAAATTTGTATCAAAGATCAAGAGAAAAAAAAAAAGAGATAATAAACCAAGGAGTAAGGCAAAGATGTAGTCTGTCCCCAGTTCTTTTTAATTTATATTTAGATGAGACATTAAATATGTGGATATCCAGACTAAAATCTTATAGCCATGACATGGGACAAGAAAGAAACCTAATGACCATATAATTCGCGGATGAACAACTTATAATAGCAAATGATGAATATAACCTTCTGAAATCACTGTTTGAATTACAAAAGGTAATCGAAATGAACAATCTCTGTATATCCTCAACAAAAACAAAAGTCATGGCCTTTGAAGGGATGGAACCGATTAGATCCAAATTAGTTGTATACATTCTACCTATAGAACAAGTTTCAAGTTTGTTTCTTGGGATACAAAATGTCATGAAGAGAGAAATAGATAAACAAGGGAAAATTGAAAGACTAAATCGTATGAAGGGAACAATCCTAGGAACCTTGGAAAAGAAAGTCAGAAAGGAAACCTTGATTAAATTCTATAATGTATTAAGTATCCCAACTTGTTTATATGGAAGTGAACGTTGGACAATGACCACAAAAGATAGCACAAGACTACAAAGTACTGAAATGAAATTTCTGAGATCAGTAGCTGGTTATAAGCTGATGGACAAGAAAAGGAATTTAGAAATTCGTAAAGAACTTGATATATGTAAACTACAGGAGAAAGTTAATTACTATCAAAATTCCTGGATGCAGCACATTGAAAGGATGCAAAACCATTGACTGCCAAAAATAATTCTAAAATACCGCCCACAAGGACAAAGAAATCCTGGTCGTTTGAAGAAGAGATGGGGTGACCAGATGGGAACGGAGACGTAACAGGCAGTGCCTATATACCTAAAGGAGAAGAAGATGTCTTGATATTTATTTTGGAACCATTTATTTTTATAGTGCTTTGAGCCTCTTTGGATATTAATCCATTCCTGATTACTTGGAGAAAACAAAGAACTTTTGGAATAAAAAGTAGCATCACGTTGAGTAGACCGCTTTGGTACAATCCATATAAATTAAAAATATTCTATCTAATATATCAAATCGAGAACTGTAAAATTTAATTTTTTGCCCCAAAACTAACAAGGTGTTATATGATTTTTTAAAAATGAAGCACAACTGCTTAAGCTAGATTTCATTTGTATACAGTTCTAAGAATTTCATCTTTCTTTTCCAGAAAAAATAATGGTTATTAGTGGGTGGTATCAATAAAAAGTGATTGTTTATGAGTAAAAACTGTAGTTTCTAACCCCCAAGAGAGACTGTGTGAAGAATCCTCCTTAGGGTGAACACCACCAAATTTGATCTTTCTGATTTTCTCTTTTATGTTTGTGGATTTAGCGCTATTGGGCATCCCCACTCAAAAGAGCATGTGATCAGAAATGTGCATAATTTCAAATTCTATGTAAAATTAGATTGATTAGATTTTGAATACTGTGCAGTTTAATCTGACAGATCTAAGTCTGTCTCTTTGTTAATAGATGCTTAGCAATGTTAAATTGTTTTCTCACTCATGTTTTGGGACTTTTGATGTAATGCACAGTTCAAAGTTAGTTGCCATTATTCAATATAAGTTAGTTTCCAAAGCTAATTACACTCTTAAAACAATTATTTACAGGACACGGAATGTTCATATAAGAATATTGATACAATTATAATATAATAATTTCTTAAATAAGATTTTGTTTATCAGTTAAAAACAAAAGAAAATCAATAAAAATAAAAATGTAAATATTAAAATAAATCATTCACAAACTAAGTTTAATATATTTTGCTTGCTAAACTTAAATGAAATTTATTTATTTATTTATTTTATTTTTCATCAAAAACATTTCAAAAATGTGTGTGACGTGCCATGGGGAGAAGTGAATTCTGTGCACATTTTCAAAATTCTGAGATCACTATCCTAGCCCATATACTACTACTTGCATTTTGAATACCGAAAAAATGAGCGTTTTTTGTGAGGTTTGTTAACAAAAGTATTCACTCCGATGTAATAAAAGCTATTTTCAAGGGTAAATAAGCAATAAATTCAGGTTCTTATTCCGCATTATGTCCTTCCTTAAAGAATAATACTTCCTGCCATGACAAAATTAAGGTTAAGATGAGCCAAGATATAATTTTTTTTTTTTTTTTTAGATTTAGAACATTTCTAAAACATGGAAGGAGAAAACTGGAAAGAAAGTAAATATGCTAATTCTAATTATTCACTGAGTATAATTATGTAAATGATGAATTATGCAAATTATATATTTGAAAATTTATTTAAGTCAGCAATAAGCTCCACCTAAATATTCCAAGAGAAAAATAAATAAACATGTATTTGAATATGTATCTGTGGTGTGTTAAAAATGTATATGTTGGAGTTGTGCAATAGGGTAACAATTGCTTCAAAAATACCCATCAAATTCATGACCACATAGAGTAAAACCATACACATTTCAACACATGAGAAGGAACAGAAAAGAAAGGTATTTATATATTTAAGACTAGAGCATGCCTACATGCCATTTTTGGCACATTTTATTTTTCAAGGGTGTCATCAGCTAAGAATATTGTGAAGCTAGAAATCTATGACTTTTCATAATTTTGATGGATAAATTATCCCACCTGGGTAATTGTTGGGATTTGTGGGATAATTTCATTAAATTTAATTTGCCTGGATCACTTACTGCTCTTGTTTTCATTTTAAAGGCCAAATGTGCAATTTTTGCCACATTGACATTTTGTGTGTGTAGATAGGGGGTTGTACACAGAGGAATTTAGCTGTAAGCAACGAATAGCCCATCTGGCATCAGGATTTATTCCTTCTGTGGAATGGTATGTTCTGCTTTCAGCTCACGGCTGCATTCAGTTGCATGTGCAGATGAGAATTTGCAAGCAGTTTTTTCATACAATCAATTAATTGATTATTTCATGTTTTTGGGCACATCAGCTGCTTTGGGCATTTGGGCATTAAGTGTAGTGGGTGTTTTTATGAGGGAAAGTGTTCTTTCCTTCCTTGACGGTGAGATTAAGTACTGACCTACATGTCAATTTGAAGGGTTTTCCTCCTCCAGGGATCTCCTGTCAGTAGGGCACCTCCCCAAACGGGACAAGCTCTGAGCTTTCGACCAGTCTTCTGACATGCGTAGTAGTGGAGTGCATGCAAGTGTGAGTGAGTGTAAGGAAGGGGTGAGGATAAGACAAGGAAAAGGAAAGAAAGATCATGCACAATCCATGGCCCATGTGTTGGAGTACTGCCCCAGCATTTACAAGGTGTTGATTGGAAAAACCATGGAAAACTATCAATCAGACTAGCCGGCCACTAGAATTCTTACCCAGACAGCAGCTGATTTGACCTAGTTATCTTGCTAGTGTCAAAAATCCTGCCATTGTCAGAACTTTTTGTTTTTATTTTTATAATGTATTTTATATATTTATTTATTCAATTTATGTCATCTTCATCTGAATTATACACAGAAAGTTTTGATGCAAAGAGACAAAGGTTCAAAATATGATAAATACATATTCTTCTACAGGTATTAATTATTGTAGACCTAAAAGCTCAGCTCAGAGGCTGTTGTCATGAAACTAACAGAATTCTACATTAACAGGGGATGAAATGTTACAGATAATTATTTCTTAGAATTGAGGGTGCTAGCTACCAAGGCGAAATGTTACCAGCATTGTTAGAACATTAAATGAACAGAAACGTGTGCCAAATGAGGTAAAGAATGTCAGGAAAAAATGTCACTGCCACACAAAAATGTAGTATCAAGAATCTTTGTGTAGATCAGTACAAATTTTAAAAACATATTGATTTTAAATATTTTGAATTTTCTTCTGCAGATAGGAACTGATAGAGAAAAGAAGCCATGCTCTTTGTGGTGTTGTGTATTGAAACTAAAATTGCTGTTGATCTCCTTGATCAAATGGCAAGAAAATATTTGATAAAATCTAGTACTAGTAGTTTGTTTAAAAATTTTCTAATACATTTTGGATTTTTGTATAATCAATTGTTGAGTTTCGAGCAAAGAGTGCACAAGTAAGAAAATTATTAGGAGGCTGCTAAAACTTGCTGAAGGGCTAGTAGCAACAGGTTACCTCATGGAATTTTGGATACACTACATATATCTTCAACAAAATATGCAGTTGTCAAATTCAAAATCATAAATCCTATTGAAGAAATCACTTTTCTAGTGAAAAATGTTTCAAATCAGTTTTGGAGGTAATGTATCTTGACTCATGACAATTGTTCCCATAATAGTTCACTCACATTATTTTTCAAACTATGAGAAAACAAAACAGAAACAAAAAAAGAGGAATTTATAAAATTCTTATTGTTTATTTTCCTTGATCAGCAATTCTTGCTTTACAAAGGTTTTTAACAAAGAAATTAAAAATAATGTACTGAGGGTCATTCAGGAAGGAACTTCTACTGAACAATACTTCACAATTTAAATACAAAAAGGGCGATTTCTATTGAATCTTTATTAATTAGTACAGTGTTTTCTACTTTTCAGCAGATCTTACAATTTTATGTAAAAATCCTTTATGTAATTCCTTTCTGGTTTACATAAACTTAAGATTGCATAGTTAATCTTTTATTTTTAATTAAAAAAATATAAAGTTGTTTTCAGTGCAAGCAATAACTTGCACAATCTCTTCTCAACAAACATCTTGCATTTCTTTATAGAAATAGGCTGTAATGGACAAGTGCTATTTTTGGCACATTTGAAATGTTACAGGGAAAAGAAAGTCTTGGTATTCTTGTGTTATGAACTAAATACACTCCAAGAATAATTTGATTTCAGTTGATTTAGTAAAATACAATGTTTTTACTAACTTGTAGTTAGTTTCATACATCTTTCTTCCCTCTTTTTCTCTCAAAATGTAAAATTTCATTACTAACAAAATAGTCATATAGTGGCCTTTGAGCTTAAACTTTGTTGGGTAAACAAGACCCAACTGAAATAAAGGGATGTAATGGGGTGAGTTTCAAGTTATTTGATTAACTTTATTGGTTGTTTTCTAATACTTGGGATTGTGTTGTTATCTCTGGAAATTTGTGTTCCACATTCTAAATATTGTAATTCAATCAATGAAGTCTGAACAAGATTCATCTTGGACCAATTTGCCTTGGACCAAAACAGAACTGGACGAAATTTATTGTTGGCTGAAAATATTATTTCTTTGGGCTTCATTTACATTGTACAAAGAAGTTTGGAAAAAATAATTATTGAATGAAAAACAATGGACAACCTTCTTCAAAGTATTCAAGAATGCTTACTGTAATTATTGTAATTTCTGTACTATTAAAAAAGGATCATATTCAGAAAAACTTACATCAGAATAAGCAGTAATTAATTTTGTTTTGTTTTGTCATTTTCTCCTCTCAACTGTGATGGTAAATATATTTGTACTCTAAATTACAAAGACAATAAATTTGAAACTGTTTATGAAGTGGAAACAGAATTTTACTTTACATATTTCATTTAAAAAAATGAAATTAGTTATAAAGACAGAATTGACACAATATACAATGCAGTATACTAATTTTAAAAAAAATGACTTTCTTTAAGAATGAATTTCTTGAATCAGATTTTCAAAGGCTTTCTTACTTTTAAGCCATATCATTTCTTCTCTTTACATTTAAGGACCACTGGGAACTAAACTATTTTGCCATCATGTATGTTTGGATTGATGCGTAACTGCAAAACACCACGAAAGAATGCCAGGTGCCCCAGGAAAGTATATTCTATCTCAACCTTCCAGTGATTACAATTCTGTCACCTCTATAAAGAATTTTATTCTGCATACAGCAGAATTCCTCTTTTGTCAAAATAATGGGTTTACTACTTATATTTAAGGAGAGCTGACACAATACCATGTGTCTACATAGGTATATTTTATAGCAGCCCTTGACTAGTTAGGAGGGAATTGAATTCAGTTTATTAACAATACAAAGCTATTTATACAATATAAATGTATTTAGATCTGCATCCTTGTGATAATCATTAAGAGATTCAATATTATTACATATATTGTAACAACTGATTACTTAACCTCATTGGGCTCAAGATAGATCAAAATATTGAAAATAAAATTAAAAAATGTCTTCAAAGAGATTGGAAATTCGCGCCGTTTGAATCTCGGAATTGATGGTCGAATTTCTCCGTCAATTGTAAAATAAACATTCAAATTGTTTTTGGTGCCTTAAAATATTAGTAGGGCAATGAAGCTTATTCATTTTCCAATGGAATTCCGTCAGATCTTTTCATTTGGTGACTGCAACCAGAAGTAGCATAGTGTATGAATGGAATTGACCTTCCCTTGCTCTTCGACGGTAGTGTTCTGACGACGAGTTTTTGTAGAATGGCAGTCGAAGGAGAATATTTGGTGTGGGGCAAAGGAATGCTTGTTCTGAGTGGAAAAGCAGCGAAAAATATTATAATAATAGACTTGGAGGACTATGTTCCAGACACATTGTTATTACAAAAGCATTCAAAGAATTTGGCATCCCGTTCATAATATTATGTATTTTGCGAAATTACAATCTTTTGGAACTGGGGACAGGAGTGGGGATGGTGTCCCCCCCAAAGGGGGGGAGGCGACTTCATAAGCCAACGCACCGCTCCGTGGAGTAGAAACGCTAGTGCGGATCCGCCTCAATCAGGAAGCAGCAGGCTGTCTGCGGGGAAAGCCTCCATGACGGTGTCGAGCATGCCGTGAAGCGTGTGGCTCAGCAGCTTCGTGATTCGCCCCTTCACGTCTCCGAATACCTCTTGAGCATTCGTGTTGAGAAACATGTTCATCGCCTCGCCTGGAAACACAGCACATCTCATTAGTAGATACAGGATGTTACCACCAAAATCCCAAGTAGGTAGGCGAAAACGATACACTTACGCACGGCCCCCAGGCTCATGATACAATCACTACTGCGTTACTACGATGAGGCCATTGCTTGATTGTTATATGAACTAGTGAAGCTAAAACAGCATGTACTTTCTCGCCCGTATTTTCATGCAAACGCGAAAAGTACTCAAATTGTTGGAAAATTGTATATGACCTTAATTCAAAACTTATCTTTAAGAAACATATTTCATTAAAAAATAATATCCATCATAACTACAGTTGTAGGAAGACTTCGAAATTTTTTTTGAATTTTTGCAATTTTGGAAAAATCAGGGTTTTTAACGAACAAGACCTGCACCATTCTCTTAAACGTCCTTCACACTTTAATTATTAATGAGACTATTTGTGATGTAGATACCTTATTAATTCCAAGTAAATAAAACAGATGTTGTCTGGTATCAATTTTTATATTTCTGCTGAAGATCTTTGTCCTTACTTTGTCCTTCACACTATCCAACCACAGAATTTAATCAAAACGATGAAGCCGTTTTATTTTGAAAATTTTGAAAATGTTCCAGTGTTTTAATGTAAGGTACGGAAACATTTACCTACCAACATTTACACTGTATATTTTAACAAAATTAAAATATCGGTTTCAAATTCAAGGGACCGCGACATCAGCCATATCGATTGTGAAACATCAATTTTGAAGAAAAAAGACTGAACAGTTTTGACAGATGAATGGACAAACTTTTTGCCGTCATTCGATTTTTCGATATCAAGGACCCACAAAACATAATTTCTGGCTACACTACGCGATAGAGGATTTTTTTTCTTCTGAATTTAGCAAGTGTATTTATCCACTTATTATTACCAGATCTCTGTAATAAGAGATTTTCTGCCGAAAATTCGCAGTTTTGTGACGAAGTAACATGTAACTTAGTTTCTACTCCATAGCGAGAAAGTAAAGAAAATTTTCGAAGATCTCAGTGGAATTATAGAGTATTCCTTAACAAAATTAAATAATTTTCTATCTCTCTTCTGCGAGTGGAACTACACCATGCGGCATCTCTGGCACCCAAGCTTCCATCTTCTTCTATCTTGCCAATCATCAACTTCGATGTGATGATTTCTCATTGTCTGTCGCACATCATCATACCATGTGAGTCTTGGTCTATCTCTCTTTCTGTGTATTGGTACCTGCCACCTCCAAATTTTGATGGCCATCTTTCCTTAGGCATTCTTCTAAGATGCCCATACCATTTTAACCTTTTTCCTTCTATTGTATCCATTATATGCGATATGACACCCATTTTTGCTTTATATTTTCATTCCTGATTCTTTCCATTAACGTTACACTACAGCTGTGTCTCCAAAACTCCATTTCCCGAACCTTTACCTTTTTCTCATTGTTTTTTGAGATCTCCCACTACTCAGCACCATACAGTGATATACTTTCCACAATTGCTTTATAAATTTTAATTTTCACTTTATTAGCAATATTTTTATTCCATGTTACCGAATGCTAATGTCGAATAGCAGATTTTACTTGCCAAATGCGATGTTTAATTTCCTCTTCACTGCCCCCTTGGTCTGTTAAAATTGTTCCTAAATACTTAAACATCTGACAACACTTAACAACCAAGCCATTTTCCATTACTAAATCTTTTCCTATCCCTCCTACCACCATGTACTGTCTTCTTGAAATTGATTTTCAAGCCCCATTTTCCATATTCCTCATTGAATTTTCTTAACATATAATGTGCTTAACATGTAACATAATGTGCAGTCTTCATTCTCTGCGAATATCACTTGGGCATCTGCAAAATTTAGTGAAAATAACATATCGTCACTTAATTTTATTCCCGTCCTTTCATATTTTATCTTCTATTTTTTTAGAGCTTCTCCTAGATATATTTTGAAGGGGGTTGGTGCAATACAACACCCCTGTCTTAGCCCTTTACTTTTCTTGATTTCTTTTGATATGCTATTTCCTAATTTGACTTAAGCGATAATGGCCGTATATAACTCTCTAATGGCCTTAATATATATTAATATATTAGTTTTCCATGGCCATCCACGATTTTGAAAGGGGGTCAGTGTCGTATGCCTTTTGCAAATCAATCTAGACTAGATGTGCCTCAAGGTTATGTGCCAGCCGCTTATCTGTAACTTGTTGAATGGTGAATATATTATTTATGCAGGACCTACCAGCTCGAAAGCCACTCTGTTCTTCAATTTCATTCATTTCATTTTCCAATCTGTTTTTAATAATTTTACCGTTTATTTTACCAAGGGAGCTCAGGACGGTTATACCACGGTAAATGGAGTATTTATCCTATCTCCATTTTTAAATATATTGGCGATGTAACCCACTTTAAAGACTTCAGTTATCCCACGAATCCTAAGGCATGCATTAAATAATTCTAACAATACCGATGGAGCTGATTTTATTCTAAATTTATCCCACTGAATCCGGGAGCTTTACCACTTTCCAAACTTTTCACCACTTCCTCAATCTTAATTTCTTCAATTGGTGATATATCTTCTACCTGATTGTCAGATGTATCCTTCGACTGATATTAAGTGTGGTATTTTACATGGTGTTCCTGCAGTTCTTCATAGTAATTTATCCATCTGTCTATGCTTATAAGCTGCAAATGTCCATATCTCATTTCATTTGTTTTCAGTTGTTTCAACATTTTCCATGCCTCCCGTGATCTTGAACTTCCAATGATGTTACTAATTTCTTGACACTTTACGTCCCACATATCATTTTTATCTTTTATAATCTCTTTTATTATTTATTTAACTTATACATGAATATGTAAAGAAGTAAAAAAGTTGAAATAATTTTAATTAGTGATATTAATTGCAGAGTAGGTAACAGAATGTGAGGTAAGTCAGCTCGAGGAGGAAACTGTAAATGACAATGGGAAAAGATTAATGAGCCTAGAGTTCAAGTTCTGTGTAAGGAATATCATTTCGAAACAGAGAGATGGATGAAATAAATTTTAAATTGGATGTATGAAAGGTGTAAAAGAGGCAGACCTTTTTTGACCTATTTTGAGAAATATGGAGATCGTAAACAGCAAACTCTTAGGCATAGAAACCGTAGGAGGAGATGAAGATAATAACATTTGTCGTTTTCCATATATGTCTACAGTTGTATTCGTAACTTAATGAAATTATGCACATGTTACTATCAAAACAAGAGAAAAGTTACTGTCTGCATGAGATTTTGCAAACCTACCTCGTTTTCCTTTCTTATCTCTTAAAAGTAAATTTAAGGGTGTATACTTTGTTTTTCGAGAACATTTAGAAAACATTGAGGGAATTCACCAAAATGAATTAAACAGTTTTTAAAGACCATAAAATTTTATTCTACGTTAACTTCTTATTTTATTTTGTGCATTTGAGTTTCATTTATTCATTTCAATCTTAAAATTACTTTTTTATACGTTCAGATAACACAATTAAGTTTTTAAAAATTTTGTTACGTCCGTTTACAATACAATACGCGTCTTAGATCTTCTTGGACATTGAGCGTTTTGTCTGGAGTATTCCTCGGTACGGTTTTTGCCTTTTTGTCTGGTCACGTTGTAGTCAGCCAATGTCTCTTATCCTTTCGGCACCGTTAGTAACGTGTTGGGTAGTAAAGTAAGGGGTACCCAGACGGTCACCTATCCAGGAATCCGTGGTGTTTCAAGTTTCTTAACTTCCATGACTTCACAGAGCATAGTTAAGCCATTCGGCGGACGACGCCGAGCCGGTTTAAGGAAATAAAGGTCAAAATAGTTACTAAAAGTGCGGCGGAATTGTGCAACAATACATCTGTTTACAACTACCTGTAACGAGCCCTATCCAAACGAGCGGAGTTGGGCAGAGTGGAGTTGAACAGTTCTGTGGAGCAGGATGCGGTCTGGCGTGACGGGGAAGGGTGGTGGCGGCAGTTCAGACCAGGGCGGATACGTTCACTGTACAATTCATTCCTTTTCCAGTCTAATGGAGAATTGTGATTAGTAAATACCGGGGCAACGCAGCTTGCTTTCATAATAAAAAAAGTATACATTAAAACAAATAGATTGTCAACTTTTCTCAAGTTAATCAGGAATGTAGTAATGAGTTTATCCTGTTTTAACTGCAAAGTAGAATTTGTGAGCTGACATTAACTTTAATCTTGTATTAATTTTCTTTTTCTTTTAGAATTATTGCAATTAGATTGTCAAGATTTGGCCTTTCAAGAACACCTTTTCATAACGTCATATTGAGATCATTTTTAAAATCTCCTTTGACAGTAATGTACGTTCCCTGCACCCCAATTGCATTTGCAGCAGTCAAGATAACTAAATAGTACTTAATAGGGTTAGGTTTGTTTTTTTCGTCCGGGCGCGACAACTGCTTTGGTCATTAGTCCCGTTAGTGTAGTGCGTGTTTTGGCGGAGGTGGCGGTGATCTTCCCCCGCTGGATGGCGAGATCCGGCGCCGACCTGCCGTCGGCTAGAGGGGTTTCCCCCTAACCAGGACTCTCCCACCAACGGGGCACCGCCCCAGCCGGGACAAGCTCTAAGCTCCCGACCGGTCTCCGGAATATGTGGTAGTGTAGTGCATGTTAGTGTAAGCGTGTGTGTAAGGGGAGAGGATAGGACAAGGAAGGGGAAGGAAGATCGCGCGCGGTTCGCGGCCCGTTTGGTAGGGTACTGCTCCGGCATTCGCCTGGTGTTGATCGGAGAAACCACGGAAAACTACCGATCAGAGCAGCCGGCCGCTAGAATTCTCCTCCAGGCAGCGACTGTATTTGACCTAGCTGAAAAGTTAGTGCCGAAAATTCTGTCGCCGTCAGGACTCGAACCTACGACCTCCCGGTCAGAGGCGCTGCAGTGGCATCAGTTGATGCACTGAGCTACTGCTCCCGGTTAGTTAATATGACTTATCCAAATTGAAAATGTATCTAAAAATACATACCTAGCTGGTTGTCTTCGTCGAGTGTATCACCAAAATAGTAAGACACATCCACAGGCGTGAAATCGAATTCTAAATGGTCGACGGTGAAGTATTTAGGCCCACCTTTCTTGACGGATTGTTCAGAAAAGTATATAATGCAGGAGCTACTGACGTCACCTGTGAACAGACAATGAATAATGTAGGGACATGAGCGTGTTCATGATCTCACAAGGACGTCATGTAAATTAACATATTTTTATTTATGCCTCTGGGATGGCTCATGGGCAGCGTACTAGCTTGCCGTGCTGTGGTCTCGGGTTCGACTCCCGGTCGAGGCAAGAATAGAGTTGTAGCTTTCCTTTGAAATCTTCCCAGTTTCTGTAGCTGTGTGACGAAGAAAAGCTCAAGCAGGCGGATCTTGCCAGTTGCGGTATAAAAAATACGTCATGTTCGCCTCATGTCGCTCTTACTCCCAAGCATGGGGATTTAATTAGACCCAGGCGTGGGAGACACCCGTAACTGACCGGCAAAGTCGGGCTACCAACCCAATAACGCCAAATACATACATTTTTATTTAGAAAATAGTAATTTTCACATTGTATTGTGAAATGTATGGTCAATTTCTTTGAAATATGAGAATTTTTGCGAATTTTTCTGTGAAAATAGACAATTTAAAAGTTTTTAACAATTATTTTTTTCAAAAACGGTTCCAACTTTTTTTTAAAGAAAATGTTCCACGTTTTTAGTAACGGTAAATTTGTATGTAAAAATGTTTTAGTAACGGTAAATATTGTGGAGTTGGCCCCGTTTCCGGCAAATCCTTTGTATTTTCGAAAATTGCAAAAAAATCGAAATTCCAAATTCGAATTTTCCGCGCTCCGTTTCACGCTTTGACAGTTAACAAAATGGATACGCGGTGCTCCGGTACCTTGAAATTTGTCGAATTCTTTTCGTCGTTGGCAGTTGTGATGATCGTGTGATGTGAATAATACTCTTGTAAAAGGATATATATTTAAGGAATGTTATAGATTTCATTTAGAACTTACAAATAAGGACTACACTTCTTTTATTTTAAAGAGTTTTGATCGAGTTTCGATCGAGGTATCCAAAAATTGGAAGCTCACTGGTAATCAAGGCAAGCTCATGTGGAATTATTCTTCCATTTCTATGCAATCTGCTGCAAATTCTGAAACAATTAAATTTATCCATGTTTGATTCATTTGCAGAAGTAAGAAATTACTATTGTTTCTGACTATCAAAATAAATGTGCTAATGCACCACAGGCGCTTTGTTTGCATTTGTTGAATAGGACTTTTTCATGTTATAGGAGAAGTGTGAATACTGCAAAAAATGGAATATTACAGTATAAAGCAACTGTTTCCAATAATGCGATAAAATATTGGTTGTTGTATCTCCTATAATTCTGTTATTCAGTACTTTCTTGTGCATTTCACTAGTCGGAAAGAAAGATTGCAGACTCGTCGAAAGCACACAGGTTCGAAAGAAGACTAGAGAAGCAAGAACCATCTTCTTAAAGCTAAGCAGTTTCTATTGGTAGAAATATGTTTCGTTAAAAGCGCGGGGAGGGTGAGCACTCACTCATATTGACGCTGAAGGCCCCCTCGGCGCTGAGCGGGAAGGTGAGCACTTCGCCCGCCGCCGAGAAGACGCCGTCCGCGGTGAGCCAGGGCACGCGGCACATCAACTCCAGCTTCTGCTCCTCCGGGTTCGCCCTGCGCACGAACACCCCTCTTCAGAACATCACGTCAAGGCCAAACGCTTCGTTTGGAACACTACGCTCCTCAATAAAAGAATGACCTTAAAAGTATTTAAGCTAACAAATAACTATTTATTTATTTATTTATTTGTTTTATTGTTGTTTATTTATTTTTTACTTATTTTATTTAGTTTTTTATTTAGTTTATTTTATTTTATTTATTTATTTATTTATTTATTTATTTATTTATTTATTTTATTTATTTTCAAAAACTGTATGTGACGTATGGGGGAGAAAATCATCTGCGCACGCTTTCTTGAGTTTCAGAATCCCTTCCCAAAAATTTAACTATTAATAGTTGAAAGATTAAAAATCATAGTAATAATAATAATAAATTTTAAAAAGCGAGGGATTAACATTTCAAAAACTAGATATTTTCGTTGCAAAATTACAGAAAACTTATTTTTAACAGTAAAGGAACAAACATTTGATTTTTCTGTATTGTTAACAAAATAGAAACTCAAACTAGTATGTAGTTAGTTTTTTTAATTTGTTGCGCTTTCGTCATGGCACAATGCGTCTCATAAACCCCCATTAGGCGTTAAGCGCATAGGAGTAATCGTCTGCTACTTTCTTAAAGTCATTGTATTTGTGAGCAATCCTCCATTACGTAGTTCGTAAGTCCGGTAGTCGTCAAGAGAACCGCCAGATAGCATCTCCGCATACGCGCCTCTCTCTTGCGCGCTCCTGCGTCACTACCCAGCGGCCAGAATTTGGAAGGAATTAGGATAGGGATAGGGTTTAGAACACGTCACACGGATCGGACTAGCCTTTGTAGCAGCCAAACTCGTTTTGTGGAAACAAATATTATGCTTACACACAGTTCAGTCACATTAATGTGGCCACCGCCGATGTTCGACGTAAACATGGAATAACCACTCATGGACGGCAGGTGGCAGCACTAACATTGGAGGGTATATAAAGCGTGTCGGGTGGAAGCGAGAAACGATGCGATATGCGATATAAATGAGTGAGTGAATGTGTTTGTTAATATATTATAAGTATGACTGAGGGAGTGAATGAAAAAATTAGAAAAAAGAAGATGAATGAACAATCCTATGAACTTTGAAACCACAATCTAAGAATTTATATTGGTAAAACAGTCACCCAAAGTGGCAATGTATAGTTTTAAGTTAGTTTAAGATAGTTTTAAGTAGAATTTTTAAGATAAAAGCCCTCCCCAAGCTCCAGAAATCTTAAGATTGGAGCAAATTGTACTCCCCAATTTTGAATAAATTCCCGCCTCGCCAGGGATATTGTCGAGGGGAAAATAATAATAATAATAATAACTAAAATAAAAATAATATGAGAGTATAATAAATAAGCGAAAACAGTGCAGTAGTTGTGAATGCGAAACGAGCATTAGCGGACGTCCGGAAGGACATGGTCATTGGCTTTCGGGCTAAGGTCGGAAGCATTTCCGAAACGGCTAAGTTTGTAAAGCGTTCGCGTGCTGCCCTGATTAAAGAATACCGTGCTTGGCAGAATGACATTATCCAAAATTGGCGCCGAGGCAACTGTGGCGCCCCAGGGGCCAAAGATGACAGGGGAGAACGACGTCTGCAGAGATGTGTACGGATGAATAGACAGACAATTATAAATCAAATGACCGACCAGATGAACCAAGAAGCTACCAAAGGCTCTAATCAACATCCCTTCAGCAAACGTTGCTGCGTATGGGGTTCCTCAGCTGGCGCATGGTTCATGTACCCTTACTGACTGCTGTTCATTGGCGACGAAGGTTGGAATTTCCTCACCAATACCAACCTTCCAACTGGACTTCCAATGAGGGGCGACAGGTGGCGTTTTTAGATGAATCACATTTTTTGCTCTATCAGGTAGATGGTCGTTAGTGTATACGGCATGAAACATCTGAACGCAAACACACTACAAAAATCTCCGGACGGGTCCAGGACGGAGGAGGGAACATGGTAGTGTGGGGAATGTTTTCTTGGCATGCCTTGGGTGGTCTCGTCATTCTGGAAGGGACTATGGGTCAATAGAAGTATGGAGCCATCCTTGTGCACCGCTAGATGCAGATCGTTCTTCCGCGGCCAGAGGGCATGATTTTCTACTTTTCGAGTTAGACGTGGAAATCGTTTGATAAGTGATGATGCTCGTGAAACATTTTATTTTCTCTTTTAAAGAGGAAAACACGTGTTAAAGTGAAATGAAAGCTTCGAAAAAATAAATATTTATCATGAATCATCAGTGCATTTGAATCAAGTTATTTGTCGTAAGTATTCCACAACCAAGTAAGTTACAACTTCATTGTTAATGGCAGCCTGTTTCCTGCAGCAGGTAGTCCATAATTAATTTTATTTGGTGATTAACATTAACAATGGATCAAACAACACATACTACTCACAGTTCTCTCTACCAATCCACTTCAATACAAATAACATCGTTCTAGGCATCGTTCTATGTAAAGACGCTCAATTGATTAACCACAACCACGAGGCATGCAATTAATGTGTTCTTTAATTTGAGGTGACAACGGTGACAACCTCTAGAAAGGAGAACAAAGGCCGGGCTTTGTGATCTTTACAAATCGTACGTAGGTCAACCAGCTTGGAAGTAAATTCAGGTTCGACTAGAAAAAACAATTTATTTCGGCCGAAGCGATCACACACACACAAAATTCAACAAGGAAACAAAATTCAGATCTTGGGAAATTTTCTTTTGTAACAGAGAGTTACATATTGATACAGTTTACTCGCAGCAATTTTCAAAGTTTTTCCTCTAAGTGTCCGAAGTTTTAGAAATAAGTTAGAACAAGCTGAGAGTAATAGATGTTAAATGAGTAACTAAGTACTGTGAAGTGTAATTCAAATCAAAACAGTGCAGTGCAGTGCAGTGCAGTGCAGTGAAGTGAACTGTAGTGAACGCGATCAATGCACTTTTTTAAAAATTTAATTTAGCCAATATCTATGTAGCTTGTATTGATTTTTAGTATCATCAACACATAATTATTGTATATCATGATAGAGTGAAAATAATTGTCATAATACGTAATGTTAGTGATAGTATGATTATTGCATCTTGGTCTTGTACTGTATCCGTTTATTATTATTATTATTATTATTATTATTATTATTATTATTATTATTATTAACTACCACGGCTCATACCCAATTGTAGTTCAAATAAATGTATATGTATAACGAATGCGCAAATGCCCCAAACTTTTAATTCGCAGTTGCTTGTACTTGGGTTTTTCTAACGTGGCAGCTGAAGGTAGTATTTCCAGGATGGAATTCGGCTCGACTTTTTGAGTCATTCTCAGTCCTGCCACTAGATTCGCTTGATCTGCAGCACTGCTTGAAGCGGTCGCGATCGTGAGACATGCAAGAAAGACGAAAAAAGTCGTGCCGAATCCCATCCTGGAGATACTACCTTCAGCTGCCACGTTAGAAAAACCCAAGTATAGGGTAAACCTCTGGCGTTACAATTAATAATACGTAACTGTGAACTTCATTTTACATTTAATTTTGAACACTTAATTTTATTTGTAGATTGGATGAATTGATGAATATGTTATTTTTTTATAAAGATGCCGATTACGAATGTCGTATGAAAATGCAATTATATAAAACTATTTAGAAACTGCAGGAATTAATTTATTAATTTTTTTTGCAAAATCATAATATTCTAAAATAATTATCTTTGATCATGTTATTTGCAACCTTCTTTTTTAAAATTCTCCGTGAAAATGCAATTAAATATTCGATTTGAGAAAAAATTAAATTATTCTGAACAATCACGTGAAATGTTTCCAGCGTTTCTCGCGTGTAGCAATCCTCCTTTTTTGCAAAGAGCGTGGCGGGGGATGGGACGCCAACGTAAATGCAAATTAGTAGCCGCAACAGGGCCCTGCCCATGCGACGAGGTCACGGGGCCTAATACTTCGCTGTGCTCGGCGAAATCTCGTTGAGAGAAAGACACCCAACAGTTTCTTGATTATTTAGGTCGTATTTAAAATAGTTCATAATGCAATCCGTTAATTTAATGAAATATATATATATATATTTTCGGAGAGGCATAAAAACGCAAAATGTATCACATATTCGTGTAGTATGCATTAGTAAATTGTTACGAATCTATTCTACTCCATGTTCCCGAACAGTATTTGCACACGTGAATGTTTGCGATCGTTGTTACGCCAAAACATCCAGCTGCAGCCGTATTGCCACTCACCAAACGTCGCTGATCGTTGGCCTCTCTCATATACGTTCCATGTCCCCATGAGAACATTAAAATATCTCCCCACGTTCAAGAGTTCCTGACTGTACGAAAGTTTTACGGTAATATTCTCAAAAATAAAAATATTTTTCCATACATCTCGATGCATTTCTAAATTATACGACCGTCCTAGCAAGTGCACGCCAAAATCTGTGCATTTGCGGAAAGTTCAATGGAAATAATAACCGTGGAAATTGTAAACGTCTGTGACCCATATGTGGTTCACAGACCTAGTAAAACCATCGAGGGTTAGGTTTTGTGAATCACATATGGACCACAGGACAGTGAACGTGTTTTAAATAAGAACACTTAAAGTTCAAACACAAGCAGATGTATTGTTCATGAAATTATAAATTCAGAATCAATCGGCAAATGTTACCATCTCCGCTTCCGCTGATTTCTTGTTCCATACTAAAGAACCACTGATTCATTTGCTGAAGTACCTTCCCCAAGGTTTCTCCAAACTTCCAATATCATGATTTCGCTATTAATTGGGTGTTAAAACCGGTATGTCACGATAATATTTCCTGCCTATTCTCCGATTTAAACATAGCTGCACTTCAAGGTCAAGAATCGGAAGCAGAGGGTCCATCTAATCGGGAGCTTCGATAGGAGTAAATGTTTTGGTATATCAACTCTTGATTAGATAATAATGTCCTCCCCTCTCCTTCCAGCTTGTGACCTTGAAGTGCAACTATCTTTGAATTGGAATATACATCCAGGTGTCCACTCTCTAGCGAACTCGATAAAGTCTTCCTCAACAAAACTTCCGAGCATGGTAACTTACATCCCTCAATTGTGCTTTATTACGAGTTGATATAACTCTCACAAAATCTTATATTTTCATGTCGTAACATAAATTAATAAATGTAATGACATTTTTTAGCACCAAAGAAAATTATGCCAGTAAGTAATTTCTTTTGAGCGTTATCTCTGAGAAAAGTATGGATTGAAATTGTGATAATTTCGCAAATCTAGATTAATATCACGACAAAAAAGAAGAGTATGTGTATAACTAGAGTTTCTAAACGGCGGAAAGCTCTTATAAAAAAGTAATTATTCTCTTTGTTACTGCACCTTCATGTTTAAGTTACACTGGTTAATGATGCAAGATAGTTACAAGATGTAATGAAGGTAATTTATATTCGCGTGTGCAGTGTTTTTTTAACGCGTTTACTTCATAAAGAAACGACACTTATACGTGAAACATTTTAAATAATTACTTTACATCCAAAACCACAAGGACTTATCTAACAATTGGCACGAACATCATTTAAAGATGCTAGACGCATTGTTCTTTCTCTACCTCCAAGTTTCATCAGATCTGTAAGATTTTATTTTATCATACAACTTCTATAATAGCAAAAACGTTCATCAAAACATTTCCATAAACCTAGCTGTAATACGATCTCGCTTGCCATACGGTTTGTAAGTCCAATCTGAACTACGCTAAAATGCTTACTTCCCGGGCTCTAACTAACGTTTCACGATGATAAAGTAAGTATTATAAAACAAGATACATTCAATATTTAAAGAATTGGTATTGTAAATGAATCGATGTAAATAATTTCAAAGGTTCAGGACTAGTGTAGCAGCATTTCCTAATTTGTGTCCATCTGGGTGGGATTTGCGGTGGACGAAAGTTGGCTCTCGTTCCTTTTATTCCTCTTCCACATTTCATACTGTTAAATGACAATTACTTTACCAAAAGTATAATTAATAATTCATATTGATAAGATATTGATCATTCCTCTTGTGAACTCTGTATAAGGCCATCATAAAAAACAAGTAAATATTGGTTCATAACCAAAAGCTCAATGAGTAAATAACGTGCAAAGACGAAACGAATAGACGTGCTGACATTTAGTATTATTTTCACTTTTAATTTATTTATTGTCAAAATAAGTAAAAAACTATATGTCATACGGGGGAAAAGTATGATCTGTTGTTGTTTAATTGAGCTCCAGAATTCTTGAAGAAGAAATAAAAGAGGTCAGCGAAATAAAAGTGACGGCAAAGCCGTCGAAAGCCGGCTAATAAAGCTAATATGTTGACGAAGATGACCTCTTTTATTTCTTCTTATAAGAACGTCAACAACACCAAATCAGAATTCCCACAATCCAGAATTCTTACCCTCTTTTACTATAAAATATTGTTGAATTATAAATGAACTTATCTACAAAAGTGGTTAGAAATATTTGAAATCTAGATATGCTTTCCCCCAGAATAATAGAAAATGTATTTACATCGGCCAACAAAATATAGATTTAATTTTAGAGTATTGTTGAGTGATTACAGTATTGTATGTGATCACATACTCCACACTCGCAATTGATATCAACAAACCGTGCTCATAGAAAAGCTATATTTACAGTCCAGTAACAAAACAAGGTTTTCTCAGAATTAAATCAATAAAACGAAAGAAACTGAACGAAAAATTTGATCGAGATGGAAGATCTAACATTGTTTAAAGAAGCATTAAAATATTACATTTAAGATAATAGTTCATTATAAAAACTATCACATGTATTGGTGGCTTAAAAACTAACTTATAACTCATTTCGTACAGCTAATACTTTGGCTGAGGAAACCTATTAAGGCACCTCTGTTTATTCCATTTCAAAGAACAATTTTAGAAATACATGAAATAAACACTTGTTTTTGATTCTTTGTTGTGGGTTGGGTTTCTGCATGAGGTTTGCATAAAAGTTTGAGGAGAAAGTAGCATTAACGAAGCAAATCTTTGCGACGCATCGCTTCACCCTGCTCACCTGACGTGGATGATGTTCGTCTTGGAGAAACCGCGCACGTTGACGCCGCGCAGCAGCAGACTCAGCATCATGTTGCCTGGCACCGCGTCGCTCAGGTTCACGTACGGCATTTGCAGTGGGTCGAACGACTCCAGCCCCAGCTCCGGCACCCCTGCATGAGCAAGCCGAACGCTTAAGCGCCTCTTTTTTTTAATTGGTTATTTAAAGTTGCATCAATATCTAGGTCATTAGCGACCACTATTGGAGTGAACGTTATGGAAACTGTGAAGATGAAACGAAATGGTGATGATAAGGGGTGAAAGGACGAACACAAATACAACCATGCGGGACTCGAACCCGCGACCCTTCGGTCCGAGATCACTGTCTTAGTAAACGCCTCTTTACTCACTACCTTTTCGTGCACACTTCACTCAACATCCCCCTTCGTGCACACTTCATTCAAAACTCTCTTTGTGGACACTTTACCCAACACCCTCTGCTTCACCCCCACAAAATGACTTCACCCAGTATACTTTCGATACACTCACCTAAGACCCTTGTGTACTCTTCACCCCAAATCTTCTTTGTACACACGTCACAAAACACCCCCTTTACACACATTCCACCCGACATCCTCTTTGCTCACGCTTCATTTGAGAACTTTGCGCACATTTCACCGACACAAAATTTGTGCATACTTCGCTCATACATACCCTAACATTTTGCCCCAACATTCAACATTCTGTGAGTATTGCTTCCGGTCGCGTCAACTACTGAAGATTTAATTTCAGTAAGAGCAGTGCTTGTTACATGTAGCGAGGTGGCAATATTGCTCCCCCGCAAGAACGTGAGATACGGCGCTGTCTTGTATGTCGGCTTGTAGTTTTATTTCTTTATATTACGTCAAAAACAGATAAAAGCTGTGTGTGACGTGCTATGGGGAGAAGTAAAATTTGTGCATGTTTTCATAATTCTGTGATCCCTACCCTAAGCCAATCCACTTGAATTTTGAATACAGAAATATGTGAGCGTTTTTGCAAGAATTGTTAACAAAATATCTCTCCAATGTAATAAAATATATTTTCAAGGGTAAATCAGCTATAAAGTTGGGCTTTCTCTCTTATTATGTCCTTCGTTAATGAATAATACTTCCTACTGCGACTACTTGGAGAACGATAACTATATTTCCCACTGAATTCTAGAAGACATGCACGGACAATGAAGTTACATTTTTGTCCAGAAGCAAAATAAGGGGCCAGCTCAGCATTTGCGCAAAGGTTCAGGAAAACCGGACGAAAAACCTGATCGAGATGGGTTCATTGACCCAGAAGCTGCGGTACAATACTTGTTACAAGTTGTTTAGAATTATACAACCCAAATGGTAAATAATACATTAAATACCACTTAAAATTATTGTTACTTTCCTTTTGACGCTCAGGATAGACAATTGCATAGAAACAGTTATGCAGCAGAGACAATTTTACTTGGAATTTAAACTTTTATAACGAATTTAATCGTTTAAGGGCATCTGGGAAAGTGTTGTAATATTATGTACATGTATTGTATGTAAATTTATTGTAGTGAGCTGTTGATACCGTCACCTGATAAATATAATAAGTACGTCGAGTGTTATAGTCGTAGATATCGGCGTTTTCTGAAAATATATTTCCGCCCTTAAGTCATTTTTGACAAACACCACTGAATCGTAAATCAAGAGACAAGCTAATGGTAAAATTCCTAGATTAATAAAGGTAGGCTTACAAGAATCACGTGAGTGGGATTTGGTTATTATTCGTACAATTCTTTTTTGTAATCTAAGACTGGGAGCTATACGATGTATTTTCAGAACATCGCCTCCTCAGGTGGAAAACTTCCAAAATATACACAATGAGCAGATGAAGATGAATTTGAAAGAATTCTGAACAATTAAGACCTAAAAATGTTGTTATCTTAACATCAATGTTAGTTTGTTTGAAAATTTGAATGTTACGCTACATTATGATTATTACGATGATCTGGTACACAAGTAGTTAAGTTTTCTATAACTATATACTATCCTAACTTGTTAATTAGTGGTGCTACAACAACGTTCTCGCATTAGTAATGGATACGTAATATTACAATACCGTAGTTTCCTCTATATTAACACATTTCAACCGTCACTTGCAAAACGTATTACAAATCCTATGGAAAGTACTTTTTTAAAGCTAATACAGCAACAGAAATTCGAGAAACTAAAACCGCGTTTCATGCAACCAAAAATATCACCCAACAATAGGAAGAAATTCTCAGAATTTCAAACTGCCGGCGTTGCCATTATCGTATTGCGATCTGATGTTTTGTCAAGGACAATAGTAAAGAAGCCTCGAGAAATTCGAATATGCAATTTCGATATATTTGCAAATGTTACGAGAATTGACTCACATTATAAATGGGCATGACTTTATTTAATATTTATTAAAGAACACACTTCATTAAGTAAAAAATATATATCATCAATGTTGTATTTTTGCAACGTTAATTTAGTATTGCTTTTCGAAATTTTTGAAAATACAGAGACTCATCTAATATGGACTCTGGGTTAATACGGATTAATTTTAAAAGCGGTCTTTCCTCTATTCAAGAAAAAGAAAAGAAAAACTTGGTCGTTTTTGAAAGAAAATTTTTTAAAAGTTTCCTACTTTCTATGCAAAATTACGTGAAAACTTCTAAGGTTTGAAATATTGTACCGGATGTTTGAAAATAAAACTCTGAAGAACAGAATTAATTCCCAAAAAATAATTATCTTTAATTTTGTAATTGTAGGAAGTCACAAAAAATTGAACTTTTTGCAAATTTCAAAAAATCGGAAATTTCAAAGAAAATTCAACCTGAACCAATATTTTAAGTCATATCAGACGACACAGCTTTTTTATTTTATTAAAAATGCAGCTATTATTTAAAAAAATTGAAATTATTGTTAAGGCGTCATGAAAAATACCCTCCGAAAATAAATTATGTTTCAAAATTCAAAGGACCTCGACATCAGCAAGATAGTTCGATAAATATCATTTTCGGTGAAGATCTTGATTGCGGTTTAGCCGCTAGCGTTGTTCAGCGACGGACAGACTGACGCACAGTGGGGGCCAGAGGAGGGGAAAGTTAGCAAAAAGTACAAAATCAAAATATACATCAGAAGCTCCATTTCACATGAAAGGAGTAGCAAATAGTCTTCTTCATCCTTACCCGTTCAGGAAAGGAAGGGGGAATCACGCCACTCCATTCAGTGCAAGTTTGAATTTGCACAAGTGATGTGCGGCGCACTTCTTTGCTCGCGCAGTAAGAAGAAAGGTATGTTTTTCGATGCAAATATTTTTGCTCTCTTCACTAGCTGAATCGTGCGTGCTATGGATACGATACCTAGAGATATGTACTTTAAATCTGTATTTCTAAAAACTTCCTTGAATTTAGTAGTTCCAAGTAGAAACTTCATGTGTCACAATGGAATGAAATTTCAAAATCCGTTTTTTCACACCTTTTAGTTCCCTTCCGGTCGTTTCCGGGCTATGATATTTACTAAATGTGATTCTGAAATTTATCTTGTTTTCAAGACATTAATCAAAGTTTTCCCATGTTCACCCCATTTTTCGTTAAGGTACTTTGTTTTTAATGATGTAGTACATCTTTTTAAATTTTTCCTTCATGATCTGAAACTGATTGCTCTCTATTAACAAGGAGGGATCTGGATGTGTCTTAAACAACTGAAAGAAAACACTGGAAAAATTGCACGGAAGAAAAAGAGTGCTTGGCAGAAGTAATTGCAGCTAACACACTTATTTCACAAATGGAATGGAGACAAATGAGCACAAAGGCATGTTACACAACGTTAATGGCTTCTAGTACAAATTCACTTTTTGAAGAAAAGTCCGATGATGAAAGTTCTGACGTGGAAGTTATGTAAATACATATTTGAATGTTAAACAATTAAATAAGTCATTACTTATTAATAAAATAAGTTTTATTGACAAAAATCCGAAAGACGCTTAAAAATACTTTTGGGCAACTTTTCCCCTTTCTGGCCCCACTATGTGACGTTTTCCCGCACAGTACGTTTTCTTTGTCGCCGTACTTCCTAAGGAGAGAATATTGTAATCGTGCGCCGGAAATTGGCGATTTCTTGACAGAAAATCTTACATTGTCGGTCTATGGTACCGAAAAAGTATATAATCTAGTTCTATGTAGTAAATTACTTCCTCTATCATGATATGTAGACAGAATTTATGAATTTTGGGCCCTAGAAAAATCTTTCAATTTACCCTGATAAAACTAAAACCTTGAAAACCTAAACCGTGCAACATTTTCTCCAAAATTCCTTAAAATATTTTGATTTTTCTGTGAGTACATAAAACCTCAACATTTTCAAAATTTTCTCAAAAAAGACTCTAAATGACAATATAGAGTGAACATTTTCTTCCGATAGCAATAAAACTTTAAAAATAGCGTGCGTCTCATTTTCATTAAATTTTCCTGTGGCATTCTGCAAATACATTTGTTTAAAATTCTAAGTGAAATCTGTTGTTCCAAGACATAAAATTTTAATTTTTCACGAAATACAGGTATATTTAAAATATGTATCGAAGGACGGTAAAAATTTGTTCCGGTCATATATTCTGCAAACTCTGTGTTTCCGAAAATTTAAAAAATTTACCTTATCAATATACAATATTGAAGAGAGATTTTTTTACCTTACATGAAATCTGTTCTACGAAATCAGATCTTTAGAAGAGGTCATGCTCAATTTTTTGAAAAGAATTGTTTTCGCGTAGTTTCTGTTTGATCTTAATGCATTTCATAAAAAAATTGTTTTCAAAAACATCTCCAAATTTATCATAATTTTTTAACAACACATATAGTAAAGAACGCTTAAAAATGGCGCAGGTCTTATTCGCGTAGTACTCTAAATTTTGGAAAATTCCAAAAATTAGAAATAATACTAGTAATATGTGCAGTTGTCGCATCGCCAGTTTGGCATGAAGGACCCTCAAAACATGGGTTCTGGCTGCAAGACGTCTGACGTATTCGAGGAAATAATTTGTTTTAAGAACAGGAATTATTCATATTTTCGGTATTAGGGATCTGTAATAGTAATTTGCCTGACAAAAAGTTGTTGGTTTTCACTGTAGCGTTACATAACTTTCTGTACACTTCGTATGACGTATGTGAAAAGGTAAAAATGGTGATTACGTTGCCTTGGCTTGAGAAGAAACTTGTGAACTTTTGAAGTATGCTAATTTGCTCCTCTTTTGAAAATTGAAACAATGATATTCTTTTGAACTGTTCACATGCTTATGATTTTACACTTTTAATGATTTCGGTATACAAAAGGTGAGTTTGTTGGAGGTCTTTGTTATTTCGCAATGAACTCAAAGTCCATGTGATGCCACATAATCTTGTTTTATTTTTACACGGTGTAAAAATGTTCACTTTACAATTGAGAAAGGTACACAACTCAGCAAGAAACAGTAAGGTGTTAATAATTTTCCGGATGACCATTAAAAATCACTTAACAACTTCTTTTGAAACGTTTTACCTCGAGTAATGGCATTCACCCGAGAGCATACGTGTATTTCATGTTTCATCGACTGCACGTAAGCGCAGTATTACAATTTCGTACTAAAATATAAATTAATCGATTGGTCGTTAAACTGATTGATAGCAGTATTCCGGGGTCTAGATGCAAAAGTCGGTCTTAAACACCGTCCGTCATTTTACTTTCTCCCTATGTACTTAGTAGTAGACGTAGAACTCAGAATTCAGGTTTTGTGGATCCTTGATATCGAAAAATTGGTTTGCAGCAAAACTTGTCTGTCAGGACGTTCAAACATTTAGGCGATTTTATCCGAAGATGTTATTCCCCGATCTACCTGGCCGAAGTCAAATCCCTGCGATATTGAAAGGAATGATTGTGAATGAACCTTCAACCTTAACATTTTCAAAATTTTCTGAAAAATGGCTTCACATTTTTTATTATTATTATTATTATTATATTTTTTTTTTGCTCGGATAGGCAAAGGACGCTTAGAAAATGACTCACGTAATTGAACTCTGAATTTTCGAAAATAGCAAAAGTTCCCCACTCGCCAAAAACGAGATAGTTTGAAATACAATATCTTTTAAATCTTTACAATCATAAATCCCACTTTGGCAACTGTGTGAAGAGGAATGAAGCCATTTTCAATGTGTAGCGAGTGTGACTCGTGTACCGCGTGCGTAAATGCATTGTTACGCGACGCATGGTGCAGTCGAAATTACAAGCCGCAAGCACATCATAGTCATAAGAACCAGAGCGAGTTTGAAAAACATCCCCACCACGAATAAGGAGCGAGCACGATTGCAATTTAAGACTGAAATAAGTTAATTATGCGAGACTTGTAATTCGTGAATTATGTATTTATTTTCGACATTTATATACCGTTGTACATGTACACCCTTGCAGCGCATAAGATTTATACAATGCACTACGACTCCAATAGTCTAACAGAATTTTTTCTTCATAAATGTTATTTTGATGATAAAGACCTAACTCCGTTATTTGTAATTATTTGTGAACTGATTTTTCTAAAAATATAATGGTTGTTTTTAACGGTGTCTTATTGCCACTGAGCAGACAAAACTCATGAGACACCTCCTAATATCGTGTCGGATCTCTTTTTTAAGTTAGAATTTTGATGAGAAAAATAATAGGTGCGGGTAGAGATGACGTTTCAAATATTGAATCTATTACAAGATTTCAATGATTATTCGAATTTGTTTTCTACTTGAGCCCAAATTGAACAAAAGATACTGGATAGGGGCTGCAAAAAACATGACTATTCATGAATGGAAGATATAGTGACAGAGTAGAAGCAAATAGGCAGGAAGCAAAACAGTTGGTAAGGAGCACAAGGGCAGTTGATGGAACTTTTTCGCACCCAAAAATGCTGGTGGAGAACTGAATGGCAAGGAAGCAGTGGCGCCGAGAGTCAAGAGACCCGAGGTAATAGAAGCACGGGGGCATCTAATTAAAATAAAAAATAAAAACACACACGCTCCCCAATTCATTAAAAAAATTGAATAAAAAAATGAAAACCGAATTAAGTAGAGACTTGGGACATGTTGCCTTACATGCCCCACATTCTGGACGCCTTTTCTTATAGCGTTTTCCATTCGTTGCACCGAAACCCACCCTAGTGCAGGGCAAAAACGTCATCGTTCCGAAACAGTGCTGCCCCACATGCGTGGAGGGCAGCTACGAATGAAACGGATTTCGGAAATGTGTCAGTGCGAGTGCGCTACGCAGTGAGATTAAAGATAGCTGTTCTTGGTCTGTCACACTGATGGAGATTCAAAATAATAATTTTGAATTCTGATCATTTGTTATAATTTTTATGAAGTCTTTTTGTAATTCTTACTTCTTAATTCATAAATTATTATCGTGTTATTTCTTTATTTAAAAACTACGAAAACTTCATATGCGTATGTGTCGAAATTTCATTTTTCGTGATTTGCCAGAGATCGATATAGTGCACAAGATTTTGAACCGAAAGGCTTCTGCCGAATTGTTTGGTTATTGAAAATCATAAAAATATTAACATAAGCATTTCCGCTGGTATGTGTATGGGCGTGTGAGAAACATTTCTTGGCATATATATTTGAATGATTTTGTAAGGGTCACTATTTTTATTTTCACATTATTAGCGTTTCGAAATTGAGATATATCTACACTTTAGTTTCTAAATAGCACTGGATTTGTTAACATGAACTTATTCAAGGTTAAATTTTAAGATGGCAACCGATTTTCCGAACTTCACGTAAGTCACAAAAATTATTTTAAGACATTTCTTGTAAAACATAATATGCTTCATCATTCGAAGTAGTCCTGCGGGACAGTAGATCTTCAATTGCCTTCACAATTTCACCACGAATCCAAATCAGCATGGAAAACTTCCGTACCTAACCTCACAATGGCCCTGTGCACTGGACTGCACTGACGCGATCGTCAGTGCAGTTTAGGACGCCCCGAGTGCGCCCTGGTTCAGTGTGATCGTGCGAATGGAACATGCGATTCTTTGCACTGGTGCGCCCCAGCGGTCCAATGGAACACAAAACTGCCTTGAGTGCGCACTGGGTGCGCAGTGCGGTGAATGGAAAACGCCAGTACAAGATGTGAAAACTTCCGAGCGTCAGAGAATACAGATAAAGATGAGACTTAGGGCCTCGCTGAAAGAGCCATGTCCCTTGCACTCACCTGCGAACTTGTGGTGTATGAACGCGTTGAAGGAGTCGCGCACGCAGCTGCCGAGATCCGGGTCCGCGCGCCGGCAGGGCGTCACGTGGTCCAGCGCTGCAACAAGAACGCGCCCTCACTTTCGTGACACTGCTTATGACTTACGTTTATTTATTTAATTGTTACTACTACCATCCACCATGCAAAGTACACAAGTGCTAGAAGAAAGAAGAGAAATATGGCCAGAATTCTACTCAACAGATGCCATGATGGAAAGAAAACAGGCGGAAACAAATCAGAAATTAAGACACGTGATCACAAGACAGGCGACTCATGGGTTTCATCACAAAGTCTGCGCAACCTCACCACATCATCACGAAGTGAAAGAAGACTGCGTGTGCTCGCTGTGTGGTAAGCAGTGTGAACAATATTATATTCAAAGATGCAAGAAAAGAACTAAAACAGTGACAGATTATAGCAAAGAACCTTAATTATATTTTTCGTGCGCTCTTTTTATTATTTATTTATTTATTTGCATTATGCACATATTATGCACAGTATTTTTTAGCACTTTAGAGTGATTTTTACTTTCTCGTTACGGAGTAGATGAAAAGTTTTGTAATTCTGCGCGAAAAATGGCGAATTTGCGGCAGAAAAACTCTTATTACAGGGCCCTGGGAATGAAAAAGTAGATAAAATCACTGCTAAAATTACAAAAAAATCTACGTGGTGCCGCCAGAATCCATGTTTGGTGTTTCGTTGATACCGAAAAATCGAATGACGGCAAAACGTCTGTCCGTCCGTCTGTGAACAAGGCTAGCGGCTAAACCGTTTAGCCGATTTTCTTCAAAATTTATATCCCCCAATCTATCTGACTGATGTCGCGACCCCTTCAATTTGAAACCGATATTTCAATTTTGGGGATAACTTACATGAAGCCCCTGGGACATTTTCTAAATTTTCAGAAATGGCTCTATCGTTTTTAACAAAATTTCGTTGTTGGCTAGTGTAAAGTACATTAAGAGAATGGCGTAGGTCTCATTTTCGTTAAAAACTCTGATTTTTCGAAATTTGCAAAATGTTTTCGGCGTCTTCCTACAACTATAATTATGAAGAAAGAGCTCTTCCTCTTAATAAAATCTTTTCCTTAAAGATATCTTAGAAAAGGTCACTTACAATTTTTAGAAAATTTGAGTACTTTTCGCGTAATTTTGCGTGAAATTACGGGCGAGAAAGTACGTGCTGTTTTAGCACTACAGTTTTTATTCATCTCTTCTGATTTCCGGGCTTGGTGGCCGTTCTTCTGGCGGCGGCGCCCCAAACATTTTGTCCAGACGCATTCTAACATTTCTTAAATTTTATATTATACTATAAATCAAATCAAATATTACACAAGTGAATAAAGATACATTAGCTCCTCGAGAATGATACCTTACTCACTCCTAACGTCGCTCGCTCGGTACTATCTTCCACTCGTTAAAGTATCTCCTTATCATTTTGCATAAAAAATTACTATGTATTTAATTAACGTGAAAAAAATTGAAAACTGTGTGTGACACGCGGGGGAGAACGTTTGCTTGAGCACTAAAGTCCTACTCTACCTCTTATACTGAGTAGAATTATGAATGCAGGTTGCGATGGGCGTTTTTGGCAATATTTTATATGAAGAAATATTCCGTGTAATAACAACTATTTTCAACGCCAAATGAGCTATAGATTTTGATTCTGACCTCTCTAGTTGTTTAGACGATGTAATTTTATGAAAAGTCATAGGAAGAGGTTCTCAATGCTTCCTTTAGTTACGTCAAGAAGGGTTTCTCCTAGGAGGATAAAAACTGGTATTGCTAAGTACTGGAGGAGATAATGAAGTATACAGCAATAAATACGGATTATTGCTATAACATTTACACGTCTGGTGCATACCCCGGCTGAGTTAGCCCAGCATTACCGTTCTCCCTGTTTCAAAAGACCTACTGTAATAGTGCCGTCAGTGGCGTATTTTCGACACTTAGATGGAATTCAGCCACTGTTTGAAAAGAATTCTATTTCAACCGTAACAATGTTTTAATTCCAAATAATTACATTATTTTTTTATTCTCTATTTTTGAATAAAAATCCCCAAATATTATTTTCTAAATAATATGCCTGGTCTGCTCCATTCATAGATGTGGATCACATTCATGGATCGTCCCAGAAATTGCAAACAAAATGTTTAACTACATAATATTTATTTTAACGCTTTTAGCATTGCTTTGTTTCATAAATGGTTCATTATACAGTCTGAATGAATGTTTTATGAATAATACTTACATGATTTCAAGGTTGTTAATATTTTTGGAAATATAGATGGAGTACAATAAAGTTTTACTACTAAATAATGATGCCGGAATTCTTTAACCCATGGTGTCAAGGTCTGTCAAAAATCCGAAAACCTGATCAAAAATGTGACAACTCAGATAAAGTCATTGTTTCCCTTTTTGAATACCTATAGGGAAGTTAAAGTAAATCATATTTAATACACGGATGGTAATGAATAAACTATAAAAGATGTACAGTTATTTTAAACTATAGCTCTGTTGTATTGGCCATCGTGACAAGATGCTGGGTGCTCGATTTGGTTCCTTCAAGGCCACTAATGACGTCAAGGCCATAGCGCAGGATACAACGCACTGAATTAAGACTCTAAGTCGCTTCTCATGCAGTCCAGCGGCACGTGAAATTGCTTTCTCAGGCGTAAAAAGCTAATTGCACTGGAGCTAGTTAAAAATACCTTCATTTATCAAAAAAAATTCTTCTTACAGAACTTCTTACGAATGTAATTTGTGATACTGAAAGCTCCAAAGCAGCTTCAGAATATACGAAGGTCAGTCAAAAAGAAATGCCTCATATTTTTTGTACTTATATAAAATTATTTAATTAAAAAATTTGAATTTGGCACTAATCTTCAAACCTTCTTCTACAATTCATTGCAGTAGTAACTTTCTGCGTCAACATGCACAGCAATCATTTGCAAAATGACATCGATATTTGTACGAGACAGCGTGGTGTGGTTGAATTCTTGAGGGCAGAAGGTTAAATGCCCATTCGCGTGCAGGAAACACTGAAAAATGTGTTCGGTGATGTGGATGTCAGCACTGTTTGACGATGGGTTTGTGCTGTAACAAAGCTGAAGGGCAAACACCGGTGGCTGACGAAACGCGGAGCAGCAGGTCGGTGACTGCAGTCACTCCACGCAACATTCAACAAGTCGATGTCATCATTCGTGGAGACGGCTGGGTGACTGCTGATGAAGTGAAGGAGATAATGCGACACAATTTATCTAACAGTGCTGATATACAGTGTTGCTGTGGATTGGAAAAGAAGGTTTGAGGAGTAGTGCGAAAATCAAATTTTTCACTTCACTAATTTTATTTAAGTAGAAGAAATAAGAGGCATTACTTTTTGACTGACCCCCTATAGTGGCAAAGCATTAGAGCAAGCAACAGAAGCACTGCTTGCCCTTGTTTTGTTTCCTTGCCCTACTTTTCGAGATACATAATGTGACTATTGTTAAATGATTCCAGTCTGCTGAGCCCTTTGCTTCCATTTAAACGTATATTTCTCTACTAGTACACAATCAACACTTGCAGCGCGCCTGGTGTGGCGCAAGCAGCGCGGTCTCTGCTTTCATTGCCCATAGGGCTGTAACTTGTGATGACGTCACTCAACCAAATGAAGGATTGGGATACGCTGAAGCGTGTACTGTTAAAGGCAAATAAAGATTGGAGCCTTCGAACGCCACACAATTCTAATTAAATCGTATGCAAGCCAATAGAGCCCAGCACAAATCAGTGCCTGCGGCAATGTCCTGCTGTCTGGTGACACAATTCTGAGATCAAATAATGTCTCGGTTTGGCGGTTTTCGTGCTGGAGTTAGATTTGTTGTTAATAGGTAGTTCAAGGTGTCTCGAAAGTGACTGTGGAGTGTGGCTGTGTAATAGAAACTTTTCTGATTCGGACATTTCAAAGAAGTGTCAGTGAAAAAATAAAGATTGGCTGACCAACTTCTGACTTATCGAACTTACAACAGGAATGTAGGAAGAAGACATGTGCGTCCTTTTCAGAGAAATCCATACGAGAAATTTTGTGTAACAGGATGCGCGAACAACAGTATTTTATATTGTTGACCATGCATTTTATTTCCTGTAGAAAAATCTGCTGCAAAATGTTGTTTTGGCAAGTTCTGGGTATTGTGATTTAGTCAATCTGCACAACGCTATAAAAGCAAAATAAGAATAGATAAGGTTGTGTCTCTTCTAAATTTTGTTAAAAAATTTATTTTAATTATCGCAAATGTGAGTTTTATTTGATTTGAAGGTTATGCTACTCAATAACAATCATTTTTGTGGCATTATTATTGAAGTATGTTTTGGTCTTTGAAAATTTGGGTACATAGCACGGAATTGCTGCTTGCCCACCAAAATATGGCAGCCTCGCCGTTGCTCTCATTCATGTATATTATACACATATGTTATGATTAATGTCCAAATATGGCAATTTCACGAATTAACCGGTTAATATTCACTTACAAAATGGGTATACAATACTCGAAGCATACTTCGGACTTACCGATGAAGTGTTCATTAACCAACTCGAGGTTTCTAAGATACGAAAAGTACATTACGATGAAAATATCAGGAGACTCCTTATGCGCGGGTCACATTCTGATGTAGATAAGGAGATTTCATGTACCTACCTAACACCTGTGCACACATGGTGGAGCCATTTTTGAAAAAAATTTGAAAAGATTGTTTAAGGCGGGCACCGCACGGAAATGTCAAGTATCCCGCAAATTTAAAATATCCGTTTCAAATTCCTAGGATTTTGAGTTCGGCCAGATTGTTCGCAGGATATCAAGTTTGATGAAATGATCTACACTGTGCTGTAACAGTTCACATAATTAGCGGTGCCCATGGATGGACGAAGAGGCAGACATTTTGCCGTAAATCAACTTTTCGGTTTCAAGGATCAATAAAATGCGAATTGTAAGTACACAAGGTGCTAGAGGAAGTAATTTATGATATAAAGAAACAAGGTTTTTCTTTCTCGTAAACTACATACGTAGAAAGAGTTAAGTATTGTAATTCTGCAGGAAAACAGCAAATTTTCAAAAGAAAAAACCGTTCTTGTTATCTTCGTATAGTTAATACCTTCCTCTAATAGATTAGGGTGTCAGAATCCACATTTCGTGGGTTTTTGATACAGAAAACTTTGTTCACAGCAAAACGTCTCTGTCTGTGATCATCAATAACAGTTAAACTCTAGACAGAATTTTCTTGAAAAAATTTGATATTTCCCGATCCACCTGGGTGTTATTGCGACCCCTTGAACAGATATTCTAATTTTACTCAATATGAAGCATTATTTACAAATCCGTCTTAAAAATTGACCGAAATTCTTTAATTTTTTCTCGAACCCAGGGAAGTACTTATAAAAATGGCAGAGATTTGAAATTCATTGTATTCTCTGAATTTTAAAAAAATGCACATTTTACATTTTACGGCAGATTTCTACAACTACAATATTGTTCTTAATGAAATCTGATCTTCAGATTTGATTAATAAGGACAAGTACATTTTTTCAATGTATGGGTAGTTTTTGCGTATGTGTGCATGAATTAAGGGAATTTAAAAACAAAATTTTCTCAAAAGCGGTTTTAATTGTTTCTTAGAGCGAAGTACGATTATAAAAATGACGCAGGTGCGATCTCTCTGAATTTTTGAAACTAGCAAAAGTTACCAACATTGAGAGAAAATGTCTGCTATTGTAGCACCACCAGTTCCGACACCACTATACGAGATGTTTGAGGCAAAATCGCTACTTTCCGCTGCAGCATTACAGTCCTGAGTGTCGATTATGCACGCTTCCGCCTTTCCTGGGCCCAGCACGCCGCCACGTGGGCACGCCCCGCGCACTCCACGGGCCCAAGAAGGCGCATGCGTGACTGCGTTTGGCGTGGCCAAGGCCGCAGGCGCCCAGGGCCCGTGCACGTGCGCGCATCCGGTGGCAGATGCAAGACGCGTCAGCACTGCGCGGCCCAGTACGGATTGCGAGCCACAAGATCGTGGCACGCCGTGCCTGTGCCCAGGGCTTCCAATTACTCGACCATCAGATGTCGCGCAGCCACTAGCAGAGGAGTCCAGAAGGGAGGGGGCACCTGGGTCGAATTGCATCCTTTTTTTTCATTCGAAACAAATAAATTTATTTCAAATCTACCGTTACAAGTTATTTCTCTTCCTTGAAGAAATTAATTCAGTTAACATATTGGGGAAGGGCGAAACATTTGTTTGAAATAAGAGTTTCCCATGTATCCATGACCCCAGACGTGTTTTCTCTTGGCACTTTTGGCCACTTGGGATGGATCGCACCTTTTTCTAAAACAGTGCTTAGCTGCAATATTTCTATGGTAAATTTGAAGAGAGCAGCCAGTATAAATCATTCTTTGGTCGGAAGACACCCAACCTGACAGGGCACGTGCCCACATAATTCGCTGTTTTACTTGTTATATAAAACATTGCTTATATTACTAACGGTTGCCGCTTTAGAGAGCTCTAGAAATATAATTTGAAAAGGTAATAATTCTCCGATAATTCATCTTCGTTGCACTCACTGGATTTTCACACATCGCAAAAGTTCAACATTTTTTCTGTACCTTCTTACTACAATAGTAATAAGACACGTTTTTGTGAAAAATATATTTCATTTAAACAAATAATCGCTATCTTCAATATTGTAGTTCTAACAAGACGTCAAGAAATTCAAATTTTTGTCATAATCAGAGATAACAGGGGAAATGGGATCTAAACCATCTTTATACGTGTAATTCACTCTATTCTTACGAGAAATGTAAAGAAACAAATTGAAGCCATTTTTGAGAAAACTTTGGAAATGACCCAGGGCCTTCAGTAAAGAACCCCAAAAATTTTAAGAATTGATTTTTGAAAACCACAGGTTTTCGTGTCGAGCCAAATTGAACGGAGAATATTCATTTTGGAAAAATTCTCACGAATTTAGTTAGGCATTAGGTGTTTTTCATGAATGCACGGACAGGCAGATGCACAGACGTATTGAAATAAATATTCGGATTCAGGGAACCCCAAAATATGCATTTCCTTTGAAATCTCGAAATCGATTTTTCGCAACATTATACAGGTGTCCAGGGAGGAAACAACGAAACTTCGAAAATAAGCTCTTAAGTCAATTTGAAGCATATTTTGTCTAATAAATTTCCACAATATTTCGAATGGCTGATCCGCAATAAGCACTCAAAATTGAATAGGGAAAGATACTTTTTATTCAAAAATATGCATTTGAGAAACATACGAACACTCCAGAAACATGTAAGTTCTCTATTATTTACAAAATAAATGAGTACATATATTCACGAAGAAAAATTAACACAAACAAAAAGCACCCAAATTACACAATTGAATTGCTCTTTTTATTTATGTATTAATTTCTCTTTGTGTGAAATATATTCATTTATTTGTCAAATAATAAACAATTTCCACAATTCTGGGGTCTTTATATGTTTCTAGAATGCAAATGTTTGCATAGAAAGTATTTTTTCAAATCAACTTTTGAGTGCTTATTGCGGCTCAACCATTCAAAATATCGTAGGAATTTAATTGACAAAATATGATTAAAATTGCCTCAAAAGCTTATTTCCACCCTGGACATCCCGAATAGCTTATCTTTATACTACGTTTATAACTCCGTAAACACACACGTATATGCGAAAGTAAACAACCGACCATCATTCACAGAATCAATTTTATCAGAAAACACACTATTGTAGTATCCTATATCAAGAAGACACGTTATTCTGATGAGCACAACCGCATAAAAGCAAGGGAAATAAAAAATCAAAGACAATACTAATCTACAATGTAACGAAGGGGGTAGTTGGCACACTAGATAAACTTATTTTTATGTACATATACAATACTAAAATTATCGTTTACCAGTAATTCTATTTTACGGTATTCTTGATTCAACAGCGTACAATCCTTTTGTTCTGTAGACATATATTAATTCACACTGGAATAACAACATTCTTTACAAAAGGAAAATATATCTCGAAGAATTGGGAAAACCTGTTGTTTCTCCTTTTATAGAAACGAGAAAGCCATTGTTCCACGGAATGAACAGGCAATTATTAGTATAAGAAAAATACCCTCCAATATCAAGTCTTAGTAGTTTCAAACAAGGTTGCAAATTCAAACTCCCAAAATCTGCCACCAAAACACCAATTATGTATTAAAATCCGGTAAGCATGTACGTAATTCTATCCAGAATTTAAAATGTAATGCCTATATTCGTGTTGAAACTAGCAATTGGTGCAATAAATTCCTCGAATATTGATGAGTACGTTAAAAAATATGTTTAGCAAAAATAAAATTTGTTTAATTAACGGCCATTATCTTTACCAATATGTAATAAAAGTGGAATAAACAACCTAAACAACTTTTTATGTCATAAATGTGTTTCACAAGCGTGACAAGTGTCACAAGCGTTTATTCTAATAATTTTAAAAATTAATGTTGAAACCATGCCCACCTTGGTGGCTTGTTGGTTAGCGTGCTCGCTTTCCACGACGTTTTCCACGGTTCAATTCCTGGCTGAGGCAAGTTATGCCTGTGCGCTTTCTTTACAAATGTTCTTGTATCTAGTATTGTGTGAAGATGTGCCCACGCTAAGGTCATGAATGTCAGAATAAACGGTGAAAAGATGTCTTCGTCCTAAACCTCATGAACCCCTTATCCCTAGGCCGAGAGGCTGGGTCACCGCTGGTCTGCCAAGGCCCATAGCTGGCTGTCGAGACAAGAAAAATGAACAGTGTTTAAACCATAGAGCAGTTAACAGTGAAAGAACAAGCAACAAAACATCTAGAGCCCACTATTTTTATTTAAAGAAACAATTGGTTGAACAACTCATACTTTCTCGCATTAATTGTAATCTTTCAAATTTTCGAAAATTCAGATCATTTAACAAAAATACGGCCATCGTCATGTTAGCGTAAATTACAATTTCTGGGAAAAGTAAACTGGATGTGCTACAGAATGGCACAGACTTTCTCGTAGTAAAGTTTTCTAATTTCCTTTTCTCTGTCTCTACCTAACCTCTATCTCTTGCCCCTCATTCGTGCCTCCTGCAATTTATCGCCGCCCAAATTACATTATTTTGAAATTTTTTCAACTCTTAGGTTTCCAAGTAGTAGAACCCAAATACTAACTTAAGAATATTAGAGAAGGCTAAAACATCGTGCTAAATACCAATTTTCGTTGAAACATTTGGAGCCGTTTTTAAGTAAATCAGGAATCGATTGAGTATTAGAAAAACTTCATAAGTCATTTGAGCACTTTTACTCACAGTGTAATGATGTATACAAATTCATTGAAAAGTGTGTAATAAGGGCGTGAGAGACATTAAAAAAAATTACATTTGTGTAATTTTTTAAAAAACAAAAGAGTACACCAAAATGAACTTTACGCCATTTTAAACAGTGCCATTACCACTATCCCTTTCAGAAGTTTGAAGGTAAAATTGGGAGCCATTTTTGAGAAAATGGCGTTTGAACGTTTCTGAAAATGCAGATTTTTGAGCTCATTTGAACAGAAAACTGTTAAGTTTTCGAGAAATCTTGCAGGACATTATTTAAAGCACATGTACTCATAATTACAATAACGTGAAGAAATCGCCTCTAATGAAAATATTACCAACGCGAGAGACAAGTGAAATATTTTTTTTTGTATTTAAAAAAACAAAAAAATAGAGGAATATGGCGTTTATGTCATCAAATAGGGTTTGTTTGGAACCATACCTACCTAGAATGTGAAGACAAAAATTTGGAGCCGTGTTTGGAAAAATCTCGTGTTTGTAATTTTTTAAAACTGCAAATATTGCACGCTCTATTACACGAAAACTACTATTTTTTAAAAAGTCTTATGACCTTTATGAAAGAAATATTTATGAGCAACAAATTTCATTTAAAGGAAAATTGTCTATCTTCAATTTTGTAGTAGTAGGAAGACGTCGAAAAAATTAAAACTATTGCAATTTTCGAAAATTCAGAGTTAACCGCGAAAACCGGACATATGCCACGTTTAAAAGTGTATTTTACACTATTCTTACAAGAAATTTAAAGGAAAAATTTGAAGCGGTTTTTGAAAAAATTTTGAAAATGTCCGGGGAGCTTCGTGTAAAGTACCCTCAAATTATAAAGTATGTTTTTCAAATTCTCAGAGCTTCAATTGGAGACAGATGGACTGGGTTTCTTCAATTTGGAAAAAGTCCGACATGATTTCGGCGCTAGCAGTGTTCACAGACGGACGAAAAAAAGTTGCTAAATTAAGAGAAAAAATCGTCTAACACATGGAGTAGCCAGAATCCCGGTTTTGTGGGTCCCTGATGCAGAAAAATCAATTGGAAGCAAAACATCCATCCGTCCATCTGTCCGTCTGTCTATCTATCGGCCCGTCTGTCTATCCGTCCGTCTGTGAACACTACTAGCGCTCTAACCACACGTACGATCTTTTTCAAATTGAAGAAGTCTGTGTCGATCTGGCTCTAGTTGAAGCTTTGAAATTTTGAGAAACATTCTTTAAAATAAGGAGGTACTTTTCACAATGCCCCCCGGACATTTTCAAAATTTACTCAAAAACGGCTCCAAATTCATTCTTTAAATATCTCGTAAGAATAGTGTAAAATACATTTATTAATGTGGCATAGGTTTGATTTTTATCGTCAACTCTGAATTTTTGAAAATTGCAAAAGTGATTTTTTTTCGGCGTCATCCTACAACTACAAAATTGGAGACAGCGGTTTTTCCTTCAAATGAAATTTGCTGTGCATAAATAGTCCTTTCAATAAGGTCATGTTCATTGTTTCGGAAATTTTAGTAGTGTTAGTGCAATAGTGCATGCAATACTTGCAATTTAAAAAAAATACAAAAACAAGATTTTCTCAAAAACAGCTCCAAATATTTTCTTTATTTTTTGGTATGTTAGTGCCAAACAAACCCTATACCATGAATAAACGCCATATTGCTCTATTCCTCTGTTTTTTCAAAAAAATTAAATATGAAATTTTTTGACTTCTCTCTGAAGTCGGTAACATCTATATTAAATGTAATTTCTTCGCAGTATTATATTTATGAATTCATGTGCTTTAAATAATGTCAAATAAAGTTTCTCGAAAACTCAACCGTTTTCTGTTCCAAATTTATCTTCAATTTCTTCTACTAGATACTGCTATCTGTGCTGTTTAATAGACGTAAAGTTCATTTTGGTATATTCATTTGTTTTTTTCAAAAATTACACAAATGTATTTATTTTGTTTTTTTTTTTCTTTTAAATAGCCCTCGATCCGTTAATATTGACATTTTCATCGATTTGTATACATTATTAAAATTGTGAGTGAAAGTGCTTCAAATGATTTCAAATGAGATTTTTCGAGAACTCAATAGATTATTGTGGAAAAGGACTTCAAATTTTGCATTTATAGTAATGCTTAATCGCCATTTTCTTAAAAACCGCTTCAAATTTTTCAAAGAAAATTTCTGTTTAGGACGAGTTTTTACTCTTCTTTAATATTATTGAAATAATATTTCCGTTGTACTACTAGGAAAGCAAAAAGTTGAGATAATGTAAAAAAATGTACTTTGGGCGACGATAGATGGCAGCTGGTCAGAGAATGGAGCAAAACCTTAACGCCAGACCACACCAAAGAAATTAGAAAACTATACTACGAGAAATTCTGTGCCAGTCGTAGCACTTCTAGTTTTCTGTCGAAAATCGGTCGGTTTTTGCGTAGCATTACTTAACTTTCTCTATACTACGTGTATTACTCCGTATATACGTACGTATACGAGAAAGTAAAGACAAATTTAGAGCCATTTTTTGAGAATATCTTTTTCCTAAAAATTGTCATCTTTAACGGAAAATTATATTATGAAAAAATTGTACATAATATCATTTAAAGTTCTAATATTGAAGAACACATTTCATTCAGAAGAAAAATATCCATAATCAAATGATAGTTCTGAGACGACCGCCAAAAATGTTTAACTTTTGCTACTATCGAAAATTCAGAGGATTCAACAAAATTCGTACCCAAGCCATTTTCATAAGAGTACTTTGTTTTGACACCGAGAAGAAAAAAAAATATAAAAAAAAGTGTCTCAGCATTTTTGAGAACATAATGAAAATGTTAATGAGGCTTCCTATAAGGTACCCCTAAAATCAAAAGATCGTGTCAAATTCAAGAGGCCGTGACATCAGCTGGATCGACCGACGATTATCCATTTTGGTCTACATCCTGCATACGATTTATCAGTAAGCATTGTTTACAGAGACTTATGTTTTGCCTTGAACCAATTTTTCGGTATAAACGACCCTCAAAATATCTCTACAACGTGTTAGAGGAAGTTATTGATTTAATGTTATTTATTATAAATTATTGACTTTTACGTATCACAAAACAAAATGACGGTTCCACAAAACGAGCTTTTTTGTGGAAAAATGATCGTTTTCCCTGCAGAATTATCATATGTTAGTTTCTATACTATGTTAGTTTTTTAGCAACTTGGCGAGAAACTGTAAATCACAAAACTTGGTTAGGAGAAAGCTCATATCTCTTTTAACGAAAACACAGAATATTTTCAATATAAAAAAATGTTTCGTTTTTAATATTTGCTACATCTTTATAGTATAGGGAGAAAATGGGAACTTTATTCACGTACGAATTTTCTTACAGACTTGGATTCAGTCATGTGATCGGGAATACCCCAGTAACATAGCTGGCAGAAACATCTCTAAAGAGTTTGTGTCAGGTGCTTCAAATAAGATAATTTAATGACTAGATATAATATTAAATGTATAATAAAAAATATCATTCTCGAAATATATTACACTCCGAACGATACAAATTAAATTTAAATTTAAATGCAAGATAAATTAATAATTATTGCAAGATAAATTAATTCAATTTTAACTGGAACGCTTTATTACATAATGATGAGATATATATCTTATTCTAAAATTAAGTTACGAAACAATTTAAATATCTTAGTTTTAAGTTTTTTTGAAGAAGAAGAACATGAAATTTACACACTCATTTCCTTTTATTAATGACATTTTATTCTACTTCTCGTTTCAGGCGGATATTAAGTATTGGTTAGTGAGTGGGAACTTACGCTAGTTTGTTTGGCATGTGATATACATCTACGTGTCAATATCGTGTATTGCGTGCATGACACATCGTGCGTGTCTCGATGCTTCACCTGCAACAGACAGTACTGAACAAAGGCCAAGGTTTCATCTTCCAAATGATGTATTTCCGTTGCAACGTTTCCTTCTGAGCTTAACCTTCAAATATTTGACAAAGTCCATTGCATATCATACGAAAAAAATGCCAGGTGAAACCAAGATTGACTTAGGAGAACTAAATTTAACACAACACTACGTAGCAATTGAGTAATGGGAGTCCGTCCGTTCGTCCGTCCATCCGTTCATCACTGTCACTCGTGGTTGTGTCAATGGATGCGTCTCTGTCTCGTGGTGGGATCCTGATAATTTTTTGCGGATATATCCAGAAGATTCTAAGAAATTTCTCTATGTAACGTTTTTGTTTTTCGTAAGTAACTACAGGTTTTGGACGACTTACGTCATCTACAGAGGTGATCATTAGCTTATTTGGTTCCTGTCAATCATAAAAATTGATTAGAACATTTCGTAGTTCCCTTTGTGATATTCTGAAAGAATTGTAAGGTTAAATACCCGTTTTTATGGTTTCTTTGCACCAACAAAAACATTGATCAACCGCTAAGAATTATACTACTTTCTTTCTTTCTTTCTTTCTTTCTTTCTTTCTTTCTTTCTTTCTTTCTTTCTTTCTTTCTTTCTTTCTTTCTTTCTTTCTTTCTTTCTTTCTTTCTTTCTTTCTTTCTTTCTTTCTTTCTTTCTTCTTTCTTTCTTTCTTTCTTTCTTTCTTTCTTTCTTTCTTTCTTTCTTTCTTTCTTTCTTTCTTTCTTTCTTTCCTTTCTTTCTTTCTTTCTTTCTTTCTTTCTTTCCTTTCTTTCTTTCTTTCCTTTCTTTCTTTCTTTCTTTCTTTCTTTCTTTCTTTCTTTCTTTCTTTCTTTCTTTCTTTCTTTCTTTTTCTTTCTTTCTTTCTTTCTTTCTTTCATTTCTTTCTTTCTTTCTTTCTTTCTTTCTTTCTTTCTTTCTTTCTTTCTTTCTTTCTTTCTTTCTTCTTTCTTTCTTTCTTTCCTTTCTTTCTTTCTGTCTTTCTTTCTTTCTTTCCTTTCTTTCTTTCTTTCTTTCTTTCTTTCTTTCTTTCTTTCTTTCTTTCTTTCTTTCTTTCTTTCTTCTTTCTTTCTGTCTTTCTTTCTATCTTTCTTTCTGTCTTTCTTTCTGTCTTTCTTTCTTTCTTTCTTTCTTTCTTTCTTTCTTTCTTTCTTTCTTTCTTTCTTTCTTTCTTTCTTTCTTTCTGTCTTTCTTTCTAGTCTTTCTTTCTGTCTTTCTTTCTGTCTTTCTTTCTAGTCTTTCTTTCTGTCTTTCTTTCTGTCTTTCTTTTGTCTTTCTTTCTTTCTTTCTTTCTTTCTTTCTTTCTTTCTTTCTTTCTTTCTTTCTTTCTTTCTTTTCTTTCTTTCTTTCTTTCTTTCTTTCTTTCTTTCTTTCTTTCTTTCTTTCTTTCTTTCTTTCTGTCTTTCTTTCTGTCTTTCTTTCTTTCTGTCTTTCTGTCTTTCTGTCTTTCTGTCTTTCTGTCTTTCTTTCTGTCTTTCTTTCTGTCTTTCTTTCTGTCTTTCTTTCTGTCTTTCTTTCTGTCTTTCTTTCTGTCTTTCTTTCTGTCTTTCTTTCTGTCTTTCTTTCTTTCTTTCTTTCTTTCTTTCTTTCTTTCTTTCTTTCTTTCTTTCTTTCTTTCTTTCTTTCTTTCTTTCTTTCTTTCTTTCTTTCTGTCTTTCTTTCTGTCTTTCTTTCTGTCTTTCTTTCTGTCTTTCTTTCTGTCTTTCTTTCTGTCTTTCTTTCTGTCTTTCTTTCTGTCTTTCTTTCTGTCTTTCTTTCTGTCTTTCTTTCTGTCTTTCTTTCTGTCTTTCTTTCTGTCTTTCTTTCTGTCTTTCTTTCTGTCTTTCTTTCTGTCTTTCTGTCTTTCTGTCTTTCTGTCTTTCTGTCTTTCTGTCTTTCTTTCTTTCTGTCTTTCTTTCTTTCTGTCTTTCTTTCTTTCTGTCTTTCTGTCTTTCTTTCTGTCTTTCTTTCTGTCTTTCTTTCTGTCTTTCTTTCTTTCTGTCTTTCTTTCTGTCTTTCTTTCTGTCTTTCTTTCTGTCTTTCTTTCTGTCTTTCTTTCTGTCTTTCTTTCTGTCTTTCTTTCTGTCTTTCTTTCTGTCTTTCTTTCTTTCTTTCTTTCTGTCTTTCTTTCTGTCTTTCTTTCTGTCTTTCTTTCTGATCTTTCTTTCTGTCTTTCTTTCTGTCTTTCTTTCTGTCTTTCTTTCTGTCTTTCTTTCTGTCTTTCTGTCTTTCTGTCTTCTTTCTTTCTTTCTTTCTTTCTTTCTTTCTTTCTTTCTTTCTTTCTTTCTTTCTTTCTTTCTTTCTTTCTTTCTTTCTTTCTTTCTTTCTTTCTTTCTTTCTTTCTTTCTTTCTTTCTTTCTTTCTTTCTTTCTTTCTTTCTCTTTCTTTCTTTCTTTCTTTCTTTCTTTCTTTCTTTCTTTCTTTCTTTCTTTCTTTCTTTCTTTCTTTCTTTCTTTCTTTCTTTCTTTCTTTCTTTCTTTCTTTCTTTCTTTCTTTCTTTCTTTCTTTCTTTCTTTCTTTCTTTCTTTCTTTCTTTCTTTCTTTCTTTCTTTCTTTCTTTCTTTCTTTCTTTCTTTCTTTCTTTCTTTCTTTCTTTCTTTCTTTCTTTCTTTCTTTCTTTCTTTCTTTCTTTCTTTCTTTCTTTCTTTCTTCTTTCTTTCTTTCTTTCTTTCTTTCTTTCTTTCTTTCTTTCTTTCTTTCTTTCTTTCTTTCTTTCTTTCTTTCTTTCTTTCTTTCTTTCTGTCTGATATTTACATATGAATAATTACATTATAATGATAATGTTGATGATCTATATTACTAATTTCCAATGCATGCAGAAATTAAAACTAAATTTAAAAAAAAAGCTTTTGAGTGTTTTAACACATCTGAACTGATGACAGTACTAAATGATCTGCATTACTAAGCTACCTTACTTGGCTTAAAGTGAATCTTTAAGATATGGTTCATTCTATTGACGATAATTTTACATTATAATGAAGATAGATGTACTACGAATGTACTAAAACACGATTATTAAAAAGTAATTATGTCTACTTTCCATGCATCTTTATTTTCACTTCCTCGGCCTTACTGATGAGAAGTGAGGCCGGCGGCGCTAGCCGAATGCGTTTACTACGCTCCGTGAAGACACGAAGGTTAAGCGCATTCGAGACTCGCGGGTTCGTGGTTGGGTGACCGGCCAGGAACCCCGGGATCTAACGGCGTCGAGCCCCTGGCCGAAGGGATAAAAGGCACTGACTGACTGCAACGTGACGAGACTCGACAATTATTAAAAAAGTAAAAGTACATTAATGGAGGATTACTCCCAAGTGTAAAGCGCTCAACGCCCCTTAAGGGGCTTGGAGACGCGTTGTGTCAAGACGTAGACGCAACAAATTAAAAAAAAAAAAGTACTGCATGTTAAGTATGAATGATGAGAAAGTACTGTAATCGTGCGGCTGAAAACGGCGAATTTTCGACAGAAGAGTTTTTTTTGTCGGGCCTTGGTAACAAAAAAGTGGATAAATCTTGCTTCTTTATATAGCAAATTACTTCCTCTCACACGATGTGTGGTGAGACTTTTTGATTTATGGGTCCTTGATACCGAAAAATCAATTGACAGCAAACGGAATTTCAGGTTTGCTTTTAAGCTGTATGTCGGTGAATGCAGTGACTTTCAGTTACATCAGAAAAACGTTCATTAACACAGCCTAAGTGTAAACACAAGTCTTGAACTTGGGACCATGTGTATGCATTTCATTACGCAGTTACAATTTCATTTAAGGCAGAAATCGTAATTTTGAATATGAGAAAGATTTAGTACCCATGATCACGTATTACAATACTGATTAATGATTCTTGGGTTGAAATTTATTTTTTTCTATCAAGTTCAACAAATTTCAGAACATCATTGCCCAAACACTTGCCAATAATCACCCTTCTCGCAGTGCTCCACACGAACAATAACGAATTTTGGAATGATTGTAAAACTTCGAGGCTGCCATAACGTAACACGTAATCAATCTGAATTCGAACTGAAGCTATTTAATTGCAGAGTGCGATTGTAAACCACTAGATTATGAACATGGTTTTAGTATAAATTTTATATTGTAAACATAATGTCTAAAGCCAATGGCATATTTGGCGTTTAAACTTTGACTTTGCAATAATAATAATAATAATAATAATATAATATGAATATAATATAAATAATATATTATAGTAATATAATATAATTATTATAACTTAAAACTTATTGTAATATTTATTATTATTATTTTATTCGTGAATAATAATATTATTAACCAAATTAAAACTAAAAATAAAAATGTTCAATTCTGGTATGAACATATTCGACATTAATTTTACTTTATTTCAATGGGGGGTATGTAATCCCAGAAAGAATCCTGGAACTAACAATATCACTTTCAAAAATAATATAATAAACAATAAAGCATGTCGCAAGAGGTGGAGCGTATTTCTTTCCTAGTTTCGTTAGTATTCAACAAGTCAACGCTACTACAACGATGTTGCTAGATGATGGATTACTGCAATTGAACTTTTTTCTCCTAACTCCCAACTTTGCAATTAATTACCATCAGTGTCACAAGTTTATCACATACTATCTGTTGTGTTTCTTTTAATGCCTATTGGAAAGACAACTCATATTTCTTCACGCTATTGTTCTCGTGTGTAAATGACGTAAAACTAGAAATTCACTAAATACTTTTCTCACCTCCTTATGCAATACTTAATGATTTCTAGTCCATCACAGTTGGTACAATTGATTAATGCCGCCAAATTGAGCAAGGAAAGTTTTAGAGAAACTAAAAACTGAAAAATCGGGAGCGGTAGCACAGTGCATCAACTGATGCCACTGCAGCGCCTCTGACCGGGAGGTCCTAGGTTCGAGTCCTGACAGCGGCAGGATTTTCGACACTAGCTTTTCAGCTAGGTCGAATTCAGTGTCTGTCTGGAGGAAAATTCTAGCGGCCGGCTGCTCTGATCGCTAGTTTTCCGTGGTTTCTCCGATCAACACCAGGCGAATGCCGGAGCAGCACCCTACCAAACGGGCCACGGACCGCGCGCGATCTGTCCTTCCTTATCCTTGTCCTATCCTCTCCTTACACACACACTTACACTAACATTCACTACACTACCACATATTCCGGGAGATCGGTCGGGAGCTTAGAGCTTGTCCCGGCTGGTGCGGTGCCCCGCTGGTGGGAGAATCCTGGTTAGGGGGAAACCCCACTAGCCGACGGTAGGTCGGCGCCGGATCTCGCCATCCAGCGGGGAAAGATCACCGCCATCTCCCGCGAAAAAAACATGCACTACACAAACGGGACTAATGACCAAAGCAGTTGACGCGCCCGGAAAAACGAAAAAAATCAATCAATCAATAAAAACTTAAAAGCAGCATTCATGTTAAGCAGCATTCATGTTGTTTATTTTTATTTTCTCACCCTTAGTTCGTAGGAAGAGAAAGTATTGTAATCGAGCGTCAGTAAACGGCGCATTTTCGCCAGATAACTCTTATTGCCAGACCCTGGTAAGGAAGAAGTGAATTAATCTTGTTCCTATATAGAGAAAATGAATAAATTTGAAACGGTTATATTTGACTTTGAGGGTATATTATACCATTGAAGCCTCAACATTTTCTCAAAAATGGTTTCACATATTTACTTTCTCGACCTTAATTATTAAACTTTTTCCTCAGACAGCGTAAAGAACATTTAAGAGGGCGAACTCTCTGTATTTTCAAAACTCGAAAAAGTTGACAATGCAAAAGTTCAATATTCAAGATGAGTCATGACAATACAGGACGTGTCATGCATAACCCAAAGATATTTTGAATCTACGCAAGGAAATGGAGGATACCTATAGTCAAGAATTGAAAGGTTTATTTTCACCGAATAATACAAGACATAAATTTTTTATGAGACCCATTTACACCAAAAGGGTTAAAAAAGCAAAATAAATCTTAATCAAAATTTTGATTTTTCATAATTCTTGCTCACACAAGTTTATACTAAAAACCTTTTATAAACATTTCTAACAGGCACTTCCTAAACATATGTCAAAAGATAAAAGACCGTTTTGAGTTAAGAAATTGTGTTACTGCTTTTACGCACCTTTAAAGACCCTTTTCACAGTGTCTTTAATATAGGTTCCCTGTACCTTTTTTGCCTTATTTATTCTTTTAACAGTTTTGAGTTATTTATTCATGAAATAGTCATACTAAATACCAGTCCTCACGTCTATCACTTTTAAAGACTCACTAATGCATATGAAATTCAACACGTAGCGTATCAGTTTACATATGAGATCCTGTTGAAACCATCACATCATTTCTTGTTATTTAGTTTGTCCGTTTGATAACCAAACAAACCAAACTCAAATACCAGTCACGAATCAGTTATATTTGTTAAGATCCATCTAGATATATCGATAATTCCCCACGTACTATCAGTATTACATATGAACCTTAGCTCCAACAATCAGTGATGCGCCTATGTTTCGGGACAGTAAAACATCTGAATAGCTTAACAACTGCAAAAGAAAGGAAAACAAACGAATCCGCTGCTGCGGCCGAAAGATGATTATTGGTTTTGACGACGACTGTAGAGCCACACGTAGCGTGTCAGAGAGCAGCGCGTTTTTGTACGATTAGCACGCGGGGCCCGGCGAAGGCCGGCGAGACCTGCGTGGCGGGATCGTTTTTTGAGAGGCTGCCTGACGCGGACGGCGCTGTGGCCAGGCGCAGCCGCCACAGGAGGCCGCGTTCCACCGGGAAGGAAGGCGACGTCGCCAACTCACAACAAATCACTGTTTAATATTATCGATGTTGAAAATGAAAGCATCGATGTTAATCATACATCGTCCGAAAACCGTCGTTGTTTTAAATTGAATTGAATTGAACTGCTTAAAACCCTGGGTCTCTCACCACCGCACTCCTCTCTCACCTTTCTTAAAAGGAGCGTAGCGAAATTTAAAAAATTTACATTCTTTGAATTGAATTGAATTGAATTGAATTGAACTGCCTAAAACTTATTTAAAGAGGGGAAAACCCCGCAAGCAGACGTGTAGGACAGCGCAGGTTCTCATCTTCTATTGAGGAAGGAACATCACCACAAAGCAGGATAAAGCATTCAGTAACTAACAGGTTATTTACAGAAAAAGTTTACGTGATTGGAAATGTCAATTAAAAACTTAAATCTGGTTTAGTAATCCCCAACATTATTGTACGCGCGGGGGTGGGATTTAATTCGATGGTGGTGGTGTTTAATGATTTTTAATTCACAATTCTCTCAATGTCAAAAATGATCAAAACAATTAAGAAAACTTTTATTATCTGATTGGAAAATACAAAAATAAGAGTATAAGTACATTTATGGAAGAAAAACTCAAACTAAGTTATTTTCCTACCCTTGATCATTCTAGTTTGAATAATGTTTACGTTATGGATATCTCAAAATAATACAGACTTTTTCTTATTATGGAACATTTTCTATTCAAAAATAATTTACCTACAATATAAAAAGACCGAGAACGAAACATCGACGTTACAAAAACATAACGACATCAATAAATCAATGTTAATAACGAGGGAGAATCAAATGAAAACGGCAATTAATTTTTTCCCACGATTTTACTGCAGAGACAGTTTCCTTGTACATTATTTTTCTACATAGTTTCGTCCTCGTTCACTGCATTTACACCATTGGATAGGATGATTCAATCCCGCGAAAGAAAAACTTTTTTGGTTGACGTCATTGTGCCTCGTGCACAGAAGATTGGACGTCTTCATCAATCTTGAACTTCTGCGCTCCTTTGTGCTCTTTTAATGGATCAAAGATGTATTCTGACGGTGCACAAACTGGCGAGCGTAGCAGACGCGGAAGGCACTTGAAGCGTACGTCGTCGATTATCTTCACTGATACGCGAGCTGCATGCGGCCGGGAATTATTATTTCAAACACCTGCACTCAGAACCCCTTCGCTTTGTGCGTATTGTTGGTTTCAATGGTTCTTGCGAAAGTCGGAGTAGTAGGCATTGGTTACTATGGTACCTGGAGGCATGAAATGTTTCAGAACAAGATCATTATTATCGTCAAATAAAGCCAATATGACTTTCTCTACACTTCCCGAAACTTCTTTGGTTTCGGCGAAGAATGTAGTCATTCTTTACTTACAGGCTTTGTCTCGGATGAAAATGGTGCATCCTACTTTCATCCACGATGATAAAGCGTGATAGAAACTTTTCTTCTCTCTCATCATATCACATCAGCAGTTACTGACATTAGGGATGGCACAAAAATCAATGTTTTTAAAACATCGATGTTTTCCACCAGAAACATCGATATATTAATATCGACATTTTGCGTTCGATGTTTTCTTCACATCCATATTTTTTTGCAAATACATCGATGTTTTTTAATTCTTATTTTTTTAATAAAGGGGTTTAAGCATATTGTAGAGTAGCAGCAATCCACAACAATATCGTTGTTTTGCGTCGTCGTCTTTATCACGCTGCACATTTTGCCTGTGCAATCTGAGGAAGTCTGGGAGCTGCTCGTGTTATGAAATACGTTAACGCCAGACGTCTCATTGCCTGAATCGACAGTGAAACACGAAATCGATAGCAAAACATGCTGCTCTTTATTGTTAACGTTATTCCTTACATTCGATAATAATTTTTACATACTACTAACGTGCTGTTAACCAAACAATAAAATATATCCCTTGTACGTACTGTAATTAAAACTAATTAGGAAAATAGCATCTTTATTAGTCTATAATTAAAACATCGATGTTTTCACATCGATCTTGTCATCAACATCGAAAACCCTTTAGCAATGTATCGAAACATTGATGTATCGATGTTTGGTAAAATTTGCCATCACTAACTGACATGCATCAACCAGACGATCTACAACTTCTCTTTGATCTTTATCTTCACTACGTAAAAATCTAATATCTCCACGGTATTCCTCTTTGGTGCATCTGCGTAGTGGTGCCGCCATCTTGAATCAACGGACACTCAGCTCCAACCCTATCTACCGATAAAGCAACTCGAAAAAACATCAAATACTGTGACTGCAAAGCTCTAAACACCTAAAGAGAAAAATGAGTTTTAATTGGACTTTTGCATTTTTCATTTTATTCCCCTTAGCACATGTCACATCCTGCAAAATGTCACATCACTACTTCCCAATAATTTCCGCGTGAGTCACCACCGCGATCTATGTCGCGTCGTACGCGTTCTTCCGGCCCCGAGCACGCGCCAAGTGGATTGATTAATTGACTATTAGTGATTCCGAGAGCGTCATTGATTCCGTAAATGTAGTGCATGTTTTTTCATTGGGATGTGGCGGTGATCTTCCCCCGCTGAATGGTGAGATCCGTCGCCGACCTACCGACGATTAGTGGAGTTTCCTCCCCAGGTATCTCCCACCAGCGGGACAGCGCCCCAGCCGGGCAAGCTCTAAGTTCCCAGTCGGTCTCCCGGCATGTGTGGACGCATCTAAGTGTGTGGAAGGGATAAAGATATGACAAAAAGAGGAAGGAAAGATCGCGCGCGGTTCGTGGTCCGTTTCTTAGGTACTGCTCCGGCATTCATCAGGTGTTGATCGGCAAAACCACGGAAAATTAGCGATCAGAGCAGCCGGCCGCTAGAATTCTCCTCCAGACAGCAGCTGAATTCGTCTTAGCTGACCAGCTGGTGTCGAAAAATCCTGTCGCACAACTGGAAATGACGGAGCGGTTTCCTGATGGATAGATGTGTCAAGGGTACAGGGAAGGAGTTTCAGCTGAAGAAACCAAGTTTGACTGTTAATTTTCTCTCATTTTTGTGACATAACCATATGCAACGGAGCAGGTTGTTGCATCACGTGAGTGTAAATTTTTAGAGCCATTAGATCAAGTTCTATCGGTGACGGATTCTCTGCGCCAGCTAAAAAACTTATTATAAATTCTAATTATTTCTAGTTGGTTACAGGTTGTTCTTGTCCGATTTTTTAGGTTTATATTCTGTTGCAACACTTCCGTATTCATACTAAGCGTAATTTTCCCATCCCACTCGGATTTACTCACCCACCCCACTTACGAATCAATGCTACGATGTAGCATTTCGAACCCTGACCTTTTTTCACAAAGAGTGCATGGCATTTTTATCTCCTGATCAAACTTTTGGCTACCGGTTCCACTGCAAGTCAGTTTGAAAATGTCTGAATTTTCCGAATTGCTACTAAGCTTTCACCAGTGTAAAACTGCCAATCTCCAATCCCGCAACAGAAGTGATACACCGGCGCGCTCGGCTGAGAGTGTGGGCCATATCTGGCTAAATTCGCTCAAGAGCGAATTTAGCAAGAAGCAAAAGGCGCATGCGTCCCTCCTCCTTATCCTCCTCTTCCTCCTCCTCCTAATAATAATAACAATAATAAAATAATAACAATAATAATAATAATAATAGTAATAATAGAGTTCAAATTCCCTCTTGTAATTCCTTCCACATGTAGCATCATTCAACTGTTTTCATATATCCTTCGTAACCAAGATCCTCTTGATACAGGCAAGTCACGCAGTGTATATCGAGATCCGTACCAAAGGCAATAACAAGCCATAACGTATCGTTAAAAATAAACTGTAGTAACGGTAATAACAGTAGTAAAATATACACTAATCATAACTATTTATTTATATCCCGCTCCCTTGAGAGATATGCTATTTAAAACATGCCGAGGAAAGAAATTAAAATACACTAAAACTAGTTAGTAATTTTGGCTGATAGAAAACTGAAATGAGGGAAAGACTCATGAATTTTACACACAAAATAACTGTTATTTACAAAATTATAATGATTGATTAATATAATGATACGTTATATAATTTCAATACTCCTTTCATAACTGTGCATGTCCATGGTGTTAATAGTTACAGGTTCTTTGAAGGGCCTCCTCCAACCGCTTATTATCATGATCTGGGCTGTCCGGGTGACGCCGCGTCGAAGGCTGGGGTGCCGACAGTTTCGACCGACATATCGCGGTCCTCTTCAGGGCTGTACTTCAGTACAGCCCTGAAGTTCAGTACAGCCCGGAAGAGGACCGCGATATGTCGGTCGAAACGTCGGCACCCCAGCCTTCGACGCGGCTTCACCCGGACAGCCCAGATCATGACTCTGGCCGCGGAAGCCTACGCTACCGCTTATTATCATATCTCTAGGTTAAGTTGAGGTTGGGGTTTAGGGAGTCGGTGTTGAGGTTGGGGTAGAGATTGGGGTTTGGGGGTTTGAGTTTGGGGTTAAGGGGTTAGATTGGTTAAGTTAGGTTCCATTCAGTTTGCTTAGTTTTTTGATCGTTTTATTTGGGATAGGTTAGGTTGAGTTCGGTTGTTTGGATTGATTTGGGTAGGATAAGTTAGGTTTCCTCAAGTGAGAAAACACCCCTCCTCAAAGCGGCATCCCATCACACAGCATCCTCCTTCGCTGCCCGCGCGCTCGTTGCTCCGCTTGGGAGGGCAGTCTAATTTCTCTGCAGAAACAAAAATGTCAAAGAAAATGTTGACAAGTTTGGAAATTTTAAAAGTAATTTGCGTATTAGCGATCAACATTTTGAGTACCAACGAGTACTTGAAAACAAAATGATTTTACATTTTTTATGAAAAAAAGTACAGATTTTTACGTGACGATTGTGACGAAGGAGCGTCCTCTGTCCAGAAGTTTGGATTCAACCATTTTAAATGTCTCCAACCGTACCCATCACCAATTTTTACTGTAATATAAAGGAAAGAAGCAACGGTGTGTACGTCGTGACCAGCAGTGAAGCAAAGGATTGTGCAGTCACCCAATTATATTATTTACAAATGTGGGATTCACCCAGAACATAGCTTCTCCTTCAATACGTGTGAATCGCTGTTCGTATAGGCATGTACCACCGGCGAGACACAAAATTCGCAAAATCACTTGTAACAGCTCATTTGAAAATAATTAGAAGCAATGTAATTAAGTATATAATTAAAAATAAAAAATAAACCTTACAACAAAATAAAACACAGGAAAAAATAACTGTCTAAAACGTAGAACGCAATAAGAACCTTCTTGTAACTGCGACAACAAAACACACAGTTTACGGAGTAACTCCTAATTGAGCAGTATAATGCAGTACACACACTCTCCTCATGAGTACAGAATGCACCAATAGAGGTTTCTATGTATTCCAGCGAACGTCTGGTTTGGTTGGTTCCTACTGTTGGTTCCTATGCTGGTTCCTACTGGTCACTAAAGGGATAGGCCAAAACAAAATCCATGTACATATGTATAAAGATCGTCGTAAATATTAAACATTAGTATATTCATGGATATGCAGTATTTTCTGTTGTAACTTTTCTACAACTCTTCAGTGCAATATAATCACACGGGTTCAGCTTGTATAGTAATTACAGACATATCTGGGAAAAACTCCCCCACGGTTCTTGCCAAGGTTCAAATCCTGGCCCCTTCATGGAATTTGTAATGGACAAGTAAGTTTCACTGTATGCTGCGCATCTTGGTGTATAGAAAAAGTCCATTACTTACTCGTGCTGTTGCATGACGCGTGACGTAATGGGAGCTACATTTTACATCTTGTGTGGCCTAATCACAGTAATTATTATAAAATTGCAAAACAAAAGAGCCCACTACTAATGAGTTTGCAAAACAAACGATTCCCCTACAAATAGAGAAAAACAAGAATGCACCACTATTAATCCTAAATTGTTCGCATAAGTTCTCCATTTTAGGTTTTCAATGTGTGAATGATGTTATGTGCTTGATTATCTTACCTTTGGGCTCATATACCCGCAAAAACACGTATGAAACGTTTCACAACTATACTCTGGCTGTGTAATCGATATAGCCTAACCGAACATTTTCATTACGCATCATTTTGCATCGTTCTACTTAGAATCAACAAGTTTTGACTGATTGAATCTTTCATTCATCAGAGATTCCGGTCGCGTCGATTGCTAAGGTCATTATTCCAGCAAGTGTAGTACATGTTCCATCAAAGCATAAATGGCGGTGATTTTCCCTTCTTGTTGGCAAGATCCAGTGCCGACCAACCCGTCTGCACACAGATTTTCCCGCAACCAGGTATCTCCCACCAGCGCGGCACTATCCCAGCTGGGACAAGTTCTATGCTCCTGACTGGCCTCCCTGCGTATTTGGAAGTGAACTGCATGTACTTGTAAGGTGAACAAAGTGAAGTCCAGTCCTTTCATGTTCAGGTTAATGAACACCTCCTAGGCTTGCCTCTTGCATTCAGACCGAAATCTACATCTCTCAACATTGTCCCCATGGTCTCAAGATGTGGCCCCATCAGAATAATCTCTTCTAGTGAATGGTGACATTCCATTTTACGCTTTCGTTTAAAAATGTACTTCATTGCAATTCAAGTAATCTACTTAACAGTGTAAGTGTACACAGCCTGAAAAATTATTGCTATCTGAAATACAAAGTGCGAAATAACAATACTAGCGATTTTATTGATAGTAATCTTGCTGCATTTAATGTTAAAGAATTCATACAGTAGGTTCTACTGAGTGCGTTTTATTCAGTGCGTATTAATTCCATCTCATTTACCTGTAACAAGCGATGTCAGTGTATTCGTGTACATTGCAGTACATGAATGAGGAACAAAGGAAAAGGAAGTGAGCACTTTCCGTGTGGTAAAATGTAGCACCCATTCACTCAACGACTCAATCCAAACGCCGACAGCAAGTGGTTTGGTTTGGTTTTCTCGTGTTTCCGGGCACGTCAACGGCTTTGGTCATTAGTCCCGTTAGTGTAGTGCATGTTTGTTTCTCGGGAGATGGCGGTGGTCTTCACCAGCTGGATGGCGAGATCCGGCGCCGACCTACCGTCGGTTAGTGGGGTTTTCCCCTAACCAGGACTCCACCAGCGGGCACCGCCCAGCCGGACAACTCTAAGCTCCTGACCGGTCTCCCGGAATACGTGGTAGTGTAGTGTACATGTTTGTGTAAGTGTGTGTAAGGGGAGAGGAGACACAGGGAACAGGAAGGACAGATCGCGTGCGGTCCGTCGCCCGTTTCGTAGGGTACTGCTCCGGCATTCGCCTGACAGCAAGTGGGAGCTGCGAAAAATCAATTTCATATCAATTTCATTTGCCCATGAAATCATAAGAAACCCCTAATCAGGCAAATTTTGTAGGATTGAATAGGTTAAACGAGTTAAACGAGTTCAGGAAGCTTGCGCAGAACCTTTGCAGAGACGTGTTCCTCACGAACATCGCGCACGAGTTAGAGAACCATTCAGCAGGTTTTACTGCACACGTTTCTCTCTATACTAATTAATTCCAGTGCTCTTACGTGTGACAGGCGTTGTCAGTGTATTTCATTCCAAGGATGAGGAAAGAAGAAAAAGGATTTCATCAGTTCCCATGTGGTAAAATATACGACACATTCATTCAAGGACTCGATTCAAAACTCGACTCAAAAAGGAAAATGCGAAAAAAATAATACATTTTGCAATATATTGTATTAAAACGCCAAATTTGTGTGAATTGAATTCCCTAACTCGGATTAAACGAGTCCAGAAGGCCTGCGCGGAGTGTTCACGCTGCGTCCATCGATTTTTAAAACATCAATTGATTAAAGTCAATGTTTTAAGCATGCGTGTCTTGTAATTAATGTTTTAACGTTTTAGATGTTTTCCTTGTGAATGAAAAAGTTAATAATCATAATTTTGTACAAGTAAATTGTAAAATAGCTGATGACATGAGTTTTAATTTGTGTTCAAAGAAGCGAATGCTATTTTTAATATCACCTCCCAGCAGACTATTTCTCACTAGAGAGATGACCTCGATGTCTTGGTATTTTCTACATCGTTCCTCGTATTTCGCAAGAGAGACGGTGTAGTATTCGTAGAGCATTACCCTTCTTAGCCCAAACTTCTGGGGTCAACTGAAGAATCTGTCAACTCCTGAGATGACCCTGAATGCTTAGGGTGCAGGTTCAGTTTTGTTAATTCTTATTTATTTTAGTTAGTTTTCCAGTTAACTATAAATTAATAAGCGAGTTTTATGTTATTATTTTTCCCCTGCGCGATCGTAAATGGTAGATGTCACTCAACCAATTATAAAAACATTGGTGGATTTGGATTGATGTCTTACTAACATCGATATTTTGTCGATCTCGCAGGCCCCCGCACTCGCCCCGCCTGCTTCTCGTCTCCCTCGTCTTCTCTAATGCATTCCTAAAGGCTTCAAGGCTCCCCCCTCTGACCGGGCGATCCTAGGTTCGAGTCCCGATGGGGGCAGAATTTCCGACATTCGCTTTTCAGCTAGGTCGAATTCAGTCGCTATCTGGAGGAGAATTCTAGAGACCGACTGCTCTGATCGGTAGTTTTCCGTGGTCTCTTCGATCAACACCAGGCGAATGCCGGAGCAGTACCCTAACAAACGGACCATGCGCGATCTTTCTTTCCTTTTCCTTGTCCTATCCTCTCCCCTTATTCACACTTACACTAACATGCACCACACTACCACCCATGCCGGGAGACCGGGTGGGGACTTAGAACTTGTCCCGTCTGGGGTGATGTCCCACTGGGGGGAGATACCTGGTTGAGGAAAACCCCGCTAGTCGACGGTAGGTCGGCGCCGGTTCTCGACATCCAGTTGGGGAAGATCACCGCCACCTTCCGAGCAAAAAACACGCACTACACTCACGAGGCTAATGACCTCAGTAGTTGACGCGCCCGGAATCACTAATCATCAATCAATCAATCTAAGGCTCCCCCGCCGAGTTCTTGACCTAAAACTGCCACCTTCTTGGACATGACCCGGAGATTACGGTGTATAATTTCAATCTTCCAGATTTCAGGTTTTCTTTGGTTATCTCCGAATCGTTCCACTATTTTATTTAATGTACAGAATTATACGATTTACACTTTTTTTAATAAAGACAATTTGATTTCTTATAATCTTAATTTGAATCAGATTATTCATTTCAAGTTTTTTTTGGCAATTTCGAAATCTTTTATTTCGGACTAATGAGATAGAAAAATAGTTTTCTACTGAGAAGACTCCGGAAGAGAAAATTAAACCCATTTGTGTTCAGTAACGTTAGTCAGAGCACATGTCATAAGAACTATCTTTCGTATGACTTACCAAAGAAAGAAACAAAAGAAAAATACATTTGCATGTCATTTATTAGAGAAGTTTTGTCACTACACCTAGAAGTGTGTTCGAGAGTACTCCATACGTTACAGCTACCCCATATGTGCCTTCACATTTTTACTTTCTCGCCCTTACTTCGTAATAAGAGAAAGTACTTCTCCGCAAAATGGCGAATTTTCGATATAAAAAGTCTTGTTGCCAAGTCCTGGTTACGAAAATCTTTTTCTAACCTTCCTACCTTCCTGGTGGATAAATCTTTTTCCTACTTATTCTCATAGTAAATTACTTCTTCTAAAACGTCGTATAGTCAGAATCCATGTTTTGTTAATCCTTCATACCGAAAAATAGATTGATGGCAAAACGTCTGTCTGTCCGCCCGACTTTCCATCTGTCCGTCTGTCTGTAGTCAACGCTAGCGCCTACACCGTTTGGCCTATTTTCTCCAAAATTCATATTCCTCGATTAATTTAAAGTTACTCAAAGCCTCTGAGTTTAAAACGGATATTATGAAATTGGGGGATACTTTACATGAAATCTACATTTTCAAAATTTTTTAAAACCTTTTTAAAAATTTTTTGTCATCCTACAACTAAAATACTGAAGGTAATGATTTTTCCTTAATAAAATCTCTTCTTTAAAGATAGTTCTTTAAAAAATCATCCCGTACAATGTTAGAAAATATGGGTAATTTCTGTGTTAAATCGTGACGATTTTAAAATATGTTAAGTATATTTTTTTAAAAACTGTTCCATTTTTTCTTTAAATTTTCTCGCCGTTTTCTTTCAAAAGACGTTAAAAAATTAACGCTATTCCCATATCCGGCAAACTCCCTATTTTTGTGAAAATTTTTGAAAACAATTACTCAGATCTACAAAATTGAGCATTGAGATTTTGCCTTAAACAAAATCTGTTGTAAAATATCAGCTCTTTAAAAATGGTCATGCACAATTTTTAAAAAAAGAATTGTTTCGGTACTTTCTGCTTGAATTTAATGCAATTTATAAAAAAAACATTTTCTCAAAAATCGCTCCATTCTTTTCTTTAATTTCTTTCCACGGACACAAGAGACGCTTGAAAGAATGGCGCAGGACTCGTTGTCGTTGAAATCTCTGAATTTTAGAAAATTGTAAATTTAAAAATTAGTAAATTTGGTGCCAAAACTCTTCGTGTTTGTGTTCGACCATTTTGACATCCGCACTTTCGAGAAGTTTTTAATTTTCCAAAACCTCTGGGAATAGCACGCAAAACAGATGGATCAACGAAGCTTTACAATGATATTTATGTTTCATCACTTAGCTTGCTGATGGCAGCACGAATCAGCACAGAAGCTGGGATGACACTCGAATTCTAATTAGTGTAGAGATGCGAATGATTCCTTGACCTCTGAGGCTGATTGACAATTTCTGAAAAACATATCTCAAAGCGTAGTTTTTCGCAAACACGAAGCGAACAGCTGCAAGTGAGTTGCTATAGACGATTCTCTCTGTGACAACCACATTTTCCCGCCAACGCTTATAAAAAATCATGTGAGTTATTGTGTTACAAGTCAAGAGTCGGTCAGGGCGTTGCATTCTATGTTGCAGCATGTAGCAAGAGGCCGATGCACCGCTACCCGCAAAGAAATTCTAAACTCAAATAGGGAATGAGAACTAGATAGGTGTTCTTAAGATGCTTTGTGCTGATGACAATATTTTAATGTGCTGACAATATTTCTTATTGGATTTAAGATGCGAAATCATTCTCAATTCTAATCACAATTCTACTCAATTGCTCATAATCTATTCCCCTAAATCTCATCAGAAGCTTTCCTGATTTATGAAAGCTGTGCAATTCTCGTATCTGCCAATGGAATTTCTTTTCTATTCCGGTGTCTTCAAAAATATTGAGACAAGCGGTTCTATTTGCTATCCTGATTAATAACAATTTCTTTTTATTTGACCAAAATTTTGAATTTTGCACCAGTCTCAACCAAACCATAACGTTATACTAATCCCAACATTGTATTTGTTCAAATTTTACCTCCATCTACTTCCCTCTTCGTTGGTCGATTCATCTTCTTAAAGATTCTCCGCGTGATGGACATTCGTCAGGTGGCAACTCCACCTTGGCCTCCGACCTACGCACGCACACGGCGGAGTCGCGGCCCGCTCGCCAACGCCGCCGGCGAGCTCATCGGCGTGCGGACCTGACGGCGCAGTTTGGCGCTAGAGGGAAAGGTTATGACAGGAAGCACTAACATACTGCGTGTCCTCGCCACTGTGACTCCTCAGACTCCATACTTCAGCTATGTGACCAATGGCACTCTCTGGCCCGAAATGGGTCGACGAACTTTACTTCTAAAAATATAAATGCTAATGTTAATTCGAGATGATAATAATTTTAAAGCGAAAACTGAAAACTGATTTCTCCAATGTTGCTGATTTTGCATAAAGGGCAGTAAATTTTCAAAAATATAGTAATTTAGAATGAGTAGCCAAAATTACTAATTGAAGTCTGATGAAGACGAACCTTGAAAAACCCAAGAAGAGAACCTCACTTGTCAAGAAATAACATCTCAAAGATACGAGCGTTATTGCAAGTCATCGAGAAATTGACGCAACATTTAACGGGCACGGCAAACAAACTCGAAAACAGGCGACAATTCCACCCAGGATGAACAATGCCATAACAGCTGTAGGTTTCGAAGTAACCAGCGCAAATTCTATCTGAATATCATGAGAGAGCGCGAGCATGACTGGTGTTCAAACAACATATTCCCAGCTGTCGATGAATACCGGGCAGACTAATCTCGTTATTAAAGACTGGAACTAGCTTACTATCGGCCCATAACATGCCTAACATTGAGAGCAAAGCTCTCAACATTTATAACAGTAGACGAAGTCCTCAAGTCTGTTGATCTTCTGCTAGGAGATCAAAAGCAATCGTAGAAGATTCAGAGGAACCAAATTTGCGTTGATGGTTAATAAGGTAATCCCACAAAACACACGAAGATGATGACGAAGATTCATGTTGCCTTGATAGACTTCAAAAAGGGTTAAACGAATATCTGCTATAGAATTGAAAAGTAAGGAGTATAGAACGTTTAGAAAATATCATGTGTACTTCTAGACAGGTATGCGTTTCTGGTACGCCAGTATTTTAGTTAACGGATATCCTCTCGAAAGTATCAGAATACCCCGAGGGATTTTCCAAGGATGCTCTTTCTACTGCTATTTATTGCAGGTCAAATGCCCATCGCTGCATTCCTGCGCAAGACCCAACTCTAGAATGAAACATCGAAAACGACCCTCCATAAGATTCTCCTCCATACAAGGATGATCTCAAGTTGTACAGAAACTCTGAAATAGAACTGAGTCATTATTCACAGTATTAAAAGTGTTCAGCAGTGACACTGATAAGGGGGATCAATGGAAAGGAACTCTACATACCTAGGATTACAGCAGGTCGTGGTTATCTGCCACCACGTTCATACCTCCCCTTCATTGGAATACAAATGACGCGTGCGTAAAATTCTTGGCATTTGCCTCGACTTATCATCCAAGGTATTAACATCTGGGCTGTACCAGTGATCAGGTAGAGTGCTGGATCAATAGACTGTGCGCTCAGGATGGGGTCGTCGTTACGGCACCGGTGTAAGGGAAAGAGGGGTCGGCAGGCGCGTACCAAAAGGAACTAGGTCTGCTCCGTCAATGGGTATAATAACACTCAGTGCTACCCGAAACGATCTCGGTGACAATGCGTTCACGTATTTTTAACTTTCTTGCACTTACTGTGTGTCTGTCTCTGTCTCAGTGTCTCTCATATCTCTGTGTGACTCTCAGTCTTTCTGTCTCTCTCTCCTCTTTTCCTCTTGGCCTATCGCGCTGTCCTGACCCTTCGGTTCTCTCTGGCTCTGTGTCAGCAGAACACTCTCTGCAACATGAAGCCCAGTCAGAGCGTCAGTTTGCTCTGGAATTGTTAAACTGATCTCGCCCATTTTGTTTCTAGTATGCCATCTTGTATTACCAGTGCTCAGCACATAAATCTTTCTTCATACTCGTAGTTGCGTCTCTGTAATGTGATTCTGTCCTCTGTATTGGTTAGAGAGGCTAGGTCATCTTGGTTTGTATTACTTGTATCACGTCGAGTTCTGTACGTCAGAGTGTCTTTGAGCCGCGATGAGAGCACGTGCCGAGGCTGTCCGAGACAGAAACAACTACGAAACAGAAGCAGGAGAGCAGCAGTTGATGGAAATGAATTAAAACGATGCGAGAGCTGGAGAGGAGATCTGAGGAAACAAAAGAACAGCATAAATGAGGTGAAAGAAGCTAGGAGAGTGCAAGCAGTTCATGAGAGAGGTCGAGAGGCTGGAGAGAGAGAGGAGAGAGAGAGAAGGAGGGAGGCTGAGAGAGAGTGAGAGAGCAGGAGAGAGAGAGAGGAGAGAGAGCTGGAGAGAGAGCAGAGAGGAGAGCAGAGAGAGAGGCTAGGAGAGAGAGCAGAGGAGAGAGGAGGGAGAGGCAGGAGAGAGCAGAGAGGCTAGAGGAGAGGCGGAGAGGCAGGGGGGAGCTAGAGGAGAGGCAGGAGAGAGAGGCAGAGAGGGCGAGAGGCGAGGAGGCAGAGAGGGAGCGAGAGAGGCTGAGGCGAGAGAGGCGAGAGGCGAGAGAGGGAGCGAGAGGAGGCTAGAGAGAGAGGCTGAGAGAGGCTGAGAGAGGCAGGGAGCTAGGAGGGCGAGAGAGGGCTGGGGAGAGAGGGCGGGGAGGCGAGGAGGAGGCGAGAGGCGAGAGAGAGAGGCGAGGGCAGAGAGGGAGAGAGCGAGAGGCGAGAGAGGGCGAGAGGAGCTAGAGAGAGAGGCGAGGGGAGAGAGGGCGAGGAGCGAGAGAGGGAGGCGAGAGAGGCGAGAGGGAGAGCGAGGGGAGGAGGAGGCGAGGGAGAGGGAGGCGAGGAGAGGCGAGGAGGAGGCTAGAGAGGGCGAGGAGGAGGAGAGGCGAGAGAGGGCAGAGAGGAGAGGCGAAGAGAGAGGCGAGGAGAGAGCGGAGGCGAGAGAGGCGAGAGGGAGGGCAGAGAGAGGCAGAGAGAGAGGGCGGAGAGAGAGCGAGAGAGAGAGAGAGCTAGAGAGAGAGAGAGCTAGAGAGAGAGAGAGAGAGAGAGAGAGAATAAGACTTTAGAAATATTTGTAACATTTTATATCTTAATGTAATATAACTCCATTAGTAGTTAAATTAAATATAACACATTTATCTGTTTAGTACTCACATCGACCATTATTGTCATAAAAATCTAATAGGATTGGTCATTAAACAAAAAATTAATACGATAAGTTTTAATTTTTTTATATAAAGACTCAGAAATTAAATATTTAATTTAAATGAATGCACATACTTCATTAGTTAAGTCAATTTATTAATTATCAAAATCGTCCAAACATCAAGACAACCAGTGTGTGGCTCGGAGAACCGTCTCCCGAAAATGCACGGGACCGTTTATACCTTGGAATTTCTAGCGTTGATAGATTTCAAGAAAGCTCTAGTTTTCTAGAAATTCATTTCAAAATAGGAGTCATTTTGGTAGAGAACTCAGCTTAGTAGAACTTTCAGTAATTGCTCTTTTTCTCTAAATTGTAGGACGGCGTTCACCGCTGCATGCGCGGCAATCTTTGTAATATTATTTTGGCAAAAGAACAGTTTGGCCGACGCGTTACGAATTGCTGGCTCCTGCAATTTTATGGTAGGGTCGGACACTCGCACTTTTGCACGGGTGTCCTTGACTAATCACGGCGCCTTACGAAGAATCACGCCTGCGCAAGTGTAAAGAGTACTGCGCCCTGTTAACTGCCCTGCTACTCCACGCGCAAGAGCCTGCGCCGCGGTGGCTTTTGGATGTTTGTGATTTTTAATGGAGAAGACATTTTTTGACCGCTGGCGTTGGGCGGGGCGGGTCCATCTAAAAAATTAGCGGCTGTGTTTTGAATCTATTTCGCGGCGCCGCGATGCGGTGTGGGCACGTGGCGGTTCTTGAGGGAGGGTCATAAACTATTCGCCCGCGCTCGTCGGGTGGCGGGGGAGAGGGTGGCCGTGCCAGACCGGGCCAGGCTGGGCAGAGCAGAGCAGATACCGAACCGAATGCCAGCGCCGCGCCAAGTTTTTTTATTAAGAAAATCAACAGTGGAGTTGATCATGTCCGTTCATGGAGGGTGTGACGTTACATAGTATTTGATGAAAACATGTTCACATCCTTGAGTAAGTCATTTTTTATAAAAAAACTGATTCATAAATCAAAACGTAGGGCAATGGTAGAATTCCAAACTTTAAAAAATGCTCACAAATACACATGTGAAGAATTTGCTTATTACTCACAATATTACTTTCAATAATTAAAATTTGGGAGCTATAAAAAGTGTTTTCCCTGAATATTACGCCTTATCTCAGGTGCGAATGTTGGAGATATCCACAAAGAACAGTATTAAGGATATCTGAATTTAAAATAATGCTAAACGCTTAGCATAATGAATTTGATTTTGTTTCAATTCAATGAAATGATCTTTCCAATTGGCTTTCTGAATTGAGATCTAAAATCTGTTATGAAACTAAGCAGATCTTATATTCTCTGTAATTTTATTGAAATGAAAACTTTCTTCTTATTACTATTAATTTGGCACTACAAAACCAATTTGAAACATTTGAAGTCGTTCTATATACCGTTCTTTATTGCAAAGAATATTCGTATCATTAGCTAACATAACTCTTCTTCCGCTTCGAATCGCGGAGGGCAGGTTGTGTACGTATAATAGGAAGAAAATATGACCTAAAATCGAACCCTGCGGGACCCATATGCAATTGGCAACATCGGAAAGATGAGTAAATAATGTCCCATAATTTCAGTTCGGTATTTCTACTCTCCAAGAATTTCGGGTAAATAGACTTTTAAGACTGACACAGGAATTTCAAAACTACACATGCTGTCTCTCACTATTCTTAGATTCTTCCCATCAATAGTCTTATTCTTGTATAACTACTATTTCTCGTCACCACAATATACTTCACGTACCTTCGCCATCTCGTGTTAGCTAATGTGATCACCACCTTGCAATGTTCCTGAACTCCTCCGAGCTCCAGTATGTCCTTTCCGGTACACATTAGCAATAAGTAACAGGTTTTAGATCATTTGCTTACATTCGCCATTATCGAAAGCACAGCTGCAGTAGGGTTAGCTTAGGTATTGTTGAAGATTTCTTGTTGCCTGGTCTGCGTCTTCATGAGAAAGCAACATTACAGTATTGATGGTGGAAGTTGCCTCCGAAGTGTTATCATAGATCGGTAGGTAACTACTTTATACCGTATACGTAGAAAATGAGCAAGAAAATTTCCTTGGAGAACATCATATTTAATAGGATAAAATGAATATTCTTCTTGCTATTTGTCTGCAAATGGTTGGAGAGGAGGTATATGTTAAGGAGAAAAGTTTTCACCGTCTATAAAAAGTTTACAAGTATCTAATGTTATGCTAAACAATACGTACGGCCCATTTTTGTTTTTCCATTACAAAAATGACGTTTCGTTGATGCATAAAGTTGGCGGCGAAACAAGTTTATGAAATAACAACTTCTGAGGTTCGACGGACGCGGATAGTTTTCTAGAGGAATAAAATAATTCAGGAGTCAGTAAATTTCTAATACCTTCTTGGCAAGTTTGTCTTAAAAACAAATGTTACTTTTCGCGAAAATTTAATATTTAATTTATCTAATATATTTTAACAAGATTTTGAGTTTTTCTTCCTCGAGCACTCTAACCGTCATACCAAAAATCCTTTGAATATTTTGTGCTCTTTGCTGCACTGTAAAATGATTCACAATTCTGGCTGAAGCCAAGCACGAACACTCACTATTTTAATAATCTTGTCAGAAATATTTTGAGCAAATGACGATTTCACGTTTAATTTTTTCATAAATGAAAATATCAAGTGTCTCTTGCTATAGGAATCGAGACGTTACAATAAATTCGAGGGTCATATTTCATATTATATTGATCTTCAATTCCGCAACCAGTGTATTATCTTTGTCCATTTGGAAATCATTTCTTCCTCTTGTAAAAACATTGCGGGGAAACTGATCATCAGGATACGAATGCCTGCCAATGCGTGCAACATCGCTAGACTCTGAGTCTGGTAATTGTGGACATTCCTCAGGTTCGCCTCAATATCCCCAAGAGATTTCAAACGCACTCAAATAATTTAATTTAGTCTTCTAAAATCGGTTATATTTCTTAGCAACCATCAATTACAGTGTACCATTGCTCCAGCGCGATCACCTTAGGCGTGTGGCAATTGGTTACATTGTGTGTCCATCATATCTTTAGTGTAATCGGACAATACGAAAGCAACGGTGTTGCTGAGGATGGAATTGATGATAGGTGTTACATCACATCTTTAGTACGCATAAGAAACTCGTTTTTAGTAGACATATTTAGTTAACACATTTTTAATAAGAATAAAAAATGGTTCAAAACCCAGATTACGAAAATACTTCACGTTATTTTATTTCTGTGGATGGATTTCATTGACCCTTGTCTTGTGGAAATGTGATTTAATACTTAAAATTACAGAAGGAAGGATTAGGTAGATCATGGGAAATACTCTCATGGGAAAAACCGTCATGCTTATGTAACTTGTATATTAACATGAAAGAACAAGCATGATTTTAAAGATCCATTAAAGTACACGTTCTTCTCAAAACCTAAAATTATCTAATGAATGTGAGACTTGAGGATAATGAGACATGAAAGGAAAACCGGATTTGAAATCTCATAGTTTTGTTTTCAAACATTCACCATAACATTCAAGATAAAAAATAATATACAAGAACAAAGGATAAATGAATTGTGTATTGTGAATTGTACAGAAAATTAAAAATAGGGTCAATTATTATTGTAAGTGTATTTACCGCACATTGTATTAATTGTTTGGAAGCTTTTGAATTCACTGAGACTGATTTGGATGTTATCATCAGTTTAAATAATAATTAACAAACTCGTTATCATTTCGGTTCACAATGATCATGACAAATTTAAAAAAGTCATTTTGCTGGAGAACGATTTTAACGAGAGCCGAGACGTTTATTTCGTCTACAAAGTCAGTGTTTTACTGTAAACCGTGTTTTACTGTAAACTATGGTTTACTGTAAACTATGTTTTACTGTAAACCGTGTTTCACTACAAATCGGCGGACTAATGAACTTCATGAATTTGTTATTTATAAAAATACACTAATTTCTAAACACATTTCATTACTTCGCTAAAGATGTTTTACTTAAAAGTTTTCATAACTAACATTTTTGAGATATGCCCCTTTTCTTGTGCACCAACGATAATACAACAAGTTACTGACGAAACTAATTTCCCATACGCCAACGCACCCATTTGCATAGACGTGTGCAATCCAAAACATGAGGGAAGTACTTTTCTGATCCTCCTTTCCATTGAACTTTATTTATTTACGTATGACATATTTTACTACTGGATAAATAAAATTTACTGCATTGAGAATTAAATTATAACATTGATGGCTTGGAGAGCCTCTTTCCCAAGTGTATAACAACTCCACACAATGTGAAATTAAAAAAAAAATGGAAATACGAGATTGAATATAAGACGATGGTGCCACTTTGAAAAATTTCACGAGGCCGCGCTTCCCCCATAGGACACGCCTAATCATAAAAAGGAATTATCCTCTAGTTAATGATTCTTGAAGAATGCTGGCAGTCGCATCGTAAAGATGTGCGGCATTGACCACCGCGGCGAGGCGGTCTATTGTCTAATATAGTGAATTATTCTTTCATAACTCTCCCTTAAAAGACCCCTTGTTGTGCAATGATGCAATCCCCAGCCAGGGTTGGGCAGTATTTAAATACTTGTTTTAAATCCATGTTATATTTGAATAACTGTATTTTTGAAATTTTGGAAATGCATTTTAGAGATGTGTTTATATACATTTTTTAAATGCATGTCCAAAAAACTCAAAAATACAGTTGTTCAAATACAAAATGGATATAAACAAGTATATAAACACTGGCAAACCCTGCCCCCAGCTAATGACGGCGGAGGAATCGTTGTCACTCACCGGAAGGCTCGCCGTCGTCGAGGTGAGGTGCGTCGGTGACGGCGAAGCGGGCCTCCTCAGGCGGGGGCGGGGCCGTTGGCTGCGGCGCCGCTGAGGTCGGTGAGGCGGCGGACGAGGGCGCGGGCAGCGCTGAGGCGCCGCTGGCTGCGCCCACCGCCACCGCCAGCGCCAGCGCGAGGGCCAGCGGCTCCGCGGGGCGGCGCCCGGCGGCGCGCGGGCGCGTGCGGGGGCGGCTGCGCGGCGCGCGCGGCGGGCGAGATGGCGGCGCTCCACATGTCGCAGCACTCTCTTGGCCACCTTCTGCGCCAGCAGCAGCAGCTTGAGGCAGCGAGTGCACATGGACGAGTGAGTGAGCCCGGCGCCGCCGTCGCTTCCTCGCCCGCGCCGCGCGCTGCTTGCGCGCCGGCGCCCAGGGACCGCCGCCGCCGCCGCTTTGCGACGCGCCGGGGCCGCGGCTGACGTCACGCGCTGACCTTCGCGGCGCGCGCGCGCACGGGCGGGGTCGCAGGTGAGAAGAGGAGCGGCGAGCACAAAAAGCGGGCGGGCACGCAGCGCGAGAAGAACGAGGTGTCAAAGGGGACTGGGCGTTGCTAGTATGTCAGGTGCCGCGAGCTGTACAAGGAAAGGCTCCATTGGAATCCCATTCACACACTACTCAGCCATTGGCACCCCCCATTATCACGTGACGATTCTTCTGGATTGACTGTGAAGGCATACTGCCTCGGATTGCTTTAGCCTTTTTGCTCGTTCTCGTTAGAATCTACGTATGTGGCGTCAAGGAGACGTTGAGATGGTGGGAAATAAAATATTATGTTAAACGTGATAGTCGAGGTATTTTTCTATTTTCTGATTATTCACTTATTTATTTTTGATCAACATTTGAAGCAGCAATTATTTCATTCATTTTTGGCGAGTTGTTTAAAACGAATGTAAACAAAAATATACTAGTGGTACTCCAGCATTACATACTTCCTTGCAATATTTGTAACAGTTACACAATACTATACTACATCAAGAACCTATGAGTTGTTTCCAACAAAACATTTTTTTTTTGCCCGAGCTTCGATCTAAGTCCATTGAGTTAACTTGTCCAAAAGCTTTACTGGTACACCGCGCAGTTGCTTGGTCATAATTCTGCGACGACACCTAAAAACAAATGGTCTCCTCCATTTTTTTAACTTATATAATTTTCGAAAATCGAGAAAGATCAACGAGATGGAGATCTTTGCATTCTTTAAAGAGCCATTTCGGACGGACAAACAGGGGTAGATCGACGAACGTTTTCCTGTAACCGAATTTTTCGGTATCAAAGGTCCCCAAATCTTGGATTCTGACTATACAACGTGCTAGGGTAAATAATTTACTACATATTGGAAACAGATTTATCCACTTTTTCTGTATCAAGGCCCCACAACACCAGGTTTTCTGCCAAGAAATCACCGTTTTTTCATTACTTCGTAATCATATTACATAACTTTATCTATTCTATGTAAATTACTCCACATACAAAAAAGTAAATAGAGGTACTACAACATCTCGTACTTTGTGGAATTATTGGAAAATGTTAAGAAATACAATAATATTGTAATTTCTGCATTGGCATCATCCATCGCTTGAATAAGACCCAAAAAATTAAACGAAGCGTCTGCAGTGAATTTCTGGAAGTATTTCGAGCCACGAACATCACCTCTTACTTCTACAAAAAGACACAAATATGAATACATCTCAGCTCTTACAATATTTGCAGCACATTATACATACTACAAGGAAGAAGAACTAAAAATCATCCAATATATCGCCTTATGAATGTATATAGTATGTAACTACGGTACTTTTATGTAATTGTTCATCTTATGTATATCTGTACATACATTCTTCCCGACTTCAACACAAAGGTAGTCGTAATTTAAAAAATGGTAGGTTTCTTGCAATTTTTGATGTTGTAGTCATATTATATCACTTTTTGGAATCCTATCGATATTTCATTTTTCAAACTTTAGTTATTTTTTTCTTGGTTTGAAATTTCATATCATGGTCAAATGGGGGCTCGGCTCGAAGTATGTTTTTACCGAATGAATGTTTATTTATGTTTCTTGTGTGCATAATACGTTCATTATGCCATTTTTAGAAAAATACTTAGAAAATAGTAAATTATCGAATCCAAAATTAGCGCCCAAGGTATATTTTGCAATGCAGCCTTTGAGATACAAGCCAACTTTATGTACTGGACAGTTGTGCAAATCATACACTCAGCACATTTTCTCTATTTACATGAGTATCAAGTGTCCTACATTATAACGTATTAGCTCCTTTACTTGCTTATAGATTATAGGTCGCACCCCTGAAGATTTCTAGATTCTCGGAGTTGAAAGAATGGTAATTACCATCCTTTGGGTAATGTCAAGAAGACGCGCCGTTATCAATGTGCCTGTAGGAAAACTGTTCATTCACGACCGCGCCATTGAGGCAGAAGCGGAAGATGGGATAGTACTGCCTCTTGTTTCTGATTCAGATTCTGTACAGACTTTGGAGTCTATGGAATGTATTGATACCATCCATTGTTTTATTATATTATTTTACCAAATCAGATATTGGAATAGTAATCCTTGTAAACATCTCTTTCTTTGCTTGGCCCCATCTCCTGCAAGCAATTAGACTCCCTGCTCTGTGTGTTCTCCAAATTTGTTGCAATGGTCACTTGAAGGTTGTCATGTCATCGGACAAGCGTTATGCCAGATTATTTGTCCAGAAGTGAGTGTGAGAAAATCGTTCCGCCTTCAAATCATTGAGTGGTACTTTTTCCATTGTGTTTGATTGGTTACGTTACCAATAACGTGCAACTGTTTCTCTGCCAAAATTTGAAGTTAGGTAATGCTTTTATAAATTTCTATAATGTAAATATTATAAATTGTCTTTTGTAATTAATGCTATTTTGAGGCAAAAATCCACAGCACAGTCTCTACAACACTAGTTCCAAGTGTGTGGCCAGGTTCTATTATTTCTTTAGCCACTTCAAACCTAATAAGGGAACCTTCTGGAGAGTTCAAGCACCAGAAACTGAAGCTATACCTAATTGGCCAACAAGTACGTTGTCTTCAATGAGCATCTGTTGAGAAGAACCTCCATCGGAATTCGTTAAATTTCTCCAAATCTCCACAGGCTGGCGAAGTACGCTCCTCCCTAAGTTACAAATATCCTCCAAATCACTGCCTATGTCATCTTCATCGCTCACAACTGCATCGGCGGCAGATTGCAAAAGAAACTCAAGCTCGTTTGATTTATTTATACTTTGAGCCAGCACTTTATCTTCTTCCAACTCTTTTAATATTTTAATTATGGCTTCAGCATCTGTTGCTATGTTTTCTCTGCAAAAGTAGCAAAAGTTCCCTTTATTACCCATGGTAAGAAATTTCATACCTCGAAAATCATCATCACATGGATTAGACCTTTAGGCCTGTTCCGTCTCCAAGAGTTTCATTCGGTCATTCCATCGCAGTCGTAGATGTCCTACCTTTCTTCTGCTTTGGGGTCTGTATCCAAAATGTTGAAGAGGGATGCCCGAATTATCCATTCTATAAAGATGGTCGTACCATTGGGATCTATATGAATTTAATATTTGGCCTATATTGCAAACTTGAAGTTCTGATCGAAAGTCTTCATTTTGTGGTATTTTGTGGTAATTGGTAATGTGTTCATAGTGGTCTCAGTAACCTTATTTCTGTTGCTTCAATATTTTTTCTCTGTTGAGTTGTTATTGTCCACACCTCTGCACCATACAAGAGGACTGGAACCGCCAAAGTTCTAAAGAATTTAACAGTGTCTTTTCGTACTTTCTTCTTGCAGATATTGCTTCATTGTACAAAGTAGCTGCAAGAATTTAGAGAGTTTTTTTTGGTCTTAGGTCTTTATAATCATAGGCTATATTATATCCCAGATAATTAAAATTTGAAACTTGTTCAATTACGTTATTATTTATTTCAATCTTTGCTCGAAGAGGAAAGACTCCTTTAAAACCCATGACTTCCGTTTTGGATGTTGATCATTTTAAATTAAAATCTTAAGCTATGTTAAAAATTTTAAAGAGGGCTCTTTGTAGATGTTCTTCCGAGTCTCCTAGGATAACCTGATCATCTGCAAATAGCAATGTATTCAAGGCAAATTTTCCAATAATTTTTTTTTCAATTGGCTTTCCCATCGCCTAATCACATCATCAAAATACAAATTAAAAAGAATGGGTGACATGGGACACCTGTCTTAGGCCTTGATTTGTTGTTATTCTGTATTCATTACTTGATCCATCTCCTTTATTTACATACTACGAATGGTCCTTACTAGATGTTGTGGAATCCCTCTTCTTAGCAACCCCTTCCACTATTTTGTTCGATTAACATGATACTTTCTATGCTTTTCTATTATCTGTGAAACTAAATATGCAGGCAGACCTGCCTTTCCCAAACCCATTTTGCTATTCCCACTCAGAGCACCTCTGAAATAGGTGTTAGCCTCTGATTTATAATTTTAGCGTATATTTTGTATCCGAAATTCGAAAGTATTATCCCTCTGGAATTACAGTAATTCTTCCGATAACCTTTTTATTTATATAAGGGGACGACCACAGCAATCCTCCATTCTTCCGGGATGTCACAATATATCCATTAAATAACTTCTCCAAAACAACATATTTTGATTAAATAACTTCTGAAAGAAGTTTCCTGCTTTCTACAAAAGAAAGGAAATTAAATTTACTATTTCGAAAATTTGCAAAATTACGCTAAATTACTGATATTTTCAAATAACTGTGCAATACTTTTAAATAAATGTTTTTAGAACAGATTTCATTTAACAAAAGACTCTCTCATTGCGCTAAGTGGTTTGAGAAGAGTGTAAGAACTTACATTCTTCTCGGTCGATGAGTTAAAAACGACTCTCGATTTGGGTGAAGCGTGCTGCACGTGCGGTATTGACAGACTGACAGATAAAATTTATTGTCAGACATGTGGTTTAATGATATTGATTTGATAATAGTAATATTAAAAAAAAAAAATAATAATAAGTGATGAAAGAGAGATCACGTGTATGCTATTTTATTTTGTTGTAAACCTATTTGTAAGTGTTATTAATGTTGTGTAAGTTGTTAGCTGATAGTACTTATATTGTATGTACGATTATCTACAAAACGTTCATGTATCCATATCTCTAATTATCAAACAGGGTGCATTTCCATGTACGCTTTAAATAATTATTTAAAATATTTTTTTCTTAGTGAGGACGTTGTTCAAATTGAGGTTATACATTCATCACTTGTGCAATATCCGTGACTGAGTATATTTGTTTAGTATGGCACATTCCATTGCCAGGTAAGATTTATTGGTGGACGTGTTGGCATTCGCTCCCGAGAGTGTTGTCGAACGCATCGCCCATTCTCGGAGATCTGTATACAGTGCCAGTGAGGGAAATGGCCGCCCGAGGCCGGGGCAAGAAATATTCCTTCAGGTGAAGGTAAACCGTCTTTTTTAAGACAACCATCAAGAAACATCGATGGGAAACCGTCGGAAGAAGGAGAACACCAACCGACTCCGATAAACCGCCTTTACTGCCGGAGACACTTCTTCAACGACCAAACAGCGGCCCGGACCGCTGTCACCAGACCAACGACAACTCAATTGACATGCCAACGCTGCTCACCAATCGGACCACGACGTAATGCAAGACACCATTTGGAGATCACTACTGAAGACCCAATTTACATAAGAAGAGTGAAACTGCGGGACCATCGACTCGCCAACCAGATGATTCGGATGAGTGATGCCAGCAAACAAGACGTTCAAGATGTTCCTGTCAACCAACACCTCAAGGCTCATTCCTTTCCATTCCATCTCGCCAAAATGGCTCCCCATCACTTCAGCTACTACCCAACAACCCCAAACAAACCTGACCAAACCACCGCATCCTATGACGATACGACAAATGCTACTGACCAACACACTTCAAAGACAGCAAACAATCCACCACCAAACCCCCAACCCACTTGATCCGAAATTTGTTCCATTAACATCGACAACACAGGACTAAACAACGCTACGAAACTCCTTGCTGACCTCCACACTATGATCCCAAACGGATTTTTGCCAGAAGCGCAAAGAAGGAACTAACCCTTCTACCCAAGATACAACTGGCCCACACGACTTTCCTCCAGGCTCTTGTCGAAACTGAAATTACCCCAGCACTCAGAACAAAGTACTTCACGACTAACCTGGCTTATCACCATCACTGGACTACTGAAGAAAGACGCGACTAACTGGTAATTAAACGACTTTTACCCAACACCCCCCTAACAGATATCACGTACGAACTTAAATGCTCCAACTATCTTAAATACTAAGACGCAACCAGGATAACAGATTAACAGAACATGGGATCTATCTAACTGACGTTAACAGAAAGGACATGATACACATGAAAACTGACATCAAACACTTACTGCATCATAAAGTGACCATCCAAGACTACAGAAAATATGACAGAATTCCCAGATGCGACGAATGCTAAATGTTCATCCACACCTAGCACTGCTGCCATAGACCGAGAGTTTGCGCCCAATGCGTCGAAAATCACACTTCGGAATGCCCCAACAACTTCTCACTCGACCACCAACTGCTCACTCGACCACCCCGCCTACTCACAAAACTGTTCTGTCCTCCTTAAAGCCAAAGAAGACAGACAATTCTAGCGACACGTACAAAGACAACAGAAGACCGGACTTGAAATGAATTTCCACCACTTCGCGAACCAGCAGAGGCGACAAAACTACTACAGACGTATCCGAGCAAAATTCATTCTCTTTCCTCTTCTTAAAATTTCAACTTATCATTCACCTTCACCGACTTATAAGAACTCGTCTCTCTTCTAAAAACATTCAACCTATCTAAACTTATCTCAACAGCTTAAGAAACTATCTCCATCCTCAAAAGCTCAGACGAGTCAATGACAAAAATCATAATCATTCTGACCAAACTCTGCGACCTAGTCTCAATTCACTACCAGACATAAACTGACGAACGTCATAACTTCAAACGGCGGACTGACCCGGAAACTACAAGACATTAGACAATACTTAAAAGACTACTCCGTTGGGTTACTACTACTACTACAAGAGACGCATCTTAAACCACACCAATCATTTCCACATCCCCGACTTTATTACCTACCGTACGGACAGACTGACGCAAGGAGGGACAGCAATATGCATCTGGAAATACATTCCCCACACCCAACTCCCACCTATTACCACAACCCATATAGAAAATACTAGAATTGAAACCTGCTGATTAGCTGCTGATTAGCCTGCTGATTAGCAGGCGACATAAGTACTAATTCGACTACCTGGGGTTGTAAACACACGAATGTAAATGGACACAAACTGGATGATTATTTTAACGGACCAAACCTCATACTAACAGAACCTTTAGAACCAAAGACTCTTGTACGTGACCTACCGCATGACTTTTAGACTTCACCATTCATTCATCTAACATAACTATCAGCTCTCCGCACTTCAACTCCAAACTCAACTCTGGCCACCTTCCCGTCATCTTCACCATTGACGATCTATCCCTGAACATTAACATCACCCACGACAACATCACAACCGACTGGAAAAATTCAAATACCTCATCTCCAAAAAGATCAAAGCTCCTAATTCTCGTCAAACATCCCAAGATGTTAACCAGGCATCTCCAATTTCAACTTAAAAATCAGCCGATAATTACATAAATCATCAGCCTACATCAAAGACACCCACCTAGACTTTTTGACAACACTCTACAACATACGACACAACAAAAATTACAGAACACATTTTACGGGACCAGAACTCCAGACCACAGACGTACTTACGAATATTACAAAAAGACACTCCACGACCTACTTATAGAATACGAAAAAGAAAAAATGTAGTAATACTATTGGCGAATTGACTAGACATCCCAGGAGAATGTGGATACATCAAAGATTTAAAGATAAAGACGAACTCAATTTCTCCACTCACCCTACCGGACGGATCACTGACAACCCGCAAACTATGACTGAACTTTTTGCAGACAAACTACAAAACAGATTTACATCAACAAGCACTCCTCTTCCTTCCTCAAAAATTCTCTACTTCCTTAAAACGCCCCACCTAAATATCAACAACCCTGGACCATCACCGAAGAAGTACAAGATGAACTACACTCGTCGAAAGTAAACCGACATGACCCGAAGGAGTAAAAGCAGTAGCGTTGAAATCGCTGACGAAAAACACCTTAAACTTCCTGACCAAACTCTTCAACGCCTGCATAAAGACCAACTACTTCCCCGACATTTGGAAACACGCAAAAATTATCATGCTACTGACTAATAAGTTTATAGTTAAAGAAATAACTACCGACCAATAAGTTTACTACCAATTTTAGGACAGAACTTCGAAAGTATAATACTAAAACGAATAACTCTACTAATCGACGTACGACTTCGACCCACACAATGTGGTGTTCGGGGAGACAGATCAACAGGATTACAGACACTACGAATCTCATGCGACATAGCCACTAGTCTACAACAAAGAAGCAACACACCCGCATCACCATTTCCTTCCATCTTTCTAAACTTTTCTCGTGTGTTTGACTCTCTCAAAACCGCAACAACCTTATTTACAAAAGTACCCCTCATATTCCCAAATTTCTTGTTCCTCTTCTGAAAAACTATCAAACAGATCATTCCACATAAGTAACTTCAACATCACACCTACCATCAGACTTATTTCTGTTGGCGTTCCACAAGGATCTGTCCTTTCATCCACACTGTTTCCTCTGTATACTAACGCCCTACCAAAAGCCGTTTACGTCAACGACTGCATATACACAGACGACACCACCCTGACAAGACTACGACTACCAAATTTAATCCGTACCCTTCAGGAAACATTAGACCATATAACTAAATGGACCAAAGACGACCTAACTTTAAACCCCCACAAATGTGCAGCTATTCCACAGCTATACTATTCCACAGAAACAGAACTGACCCCAACCCACCTGAACTTACTCTGGACAACTCCTTTAGCAATTGGATCGACAACACGACTTATCTGGGAACTGCACTTGACCAAAAACTACTATGGGCCAGGCTTGAGATAAAAGTGCGCAAAACCCCACAGACAACAGTGCTCTCTCCTGTAATAACCCACCCTAAGACTACGACGAAGACAATATATTTTCGTTTCCATTTAAGAATAATTTAAAGTGTGAGAAATTCAAGCACATCTTTACCATCCGAGCACCACCTTTTACAGTTTACTAACTCTAGAAGGTGGTGATCCGAGGCATACATCTGATGACGACGTAAAACTTTTGAAAACGACATGTTTTAGAAGGCCTTGCATTATGGGCGTTTGATCTTTGTTGTGGCTTAGAGGATAAATGTTCTAAACGGAAAATATTGAACATATTCTGATGAAATATTAGAGAAGCTGACAAAGCCATGAACGTACTACTTCTCACGAAAAGTTAAAACAGATATGAGAGAGAATACACCACGTATAAATATTGGGAAGAAAATCAGTCTCTTCTGACACTTTTGATGGCGTACATTTGGGACGGGTAAACAGAACTGACATTTATACTTGTAATGAAAAGATCAAATGTTTTATATGTATAATGTTCATTTTATTCATGTTAAATATTTTCTGTTATTCCATTACTCGGCTAGCTTTAAGTGTTCTTAACCAATTTAGTTTTATTCATTCATTGTGTGTATATATATATATATATATATATATATATATATATATATTATTATTTTTCATGTTTCATGGCCGACTGGAAATACCTTGGACACGTCTGTGTTATACTGTCTTAATTTTACGATTTTGATCTTTTTCTGAATTCTGATTGATAATTATGAATTTTTAGTTGTGCAGTGGAGTTATAATTGCACGCAAGCTATTAACATAGAGATAATCAACGATTTTTCATTGAATTAATGAGCATATTTAGTTAACGAAACAAAAGAACTAGTAATGTTCCGAAAAATTAAGAATATGTGAAAACATTTATTTTTATCGAAAGTTTTTTTCTATATAAACACCGCAGGAAGAAAAACTGAACCAATGGGCTTTAGGTTCAGAACGTTTCTTTAAAAACTCCTTCTGCCTCTCTTTAAAGATCTTTGAAGTTTTGAAGCGTTATTGCTAAGGTAACGAATTTTGAGGAATGCCTTTGAAATAAATAGATTCAATGTTCCTAAACCTATAATTGACTATGTATGAATAAAATCTCAATTTTACTTATAAAGCGTATTTTAGGAAATACGGACATGATATGATGTGATCCAAACAGTTTTGGAGAAGAGAAATGTGCACACAATAGCAGAAGTATAAAAGTAGTACATATTAATTTACATATTCACTATCTTTTGCAAACCCGTTACAATTTGTATGAGAATGTGTTCCATAACATGTTATAGGATTTTTACAACGGTTACAGCGATGTATTATTCAAATCTTTGTTTCAATTTTTGGAACCGGATTTAATATAATTTGGCTATGTGTAAAGAGAAAAGATTTTTTCTCTTTCATTCCTTGGTTAGAAGTTGCGTATTAGTTCAATGAGTTTTAAAAGGAAATTGTAAATTCTGATCTTTCATTTTGATTAGACGTATGTTAAGAGCAATTGTAATTAAAATAATACTCCAAGGAAAAGCTGTGAAGGCAACTGGAAGGAGAGCTGGCTTGCTACTCTATCTGAGGACCAGGAAAAACAATCTCAGGAACAAGAAAAACCAGTTTTATCACAGCCTTAATTCTCGTACTTTATTGTTTGTTTTTTTTATTTTCAGATTGACCCACATGAGGCGGAAAAGACGCTGCTGAACACTTCTGGAAGACCATTTACTCAGATATGTAGTAATTGCAAAGGATCCTACAGAAATAATACATTTCTGAGGATAATTTTTCACTGCCGAACTTTCCCAAAATTAAAATGGGAAGTGATGAGAAAATTGAAATCTCAGTGTTTCCTTAGTGTCGGCAAGAAATTTATAGAACAGGTAATTTCCCCTACATCTCATCTGTAAATCAATATTTATTCTTGAGACTTAAAAAATTAAGGTTTTCTTAGAGAATCTTGGTACATTTGATTGATTGATTTGTGATTCCGGGAGCGTCAACTGCTAAGGTCATTACCCTACAAGCTGTGTAGAGCGCGTGTTCATCGCGGGATGGAGTAATCTTCCTCCACTGGATGTTGAGATCCAGCGCCGACCTATTTCGGCTTGCAGGGATTTTCTCCACCCATATCTCACCAGCATGGCACCACCCCATCCGGGACAAGCTCTAATATCACAGGCCAACCAATTGTGGTAATGCAATGAATGCATGTGAGTGTAAGTGTGTGTAAGGAACGAGGATAGGACATTGCGGAAGAAGGGAAGATTGCGCAGCGTCCGTGGTCCGTTTGTTCCAGTACTGCTAAGGCATTCGTCCAGTCTTGTACGAAAAAAAAACACGGAAACTACCGACCAAAGTGATGACTGCTAAAATTCTCCTCCAGACAGCAGTTGAATTCGACCCAACTGATTAGCTAGACTCGAAAATCCTATCATTGTGCTGACTCAAACTCTAGGACCCCACCGGGAGCGGTGGCTCAGTGCATGAACTGATGACATTACTGCGCCTCTGACCGGGAGATCCTAGGGTCGAGTGCTGACGGTGGAAGAATTTTCGACACTAGCTTTTCAGTCGCTGGAGGAGAATTCTAGCGGCCGGCTGCTCTGGTCGGTTGTTTTCCGTGGTTTCTCGCATCAATACCACGCGAATGCCGGAGAAGTACTCTAAAAAATAGGCCACAGACCTCACGCGATCTTTCCTTTCTCTTCCTTATCCTATCCTCACCCCTTACACACACACTTACATGCACTACACTACCACATTGCCGGAAGACCGATCGGGGACTTAGAACTTGTCCCTGTTGGGGTGGTACCTCGTTGGTGGGAGATACCTGTTTGGGGAAAACCGACGGTCGGGGAACCTGACGTCGATGAAAAACACGCACTACTATAACAGGGCCTGTACTGTATTTACAGGACAGGACTGGAGGGGACGGTACTACACTTCCTGACCTCAGTAGTTGACGCGACCGGAATCACTAACAATCAATCAATCAATCTAGGACCTCCCGATCAGAAGAACTGCAGTGACAGCAGTTGATGCTCTAAGCCACCCTTGCCGGTGGACACGTTTGGTCAAGAAACACTATTTACAGTGATGAATTTGAAGTGATATGCTTTGAAGAGTGTGGGAAAAATAAAACTTCGAAAAGAAGAAGCCATTCCGGAAACTTACTTTCGATGTACTGGGAGTGTTATGTGTTATAATGCTGAAGCTAAAATCGACAGTTTTTAATAAACGAAAAAAACACTTATTATTGGGCTCTGGTAACAAAAAAGTGAATAGATCTTGTTCCTATATAATAAATTATTTTCTCTAACTGGTTGTGTAGTCACAATTCACATTTTGTGGCTACTTGGTAACGAAAACTCGATCTTTCCGCCTCACTGAAAAAAACTAGTGCCTGAATTATTCGCAGAATTTTTGCCAATTAGTATTTTCCGGACGATCTATACCGACAGGAAGTTCGGCGAGGTTGAAAATAATTTATTCAAATTTTGGGATTACTTTACATTGAAAAATCCGGGATATTTTTACATTTTTCTAAAAAAGACCGCGATTTTACTTACTAGTGTATGTACGTATGTACGAAATGTATGTGGAGTGACATACGTAGTATAGAGCAAGTTATACGTAATGCAGAAAATCTATTTCGAGATTTCTACGGAAATTGACATTTTGAGGTTCCCTGGAAACGACAACAGTGTTTGTTTTAAACGTCCGCCGCCAGTCTTTGACAATTTAACAGTTGAGGAAATGAATTTAGTGTATTACTAAGTAAATGAGGGGCTTAATTGAGAATAGTAGGTTATATATTACGTAGGTATGAAAAAGTGTTATATTGTGAAGTGAGGTGTCGTGCAGTGCAGAGCAGAGAAATAATGAAGTGATTTAAAGGTTATAATGAAGTGAAGTGCAAGTGCAGTGCCAATGCAGTCTGACCTTAATTGTGAAAATATTCAGTACAAAGTTATATTATAGAAGTTTCTGTTTCTCAATGTAACGTAGTGTTTTATGAATAAGCATTTATATTATTATTATTATTATTATTATTATTATTATTATTATTATTACCATTATTATTATTATGTACCGTGTCTTAGTTATGTTAACTTATTTATGTAAGTAGCTGCCCCCGATTTATTCCCGATTGCAGCTTGAATTAATTTCTCTTAATAAGGACACGGTACCTACCCGAAGGTCGCTCCCTAAACAAGAAGAGTCGCTGAGGGCAACTCAGCGGCAACAGATTCGATTGCCCTCCTCATTTCCCGTTCCACCCTGCCTTGCCCAGGCCCGTCAGGCGAGTCGCCCCATCGTACTAGGAATGCAAACTTCGCCAAGGAAACATGTATGCTCAAAATTAAACACGGATGTTAATAAAACATCGACCCAACACCATCGATGTTATTAAATATCGATTATGTTAAAACTGAATAACTGACCATTGAAGTTCTCGAGTGTGTGTGTGTGTGTGTGTGTGTGTGTGTGTGTGTGTGTGTGTGAGTGGAGGGAGGATTTAATTTCAAAGTGATCTCATTTATTTTTACTTGAGATTTATCTGAAGAGTAACAATTCATTAGAATAATTGACAAAACTTTGATTGTGTGATTCGATAATTAAAAAATAATACCATCTTCTTTATTGACGAAAAATCGATTTTATTTCTTTTTCACCCTTTGTTACTTTGATGTGATTCATATTTAATTTATGGATTGCTGGAAATTTATAGAATAATGGTTTGATGATCCATGTTTCATTTAAAAACTAACAACCACATAAAAACATCGAACCCACAACATCGATGTTAAAAAAACATCGACTTCATAATATTTTTTTAAATACATGGATGATTTTATAAAAATATGGATGTTTTGAAAACATCGCTATAAATGTCGCATCCCTACTCCCCACGTTTCTTTAGTCATATATTCCTTGATAAAGGGAACAGACGAATTTTTGTGCATTTTCGGCACACTTTCAGTACCATTTTGAACTTCGATTACTCAAATCAACACCACCTAGATTTATGTAGGTACAGGTTCTCAAATCTGTGCCATTGAAATGAATCTGACCGCTTGTAGCAGAAATTTTTATGCACTTTCAGAGACGACAGATCCATTTTGATAGATTCCTCACCGTTGTTGAAATTTCGCAAAAGGCTGAGAGTGGGCTATTTAATTCTTTTTTAGGCAGTGGGAAAGGATGGGATATTGTTTGTTTACAAAATCTAATACGAACTAAATTTCTTTACCGTCGGAATAAAACTAGAATTGTTTAAACAGACAGTGAAACATGGTTATATATTAAAAATAGTGACCTAAAATGTAACAAATTATTCCCCAGAAAATACTTATCTTTTAGTGACAGCCAGCTTGAAATCGATTTAGAGTTTCTGAGATTAGTCCGGGCAAACAGAGATTAAAATTGTGAGAATGGGTTTTCGTATGAGGATCGTTCATGGCAATAACATGTCCATGAAATCAGATTTTTTAGAAACAGCGGAAAACATTGTTGACAAGTTACTGCCTTTTCAAACAATGTAATGTGCTGTACTGCTTTCCAGCATTGTTACAATGATCTACGTATACAGCTAACAAATCAATTATTTACAATTATGACGATATTGCAGGTTGAAAAGTGTACATGTTTGCTTTTGCTTGGAAAATTTGGACATCTTTAGTTTTGTGGAAAGCACCTGCGTATATGTTTGCTTTTGCATGAAATAGGGCTACTAGTATTATCACATTTATTTGGGATAAATTATTTTAACGCAGTTGGAATGCAAATATTTTATTGTTCCTAACAGACAAAACTACTACAACAATTCCTGTTGCCAATGTAACCATTTTTTACATCTAAAGAAATTGCAAAGAACTAAAAAGAAATTAAAATATTTGTGTCACAGCTATGATCATCTTCTGAACAATCACAATTATCTCTCAGTTTGACTATCCATTACAGTTTGATTTTCAGCTATTGATCTATCAAGAACATAGGAATTTCTGATCTGGGGCATCTGGAGAATTCTCTCAATTTATCTCCTAAAAGTTCAGTCAATAGACCTGCTACATTAAATCTCTTTGCCAGTGGCATACCCCTTTCAAGCAACACCTGAAGGCTACCATATTTTTTAATGAAAAAATAAACAAACACGTTTACAAAGGGCCAAAGTAGGAAGTTCATCAAATGTGAAATTGCTATGGTAGAACTTTGAATGTATGAATCTTCCTCCCTTTATTGTTTTCTGAATAATGATTCGCTTCACATTTCTAATGTTCTCTGCATTCTTGCACATTCTACTCAAAGTTTTGTGTTCTTTAGATACCAATCTAATAAATAAAATAGGAAAACTTCAGAGACTGAAATATACCACGCGGCATGAGCCGTCACGTGATCGTGAATTTTGACACCTTATTGGTTATACTTGGGTTTTCGTAACGTGGCGGATGACAATAGGTCATTTTTTCACCTCATGCCTTATAAAATGAATCTTTATAACAGTGATAAGCATACGTTTGAGGCCATGAGCGCTATTGAGAAGGACGTTTGCGCATTAATTTAAAATATTCATTTTATAAGGCGGGAGGTGTAAAAATGATCTAATGTCATCCGCCACGTTACGAAAACCCAAATACACGGACATGTTCTTTATTGCTTATAATAATGCTGTGGACATATTAGATTTTGCCTTAACCTCGTATGTTCACAAGTAAAATTATTAGGGATATATTTGCTTTTGCTCCTCCACATCAGGACAAACAAAATACAGCTCATGGTCTGCAATGCTTACTCTTTTTTTACGATGGACATGTTGGTTTTTGCATGGATTCTCCTCATATTACGTAACATAATATTTATTTTAACATAAGCGTGTAAAACATATCGTATAAAAATGCAATATATTTTTAAATTACAGATACTTCAATTTTATTAATGTAGAATAATGTAATTTATTTTTTGAATATTTAATTATATAGAATATTTTATTACATTGCACTTAAATTTATACATGCATTTTTTTAAAAGTGCGTAAAAATTATTGATTATCCTTCAACTTTTAAATTATTTAACAAAATAGCATGTTCGACATGTGACTTTTTCTAATTAATAAACTCAACATAGTTAATTCGTTGAACATATTTAATGTGTTTTTTTCAGTGATTGTTTTTCTTTAAGGTCTCTGAAGTTTCATTGTTAAGCATACTTTCTCTGTTAACTCGTTTCTTGTATTGATCTCAGACAGAGACACCTAACTAATCAATACAATCTAGGAACGCAGCATACTAAGGTAAGATGGTGTCGAATAGGAGTACGAGTAGTTCAAAAACATAATTTAAATTGATAATGAATCTTGTACAATTCCGTACAAATATTTTAATGCAGCGGTGTTTGGGGAATGTAGTTTCCAAGGAAAAGTATAACATATTATAACCAAAATGATTTAAATCCGATGTTTTGAAAACAATTTGACTGTATCTATTGAATTACGAAGTTTTTTTTGTTTAATACAATTATCTCATACTTCTTTACTAAACTTACTATGCTAACGTAGTATGTACTCTGATCAACTCACAGAGGCGAAAATGTGTTGAGCCTAATCAGTTCTAATACTAGTAGAATATGAGTTTCAATGGAGAACACATTTTTAAAATTAAGGTTTTAGATAATTTATTATAATTGAGAATGTTCGAGCTTCTGCATTACAACAATCGTCTACTACAATAGTTTACTGTTGTCTTGAAAAGATCTTCTATCCCATCAGTATAATCAAAGGTTAGTAACATTTGTTTTTCTTTGTGTTTATTGTGTGTTTACTTATTGTACTGTATTTTATTGTATATTATCTTTTAACTTTTAGCTTTTAATTCATAATGCGACCTACGAAAGAATTTAAGTCTCACAGTCGTGAGCAAATTCTATATATAATGTTTTAACGTAATTCGTTATCACAAGATTTAGTTAACTTCTATTGTTGGTTTTATTTTCTCTGCCAGCAATTAATAAATTCATTGACATTTTAAGACTAAAGGCATAAAATTTCATTTCGTGCCTTAACAAGTACAACAATGCTTATTTTCTATGTCACTTAACAGATCCATGATAATGTGGTCGTTTCTTCTCTAAATTGACGCTATCACAATCATGAATCAAAATAAAAGAATTTAAAAAGTCATCCATCAAGATAATTCATTGCCAATAGCCATACAGTTACGTTCCATTTGAGTTTGTGAAAATGTCAGCAGAACAATGGAATAGACTATACAATTGGATTGAATAACTTTATGAGACAATTTGCACACCGAAAATGAGCAGTACAGACAACTACCATATTTTTTGAACTAACGTAACTAATTAATAATTATAATTTTTGTTAGCGTTGACCTAAAATGTGATTAAAAGAGAACAAAAAGTTGTCGATAAATGTTCAGTAATGTATTTTCGGCGAAACTGTTGCTAGAACGTTTAGTGAGTTACGGAGCTTTGCCTCTACTTCCTGTTTCTGAACGATGCGGCGCGGCGGTGGCGCCTGGATTGAGGATGCTACAAAATTGTTTAGTGATATTAAAAATTCGATTGACAGCTTCTGACATTTGAGTTATGAAGGAGTTCTCCATTATTTAGTGGGAAGCGTCAACTTTTGGCGACAAAACAAAAGTTACACATATGACTACTCCGTGACTCATTGATACGTGAAATTTACACCTCGCATCATGTATTTTCCTGATGTTTTCCGCGGTTCGTATTAATTGCGTTTTGAAATTTTTTTTTTTGTGTTTCTTTTACTTTCTCGGAACGGAGTAAAAAGTTATTTAATTCTGCGCGAAAAGGGATATTTTCGGTAGGAAAAATTCGTATTACAGGGCCCTGGTAAGGAAAAAGTAGATAAATCCAGTTGCTAAATGTTGAAAGAAAACCTCTATTACGTGGCGTAGTCAAAATTCATGTTTTGTAGGTCTTTAAAACCGAAAAATCGAATGTCGAAAGAACGTCCGTCTGTGAACAAAGCTAAGGACTAAACCGATTTTAAGCAGATTTTTTCCAAAATTGATATTCCCCAAACAATTTGGCTAATGTCGCGGATCCTTCAATTTGAAATCGATATATCAATTTTGGGGGGTACTTTACTTCAAGCTCCTGAGACATTTTCCAAATTTTCAAAATAATTGCTCTATTGTTTTTTATTAAATTTAATTGTTGGATAGTGTGAAGGACGTGTTGGATAGTGCAGGTCTCATGTTCATTAAGAACCCGGACTTTTCGAAAATTGCAAAAGTTAAGAATTTTTTCGGAGTCTTCCTACAGCCAAAATATTAAAAAATTTTTTTTTTCACTTAATAAAAGCTATTTCTTAAAGATAGTTTATTAAATAAGGTCGTAGGCAGTTTTTCGGAAATTTGAGTTATTTTCGTGTCAGTGTGCATGAAAATAGGAGAGAGAAAGTACATGCTGTTTTAACACCACGAGTTCTGTTAGTCTTGACATCTGCGTTATTGTTGTGGAAATTACAAGGAACGATATGATTATAATATGATTATTGTCGGAGACAGAAGGGGATTAATGGCGATTCATAATTGTTATGATTATAAGTAAATATATGATCCTCTTTCTTTTCGTTGGCTTAATGACAATTTTCATGATAGCGCTAAGGGTTAAAAAAGTTTTAAGTTTTTCAACGATAATAATTTTATGAACCTGATGATACTACAGAGATATTGTCGAAACGTGAAGAAATGAATAAAAATAATGTGAACAATTTTTCCTTCTACGTGATCAATTGAATTTGTCATTAAGCCAAAGAAAAGAAAAGTGACCATATATTTACTTGTGATCAAAACATAAGGTTGGCCAGTAATAAAAAGTAGAATTGTTATAATTGTTCCTGATGTTCTAAACAACGCGGAAGACACTGGTCTTTCACTAGCATCGACAGTATTATCGAAACCGTAAAACGTTCGTGTTACATATTGCTGTATTATTGTACAGAAACGCAAAGTCTAATTTTTTGTGAATGAAAATTTTCTATTTTCGTATGTTTCTTTGCTTCGAAAGGGAATATTTACTCTGTATATTTAGGGAGTGAGGTTACTGTTTTCCTTGATATTTCAGACCCGGAGCATTATTTCTTGAAGTGTATTGGTCTGGAAAGTTTCATCTGTCCTGCAAATCTATTTTTTTTGTAATGAAGGGACTCTTCGATGGTATTATTATTATTATTATTATTATTATTATTATTGTTATTGTTATTAATAATAATAATAATATCATTTTTAATATTATTATTACTACCGAAACAATTTGATGACCACTAATGTCAGTCAGAACAAAACAAAAAGATGATACAATGATGTATCTTGGTGATGTTCTTGAAGAATTCTTATTGCATAATACACTCACAAAAGCACCAGTATGCAAAGAAATCGCTAGAAATCTCAAGAAAATTCGCGCGTTAACTTGACAGTTGACCCGATTAATTGCAAGAGTAAGGCGTTACTGTCAATATCAAACAGCCTCTGTAGCAGTTTTTTATGCTATGTGATAACCCAAGTAATGTATTAATGCGTCATTTTGCCAGTATGAAGAGCTTTCATCCACCTGTTGCTGTGTCTTCTGGAATGTGCGTGTTATTTATCAAGCAGTATTAAAAGAAAATATCGAATTAGTTGTACAATTCTTTAATAGTATACTTAGTTTATTTAAAAAGGGGGTGGACTCTAAACATCGTAATGAGTAATATATTTGTTATAACCGAGCATGACTGACAGAGCAGACCACCAGCTTGGCGAGCCCCGTGCTGGGAGTGCAAGTCAACCCCGCGTCTCATTTCAGGATTGCCAGATGAGTTGCGAGCTCTTTCATGATAAATTGCACTTTGACTTTAAAAATATGAAGGATTTGTTTAAAACAAAGTATCTAAATATTCATGACAAATTCAACCCGCAACACTCGGTTAGTTGTATCGTTAAATAACTCCTTAAAAAAGCGTTCTAGGATCCGAAAAACTTACGATTTTGAGCCCGAATGCTTTAAACAAATATTCCCCACATCATAACTTTCAGGTTGAAATATTCGTAGACATTCTATTAAATTTTTGCCGGTTTGGTGTTTATCGATACTACCAATACCACCTAAACATGGAGAAATACAGAATTTTTTTCTTTCATAACTATATTTCAGTCCCTGGTGTTGGTGGCCATCTTTGTGACGTCACATTTAAGAGGCATTCTTCCAACTTATATTTACGCTGTCTATGTAAACCGTGTTTGCGCAGACTGCCGAGGTATATTTGGATTATTATTTACTCAAGATTTTCTCTCGTAGCAATAACAAGAAATACTATTAATAGTTGCTTGATACTATAAAGATTGTTTCTTAAGCGTGTAGTGCAACCATTTATTTAACGTTTTGCCATGGTCTACAAGTACTATGTAGTACATAATTGTAGGGGGAACTACAATGGAAACATGTTCCCATGTTTGTGTTTCACGATACCCTTAGGAAAAATTACGGTGGGGTTTTAGCATGTGAGAGTTCTCGCACGGGTATTCTAATTTTAATTAATTCAGTGACAGAGACAGATGATAGCATTTTGCGTTGTTTGTCAAAAGTTTGTCGTATGAATAGGTTTGTCTTGTTCGCAATAAAAGGGCTACATTGTTGTCACTCAGAGATAGCAATTCTCATGCCAATCGCTTCTTACCCAGTTACATCATAGCTAAAGCCAACTACAGATATACCGCCTATGGGCCCGGGCTGGGCGGTCGTAACTAGGTGCCTTTTATTAGGGTCACTCATTCTCCAGGGGTTTTCCCCATTTCCGTAATACATAATAGAGAGTATGTGTTTGAACACCTTGGAATAACAGACAAGTTTGCCTAGTCCTAAAATTAAGAAAGTACAAAAATTAAAATTTTTTAGAAGTTTTCAGAAATATTACATGTTTACGTACGGTTTTACAAATTATTTGTTTGTTCTTGTGTAATATATACCACAAAAAAGTTTTAATACGCGGTTACCTGAATTGTTTAACTAAGTTCGGAAGTTTGAAGAGCAATTAAATTATTGTTTGCGAAATTAATTAGCAGTTAGGTTGGTTGATAGTGATTGCGATCGCGTCAACTTCTGAGGTTATTAGTTCCGTAAGTGTGGGGCATGCTTTTTTCTCAGGAGGTGGCGGTGATCATCCCCCGCTGGATGGCGACATCCGGCGCCGACCTACCGTCGGTTAGCGAAGTTTCCCCTCAACCAGGTATATCCCACGAACGAGGCCCCGCCTCAGCCGGGACAAGCTCTAAGCTTCCGACCGGTCTCCCGGTATGTGTGGCAGTGTAGAGCATTTAAGTCTAAATGTGCGTAAGGGGTGAGGATAGGACAAGGAAAACGAAGGAAAGATCGCGGGCGCTCCGTGTACCGTTTATTGGGTATTGCCCTAGCATTCGCCTGGTGTTGATCGGTGAAATCACGGAAAACTACGGAGCAGAGCACCCGTTTTCTAGTATTCTCCTCCCGACATCCACTGAATTCGGCCTAGCTGACAAGCTAGTCGAAAATCTTGCCCCTGTCCGGATTCGAACCTAGGACCTCCCGGTCAGAGACATCAGACTCGGTATCAGACACTGAGCCACCTCTCCTGGTAATTAGCAATTAAATTGTCCTTAGTGGTAACATGCGTTTTTGTGGTAACCGATTGTGATGGTTCCAGCTGAATATTCAGCCAGCTCGCCATTAATTTCTCGGACGTGTGAAGGAAAAAAAAAAAAAAACCGTAAATAATTAGCAATTAAATATTTATAAATGGTGGCAAATATGTTTTTGTGGTAACTGATTGCTGTAGTGCCAGGAGCAGAGAAGTCCAAACTCACATTTGCATGCCTTACCATGCGTTACCATTCCTCCCGCACACATATCCTTTATATGTTAATTGGGGCTTTGCTTCCTTCTTCCGGCATGTCACTACACTCGTGGCTACCCGTGAGCTTGGTTATTTACTGGTCGCCTTGACAATCTGTATTTCTTTTTTTACATTTATTTTATTGCCTGTTCAATTCTCTCAAACAACTGGGCAAGATGCCAGCGATTTGTTGTCAGGTAAATTATTTACCTTTTTTAAAATTATAATTGAATGAATACATAGTTCAAAAATGGTAATGGAAAAGAGTATAAGATAGTAAATATTTGCAATTGAAAGGTTGTGTTTAAAATTTGTAAAAGGAAAATCATGGTGGGTGAAAAATATATTAGGGGGTTCTGAACGAATACGGAGAGTTTCGTATTGTTGGCCTAAATTGAAGTTTTTTGAAGCAGAAGCAGAAGGTAATAAGTTATAAAACTTAGTCGATTGTGTTATTGTATATGTTTGAATAGGTTCCATTTGTAATTCTCGGTGAATTTGTTATTTGATATAAACCTTGGAATAATTTTCTTAAAAATTTATTTTGCTGGATTTGTAATTTATTCATGTGTTGAAGATGTATTGCGCTATATAGGATATGCGTAAGTAAGAGATGACCTCATAATCATTTGATATATTAATATACCACATTTTATTCGCAATTTTGAATTTATATATATTAAAGGTTGGAGATTTTGTGATAAATTTTGTCAACAATATTTGAGATGACAGATTTCCGAGTCAAACATTTGGTAAATCCCGAGTTTAGAGTGGCATGGTTCCTTTGATTTACTGATTCGGTTCATTCGAAGAGAATCGAGTCCATGAACTGAATCCTTGTTTAAACGTAATAGTCGCGTTTAGTAGAGTTCATGATGTTACCACAATAAATATAATTATTTAAAATAAAATCTATTTCACAAACTCATGCAACTTAAATTTTTTTTCTCGGGAGGGAAGCCCCCCCCCCTTTTAATAATTAAAATTAAATCGTCATAATAAAAATATCTCACATTTCGTCTTCACACTCTTCTTCACAGTTCTTTCATCACGTTTTTTGGTCACACTTTTTAACACTTCATAATAAACACTATTAATTTAGATTATTTTTATTTATGAAAAAACATCCTTTTTACGAAATTAAGCTTAATTTTTTAATAAAAATAAATAACTTACCTCTGAAATTATATTATAATTTTTTTTATTTTTTCGCAAAACTTTTCGAATTTGTTGGTTTTAGAATTCCGTCTCCAGATACACCCAGCTAAATAGTAACGAAAATTACTTTCCACTTTGTGACGTGTAGTTGCGCGCTTAATCGCACTCCGTCTCCTCAATAGCATTTGAATGTTCCCCAGTTTCAGGATTTTTGAACGTAATAGAGTAATTAACTCTTAGATGGGTAAAACATTCATTTGTAAGACAATCATAAGCCGTCCAGCAATCCGAGATCACAATAGATTTTGGCTTGATGTAATTCTTGATGATGTCCTTGCTACGATATTCAACGACCTTGAAAAAGGACCGAGAGGAACTCGTTTCAACACCGCCAAACACTTATTTCCCTTCCACTCTTTTGCCCCTATTATACTTCCTTTTACCAAACATACACTCATCGATTTCAACCTCAACACCCTCTACACCCAGTGATTGATTTTCATTTTCAATCACTTCAAAACGTAACTCTCGGCAAGAACTCATCCAATCAGTAATCGTACTCTCACATACACCAGCATCCAAACATACGTGTTCAACCTTTGCTTCCATCACCCACATGTATGTAATGAGAAGCACCTTCCATATCTCCACGTGACTCGTCTCAAACCAAGAATCCTTTGGCACATTTTCACACTATGACCATTTTCACCTCTCACTCTACAAATACACTCATATCATTCTATCATGTCCTTTCTTTCAGTAAATTTCATATCTCACTTGCATACATTACATACTCGTCGAGACGCTAGCAAACCCACTTTCTGACACTACTGGATCACATTCAAAGTTCCCTCTGGACGCAAATCATAAATAAAACCAGTATTCATATTTTCCATCTTAGTAAACACACAAACCTATTTGAAGAAGACTTGTAATACGAAAAAAACCACAATTCCACGCCAACAAATTATCAACTGACTTCTTGTCATTTAACTTGGAACATAAATAATTCAGTTGGTATAGTAACAACTAAATATGTTAATAGAAGGTTGTTTAATTACTAACCCATTACTATATTTATATTTCAGTTCATGCAGCAATCTAACTCACATTTTAACAATAGTTTTTTAAGTATTGAGAAGTGTTATTTTAAGTGTGAATCGATATTTTAAATGTTTCGCGATGAGGATGAAATGATTCGTAATTGCAAAATGTATAGCTTTATATGGCTTTGACCTGCAGTAATATTTTATACATTTATGTTTTGGCGTAAGAAAATTAATCATTGCCAACAAAATTATTCTCGATCACTCAACCAGTCATTCAAGTGAACCGCGCCACTATAAACATAGGAATCGCGAGAAGTAAGAATCATAAATGGAACCAAAGGAACCGTGCCACCATAAGCCCGGGACCAACCCAAATACTTATCAAGGGATAAGCCTAAATAATTAACAGCAATATAGCTATATAACCAAGAAATATCAAAATTATTAATTTGTAGGGCAGGAGGATTAGCAAGGTCTGCATTGTATGAAAATGTTTGCTTGTGTTTTCAGAGTATTAATTTTGATTCTCCAATTTTGAGACCATTTTATGTACTTTTGAATAGCATTTTGAAGTATGTTACGTGCAATTTTTATATTATAATGGGATAAAAATAATGCAGTGTCATTAGCAAAAAGAGCTTTGGAGACGAAGGGTAAAGTAGGAATTCCAGACATGTAGATGTTTACCATGAGCAGTACCAGAAGAGTAGTGGGTAAAGAGTTGAACCTTGTGGAGTTCCTGAATAAATTTGACGTAAAGTGGAAAGAGAAGAGTTAATTTTAAATGCAAACCGGCGATTTAATAGGAAACTGAATAATTTTTAATAAAAATTAAGGAATACCAATATCATGATGTTTAAATAGTAGACCGTTATGCCGTACTTTGTCGAACGCTTGAGCTTCGTCTAAAAATAATGCAGTAGTTTAAGAGTGAAAGGATAGTGCAATATTTTCAGTTATGCATAATAATTGATGTGTAATTGAATAATTTGTTCGGAATCCAAATTGATAGGAATAATTTGAATGGAATAAACATAGTTTGTTAAACGTGATAATAATTTGTTCAAATTGTTTCAAAAGAGAAAATAATAAACTAATTGGCCGATAATTATTTGGATGGTAGATATCTTTACCTACTATAGGTCTGGGAAGAACACAAGCAATTTTCCAAGCTTGAGGAAAGTATGAAATTCTGAACATGAAATTAAATATATTTGTCAGTTTAGCTACAGCTAAAATGTTTAGTTATTTCAATATTTTATTAGTTATTTCATCTGTGCATGATGATTTTTTAATTTTTAGATTTTTAGTAATATTTAGTACTTTGTGTGGGGAAATATAGTGGATGTTAGAAGGAACAGTATGATGTAGAGTAGAAAGGAATGATTGTATGTTATTACTGAAATTTGATGGATTATAGGATTTGGAATAAAAGAAGGTTCAAAATGATCAGCAAAGATATTTGTTTTTTGAGAATCGTAATAAGCTGTCGAATTGTTATCAGTTAATATAGGAGTAGGAGTAAATATTTTAGTAATTTTTTTAATTGTAGACCACCTAGGGTGGCTATTGGGATGTTTTGACTGATGTAATTTTGGTACTTTTCATATTTATATTTATCGATTTGTATTTTTATGTTTCTTGTTAATTATGTTTTAATATCAGGTCTGTTGACAGTATCGCGTAAATTGAATTAGGTTTAATACATTCTTTAGAAGTTGAGATCGGGAATGAATATACGGTTTAAAATAAGTAGTGGAGTATTTATACGAAATATGTAAATATGAATTCAATTTTAAATTAATCAGGGGTTTTTATTTTTTGGTTTTTTAATTTGTATGCTGATTGTGGTTCATATTAGGAGTAGTTTGCAGTAAAGAGTTAAAAGTTATTTTAATGGGAAAGTGATCAGAATCTACTTCTTAAATAGGAGATTAATATATTGGGAAATTAACATTATTAGTGAAATATCTAATATATCAGGAATAACATTAGAATGAGAAGAATAGTAATTGGGAGAAAATGGTGCATGTATATCTAAATTATATTGAGATACATACTGTTGGAGACGGATATCTTGGAGGTTCGTAGAATTACAACCCTATGATATATTTTTTTAATCAAAATCACCTAAAACCAAAGTGTGATCATTGAGGAAAATTGTAAATTATAATAGGGAAGATTTTATTTGGAGATTTATATAGAGAATAAATCAATCAAGCTGTATTATTTACATCGATTTTTAGTGCTACGCATTCTAGATTATGAGAAATTGGAAAGTATGTCTGTTGAGGATATATATATATAATTTTTAATTAATATTGCCACGCCACCTGAGGCATATGTAGAAATACGACATGTTCTATAAATTTTGTATCTGGGGATGATAAACTTTTCACCTATGTGTGTCTAATGCAAGAAATGTCAATATTTTGAGTGATTAAAAAATGCTGTAATATGTTTTTCTGGCGTTTCAGATCATCTGAATTCCAGTAATTAAGGGTATGTCTTTGAAATTATTTACCATGAAGGAGTTGAGGGAGAAGAGAATGTATTAATATATGAATATGAGGGATTAAAGAAGTGAGTATTTGATTCACTATGTTAATAATAAAAGAATTATAATCAGATATGTGTAAAAATTGTTTAGTTATATTTGAATAAGTTATAGTGATATTGTTATTATTGGGTGTTTGAGAAAGTGTTGTGTTAGTGTTTGTGGAAATGGTGGATGTTGGTTTGGTAATGGAAGACATTCCATGTTATTTATTATAGGAGGAGTATTTGTATTTGATTTATTAATTTGTTCATTAAAGGAATGAAAAGAATATGGTTTAATATAACGTTTAAATATTTTAAAATGTCTATTGTTCGAAGTGTGATTTCCGTGACAGCACAGAAAGATGCTATATTTTTAGAAAGAGGAAATTCTGAATAATGATGGTAGCCTGGGCAACGAACGCATCTTGGGGATAAACGACATACTTAAGTATGCCCAAGTTGCTGAAATTTTTACGTGGAATTTGTGTTACATTAGGAGATTTATTTTGTACCCTGACAATACTATACAAAAACCTTTTTAATTTAAATATTTGTGTATATTCTTGATTTTTTATAATTAAAAAATTTCAATTTGAATAAATTTTTCATATTCTTTTTTTCTGTAAAATCATTTTAAATATGTGTTTGGAAAAAGGAAAAATTAAAAATGACTTTCCGGGTTTGAGTCGAATTTTCTAACGTAGATAATATTGAATATTTATTAGAGAAAAAAGAATTGAATGTCTGAGAGATGTTGAACATTGGGAGTTGGTCACTTGTCTTGGTCACAATGAAGTGTAATTTCTTCCCATTTTCTGGAGTCTGATTTATGTTGTGATGAAAAGTTTGAATTTTTATCTTCTAAAGTAAGTGTGGCTTGTGTTTAAGTAGAATTAGAAGATTCAAGAATACTGTTACTTTGCTTTAAATTAAATTGAGAGTCACTAACTGCATTATGGTCAACATTGAATAACAGTAACTTTGTAGGATCTTGAATATTGGAAGATGATAGATCAGTTGTAATACCTTGTTGCAGATGCTGTTGAGATAGATATTGGGAAACTTCAATAGTACTTTTGAATACTGAAGAATATTGATTGTGATTTAAAGAAAAATCTTGAAATGTTGCACGACTTTCTTCTCATGACTATGAGTATGAAAGGAAAGTAGGTACTCAACCGGTTGAGTATATTCTCATTTTGAAAAAAAAAGGCACCTGACCTGGCAGTTATTTATTAAAATATGGCACATATCCTACAAATATTCGCATGTACGCATGCATTCGTTCATATGCTGTTTGCCGCAAAACTCGCTTGCTTACGGAGAAAATATTTATGCCACCGCCAAGGAGTTTCGATAAAGCACCGAGCTCTATGCTAATAGCGTCGAGATATGCGTAAATGTCTTCCGCGCGGGAGGTCTTGCGCTTCACATCCGACTTCCAATGAGCTTTATACCCAAGTTTGCGGAAATTTTAAATGCCGACAGTTTCCAAAATTATCACCTCTTTACAAGTCGTTTAAACATGTTTATGAAGCATTTCTTTTAAATATTGCATCTTGAACACATTTATCCTCTTATTTCTGGTTGGTTACCGTCAAAAATTATTATTTTGTGCCACTTTCAAAATGTTTCCCAACACTTCTCGCTCTCTTTGCAACATGGTGGCCTCCGTCAGGTCTGGCTTTTCAAACGAAGAGCCCGTGGTGTGGTCTCGTGGTTCTTGTCGCGAACTGGTGTTGCGCAGAACGAACAAAAATCGGTGCGCCTGAGTACTCACCAATGTCTTTCCACTATGCTCCGGCGCATGGTGGAAATACATGGCTGAGTTCCTCCGGTACACCGATTTTAGCTGGCTCTGCGCATCACCAGTTTGCGTCACGAACTACGTGACCATAGCACGGGCACTTCGTTTGAAAAGCCAGACCAGACGCTGGCGGCTATGTTGTATGGAGAGCGCGAAGTGTTAAGAAACATTTTGAATGTGGTGCAACGTGACAAGTTTCAACGGCCAACAACCAAAACTTAACACGAAATGTGTACAGGATGAAATATTTAAAAGAAATACTTCATAAATCTGTTTCAATGTCTTGTAACGAGGTGATAATTTTGGAATCTGGCTGCATTTAAAATTTCCACTAATATTGTGACGCAAACTGGTGTCTGAAGTCGGATATGATGCGCAAGAGCCCCCACTGCTTCCACGCCATGTGCCACGCGATTCGCCACACTCGGTCCAATTGTTGATCGGAAGAGTGCATGCTAACGTCTTAAAATTATCCCCCGTTCTTAACCTATATTATAGCCTGGCGATGGCTGTTCGCACGGTGCTGTGCTCTGCTAGCCGCGTTGTAAAGCAGTTTGAATATATTACTCGTAGAAATATTGTTTTATTCTCTCTAAAACTATGTTTGCGTGTTTTCGGAGGAAACTTTTGCGAGATAGCTGGAGGGTTTTGGAGGAAATCTTGGGCGCGCCTTGTTTGAAATGCATACTCGGCTCTTACTTTATGCAAAGGAGAGTCTATAATTGTTTTTAGGATAGGCGCGAAATATGAATTAATTTCGGCGCTTATTTTTTTAACACGATGAAAAGTGTGGCCGACCTGGAAGGCCGAGGTGGCTAAGAGCGAGTACCGACTCGGCGCTTCGGTCCGAAGGGTCGCGGGTTCGAGTCCCGCCTTGAGCATGGTTGTTTGTCCGTTGTCTTTGTATGTATGTGTTGTCGCGGAGGGCCTCGCGTTCTGCTGACCCCAGATCAGAGGAGCCCGCAAGTGTGTTGGTGTCTAGTGTATGGTCGAATATACGTCCCATTGGGACGCAAAGGGTAACCGGCTGTCGGCTGGATAAAAACCCTAGAAAGAAAGAAGAAAACTGTGACGGTCTATTAAGACGCGTCCAATGTTGTTATTTTGTTATTAGAAAAAGATGCTTGATTTGAATGCAGATAACAAATAAATTTGAATTCATACCTCTTCCCAAAGCAGTAATATTATTTTCGATTCCCTGTATAGGGTCAATTCGCGTACCCTCGACTTCAAAGAAATTTGTCAGAATGGTGATTCGCAACCCATGGGTAAATAATTACGTACTAGTACGGGTTTATTTATTTGTGTACTTTTAGGGAGGCATATTTAGGAGGGGTTGCGGGGATATATATTTATTACAGATATATAGAAACCATGACAAAAGACCCTTGTAAATAATGACACTTGATATTTCTTAAACAGTGAGAAATGAACAACCGAACAACCATCGTTTTCAATTACAAAATATTTGTTGGTTGCAATTGACATTACATGTAATTCCAATTGCATGTAACATAACACAATGTAATGAGAAATTATGTGGCAAAAGGTGGTTACAATACATTTTGAGAAACAAATTTTCATCATCCATCGACAGTATATTAGTAACTGTTGTACTACATCTGGTTGGATGTGCAATGGTGCTTGTTACTCAGATTGAACAGGAGCAAACATATTCTAATTATTAAGCAATATTTTTAAAACAACATAATATTGTTAATTAGGTGGTGCCGTTTTGAGAATGATGTAAGTTTTCGAATTTTCTCTCTTCTGAACAGCAACTTCAGTGAACACGCCTTCTGATCCTCGATTTCTAAGTTCAATAACTGTAAACGAAAATAAATGATGTGAAGGTGTTTTCCATTCAATCATGTTTCGACTTTCTCAGTAGTATTGTATAATTTTCATCAATATTAATAGCGTCGTTCAGTATGAGGGTTACTCAGGTACTAACACTAATAGCTGAGAATAAAAAAAGATGACAATTAAATTAAATATCAATCTGAGAAATAACTAAGTTGAATAATGTAATTATTTATTCTGTGAAATATTTAACCAATCATTTGTAGGTTGTGCACGGCTGAATCTTTTCCAGTGTTCAGCTGCACTGTTTCTTACGCAAACATGTGAAACTTGACCCTGAAATAGGGATGTGTCGATCGCGAACGAACTAGTTCAATTGAACGGGAATGATAAGGAACGGGTATGATACGGAACGATCGTTTATCTGTCACCGGTTATCGTTCGTAGTTCGCCAGTCGTCGTTCACCTAGTTCAGAGAACTCGGGTCGCTCCAGTGAGCTCTATGTATATATAGTTGTATATGTATAGTAGCTCCAGTGAGCTCGATGTATATATTGTTCAGTTTAGTTCAACTTAAGTTGATGGCCACGTTTCTCAATATATTTTATTTTTTAAATTATATGATTCAACAATTCAGCGGATAGTTCAAAGTATTTAATTAAAAAATAAAATGAAGATAAACGTTCTTTTTTATTTTGCGGAATTGTCATTCAGGGGTATAGCACCACATGAAAATGAAATGCCTGTTTATTACACATCTAATGCTTTTTAAAAAGCCCCTACAAAAATAAGTTACTTTTAGAGTAAGCAAAGCGTGCTAAAAGTTCAATTTTAGCACCAGCGCTAAAAGTGAGACAATATTCATTATATTTAGATAAAATGGAGAATATAACAATAAAAACAAAATACTTTCTTCTGATCGCTTGAGCTACTACTGACATTAATACTCGTACTACATTTTTGATTTTTATGTTTGAATTAAAATAAAAAGGAAGTCAAAAAGGCTGACTAAAAAATAGTACATGACACACGTGGTAAAAGTAATTTTAGTTTGTTCGTAGGAATGCTCCACTCGGATTATCGGCATCGTGTTGTAGCATTTTCTACACGCAAAATAAAATTCAACATTTACCACTCGCATCATATAAAACTAATCCTACAATAACATAATAAAGGAAGATTCTGCGCATTATTCGCAGCACGTGAAATGTCATTTTTTATTTCCGTTAAAAAAGATGGTCAGTCTTGGCTTGGCCATGTTTTTAAACCTCTGTATCAGAAACATACGGCTTAATCATCTGCATTTTGATGATTTAGTCGTTTTTGCGTCTAACTTCAAAGTTATAAGTCTGGAGAGCTAAATACCATCTTAATAATCGAGGATTGTTTCTTTTCCTTGTTTTTGTAGCCGTATAAAAGGGTTGTAATCAGTTTTGATAGTAAAATTTGAATAATTATGTAAATAACCGCGCAATTTGCGTTTGCCCCACACGATTCCTGCACATTCTTTTCCTGTGGTACTGTAATGTATAATGTTACCTCCACATTGCTCAATTTCCTACTTAAAGAACTGGATGTTCTTCCCCTTGAACCAGTACTACGCTAATACCTCTTTCCGAAGCATCTGCTTGTAAAATAATGGGCTGCGAAAACTCTGGTGCGGCAAGGAAGGGCTTTTCTATCAATGCCTTCCTTAACTTTTGAAAAGCCTTTTCACAACTTTTACTCCATTCTATCTTGCTTTTAGGTGACTTTCCTCTTAAAAGGTCGCTTAGTGGAGCAGAAATAGTTGTGAACATAGGAATGAATTTTCTATAATAACATGTGGGACCTTAAAGTGCCCAAATCTTTTTTTGATTTTTGGTATTGGAAATTCTTGAATTGTTGCAAGTTTAGCTTTTAGGAGCTCATGAAACCCTTTCCTACGTTGTGACCTAAAAACGTCATGTGATGTTGCGCGAATTTACATTTCGCAGACTTCATTCGCAAGTTTTCGTCGCTAATTACTTTAAATACCCGTTCTAGATGCTGCACATGATCTTCCCAGTTGTCAGAAAACGCGGCCCTGTCGTCTAAATATGGAAAAGCAAACTTCTGTCAATCTTTTAGCAGACATTAGTTTGCTAAAAACAAAATGGCATATTTTTCAAACTAAATGGACGACGTTGTGGTCGATAACTGCCAAAGCTCGTTGTGAAGGCGGCATACCTTTGTGCCCTCTCTGTCAGTGGTATCTGCCAGTGACCATTCAATAGATCGAGAACCGAAATAATCTTAGCGGCTGCAACTGTTTCAACCCGCTGATCTAAATTTGGAAGAGGATAGTATTAAGTTGAATGATTTTATTAACGACCTGTAGTCGACACATGGTCTCGGATCTTTCCCCAGAGCCTCTACTAAAATCATGGGCGACATGCATCGGATTCTCCAATTTTAATTATGCCACCTCGTAACATCTTACTAATTTCGCGTTTCAAAATCTGAGTATCTCGCGCGGACATTCTATAAGGTTTACTGCGACATGGTTCATCATCTATTACCTTTATGTCCTGCTCGACAAATTTTGTTAAACCGTGATTTGCTGAAAAATGTGATATCTCAATATCAGCGTTTCCAGTTCCTGCTTTCGTTTGAGAGGTACAAAGACATCTGGGAGCATTTCACTGCTGTCAAATGGATCCGACTCTTAGTTCAATTCGTATCTTTCGATCTCGTTTTCTTCCGACACTTCCTGACTAGCCTGTATGTAACTAACGTATTCCGTCCGCTGATGGTACGGTTTTAACATATTCACGCATTACACGTGACTCATGTCTTCTCTGGAAAATTTACCAAGAAATTGGTCGAAACCCACTCTTCTACTTCGGATGAACCTGCCCATTGAACTGCTTGCTTATTTGCACGATTGCGAATCAACATGAGAACTGTCTCCTGGCGAAAATTTGCGACGTACGAACCTCTTGTCATACCACAGTTTCCGTGATTCCTGTTTTCGCGACAGTTTATCCGAAGCTAAATCTACTAGATTTAACGCGGTTCATCTGTTCGTAAACATATTCCACTACGGTTTTATTTTGCCAATTGTAGCAATTGCCTCTCTCAATCTGCTCCGCCTTGGATACAAAGCACTCTCAAAATCCTTTTTAAGGTACTTTGCATGCGTTGTACTGGGTTACTCTGGGGTGATAACTGTGTGTTACCTCGATGTGAAAACGATCAATAAACTCTGCGGTCAGTGTGTTTATGAAACATGGCCCTTGGTCGCATTGGATTTCTCTAGGGAAACCCATTCTACTGAAAATTTCTAAAAGTGCGTCAAAGAAGGTAGAAGAACTTTAATCGGGAACTGCTGTTGGGTCCGGATACTGTGAGGCCGAACATAATGCTGCGATTATATATCGGTTGCCTTTTTATGATTCCGGTAGGGGACCACAAGCATCCACATTTCAGTTCTTTACATTCACTCTGCTCCCGAATGAAGTTATCGCGACTCAACTGTGTGATTTTTAAAGCGACATTTTTCACTTCTTGTGCTAATGATTTCTTTTTCTTCTACCCCTCTGATGAAGTTACTTCCGCGTTCTCATTTGCGGTTCCGTCTAAATTCGCCATCTCCAACTCGCAATTCTTTGTGGCCCTCCTCACTACAGAGCATACCAGATTCAAGGGACATTACGCATCCCCTGCTTCCGAAAGGAGAACTGCGGTGCGATTACTCATCAAATAATGGTCTAATTTGATGTTTCGTTTGACGACCGTAGGCTTTGTTACGATCCGACCAAACTCGCTGACCAATTCGATACGATACATTTTAAACATCTGGATCGATCAAATGAACAAATTACAAAACAAAACTACGTACGTGTATTGCTCCGTATATACGTACGTATACGAGAAAGTAAAAAAAATAAGAAACCATTCTAGTCGATCAACAATTGTAATGCATTTGGTAGGAGCTGGAATTCAAGAACAATATATACTGAAAATTACGGGACATTCCACTTCAACAGCATTGAAGTCAAATATAAACAAATTAATGGAAAACATCATTTCAGTAAACTGAAAAAATTAAGGAATCCCGATGTAATTTCTTCTATATCTTCCTGTACCACCATAGAAGCCAAAGACTTCAACGTCATTTAACTTTAATAATTGCGTCTTTAATAACTGTTCTTTTAAGTAATTTTGTTAGAATTTTGCAGCATTTGTTAACATAAAATTGAAAAATAGTTAAAATAATTTTCTGCATTAAACTATTAATTATATTTTCCTAGGATATACATATGCTATTCCAGGAGGCAGTGATAACTCGGAGCAGAATGTAAGTTTCATGTAATCCGGTTGCAATTTCAAATAATATTTCTCTTTTTCGAGAAATTTATAATTTCAATTATAAATTTCTCGGTATGCGGCAGTAACTCCGCCATTCTGTAGCACTCCTAGTTTGATTTAACATCTAGCCCGGATTTGTGGGCAGATGTTTTCATCCATTTGGAATATTCATTTATTCCTATGGGAGAGTTTTTATACCAGCTTCCACTTTTTATGTAGAAGATTTAGATGTCAAGAAAAATCTGTTTTCATTTTTGAGATACGTTTGCTCATAAGCAATTTATATAATCGAACAGGGCACTTGCAAGGATTTGAAGAGTTTGGTGTAAGCCATTTACTATCAGTACATTTTTTTATCATCACCTTTGCCAGTTTTGAGAAAATGTGGTTATAAGCAATTCTTACCGATGGTGTACCATCGTCTTTGATTTCTTCTTGAAAATAATGTGTTGAGCGTTCCACACCCTCTCCTCTACGCCATGCTAATTCCAGCGATGCAATATGAAAAAATAATATTTGAAAACCAACAGAAGTCGTTTCATCACAAGAATCAATAATTGCGTTATATTATGTTGTATTCTGAGCAAGTGAACTTACCTTTCTCTTAAATGGGTATATCGGGAGAATAGCTACTCCGCCCAAACTCTCCAAGGCCACGTCGCTACCCGACGGATCCAATGCTGATTATTGCGTCAGGCCTTCCGCCCTCCTCAACCTGTTCGCGCCGGCTTTAGTTTTTTTAAGGGCCTAACTTCCTCGCTTCGGCGCTCACGCTGTATTATATACCTCCCTCACTTTAAGAGAGTTTATTTTAAAGGGAACACTCACTTTTAATAAAATTTCTTTTATAGGGAATAGTGAATAAATAGACATTAAAAAATGTCATTTCCTACTAAGAAAATTTTAAAAAATATAAAAGTTAAAAAGATTGTTCTCACGTCTAGTCTTTTTGTTCCGTAGTTTCGTAAATTAAGATCCGTAAATTGACACTATAGCTGTTAAGAATTTCCACACAATGTCACTAATACTTTTTTTTAAATGTTTGTTTCTCCACATATATTCAAAAAGACATGTCTGAAATTGATCTTTGACGCCATGCCGAGACAATTTGCGCTTAATTGCACTCCAAGTGCTTTCGATTGTATTGGTGTGCTCATTATTTTCAGGATCCTTAAAGTACAAAGAGTGGTTGACGTAAAAGAAATGCAATTAAAGAATAATTTCAAACTTACCTTTATCAATATATGTGGAGAAGAGTGCATAAAGCAGATGACTTTCATTAAATCAAACAAACAAATGGAAAAAAACAATTGCTTAGAAACGTATGTGACTTAATGTAGCCTTGACATAGGGGGGTAGCTATTCTCCCGATCAGCCCTTAAATGAAGTCGTAGGCTTCCGCGGCCAGAATCAATATTACAATCTTGGCTGTCCGGACGCGTTAATTGATGTGGTGCCGACGTTTCGATCATCATTTCATGATCTTCATCAGGGCTCGTAATGCCTTGTTTATTTATAACAATCGCCAATAGTAACTAGAGGGCTGCCTGTCAACCGCGGGATGGCGGCGTGGCGCACGAGCGGACGGCAGGAAGCGGTCCGCAGTCGAACGGCGCGGGCAGATCTGGAGTCGGACGGCGCGCCGCGGTCCGCGGCCAGACGGCAGGGCGCGAATGGTTGTCGGACGGTGCGGAACAGTCCGGCCGATTGGGCGACTGTGTGAGAGTCCGCACCAATGAGCGCCAGGCATTGTGGAGGCGCAACCCCGCGTCGCCGTTGATATTCTGGGGCTGACTGGCGATCTCCATCGCTTCTTTAAGTCGTCTGGGCCACCATCGCTGTTCTCAAGCGAGCACCCTCGTCTCGTCAAATAAGAAGTCGTGCCCCGTTTCCCAGACGTGCTGGGCGACCGCGGAGAGTTGGACATTCTTGTGTTTGAAATGGCGAATGTGCTCACGTACTCGTTCCGTTCTGCCAGTCTCGCCGATGTAGTTGCACCCACAGCTACAAGGTATAGCGTATACTCCTGCTGTTTGGAGTTGTCGGGAGTTGGTCCTTGACACGCACCAGCGATTGGCTGAGCTTATAGCGGGTATGAATATGGTTGAATATGGTCTTTACTCGGAACCGTCTAAGTAGTTTTCCAATCCGCTCTGTGATGCCTCGGATGTAGGGAAGTGCCACTATTGCCTTATCTCCAGTTTGCCTGTGGCTGGTTTCTCTTTGGTAAGACGTGTGGTTGGCAAGTTGTAGGGTTATCTGCGTAATGTAAAAACGGTAGCTGTTAGCCAAGAAAGTTTTCTTGAGAATTTCCCGTTCAGCAGGGAGGCTAGCTTTATCATAGATTCTGCCTGTCCGGGTGGCGAGAGTTCTTAAAATGCCGTTCTTTGTCGCAGGATGATGGTGCGATTCAGCATGAAGGTAGCGGTTTGTGTGCGAGGGTTTTCTATATACCGTGTGTCCTAGGCAGCCGTCGTGACGCCTGCTCACCAACACGTTAAGGAAAGGTAATCATTGATATCATGGAAATGCAGATATGGGGGCAGAAGCCATCCGCCGCAATGAGCTGGAAGATAATTCAACTCTGAGGCAGCAAGAAAATCCCAAAGCATCAAAATGTGCATCTACGCTTGTTGCCCGAAACCCTGTTTTCGCCCCTGCGTGCGGAGCTGCTGTTGCTACTACTGCGGCCGGTGTCACATGCGGTGACGAAGATGTTGCAAGAGATCTTGCAACTGCGGCTGCGGAAAATGCTGCCGCTGCTGCGGCGCGAGATTGTAATATTACCCTTCTCTTGTCTGGTTTATTTTGAAGTTCATTTCTTTAATCGTTTCTTGCATCCCTGGCACTTTTGAACTGAATGTCTTCGAAAGGATCAAACACGTTTGTATTACTTGAAATATTTTTCCTGAATAATTTTCGCGGTAACATTTCACATATTTTTTACTGTATATCCCTTATATTCTTCCCCGTCTAGTCTTTGCATGTTTATAGCCCAATATTTCAAAATATTTACAATTTCTTCATTTGCAGATAATCTTATGAATTTGAACTACCTTTTCCCAGAAAACGCATCAATTTTTTTCCAAACACACTATTTCTTTTACTGTTTTTAAGCGTTGCATCTCTAATCATATATTCAATTTGTGAGCTTGAAGTATTCCCAAAACGACTCATTTTTATGTTGCTTATGAAGGTCATAAGCTATTATGGACCTAATACAATTGCTATCATCATCTTAAAATGATAAACAAAGTGATTAGAGTGGAGTTCAAAAGGTAAACAAAGTGATAATCACATGGCAACAGACATCTGTGATTGGTTTAATGTGAAAGTATTCTTGCTTATCATTGGCTACTTACGAGACGAGCAAACATGAGTGAAATAGTCTTTGGAATAATTTATGCTTCAATTAAAGTTCATACATTAAAATACATGAAAATAGGTTGATGAATTGAGTTTCCCGAGCGATTGTACGTCGGAGTAGATCGTCGCTTCATGTTGTTTGTAATAGTAGTTTTCGTGCTATTGTGCGTGCATTATTTGCAATTAAAAAAATAAAAAAACAATATTTTCTCAATAACGACTCAAATTTTGTATTTAAATTTTTGGTAGGGTTGGTGCCAAATGTATCCTATACGATGACTTAAACGACATATTGCTCTATCCTTTTATTTTTTCAAAAATTACAAAAATGATTTTTTACTTGACTCTCACGTCGGTAATATTTACATTAGAGGTGATTTCACATTTTCACACTATTTATATTTATGAGTACATGTGTTTTAAATAATTTCCTATTAAGTTTCTCGAAAACTCGACAGTTTTCTGTTAAAATGAACACAAAGTTGTACATTTTCAGGAACGTTCAAACGCCATTATCTCAAAAATGGCTCCAAATTGTTTCTTCAAACTTTTCCAGTGGATAGTGCTAATTGCAGTCTTTAATATGACGTACTTTGTTTTTTAAAAAATTACACAAATGTATTTTTTAAAAATAGTTTTCAGGCCTTTTGTAAGCACATTTCCAATTTGTATTCATCATTGCATTTGTGTTTGGATGTGCTTCAAATGGCTTCAAATGACGTTTTTCGAAAACTCAATAAATTCCTGAGAAAAAAGAGCTTCAAATGTTGCATTTACAGAAATGCTAAATTGCCATTTTCTTAGAAACGGCTTCCCATTTTTCAATTAAAATTTCTATTTAGGATGAGGTTTTTTTCTTCTTTAATATTCGTGAAGTAATATTTCGACTGTACTATTAGGAAACCGAAAAGTTGAGAAAATATCAATAAAATGTACTTTGAGCGACGATAGATTGCGGCTGGCAAGAAGAAGACACCGTAAAGCCAGTCTGCACCAAGGGAATTAGGAAAATTTACTACGTGAAAGTCTGTGCCATTCTGTAGCACATCTAGTTTTAATTTCCTGTTATTAGCCGTGTAATACCATGGATCACAATTTTCTGTGACTATCTTAGTTGAAACAAACAATTCCTACCTATAAGCATTATTCGTTTAAAGGAATTCCATATTCTCCACGTCTCTATCTTCGATTCCCAGATGCCGTAGTTCCCATTGTTGAGTTTTTGAGAACCTTTGTGTTAGCACAACTATACTGAAATAACGGTTTGCTTGTGTTCTGAGCACGTAATTCTGCCAAGTCATCTGCGATAACACTGTCGTGAAAGTCTGTGCCATTCTGTAGCACATCTAGTTTTAATTTCCTGTTATTAGCCGTGTAATACCTGGATCACAATTTTCTGTGACTATCTTAGTTGAAACAAACAATTCCTACCTATAAGCATTATTCGTTTAAAGGAATTCCATATTTCTCCACGTCTCTCTTTCGATTCCCAGATGCCGTAGTTCCTCATTAGTTGAGTTTTGAGAACCTTTGTGTTAGCACAACTATACTGAAATAACGGTTTGCTTGTGTTCTGGAGCACGTAATTTCCTGCCAAGTCATCTGCGATAACACTCGTCTGAAAGTCTGTGCCATTCTGTAGCACATCTAGTTTTAATTTCCTGTTATTAGCCGTGTAATACCTTGATCACAATTTTCGACTATCTTAGTTGAAACAAACAATTCCTACCTATAAGCATTATTCGTTTAAAGGAATTCCATATTTCCTCCACGTCTCTCTTCGATTCCCAGATGCCGAGCTCAAAGTTGAGTTTTGAGAACCTTTGTTAGCACACTATACTGAATAACGGTTGCTGTGCTGGAGCACGTAATGCCAAGTCTCTGGATAACACTCTCGTGAAAGTCTGTGCCATTCTGTAGCACATCTAGTTTTAATTTCCTGTTATTAGCCGTGTAATACCATGGATCACAATTTTCTGTGACTATCTTAGTTGAAACAAACAATTCCCTACGCATTATTCGTTTAAAGGAATTCCATATTTCCTCCACGTCTCTATCTTTCGATTCCCAGATGCCGTAGTTCCTCATTAAGTTGAGTTTTTGAGAACCTTTTGTGTTAGCACAACTATACTGAAATAACGGTTTGCTTGTGTTCTTGGAGCACGTAATTTCCTGCCAAGTCATCTGCGATAACACTCCCTCGTGGCCACTCATACCTTTGTTTTATTTCTTGAGCTACCAACATCTGCTCTGGGCGCACTAAAATACGTCAACCACTGCGCTGGCCGTTGGGGTTCATCAAACTACCTGAGTTAATCCGTTGACTCAAACGAGTTCGTTAACGTGCAATTGTTCATAGCTTCTTGCATTTACAACTCCTGGTGACGATATTCCTAGCAAATTTAGATCTCCACCAATGACGAGATTTTCTGAAAGTAGTTCGGGACTTCTAGTTATTTCTACTAATTTATTTAGTATTGCCAAGTCCTCTTTAGGAGCACGATATACCGCAATTATATTTAAAATCGTATTGTTCCCTCTTTCCTCGTAACTGAATACACGAAATCTTATGTACATCGACATTAAATATATCAAAACTATTCGTTTTTTCTTACGCTAATGGAAATGCCCCGTCGTGCTTTATCTTTACGGTCCCTTCTGTATAAACTTGAACTAAATCTACGTTATTTATTTCTCGCGTGAACCAAGACTCTGTGACTATTATTACATCTGGCCTATATGTGTCAATGAACTACTTTTGAGCGAATACTCCCACAATTCACCTACAACGTACCCTCACCTGAACCGTCGACGCTGTACAGTTGCGCCACCCCGTCGCCATCATTTCTACTCCGCCGTCTCGCCCCTCGCCACCGACTCGCCTACCACTTCTCGTCCCTGCCTCCGTCTCGTTGCGCCACCGTTTCGTCCCGCGCCGCCTCCTCTGCCACCCGTCTCGCCCCGCACCGCCAACTCGTCGTACGTCACCGTCTCTTTCCGCGCCGCCGTCTCGTCCCCCGCCGCGTCGCCACTGAGCACCGTCCTCGTCAACTGAGCACCGCCGACTCGTTCTGCATCGCCGTTCCGTCGTCCTAGGGTCATTAGTCCCGTCAGTGTAGTGCATTTTTTTCGGGATGTGGCGGTGTTGTCCCCCCACTGGATGGCAAGATCAGGCGCCGACCTAGCGGGGTTTTCCCTAACCAGGTATCTCCCACCAGCTTGGCACCGCCCACCTGGGACAAGCTCTAAGCTCCCGACCGTTCCCCGGCATTGTGGTAGTAAAGGCATGTTAGTGTAAGTGTGTGTGAAGGGAGAGGATAGGCAAGGAAGAGTGAAAGATCCACGCGGTCGTGGCCAGTTTGTTAGGTACTGCTCCGTCATTAGCCTGGCGTTCATCGGAGAAACCACGGGAAACTACCAATCAGAGCAGCCGGCCGCTAGAATTCTCCTTCAGATAGTGACTGAATTCGACGTAGCTGACAATCGAAAATCCTGCCACTGTCGGGACTCGAACCTAGAACCATCCGGTCAGAAGGACTGCAGTGACATCAGTTAATGCCTTGAGCCATCTCTCCCGGTTTTTGCCGTTGGAAACTTCTCTTTCGCTTTCTTCACTAGGTCGTACATATCTCCCATAATATAGTCTCCTGAATGTCCCCCTTGGTTGTTAGTCCCAACATGTACCACTACTATTTCAAATTTTGCGTTTTAACATTCTTCCATTCGGCGCAACATTTCGTCTGCTTGAATTCCCGGAAACAATTGAAATGTAGCTTGATCGTTTTCTCTCCCAACATGTTGTGACGTACTGGAAATAAATAACACAGACGATTGTTTTTAAAAGAAATGTAAAACTATATTTACACAATAATTTACAAAATAAAATTCTCCGGCAACCTTTCCAATCCCTTAGCCGCGAAACCCCCGCGACCGTCTCTAGGCCCTCCCATGCTCGGCGCTCCCATGCCGGCGGGCGTCAGGAAGGCTTGACGGCCAGCCTCCTCCTGTAGGAGTTTTGTGACATAGTCCACGACTCGCACTAACCTTTCTCTATAATTATATTTGGAGAGTTTCCTGCCCCATCCCCCTGGCCTATTCAGCGCGTCTTCAGTTCGCCGCGCGTCAGCGTGCACATCGCATGCCAACCGCTCCCAACCCCGCATCCGGCTTAAGCATGGGGGAGGACGGTTTTCCCGGCACGGCTCGCAAGGAAGCGATGCGCGACGCCACAATGTCTTACAATCGATCTATTTCTCGTTTACATTGTTTAAACTGTTCCTCTAGCTCCTAAATTCTTTTCTTGTCCAACTGAGCACTTATTTCCCTGCATTTTCTGGAATTGTACTTCTCCAAATTTGCCTTCACCGATTACAGATTTTCGCACTTAAAGTGGTACAACAAATTGCACTGTTCACATCTTGCACCTGATTTTAAGTTTCGTCTGCAACATGCGAACTTTACCGCTACCGACTTGGATGTGCTTGCCTTTTCTTCTGGCCCAGGAATGAAAAGTAACTGTTAGAGACACTGTTTTATGGCGCGCGAAAATCGTAATGATGATCCTGTACGTTCTGTAGAATATCGCGTTGAGGCAGAAAATGACCTAGTACCTGCTGCTGCACAGTATTTTTTGATGTGCATGAAAGCACTCTACCAGTCCCCAAAGAAGGCAGGAACACAAATTTGTATCATGCTCTACAAAGATGAGGTAGATTCAGCGACGTAAGTTGGTTAGATTCAGCGACGTTAGTTTTAGCTGAAATAGCGACGAGGAAAACCAATTTACCATAAAAGAATTGATATATGTAATTGAAGGTGATTTTCTTCCACTTCCGAAAATAGTCATAAGGAAGTCTTTACGAAACGTATGGGAGCAATATATGGTATCATCAAGAATACTTTTGTTGTATGTTTCAAGGTGTGCAAATACATCCCTACTGATTCTACGAGTATTGGAGTGTTAATAATTTAACAGTGCCACTTATTTGTACACAATAGTTTTCAACTATAAGTGAAATTAGAGTGCCGCCCCAAAGATAGGAAAGAGCTATTTTACAATAATGGTCAGAGGCCCAAACATTTGCTGATGCACAGTTTCCTTTTTTCAACGCGCCCTTTCACATGCCCTTTTTCAACGCGCTCTAGCGCCCAATCTTTTTTCGTAAAATTAAGAATTTTTTTAGGATATTTTGTAAATAGAAATTGTTTCGATAAAACGCACAATTTTGAAGATATAAACGAAAAACTAAAAAATGAAGTGAACACTTTAAGAATTTCTGCAATTTTCCCTGTGAAGCCGCTCTTTTTCAGGGTGAAGAACATCAAATTCGAATTCAGCCTTTAAGCACCAATTGACTGACCTATCTGGCAGTGATGGGAAAGCAGGGGGTGCGGATGAGGCACTGGGGTCATCGTAAGCGGAGAGTGCGGCCAAGCCGGGCTTCTCTGGGAGAATCCATGCGTAGTCACGTCTCCCGATAGCACGTCACACAGTTTGTAATTGTTTTTCACGTAAAATTGAAATTAAAATAGTCATTTCCTCATTACTATGGTTGAGGGCCAGATAGCCTGTGTGGCGCAGACGTGGGATATCCACACTTATTCATAACATTCAACTTTATTCATGATTTGTGCAAGGGCTTTCGTGTAATCCTATAGCGGAGGGACGGACGGAGTCTGACTGTCGTGTCACTCAAGTCATGGTGTGTTATACAGACTTCGGAGTTTTAGACACAACAAAGTGGTGATTTAGTGATTACCTAAAGTAGAAAACACAATTATGAAAATAGACAATATTAGGGATGATACGTGAGGTTTTAGGCATTTAAAATAGGTTCAAAAAGATTGAATCAGACATTTCAAAACATTAAAAGTTATGCTCTCAGGATCTAAAACTGCTCACAAAAGGATTAAATTAGGCACTTTTTATTTTTCAGGAAAGTCGTACTTTTACATTTATGAGAGTGGCTACATTTTTATTTTTCACAAATACGAAAATGATTACAACATAATTTTTTACCCTTTTATTTCTTTTCATTTTATTCATTCTTTCATACTTTTCATTCTCAATATACCAAACGCGCAGCTGCACCAGGAATGGGTGCAATTGCCTAAGACGTGCGTGCTGATCGGGGACGAGCGTGAAACATCCTCTTTATATTGGTTTGCAGAGGTTTGCAGTTATGTTCGGTGTGTCGGGTGAGAGATTTCGGTGCGTAGGTAGTCGATTGCGTATTCGATCTGGGAATATTCACGTTTCGAGAAATTCTGGAAAGTATTTGCGTTTCGGTAATTTTTAATTGTATTTAAAATATGATAACTCATGAAAATTACTTGTTTTAGGCAGATTTAGACAAAAAAATATTAAAATAAGCATCAACCGCTGTTTTAGGACATTTTAGGCACTATTAGACGCTTTCATTAGATCTTCTTTTTCATGATTCGTAAACATATGCAATTATTTTCCACAACCTCCTAAAACTAATGAGACATTTGTCCGAAAATCCGAAGTCTACTTATAAACGTGTCCAAAGTTGCACCAAATTTTATGTGTTCAACGTACACTATCTCCTTGAGTATTTTATTTGCCATCTTCAGACGAGTTTCAGATGCTTCGCTGTTGACTGCAGAGGAGGCAGTGTTATTTACAATGATCTTGCACATATCGGGTATCGAATCATTCAAATCGTGGTGTACTATAAATGTGCCCAATGTTGCACAAATTGTATGTGTTCAACGTACATTACCTCCTTGAGTATTTTATTTGCCTTCTTCAGACGAGGGTCAATGTTTCGCTAGCGACTGTAGTGGAGCAAGTGATTTTTGCAATGTTCTTTCACACATTGGGCATCGAATCAATCGAATCGAATCCGTCAGTGTTCGCGGGCGACTGAAATGGAGGCGGTGATATTTGCTATCTTCTTGCACACATTGGGTATGGAATTATTCAAGTCGTGGTGTAAAATAATCGTGTCCAAGGTTGCACAGATTTTAGGTGTTCAAGGTACATTGGCTCCTTGTTCACTTTATTTGCCTTCCTCAGGCAAGTGTCAGATTTTTCGCTGGCAACTATAGTGGAGCAACAATGTTCATGATACATCAGGTATCGAATCACTCCAAGTCGTGGTGTACTATAAACGCGTCCAAGATTGCACCTAATTTTAAGAGCGCCTACATGCAGTCAAACATATCATTAATGATTCGCTTCGTTTTTATTGAATTTGATTGGTTGATCTGTACGGCCAGTAAATATATGGAGCATTAGTATACAAATATTTCACTAAGTACAATTTTTTGAAAAAACTAGTATTTTTTGCTACTTTATGATCGAAGTTACCGCAAGTTATCAAAGAAAACATTTTCTCTAAAACCGCTCCAATTTTTACTTTCTCGCCACGGAATAGTGTCATGGTTCCTATTATCCTTATCTCCGATCACAATAAAAATATTATAGTTCCATCAATCTCTCTCAAGATATTGGATACCATTATCCTGTTTTACTAGCTCGTCGTAATAATAGGAAGCCACGTCAACGAATTTATATCCGTGGGTACACAGAACCGGCCCATACGGGAAACCGTAAATAACCCTATTATTATTGTAGGGACTAATTCTCATTAATTAAAAATAAAAATCTGAAATTTGTTTCCATAGTTGAATAATGACAACTGCGTTTATTTCCTTGTAATTATTAACAATCACAAATATTTTTATAAGTTAACGACACTGCTAATTAATACTAAATATTTTGAATTACTTTCATTAATGTACTATTGATGCACCTTCCGAAATTTACTATACTATTACTCATTGGATCCATTTAGCGTTGCTTCCAACCACAATCTCATAATTTTTGTCCTACAAAATTGCTACACAAAAACAAAAAAAAAATGTCAAAAAGTCTTATCACTACCCTTTTCGGAGTAGCTGCTGCTGTACACTCACAGCCCCATCAGTTTCCACAAACCTTCTGGCGACCACACATTCCAATTCCATCCATTTTCTTCACGAATAACTTAGCACTATGCCTCTGACAAAACTGTATATTAGAATTCACCGCGCCTGCCACGTGTCTCCGTCCGTGCCTTACGACGGCTAATCATCCTCTGACGACCCTCGACGTTTTTGAAGCGCTTCCTTAGAGTCGACGGTTCTCCTTACGCTGTTTATCCTTTCCATTTCCAATTCCCCTCTACTAATTATACACAACTAAATGTTTTAGAAATTCGTATCATTTCCGAAATGTCCATATATTGTTGTATTCTTTTGACTCGTACACGAATATTCTTTCAATTTCTAAATGCGATTTCTCGCCACTCGTCATGCTTCAAAAACACTTGACGGCGCTCTCCTCCCATGGCACCATTACTAAAAAATGTTTATAATGTTTCCTTTTGCATGACGGGATCATTACAGAATGGCAGCCAAGAGGATGGAGGTAAGATTGTCAAGCTAGCCCACACGAAGTTTATTAACAAATTTTACGAGAAAGTCTGTGTCATTCTGTAGCATCACTAGTTCTTTGTGAACAAATATATTCATTTCTTTTGTAAATAATGAACAACTTATATGTTTAGCGATGGTTTCAATACTTCTGCAATGCAAATTTTTACCTAGAAAGCATTGTTTCAAACCAACTCGAGTGCTTATTGCGGCTCTGCCATTCAGAATATCCAAGTAATTTATTTGACAAAATATGTTTAAAATTTTCTTAAGTACTTATTTTCAAATTTTTGACGTTTCCTTTCCTAAAATCCTTTATAATTTAGACATAAACTATGAGAAATCTTGGCCATGAGTAATTGTGAATTTCAAAGAAGGTATTAAAATATGAATGGTAGTCGAATGGAGGAATTTGGTTGAATGGTGGAATTTTTATGTACTGTTGTTCTATGCAATGCATTTTATGGTCTTTTTCTATTGATAACCAGCAGAGGGCAAAATTATAAATATTTTCAGAAAGAAGAAATATTTAATTTAGTAAAAGTGAAAATAATTCGCACAATCCTTTATTCATGAGAATACATATTCCTTACGTAAGACTTCGGCGCCGGGAGTCTATACAGACGGCCCTGTCGGCCCACAAATAAATAAATTATTTTTACTGCAAACAGAGGGGTATTAGATAGATAGATTTATTACTAATTCTGCAAATAAGTTCCAGAACTTGGTGGCAGAATACACTAACTAAACATTACAGAACTTAACAACTATACAAAATTTTACAAATTTTACACACTTTACAAATTAACATAAACATTTCACCGTGCAAGCTTCCATGGCACTCCACTCCACTTCAGTTCACTTCACTTCACTTCACTTAACTTCACTTCACCTCGCCTCGTCTCACCTCACCATACTGCCAATCACTTTTGCCAATCACGTTTTAATGTGATTTTGACTCACTCGTTTCCCTCAACTTCACATCACTGCACTACACGCCACTGCACATAATAATAATAATAATAATAATAATAATAATAATAATAGCAATAGTAATAGTAATAATAATAATAATAATAGTTATAATATAACATACTTTACATAGGAGATAATAAAGACACATATAAATATCTAGGAATTTAGTTTATTTTTAAATTTGCGACATCATGAAAGGGGTGACAGTCACAAAGATTGTCATTATTATTATTATTATTATTATTATTATTATTATTATTATTATTATTATTATCATTATTAAATTGAGGACATGTTTATATTTACGTACGGAAGATGTAGATTTCCCACGATACGATAATTTGGTTTCATGAGATTATCAGTAAATATAAATCCAAATTGCTCATATTATAATAAAGTGAGAGCACAAATATTAATTTATAAGTAATAAAATTAAGCAACACCTTCCTTTCAATTCTGCGTATACAGTAGAGTCTCAGTAATTCGAGATGGACGAGACCAGGCCTAGCTCAAAATATCGAAAATGATTAATGTAATAAAATAGAAGTATAAACACAACGTTTAAATTTCAAAGAATGTATATTTCAATAAAAATAAACTTGCATAATGTTACTATATTAATCACTGAAGATAGGTTAATTAATCTTAAAGTAATTTTCAATCGTTTTTTAAGTACATTGTTTCTTTTACGTGCGCAAATATCACGCCACCATCTGAACAGCACATTGTCTGCTGTAGTTGCCTCATGTTGTTGTTTTATGTACCTCTGGCGACCTCTAGGCAGCCAGGTCCTCGTTGTAACTCACACGTAGGGTGGAATCAATTAGGTCCTCCTCCTCCTCCTCCTTAATTACATGAATCATATAAACTATAGCTACATCCGTAAATTCTAGTTGTTGCCATTATTTAGCCATTCTTTCACCACAAAAAATATCTGTGTTTTAGCACCCTGAGATTTTTTTAATTAAATTATACAAAGGTATATCATCCTCATCAATGTCCTGATTAATATTGCTTTCTATACCCTCGCTCTGCAAACTTTTATTCCAAGATTTCAGAGGAGTATCTGAAGTTATTTCGCCCCATGCACCAGCCACCCAGTACATAACGTCTTTAACGGAAACTTTCTTCAACGTATCTAACAATGATTTGTTCACCTTTTGTAGATTCTCGAAGAGATTGTAGCAATCTACGGTGATACGTTTTTAAGCATTGTAGAACCTCTTGATCTTGACGCAACGCGTCTCCAAGCCCCTTAAGGGGCGTTGAGCGCATTCTTTGGAGTAATCCTCCGTTAATTACTAATACTCCGTAATTACTATACTAGTCAAGTCTCGTCACGTCGCAGTCAGTCAGTGCCTTTTATCCCTTCGGCCAGGGGCTCGACGACGTTAGATCCCGGGGTTCCTGGCCGGTCACCCAACCAAGAACCCGCGAGTCTCGAATTCGCTTAACCTTCGTGACTTCACGGAGCGTACTAAACGAATTCGGCTAGCGCCGCCGGATCCACGGGCAGGATTAAACTGGTTGCATTTGGGGGTAAAAACATGGCACAAATTCCGTCGCAATTTAATTCATTCTCATTCTCATTTGCATGGGCATTATCAAGCACCAAGATGACCTTGAAAGGCAAATTTCCTTTTTTCAAACTTTTTTTAACTTCTGGAACAAAATCAGAGTAAAACCAGTTTTTAAATATGTCTTGCGTCATCCAAACACTTTTTTGATTCTGACACATAACCGGTAGAGACGATATGCAAGCATTTTTAACAGCTCTTGACTTAGCCGATTTTCCGACGACGACGACAACAAGTTTCATTTTGTAACTTCCTGATGCATTTCATGACAAAAAAGTTTCAATCTCTCTTCGCTCTATTTGCAACTTGGAGAAGTTTTATCTTCACGTAACGCTAGATTTTTAGAAGATAGCATTTTAAAATTAAGGCCAGTTTCATCGCAATTATATGGTAATTTGTAAGTTATTCATTTTTCACTATCTCTTGTAATTTCTTGCAAAACTTTACAACGGTTTCAGAATCAGCAGATTTCTCTCTACAAGATCTAGTTGCCGAATACTGTATATTTTTCCACTTGTCAAACCAGTCTACCCTAGCAGTTATTTTTTTAGAATCTCCCTGTTCAATTTATTTTTGAAGCACCAAAGCCTTTTCTTGAAGAATCGGACTGAAAGAGGGCACACTCTTTGCCTTTGTTGGATAAATCACATAAAAAGTGCCTCACCAGCTTTTTCATATTCACATTTTTTTCCATTTTCTGTCCAATGAGATCGCTAAGGCAGTAGTGTCGTAGTGATCTCGAACCGAAGGGTCGTGGGTTCGAGTCCCGCCTCGGACATGGTTGTATTTGTGTTAGTCCTTTCACCCCTTATCATCACCCTTAGTCTGAGCACTTGTTACTACAAAAAGCTTCTAACTTGCTTCTGTTTCTACGACAATCCCCAACTATAACTTCACTTACGCCATATTCGACCGCAAATTTTTTAAGAGTATTCCCCTTATTCAATTTTTTAATGCTTCAAATATCACTGCTAATGGAACAAATTTCTTTTTCCTTTTTGTAGAATCCATTATGGAAAAACAAAGATTCTATAAAGTAAATTAAAAAATCTTTCGAAGATGACTTAAATAGCACGTTCTAGTACTGAACTTATCAAACTACTATCTTTACAACTGAACTATTTTTTGTTTGACCGATTGGGCTTAACAACAATGCTACCGCACCGGTCCAACAACAATGTTTCGACCCGTTTGTGTCTCGCGAAGTCGCTAACCTTTCACTACTGAGGTCCGGGTTCGATTCCCGTCAAGTTTCTTGGGAAATTTGTTCATAAGAAAACGAGTTTGGATGCTTCCCAAGGGCGTGTTCAACCCCTGTGAAGAGTCCTAAACCCTACCTCTACCCTAATTCCTTCCGAATTCTCGCCGCTGGGTAGTGACGCAGGAGCGCGTACGCGATGCTACCTGGCGGTCCTCTTGACAACGACTTACGACCTGTATAAATGTAAAGGTGGATTACTCTTAGTAATAAGTGCTGAACGGCCAATGAGACTATCGAGAGAAGTTGCATCATTACAAAGAACCGTCCAAACAATAAGAAAACAGATGTTTTTCATGTCTTGGTCATTTTTTCGCGAATACATTTATTTTTATTTATTTATTTTAATTAATTTTTGAGTAAGTTGAATTTAACTCGGATTTATGGGAAACTCGAAAAATCGAGACTATTGTGTTACTTTGTATATACGTACGTATACGAGAAAGTAAAAGGATAATTCAATAATCAATAATCGAAGACTGGTAGAATGTGATGAAAGGAAAGAATACTGCGTCCTCTCGCAGGCCGCTAGAAAGGCCTTGTCAAGCGAGTACGTTCGTCTTCTGACGACAGCACGCACGTGTCTCTCCATGTGCCGACGGGATGTGCGTGTGGAGAGAGGGCTCTGCGTAAGCTCTTCGAGCGAGGGATCAGGCTGTAGGCTAGCGAGTGCGGACGTATACAAAAACCGGAAAACAGTTGCTAAGGAATGGGTGAATATGAAGGTATGTGCATCTAAGAATTTCTGCCTGAGCACTTCTACTTTAGCTAATTACCGCTATTATACAATAATAGTAATAATAATAATATAATAATAATAATAATAATAATAATAATAATAATAATATGAGTTGACAAGTTTTCACGGAAAGGGATAATAGTCGACATAGCTCTCCTTATAGAGCTGCTTCCATTACCGAGAAGAAGCGAAAATATCAGGCCTTGGCTATTGAACTGAGCGACATGTGGTGGTTAGTATCTATTGAAGTAGTTCCTATGGTTATCTCCGCAAATGGACTGGTCTCTGAAGAACTAACTTCATCGTCAGCAAGGCTTGACCTTAACAACTGGCACATTCAAACAATGCAAAAGGTCTGAGTACTGCACGCATCGTGAGGAAGTTTTTATTGATATAACATCTCCTGACTTCACCGTCGAAACCTGACCACTCGAGGTTCTCTAATGGTCCCTGTCTCGGCTGTATGGCACCTCGCTAGGCGAGAGACTTGAAAATAATAATAATTATAATACTAAAACTAATAATAATAATAATAATAATAATAATAATAATAATAGCAATAATAATAAACTACACTCAAAACAAATCACTTCACTCAGATAATACTTCCTCAATAAAAAAATTTGTTAATACACAAATCAATTGTGTTAGTAGATAAAAATCTTACCTCTCTACATCTGATCTAGGACTCTTCAAGAAACTACCTTTCAAAGATGAAAACGAAAGCAAGACCTGTGGTCAGAAAATCAAATTTGTGGTAAAATCTTTCACGATCCATGCACAGACTTCTCGCCCTCTGTAAAATAACTAGCAGATGGAGATTTATATGCTGAAACTGAGGGTTTCATGCTAGCCATTTAAGACAAACTTATTCCCACCCGAAACTACAGAAAACAAGTTCAAAAATATCCCAAGGTCCAATCTGATAAATGCCGTAGATGTAACGTGTGGACGAAAAATATAGATCTTGTCTCAAGAATTATAGATCTATTACACGTCTACTCACAATTTATAAAGTTTTCACCTTCATTATTGCCACCAAACTCACCGGCAGAAGAGGCTTAGTGCATCAACTCATGTCATTGCAGTGCCTCTGACCGGATGCCTCTGACCTATGTTCGCGTCCTGATGGCGGCTGCATTTACAACATTGGCTTGTCTGCTAGGTCCAATTCAGTCGCTGCCTGGAGGAGAGTTGAGGCCTCTAGCTGCTCTGATCGGTAGTGTCCACGGATCCACGACGGATCCTGGATTCTGGACGAAGATCTACATTACCATTGGAATATTTGCATTAAAATGTCAACAAATGAGCTGAAGGAGCTGAAGTTCGAACATGTGACAAAACCACAAGCTTCTGCTGCTCAAGAAGTTAGAAGCGTTGGAGGCTTTGAATAACGTCATCTGCTGAACATATAGCTAGAGGCGAAGTTTCACTTTGCAATAATTATTGCAAAAGAAAATTCATAGACAATATAAAACTCACGAAATAAATACGAGATGAAAAATATACGCATAAGAAAAGTGTTAAATGAGTAGCGTACGTATAACTTGCTCTTATAAATGAGCAGTGGGGCAAACGAGACTTTTCAGTGAGAGGGGCGGTCTATATACGTAGTGTCCCGCCATAGAAAATGTTTATGCTGAATTTAAAATTTATTTATGTATGGTTTTCCGTAGTTACTTATAACTTATTCAGCTGAGATTCTGAATGACTTTCGTTACTATTGAAAAATTAATAAAAGCTGCATTTGTGAATGTTTTCGCCACAGTAGCCTTTCCCTCTTGGCTGCGTCACTGTACTTATATAAATGCAATATGTACATAATTATAAATTCAGGGTAGCAGAAATATCAACCACAAGTAGTAGACAATATCAATTTAATATGCAGAAACTTCAGCCATACACGTGTCTCGGGACTTCATCCCATCAACATTTGTGGTGTTCGGGGCTCCGTCCCATCATTTTATGTCGTATGGTGACAACTGTCTCCGTACTTCATACGATACACAAAGTGGCGTCATCTTTCGTTCTATCACTGTTTGCTTAATTGTGTATAATCCATGTTACTTACTATGCCACTGATGATGGGATGAAGTCCCGAAACACGTGTATGGCTGAATTTTCTGTGTATTAAATTCATATTGTCTATACTTGTGGTTGATACCTCTGCTATCCTGAATTTATAATCATGGAGTACCACAATATCTCTGCTGCCACTACAGAAATATGAATATATTAAATCAAAATTACGTGATCCCTGCCCTAAGCCATATACTAGTTGAATTTTGAATACAGAAAGGAAAGCGTTTTTTGCAAGGATTGTTAACGAAATATTAGTTCCGATGTAATAAAATCTATTTTCAAGGGTAAATCCGCAAATAATTAGGGCTCTTATCCCTCATCATGTCCTTCACCAAGGAATAATACTTCCTGCCTCGACAACATGTGTAACAATAATTTGAATAACTATATTTCCCACTGAATTCTAGAATACGTGCATAGATAATGAAGTTACATTTATTATTTGTAGTTTGAAATTACTTCGTGTGCTTTTAAGTCGTCCAGAGACAAATACATAGATGGAGTGTTTATGTAATACTTAAATATATTTTATTCACTTGAATTATGATGATAAAATACCGTCAATACGTACCAATATTAAAACAAATATTTTTGACAAAATTAGGTTGATATTTTGTAAGAGTCGTAACTCATTTTAATGTAACTTGTTGAAGCTAATCTTTTTTATATGAAGTAAATGGTAACTTTTTGTCTCCAGAAAAGTGTATTACATTTCTATTTCTTGGATCGTTCAATATTGTAATGAAACATAGAAGCCATTGATTTACATCGATTCTGTTTTGTCTATCATGTGGAATATTGAAGAAGCATGTCTGCAATGTTGAAGTACGTTCACGGTTCTCAAGGAACGGTTAACAGGTCGATTCTCAAGGAACTAGTGCTCTCTCGTAACAAATGTGTAAGTTAATATTACACTGCTGCCATCTGTGGAAAAATAACTATCTAAAATGAAAATATATTGATTTTTAAGTTCAGTGAAGATAATTTTCCTATTTTCAGTAAACAGAAATTTTTAAAAAAGACAAAAATGAATCGTAAACATGTATTGGTGCTGAGTGTTTTCTATATTGCTTAACGCATCCAACAGACAGCGACATAATAACATTCGTATAAAATTATGACATTCTTTGCTTATCATTATACAATTTATTGCAATCTTTAATTTCATAATCGTTACTTACATTAAATCTCATTTTTTTAGTACAGCAATAATATGGCTGTGTAAACTTATGTACGTTTTTCTGCCTATAAACACGTACTAAATTCTATCAACTTGCAACATTGAGGAAATATACTAACGAGGGATGTCGCGATGATTGCTAGAGGGCGTTGTTTGTCTCCATAGAAATAATATTTTCAAGATATTTAAAATTATTATTATTATTATTATTATTATTATTATTAATATTATTATTATTATTATTATTATTATTATTATTATTATATTTTTGTGTGTTAGATTTATGTACAGACTCAATTTTATCATAGTTCTAGACGTATTGTTGGTACGTTACACGTCACCTGGCTTTCTTTTTCAGTCACTTCGGTAGAAATCATAACTTTTCCCATGACTCTTCCCAACCATGACTACCATAATCCTGAAGAGAGAAATAAGCAAACTCAAACGAGACAAAGTATTCAGTGAACATTACAAATTATCATTAATAATAAGGGATCGAAGAAATAATTTTTAAATTTTCGAATATTTGGAGTTTTCAATGAAAATATGATATATTTCATGTTTATATCCGTAGTTTGCGCTATTCCAGCAAAGAATATTAAAAATGTTTAGAATTTTTTAAATGTTCCAGAAGCTTTATGTTCAGTACTCGTACCTTCAAATATTAAATATTTGTTTCACATTCGCAGAGCTTTGACGCAAATTCGCAGAGTCAGATCGATCAGGGAATATTCATTTTGAGAAAAATCCTATGGGTGTTTTCACGTGAATCTCACAGACGGTCAGACCCAGTCGTTTAAAAAAAAACTTTTCCGGTACCAGGGGACCCCAAAACGTTCATTTCCGTGAAAATCTCGACGTCGATTTTCGGTAGTAATGCATAACACTCTTGATATTCCCTATAACTTCGTATATGAGGTAGCAACATTTTTTTTTCAAAAATAGCTCCCATTTCTTTTCTTAAATATTTTGCTCGATTAGGGCAATATTTGCTTAATAATATGGCATATGTACAATATTCATTAAAATCTCCAAAATTTTGAAAATTGCAAAGTCAATTTTTAGCTCTATTCTACTCGTTCACTAATGAAGCAATAGACTTTCATGAGGCAATATATTTCACAATGTTATTTTTTAATTTATTTAATTTTTTCACAACGGTAATTATTGCGTTAATTTTTTAGTTATCTATAACGAATTAAAAATTTTGTACGAGCATGTCCAACACCATTAATATATATATATATATATATATATATATATATATATATATATATATATATATATCTGTCTTAATAAATGTATTTTCTCATATTAGATCTAAATATTATTTTATCGTCCATTTTTTCTCAATAATCCGAGTACGTTTGTGTTGTATCACCACTAGTTTCCATTATTTCAATAAGATATTTCAATTGTTTTAAATCCTATAAATAAGTTTTCTTAGTGAAATGTATTCCTCAAGAATAAAACTTTTAATCATTTCATCTACGCTTTTTACAAAATATTAGTCGTATTTGTGAAGAAGGGAGTGACATTGTAACACTTTTTTACACATATAAAATAGATAAGAGTTATAAAAATGCACCAGTTTTTTTCTTTAATTCCTTGTGAATGAGTATAGCGCAATACACTAATTTATTTCCAGAATTTTCATTTGTGAAACTAAAGATATGTTTTTGGTGGATTGGTATCAGCTTATAAATTGTTGAAAGATCTGGTAGTCGGAGGTCAAAGTTTATGATTTTTCGAATCTGATATTTACTTTCAATATTGATGCTACGAATTTGTTCCGTAATGCAATCTCCTTACAATGTTAAATCGCCCAAACAATTAACGTGCCCATCAAAATAGTAGTATTCGCGTAATATTGAGTTTTATAATTTCGGTTTTTCAAGTGATGGCTGAAGTGATAGTCAGAGAAAAGGGTAATTTAATGACATTAAGAATCGGGATTGGTGACTCAGGGGATCAGTTGATATCACTGCAGTGCTTCTGTTAGGGAAGATCCTAAGGTTTCAATCCCGACGGAGTCAGGATTTTCGACTCTAGCTACATACCTAGGTTGAATTTAGCCACTGTATGGATGAGAATTCTAGTGGCCGGCAGCAGTCATCGGTAGTTTTCCGGGTTCAACGGTAGTCCTCCGATCGAGAGTTGGCGTCTGCCCGAGCAGTACCTACTCCACAAACGGGCAACAGGCCATGGACCGCGCGTGATCGTTTCCTTTTCTTTGTCCTATCCTCACTTCTTACACACACCCTCAATTGCATGCTCTACACTTCCACATGTGTCGAGTTAGGAGGCGTTGCCACGCTTGTGAAAGATACCGGGTTGGGGAAAAGTCCGCAAGCCGACATGTAGGTCGGCGGGGGATGTCGTCATACAGCGGGAGAAGATCACCGCCGCCTCCACGATAGAAAATGCTCTATACCTACGGGACTAATGACCTTAGCAGGTATCATAGATGGACAACACCACCATCCTATTCCAAATCTTTAATTTACATCACTAGGTGATTGGCAAGAATTTATTCTTATATAATTTAGGATTTAGTTTTAGAGCAGTAGATAACCAGTTAACTGCTTCATAACATTCAGACAAATTCAATGAATAAAATACAAGGACAATTTACATAGTAATTTTTTTTGTCCACCAGAATAAAATAATAAAATAATGGAGGCAGTCAACGTGGCGATGTGCACTGTAGTTGAAAAAGTGACAATAAATAGGTGAATACCATTGAAAATCCCACCAAATGGGTAATAAAATAATATCTGAATGCCAAATAATTTTCATTTCACGAGATCTCCAGTAAGCTTACATCAAGTCATCAAGTGAGTTAGTGAATTAAAAAGGATAATTTAGAATAGATTATCAGGAGTGTGTAGAGATTCCCCAATCGGGAGGCCAGAACGTGCAGGCACAGCCATGGAATATGTATCTACCATGTATAACGTTGTGGTGTTACTAAATAGTACATCCTCTTGCAGTATCAACAGTGGTAGTGGCCAGACGTCCGCGACATGGCAGACGAAACGAGCAGCAGAAATACTAGACTTTCAACGCCGTTTTTAATTGTACATTGAAGATTATTTTATTTTTCATGGACTATAGTGGTTATGCAAAATGCCCATTGTGCCAAAAGATATTGCATTCCAAGTAAAACTAATTTGCAGCGGCATTAAGCAGATAACGAGCTCAGATTATTACGTTAACAAAAACGCAAGGCAGTGATTCTCCCACTGATAATAACGAAGGAGTCTAATGAATTTACTTATTTCTCTGTAATAATTTTTATTTGCAATTGAATATTAGATATAACAATATAACAACTTTATTTTAATTTCAAATATGTTTTTTTTATCTCGGTGAGTTTTGATGGAGACAGAATTAAGACAAATATCTAGTTTCCTAGAGATTTTATCCACGTTTTGAGTGCTTCACTACATTCATTGTTTATTGTTGTTCAAACTCTTTTTATTCATTCATGAATAATAAACCTGTTGAATTAATGTTTGTGAAAGTTAGCGTTACCATTATTTGGATTCAATACAATTATAAGAATTGTTTTTCATTTATTACAACTCTAGATTAGAAATCAAACGTAATTTTATTATCATTGGTCTAATTTTTACGGACTGGAATTGCTACATACGACGGAAACATGAACGACCTTGATTTATAATAATGCACTCCCATTTACTGCTATTACGTGCCACCGTTAATGAGATAGATTTGTCAGGATTTTGATTATGCCCATGATTCCTCAAGTTTGACGCAAAACGACTACCACTTCAGACACGTAGTGATTTTCGAGGCTTCAGTGTCGGCAGTACGCTTGATAATAAAGTAAACAGTGTGGGATGGGAGGTGCTTTTGGAGAAGAAAAGAAAAAACCTAAACTTTGTAAAACGTTTTGGCAAGTGCCTCAATTTGAATGGCTATTAAATCCAAGAGAAATGAAATATTATATTGTTGTATCGTGTATCATTAATGTTGCATTTTTATTGTATGTATTTTTTCCATAAACGTAGCTTGCTTTCCGAATTGCTCTCGTTAACTGAAAAAAATATAAGCATTTGGAGCAAGGTAAATGTATAACAAAAACTCTTTAAAGTATTGAAGAGTTTATTTACAGCGATGTACACTATTTGTACTGTACAGTAGAAATACAATGAAGAATGAGATGAAATTGAACGTTAAAAATAACTTTCAAAGAAACATGTAACTATGACATTTTCTCTCTCGTCACTTTTCGAAACCTATCTGATTAGTTTTCTTTCCTTTGTACGTTCTTACTTCCAATTCTTATTGAAAAATCCACTACAACTAATTTGAGCAAATACTTCGTGTATTATTTACGAAGCAATGCATCTTTTACTTTTCAGAGTACATTGCTTTGCAACCTACTATATCTTAACCTCAGATAATCTGAGATGCACTGTTCAATTGCACCGTGAAGTGCATGCACCATTTGATTTCGACAAATTATTTCACTCCGTTTCATCCACTTCCGGACGAATTACCTACTATGTAGTTCAGTATGCACTTTGATGTCTAAATATTTGTGTAGAACATTTCTTTCCTGAAACTCGAAGGAACACAGTGTACTATACACGTACTCATTTGGGACGCATTTCTTTGAAAATGCTCGTTTGCAAAATTCTCAAATGAAAGTAGACGAGTACAATTTCGTCGGTGAAGAACACTTTCAGCCTTCTTCAGAGAAAGATGTGAGCGTGGAAAGAAGAAGAAGAACCGCGAGGGCGGAGTCTCCTCGGACAGAAGTTTTACTCCAAGGGGAACATGGCATCGAAGGGCACCTTGTTGAACACTCGGTTCATTCTCTCGATCATAATCTGGCTCCACGCCTCGTTGGTGTCCGGCAACAGTTGTTCGTACAGAGGCAGCCAGTACTGGTTGGCGAGCGCCAGCAGGTATTCGCCTGTGAATATATGAATTTATGTTATTGCTTAATGGTGACAGTCAGAGTTTGATTAAAAGCATAAACTTAATAAGGATAGGGTGAAGACCGTTTGCAATTCGTTCTTGGATTTGCAGAGTTACTCATGCATACTTGTCCCACGATGATTCATAGGATAATGAAATAAACGCCTATTTTTATATTTCAATTAATATTTTAGGTGAAAGCAAAAAGTTTTGTAATTGTTTACTTTTTAGGCAAAACAACAAACATTTGTGTTTCTGCATTTTGCAATTGAAATAAATTTAACATGAAATAAATTATATTTTACTTTTCCCGGACCAATGCGAACAATTCCTGAAGGGTTCGATTCCTGAACGATTTGCGTTTTCTCCCGATATATTATTTTCAATCAAACGCTTCAGTTCCTTTAATCCATGATGTGTTGAAGCATTTGGTTCAAATTGAATTAAATAAAATTAACGTTAATAATTCAAAAGAATGAATGAATGATAAAAAATCATCCGAGATAACAAATAAACTGTAGATATGAGTACGTTTTTTCTCCTTTGAACAATAAAAAATAGTAATTTTGAACCTGCTCAAGCGATCTATTTTAATCAATAATTATTTTTTTTATTCTTTCTACTCCTTTTCGAAATAAGCCTGCATTTATTCAAATATGAAATATAGAACGTAGTACAAAAAAAATATACGTTTGACTTTCAAGGATGTAAATTCGATAGAAAAAGACGATTGCTAAATGGTAAGACGCCTTAAAAGCTTAGCAGCAAATACTCACTAAGCTCGGGGTTGCCGGGCACCAGGTTGGATGCGTAGATGCGCATGTCGCCAACCTCAGGCAGCATCTTGAAGGAAGTGATGCGCACGAAATCCTCACCGCGCTTCTTGTAATGCTCACCGGTTACCTCCCACACGCCAGTCACGTCAGCTGAGAAGTGAGACAGGGGATTTAATAAGAGAGTGAGAGCATAGTTTCATTTTTCTTGAGATTATAATCGTAATGAGAATTTAATGGTTTCAAATTAAGTTAATTTTCCTCTGAAGCATCGATGAAAATTTTTGGCATAGGAAAGGTGTTGTCCTGAGTATCTTCATTTTCAAAATGTGACTAATAACACACACACACACACAAAGACTCAAAGACTTGATATATGTTTCTCTCTGTGTGCCGAAGCGCTGAACTCAAAGAAATGCGCTATCACCCTCCAATTCTTTTTTTCCTGGAAAAGGGAGGGAAAAAAAAGCACCACCGCGAAATTGTAAATTTCACGGTGCTTTTTCGTAATTTAAAATGAACTGGAGGATGGTGGCGCAATTCTGGCTTCGAATTCATCGCGTCGATATACATTAACATGAGTAAAGTCTTCGGTCCGACAACTTTTGGCTTCTGTAGAGTATAACATTACAAGACAACAAAATCTAGCATTCACATGTGTGTTTCTCGATTAAAAAAAACTGGAGGGTGGTCGCACAATTCTGGATTCGGATTCAGTGCGTAGACATACGTAGAGACACATGTGTCAAGTCTTTGAGTCTGACAACGTTGTTTATTTTGTATGCCTGTGTAATTAAAGCAAGTTATTCTCTTTCAATTTACAATATTTTTAGTTGTGAGATTACTATTTTTAGAGGGTCTAAGGATTACTGTAACGATCTATAATGTATTTTAAATTCTAGGGATGAAAATTCTTTTCTCTTTCAATATTTGAAATTAAACAATGTTGGTTTCTTTTTTTCTTTTCTCTGTATAAATCACTTACTCATGGTAATGTTATAATATCCCTTGGTGATGATCGGCACGACTAGACGAGCGTCCACCTTGTAGTCTCCTTCAGTGAAGATTCGTGGCATGTAGTAAGCCACTTCAAAACGGAACACTTCTGGGTCATTCACGATGGACCTACGAGCACAACAAGCTGAATTATATAACAGGCAGATGATGGGGAGTAAAAATATATTATTTTACGATACTAGGGCAGGTATTGAAAAGACTCAAAACGTTGGGAAAATATCATTTCATTTTGTCATTTTCATTCAGAAATGTGTTTATGCCTTGTTAATACAAATCTACGTTTTATCATCGTGTAGTTATTTTGAATAAACCCGGCATTTTATTGGCCGTTTGAACCAATCTGCCGTGGCTTTTTGAAAGTGATTTACCTTCACAGCGATTGAGGGATATTAACGTATACTGAATTGTTTGTCTAGGTTAATGCCCTCTGATTTTTATAATACAAATTTTCAGGTAATTCAAGTGAGTTGTATACATACTTGTATATGGTATTATATTTCCATATGGTATCCATTACTAGAGTAATCGCCTTTTAGCACCAAGGCACTTATATTTGTTACTTAATTGGCATTTAAAAAAGACTGAAAATCAGATAACCATACGGGCAATTATAATGTGTTTGACTAAAATAATTTATTAATAAGACTGGTGTATTATTAAAATAAATATAGTAGATAATATGATTTGCTAACAATAAAACGAAAAGTGCGTGTAGAGATTTTTGCGGAAAATTATGAAATAAAGACAAATACATGATTGCGAAATTAAAAGTAAAATTATTATTCACTTAAGAACATTTTTAAGATGCATACACTAGTTTAGAGTGTAGTTCAAAACTTTCTGGACTCGTGAAAATATTCCACACATTGATCTAAAAGTGAAATTTGCTTCATATCTCAACCCAGCATTGAATATTTATGACAACCCGTGCATCGGTAAGAGGAGTACACTTCAAAAATATAAGAACGTCCAGAAAGATTTCATTTTGTGGTCCATAGTATTCGAAACTTAACTCGTGAGTGTCACGGAAAACTGATTACAAGGGACTACGAAACCATTGTTCGTAATATCATCATTACTTTTATGTTTTTTCCTTAAATCTACTTGATGCAGTACTATTTCCGGCGGTAGCACTCTTCCGTTTTTTTTGTGGATTGTTTCTTATTACCAGTTCTGAAGTCATCATTCGTAACAGTATTGAGTGAAGTACTTAGCGATATATAGTTTTAAGCCACATTTTTCGACTTGTGAATATCGAATTGTATTTTCATCAACCCACTTTCCTTTCAGAAACATAGGCATCCGTTGTTTCATTAGATGACTTAATAATATTTTACTTTTTGACTCCCTATCGACATATTGTCACCGCCTTACTTAAGTCCCGCTGAGCCCTGCTCACATGGGGCGACCCGCTTTGTGTACCCTGGCCCAGCGCTAAGATTAGGGCAACCGGTGTGGCCCGATGCTTGTGAGTCAGCCTTCCGTGAGGTGAAAGCGCTTGGGCGCGATCGGCTCAGTCGAGTGAAAGCCGAGTGGCACTGGGGATACTACAGTGAGCAATCGTGAGCACTCTGACCCTACATCTTACATTTGAGCAGCTCTGCTACAGATAGAATGAGGAGTTGATGAAAACCCACATAAGACCGATTGTGAACTAGTGACAATATTACAATTAGTAATAATCCATTGAAAATATTCATATTTTTCTAAATCAATTGAGATATTTATATTTTGATTTTAAAAATTACTTGGCAATATTCTCCCCCAAAAGTTAATCCAAGATCAAAAACATCAAACAGAACTGATTTCTATAAGACCTTAGATAATTTTCCTTAACGTTCTTGTGGGTTACCATTTTCTTTCGCCCAGCCACTCCATTTCTCTTAAGAGCATTCGTTCGCTAAAAGTGCCGAAGTCGCGGCGGTCAGAGGCAACTCACTTGACGCTGCGGATCTTGAGACCTTTGGCGCCCCACGTGCGGGAGTTGCGGATGCGCAGGTCGGCGCTCATGTTGCCGTTGCGGTAGTGGATCGTCATCTCCGGGATCTCCGTGGGCTCGCCGCGCGGCACGCCCACCTCGGGAATGCCTGCGCACACGCCACCGTCAGGACGCAGGGCACAAGACACGGGACAATGGGAGAGGGAAGGTTATGGAAATGGAAGTGGAGAAAATAAAGAGGAGGGAATGTAAGAGGGTAGAATGGAGTTTTGAACGTAAAGTTTACAGATTCTTTGTATTTGATTTTCTGGTTTGATCGATGAAAGAAGTTTACAGATGAAGCATTCAGAGATAATTAATCATTGGTCTAATTAATATTTCTGATAGTTCTGATTCATTGATCTAGTTAATATTAATAATAATTGTAGTTAATGTTTCGCCTACATCGTTTCTAGTCAATAATATTGCATCAATTAAGAAGACCAGTAGGCAGTTAATTTGCACAGACGGATTAAAATGTTAAAATGTTAAATGGGAGTAAATACAAACAACGTCACAAATATGAGAAAATTCATAAATAATAACTACATTCTATTTCATTGGTATCTACACACCTGTATGAAATTTGTTGCACTCCTTTGTTCATCAGGGCTGCCGATACTTTATGCTCGTGAATTAATGCCTATCATTAAATCGTTTTGTAATGTTCTATTAAATAAGTAAGTAATATATTTTATACATCAGTGTAAAATAGTATTGGATAATAAGTGAAAGGTGAAGAAGGTATTTTTATAATTAGTCAGGATGATACGTAAGTTGGAAATAGTTTTTCCTTCCAATATAGCTTTTTTAAGAAAATTAATCATTCCTTCTCAAAGTAAATGGAACGTTCTTTTTATCTGACATTGTTTTAGTACTTTCATACACAAGGGTAAGCAAATTGAAAAAGAATTTGCTTTCAAAATCATGGACTAATTTTATATATTATTTATTGCATTATACATTTATTTCATTCTTGGTTTTCAACGTTAGAAATCGAGTTTAAAAAACAGCCACAATGTTATTAAATACAAAATAATTTGACGTTGATGTTGAGAGATTCTATTAACAGCATGACATATTCTGTACAGTGAAATCTGGAAATGGCCCTTGCGGACTACTGCGTTTGTAGAATTTCCTTTCTTACGTTCACATTGAATAGACAACAGTTTTAAAATGAACTGGGTTTAATCAAATAGACAATACTTATGTTAAAAGACCAACAGTGTGTTTGAACAAGAATGCTCAGTTGAATTAAAGAAGTGATAGGTTTATGTAAGTGTAATCACAAAGTTACCTGTTTCCGCGAGTTCGGGAAGCAGCTGCTCCAGTCGCTCCTTCATGCATTCGTTGTAGTCAGAGCGACTGCGGCCGCAGAGTTGCAACCTCGCACCTGCAACAATAAGTTTACAATGTAATGAGAAATGAATTTAAAACTAGTGAATTTCAACATCTATTCAGGCTAAATTCATAAGTTCTACCTACTCACGCTTACTCACGCTTGTTACACTTTCTATTAGCGGAGGCGACATATACTATTGATAGTCAAATAAGGGTACCATCGCATATACTGTTGATCATCACAGCAAGGAACATGCCTCTTGAATATACCAAAAATCTTAAATCATTATTGTATTAATCAGAACAAAAGCAGCTGTTACTTAAAGATTTCGTTCTATCAAAGTCTTACAAATTGAATAAAATTTCCGATTGTTTTATTAGTCTTCAAAAATAATCTTATTATTATAAGAAATTATCTTCTATCAGAAATTACTATATTATTGCATTTTAGATGCTCATTCTTTTTACATAGCAAAACTTTCACTCCATTCACGATTCAGTAGGCAATTGTTTGTCCTGTGTGCAAGAACGTTATGTCACAGTGTTCCTATTGCAGAGTTACTTGGCGAAAGGAAATGTACGGAGAAAGAAAATAGCATCTTTGTAAGAACTCCATTACAGGTAGTCCAGCATTTCTTCATCTTGCAAAAGTTGATCTCAGTAACGTCGGACAACTTGCATAACGCAACCTGTTTCTTAACGAGCCTCTAGAAGGTCTTAAAAAAAGCCACATGAATATCGCGACGCCTTTCATCGAATCTGTAATTACAGTACCTGGAGTTTCTGTAAGAGCGTTGTCAACACCAGAAGGAGGTCATTGTACTTCACTGACATTAAATTTTATTACTCCTTTTGCTGCTGTAACTGACAATTTTCTAATATTCTCCGCTATTGCCTTTCCCTACTCACCATCAGAAATATTTATCAGAGACCAGGAATTTAAAGAAGTTAGTTTACCTTAAAACACACTTGAAAAGTCTACTCAATATTTATTCATTTTTTTCGACGTAAGTGATGACAAAATTTTAACAAAACACGATTTGTTAATGTGAAAGTAAGCATCATTCTTGATATGGATGGTACTCCTAAATTCTTCAAGAGAACTGTTTCAAAAAGAAATTAAGATAAAGTATTTTTTTTCTAATATTTCTACGTATCATCCAAGATCGTCTGAAAAATAAAGTTATCTACATCACTGATGAGTTTCTTAATTCAAAGAAAGCTATCAACCAAAACAATAACTTCAGAATACACTCTATGAATGGTATCTTCCTTTCTTCGAATCTGAATGAGTTCCCATCCCTGCGTGGGCCTCCCACTTCCCAGTGCGCCCTTTGCCACCCCCCTCTCTCTCTCCCCCAATTCTCCCGCCCGCGCGGGCAGATGCGTTCTTGGAGCGAAGCCACCTCCGCACGCGTCATCAGGCGGCGTTGCCCCAGAGAGGGCTGGCGAAGCCGCAGCGGCGACGCGGCGCGGCGTGCCGGGGAGGCTGGCGGGGAGCCAGGGGTCGCCGACTTCACGCACTTCGGTTATGCAATGCCACGCCGTTCCTACGCCTCACAACAGAGCGAGTCCTGCTACATTCCCTACATTCAGAGAGTAGAGCAACCTGCGCGGCCGCCGCCATTTAACAGAATCCTTTCACTGAACACCCTGCCTGGTAGCTTTCAGAAGTTGAAGAGATAGGAATTGAAGGCGTTACGGAACGTTTTGTGTATATCAATATTCTCACATATTTGTGTTGATTGGTGGTTCTTAACAACGGAGTTTGAACTCACTTTACAATTGGTTATAAAGTGGAGGAATGGACGGCGCAAAGTAACTAAGGACTCTAGAATCTGTGAATTTTCCATGCAACTAATGATCCCCAGCTTTGCGTAATATCCCCCAACTTTGCGCATTAAAAAATTGTGGCAATTGTGGGAGATAAGACATACGCAGGAGTAATGTACTGATAATGATAATAAGCAGGCAAAGAAACAAAAAAGCGCAAATTTCAGATGGATCTTTTCCACCAGGAGCGCCCACTTGTGTCTCGCGAGCCTAGCCCTGCCTCACGCGCCATCTCGATAACCTTGTGAGATAAGTTTGTTCCTGCAAAGCAATTGCCATGTGTGACTGTACGCTAGTTCATACGAGAGTTGAAAGACCCTCTCCGCTCGCGGACCTGGTCAGGTAGCCTGCGCGCATTCACATGCACGTGACGTTGCGTAGGGGCTGAAGAGGCGGAAGGTCGATGCCCCTCAACAGCCTGCGGGTGGAAGTAATTTTCTTGGGCGAGCGAGAACGTGCTCGGAACAGCAGGGCGCATAACCTTGATGTCTGTATTTCGTGATTCAGAATATTAGGAATTGAGACGCTCTTTAGCAGTAGTCACTTTTGTCATTCCATAAGCCTTGATGGATTGTAACAGCTTGATTAGATGCAAAATGTCTCAAGGTGCCTAATTCTGCAGAATTCCAGTTATTACTTTTGCGTACTATAATAGTGAAAATAAAATTTAATTTGTCTAAAGTCTAAGTTATATTTACTTTCCAGAAAGTTTTGCACCACGAATTGTTTTGGTTACGTATGGTTACGTAATTATAGGGAAACGTAATTGTTTTGGGTCAACGTCAATAGAAACTACAGTTGAAAAGTGTGTGAATTCTGAAATAGTTTCAACAGATTGTATTCAACTGAAAGTCATTTTCATTTGCTTCAACGCTATGATTTGTTTCTTTGGAATATAGTTTTTAAACACTATATATATATATATATATATATATATATATATATATATATATATACATACACACACACACACATGCCCATTCATACAGCATGAATATAATATAAGTTAATACATGAGAGGATGACGAATGCTTACTGAAAATAAATTTGGTGTGCCTTATGTAAGTGAATTCGTTGTTTCACTAATTTAACTAGCTTGGATTTCAGTTGATGAGATCCATTACCTACAGATCTTTTTGTTCAGTGTCCTTCATAGACGTGCGCAGCCTAAAACAAAAGGGGGGAGCTACATTTCTAAACCCTTTTATATTAAAACTTTTTTAAATTTAGATATGACTCATTTTACTAGTAATATGAAAATAAATACTGCAAGGAGAATGCGTTTATAACTTTAATGATGAAATTAACAAATACAATTGATTTTATTTTGAATCTTTTAAGGGTTGTTGATGTATTGTGGAACCGCTTCTCTAAATGTTCTACACCTACTCCCAAATTTTCAGCTCAAGTAAATATGTAATTAAGAAATTGAGCATATTTAAGGAAATAAAACGTTATGTTACGAAAGGTTTCTGCGCTACTTTCAAAATTTTCAGGGAGGCCGCGGCACTCCCCCATTTCGCTGTGCGCACGTCTATGAAACAATTACCGAGTCAAAAACATTTCTCTAAAAACGTTCGGGAAGGGCAGTCGCGCGTGGTAACGACCTCTCCGAGCTGCAAGTAGCTCGGTGGAAAGAACACTTTCCTCGTTAGGGAACGAGAGAACTCGTTCTGTGCGCGTGGTACCGCCCGTGTCTTGACCACTCTCGCCTTCGTCCAGAGCGCGCCGCCCGTACCCCCGGGCGCAGGCGCACGCGCTCGTTGGCTCGCCTTGGGCGCCAAGGCTGAGGAACCGGTCCTCGCGATGCGTGGGCCGTCATCCGCGACAGCCAATCCTGTGCGCCTTAACGAAGCGGCCGTTGCGGATTGTGCCTCACAGGAAATAACTAAATGGCGACTGTTTTGGTTGGAGTGCTTCCTTCCGTCACTGATCACACACGCACATATAATGGTCGGCTAAAAAGATATGTAGATGAGACAGAAAATTGTCAGTACAATGCGTACTATTCCACAGTACAGATCTCGCTCTTCAGTAATTCATATTTATAAAATTCCCTTTCCCATATCTCTCATGAAATGCTTATTAACCTAGCCTTGGGAATATAACAAGGAATTTTACAACGACTGTTCTTGTAAACAAGAATCTTAGGAAATCCTGTAATTCTCGAGGATCATAAAATGGAAATTTTGTTTCAAAGAAGCCCGTGTGTATCCTTGAGAAAATGTTGAATAACCTAAAAAAGGTACGCCTTACTGGGAACTTTGAAAATAAAACCGTCTCGTATTCCCTGAATGAATGTCTACACAAATATTATTGTTCCCAATAGAGATCAAAATAGTAAGATTTCTTAATTCAAGTAGTACATTTGAGAAAATATATTTACACTAGCGTACCCGTGCGAAAACTCGCGCATGTTGAACCCCATACTCTTCCTTATTTTTCATTTCCATATTAAGCCTGTAATATATCTTTTTCTTCGACCCTCTTATCCTCCGTCACTTGTTCTATATATCGCCTTGAAATTAATAACAAAATACACCCTTGTCAACACAAATTCATATTAAATAAATTCCGTGGTGGTAGCAGATTTCATATTAAATGTTATTTTTGAGAATATAGATACACCCGTGTAATTCAATCGCGTGGAATATAAGTAATTAGTTTAATTTCACGTACAGTTGCAAATTCTACAGGCTCTGAACAGTTGGGGTAGAATCAAGAAGCATCAAACCAGCAAAAATATAATAGAATATTCAAAAAGATCCTACCCTTTTGATTACGTTATGAGAAAGGTTTCTTTTAGGCCTTTGGCCTCAATATTTTAGTGTTTAAGATCCAAAAACGCTACGTTAAGGAGTTATTTAACAATATAGATTCAAAAATATGGCCACGCGTAACGGGTTGCATTTGACATGAATATTTAGATGCGTTATGTAAAACAAATCCTTCAAATTTTTAACCCTTCAGTAGTCACGCTCAGAATTGAAACGAGTGGTCGGGTGGATTACAATTGTAATCCATTAAAAAAATTCTTATTAAGAATATTTTAGAAAAAAATTGTCTCTTAGTTCAAATATGGCTGAGTAATGGTATTTGTTTGTGAAAATGCTTGTACTCTATATGTGTTGTTCAATTGATATACGATTGCATTATGCATTTATTTACATTTACGCATTATTATATATTGCATTACGATTTTAAAATACAACAATTTGACAAAGTTGTTTAAACATCAGGAGCCTCTATTCCAAATGTGTTTCAATGTCAACATCAGATAAATATCCCACAGATTTTCTGAATGTGGCCCACCCACTGGACACAATTTTTCCAGTAATGTGGAGTGCTTTTGTGTTGTTGACGTTCACAGAGATAACCGCTCTCGTTGCCCTATGGTGACTCCGCTAAACCCACATCCCCTTCTCGGATTCCTAGAAGAAGTCTCCCGCGTGTTCTTATTGCTGTCAGCAGAGATTTTCTCTCGATCTTCTTTTTCATTTCTGGTTTCATAAAGCACAAAGCAAAATCCTTTAGAAATCCCCTTCTGGTCAACCTTTCATCACTGTTTTACATTGCATAAACATTCAGAGCATCAATTACAGCGATATTCATGTTGTCAGCTTAGGTCAGAAAATGAGTAATTACAATACCACTCGCACGTATTACTATTGTAATCCAAGCTGTTTCCGGCGCTTATCGCTAGTGCGGCAGTTGTCACTTGAGTCATATTTTTTGTATGATTCGAAAACTGAGGCCTTCTACGAAAGGTACTGAAAAGTCCATGCCAAACGTTTGTCAACTGTCGCTGTAATATCGAATGAATACGACTTAATTGCAATTGTAATCCGCGCGACCACTGAACGGTTAATGTCAAAATGCAATTCGTCACGTCTCCGTGAAATTCTCTTTCTTTAGAGACCTCATTTATAAGGATTGGGTGCTTGTGAGAGTCGTAAAAGATATGCATACTGCTGAAATATAGGAAACGATAGATTCCTTGCTGAAAAGAAATAGAAATATTATATTATACTTAGAAATATTATATTTAGAAATACTCCTACTTCCTTTCTTTCACGACCTTTGAATTTTAGTTTCATTATTTCGGAAGTATAAAATAATTTTTAGCACATACAATATGTGCAGCAAATGTATAGAATGCTTAGGTAGTTATGTCATTTCTTCACCTCTAACATTTACGTTTAGTTTCCAGTGTATATTATTTATTTTGAAACTTGAATATTACTGTTTAAACATCGATAATTGCAACTAAAAATCAAAACGAAAACAGATTCTTAGTTTTCTAACAGCACAGAATAATTTTAATCTGTTGCCTGCAGAATGGTTTAAACTCGTGCTCTATTTGCACCACCAGTGGCACAGCGTAAATGGAATAAACATTTGCAATCCACAATCAACAAAAACTAAAGCAAAACTTGTACTACTTTACCCACTAATCAATACAAAATCTAATCTAAATGTAGAAACTGTAAACTTAATTTATACTTCTATTACAGGACCAAATAATACTTATATCTGTCGAATTGTGAGAAATACTCTCAAATCTAATATGAATAATTTACAAATTACCAAAATAAAATCTTACAAAAAATACTAAAAGCACCTTGGTAGATTTCAAACAAGCAATTGCATAATGAATTACAAAACCCGAACCATAACAAACTTTATAAAAAAATCAAGCCCATTTTTTTCGTTCTTCCATTCGCAGCTAGTGCCAAAGGTTCAATATAGGTCAAACCGGAGAGATAGATCTCCGAATAAAATAAAAAATTCCAAGAGAATGCTTTCTTCCCCATAATTGTGTACTATGTAAATAGCTTAAATTTATAATTATTTATATCAAAACTCCTAAAATAATTTACTGTTATTTTTTACAACAGTTCTTTTAAAACTAAATTTCTTAGTTACCCGATGGTATCCTCAGTTAAGCTAATAACCAAATGTTAATGAATTGGCAAATTTGATTAACTTTTCTGAAAAACATGAATTTGTTGACCCGAAAAATAAATTTTAAAAAACTTCGGCGCATCGAGGTTGAGAGAAGCGCTTACCGACGGCGGCGGCGAGCTCTGTCTTGGACGGGGCGGCGGTGGCGGCGGCCGCCAGCACGGCGCACAGGACGGCGAAGCGCAGCATCTCGAGGGCGGAGTGGCAGCGAGGAGAGGACGGACTCTGACGCCGGCTGCCGTGACTCGCCGCTTTATAGGCGACTCCAAGGCCGCCCGCGGCCCCGCGCTGCTCCTGGGCCGTTGCGGTAGGCAACCCGCCCGTTTGCCCCAGTCTCGCCACGCAACACGATCCCACACCTACAAAAACGAGGATAAACGCAAACCCATGTGAAGAAATTGCCGACTCCAAAGAATAATAAGATTATATAATGCCATCTGGTGAAAATCCATAAGGATCTGCAAATGATAGTCCGAAAACGTAAATCTAAAGTTTTGTATTAGCTTCACCATCATTACTTCTATGGTCATAGCGGATATTTCTCACAGTAGGACAACTCGCTGTCGTTTAAGATCATGCGTCTCTGTGTTTGTTATTCAAGACATACTCTACTAGTACAATCTAGATATCCTAATTTTGTGAATGGAGCATATTATGTATTTTAATTATCCATTTGCCACGCAATCAGTGAAGCAGAGGTCCTGCGCCAAATGGATTATAGATTCGCGATTGTTCAGACAGTAGTGAGTGTTGTCATGAAAATACCCTACGCAAGACATATATATCTCATCACGAACGTCACATCTCATCCAGGGGATGACAACTGGAAAAATTAGCCCCTCATTTTAACATGTCCCCACAATTTCTCTATCACTGGGCGTCGGATTTTTTGAAAAAGCATAAAACGGTGTTTTTTGAATCTATATAATATTAAAATACGTGTGAGGTCATTTGCACATTTGTAAACCCTTGAACCTTTGACAACGGATTTCAGATGGTTCGACCAATATTAATAATATTTAAACGTAGTTCGTGGCCCAACTTGTCATCTATTTCAATAACCGGTCAACAATTTGTGGTGATATATAAAACAAACTTATTACGAATTTCAATGTCATTTCTCGACATGTTGATATAGATTCCATTAACGTCGTAAGCCAACAGCGAGTGCACTTCAAAGTGTGATGACCAGCTGTCCGTCTTTTTTGACGGAGTAATGCCGGGCGGGATCGCAGGGATGCTATTGCCTTAATATGCACCCCAATACCGTCAATTCACAACTTTTCGTTTTTCGTCATTTGTATCCAAGAAGTAGATTTTGTTCTTCGGTAATACTTAGAATCATTAAGTAGCATCTTATGGATAGAATAGGAGATAAGTCGTGAAGAAACTGTTGTACTGTAACGAATCGTTTCTCATTCAAATATATGATTGAATGTTGGTTTATCATATCAAATATATGATGCTCACCTTATGTATAAATAGATACACAGATGAAGCTATCACTACTAAAATTCCCGTGTTTTTCACAGCGCATTCAACGCAACATAAAATTAAAAGCAACGATGTTTGATAGCGAAATCCCTGATGACTCAATCAATTTTAATAATTTTTTAGATAATATCTGGTCGCAAGAAATAAAATAGTGAGGTACATTTTTACAAAAAAGAAAGTTTGGGTTCAAAACCTAAGACTTCTGAACGGTTTGTTAGATTTTTATTCATTTGGCGAATCCCAGCAAAGCACACGACCAGTGCCGTTATGTAAAATACATGTTGTATGTAAAATACATACACAGTGCCGTTATGTAAAATGCGTTCCCCTAAATAGCGTAGTTCAGGGGGATTTGACTTGAGCCCCCGCGGGCAGTCATATTCCTGACACTGCCCCAGCGCGCATTTCCACACGAAGTCGGAACTGCGGTGGCCAATCAGAGAAATCGGAGGACGGAAACGTGAACAGCATGATAAGTCAAAAGACAAAATAAAAGTTAAATGAGCTTTTTATTAGAGAGAATGTAACAATTATTAAAAACAGTTTTAAATAGAAATTAGATGAATTCATAATAAAAATGTTGCATAAAAAGAATTATAGAAAACTTTATTTATGATGTCATAACGAGCTTCTTTATATTTGAAACAATAGTTTGAGTATAGTTGAATACAAAACCCCATTTCAAATTGTGATCATCTGGACCAGTCCTGTAATGTGATTTTACTCTTCTCAGAGAATTGTTGAGAACAATTGTTCTCAATCCTAAACACAAGTGAAAGTGGACTAAAACAAATATTATGTTTGCTGAAAATTTGAACAAAAGTGAAAATCCTGCGCGAGGGAAATGTCCACAAAGACTTAGTTTTTTACACTTAAATCATTTTTTAGCTAAAATCAACACATTTTAATTGAAAATCAGAAGGTACTGTTTTCTGAATGCAAAGTAACACAAATTCAAAATTCCATCTAAACTTTTATCAAATATTTAAACGAATTTGTACTCGTATATCTTTAGAATAAAAGTTTATGGTATCAGCTTTGGAAAGTGACAAATATTGTTAAAAAAAATCTTGGAGGACGGGTTGAAACACAACTCTTTCCATATGTGAGTGAAGGTTTCATTTCCGTATCATTTATTTTTATTCTCGTGTCTACGAGACGCTGTTTGCACGATTGAAGCGTTAGAGTTGCAGAAGCATATTTAATGAAGCTTCGGTAATTTCCGGCAATAATCGCGTCGTATCGTGCGTCTCTCCGCCGATACTCACGGATCTACCCGCCGCTTTGTTCTGCAGACAAATCTGCTGTCCTTGCCCTGCATTTCCGTTCGTGTCTACTCCTAACTTAATTGGTAGATGAATAAATAAAGAGGTATCTCCGTGAACATAGTGAATTTATTGAGATCGCCAGCTTTCGACGTCTTTGTCGTCACCATTAGTCTCGCTGCTTTCGGCAAAAGTCGGAAGACTGAGACGTCTTTATTTCTTATATAATAACGTGAATAACACCACATCACAAATCCCACAATTAATAGGTAGAGGCAGTGACCGACAAATGGGGAGCATAGATTTGAATTCTGCCTAAAGCGTGGTTGCTTTCATTGTTTCGTGTAACGGAGGACTTCTATCAGTTCCAGGTCATTATTTCTTATATTCTATCACTTGGAGCAGAGGCGATCCTACAGTGTTCCTCGACGCATTAGGGAACAACAAAAATGTTACGTGTTTACGTGCTTTCTCAGAAGGTTGAGAAGAGAAAAAGAAATTATTAACCATCCCGACAGGATTAAGTGGAAGGACTTCAGGACGAAGAAATGTGTATCGTTAAATAAAAAAAAACCCTGGCGGCCCGTGATAAAATTTGGGACGGCAGAGCAAACCCACCTCTCTCATTGGCACCCCGAAAGTAAACGAGACCACTTGCCATTTATAAGTAAACAATGGAGTTTCAATTCAAATGAAAAACAGTTAAACTTTAGAAATCTTATTCCCTTTTGGTACGGATGAAGACGTTCTGCGCATCACAGTGGCACAAACGGAATCCCAAAATGCCTCTCCTGAAACGCCTTTATTAGCCACGAGTATGTGTCCTCTCATGAACATTTCTGAGACTTATAAAGGAAGCAACATGGCCAATAAACGAAAGCATGTAGGAAGATCAGCTGAGTTTAGCACTCTTACCTGGAAGTCCTATGGTTCGAGGCCTGACGGTGGCGGCTTGAACCAACACTATAGCTAGGTCAAATTCAGTCGCTAAATGGAGAAGAATTCGGCTACTTGATTGGTAGTTTCCATGATTTGTCCGATCAATACAAGTGAATGCCGAATCAGTATCCTAACAAATGGGTCATGGATCGCGCGTGATATTTACTCTTGTTTGTCCTAACCTCTCCTCATATTCGCCTACACACACACATGCAGTCGTCATGCCGGCGGCAGCTAGCTGAATGCGTTTACTATGCTCCGTGAAGTCACGAAGGTTAAGCGCATTCGAGACTCGCAAGTTCGTGGTTGTGACCGCCAGGAACGATCTAACGCATCGAGCTCCTGGCCAAATGAGGATAAAAGGCAATGACTGACTGCGACGTGACGAGACTTGACAATTATTAAAAGTAAAGCACAATAATGGAGGATTACTCCCAGTGCAAAGCGCTCAACGCCCCTAGGGGCTTAAGACGCGTTGCGTCAAGATGTAGACGCAACAAATTAATTAAAAAATTCTATACTTCCATCCATGACGGGAGACGTATCTGTAGCTTAGAGCTAGTTCCGGTTTGCATGGTGCCCCTGTGGAGATATATACCTGGAGGGGGGATGTTTCTGGTCTATTCTTTTGTTTTTTACAAAATTGCACAAATGTATTTTTTTTTAAATATGTCTCACGCCGTTAATATGCAGATCTCTATCGATTTGTAAACATTAACGCATTTGGCTTTAAATGAAGTTTTTCAAAAACTCAATAGATTCCTACGGAAAGAGCTTCAAATTTCGCAGTTACAGTAACGCTTAAACGCCATGTTCTTAAAAGCGGCTTCAAATTTTTCAATGAAAATTTGTATTTAGAATGAGATTTTACTCTTCTTTAATAATCTTGAAGTAATATTTTGGTGGTACTATTAGGAAAGTAGAAAGTTGAGAAAATGTCAAAAATATGTAGTTTGGGTGACGATAGACGGCAGCGGGCCAAAGAATGGAGCAAGACCTTAAACCCAGAACACACCAAGGAAATAAGAAAAAAATTCTATGTGAAAGTTTGTGCCATTTGTTGCACCTCTAGTTCGAATAGTACTATATGAAAATTAAGAATAATTATTCCCCAATCAAAGGTGAATTTCTTCTGAATTACTTGAATCATATTTGTACATCACTATGTTTTTTTCTTTAACATCATTTGACTTGCTATGAATCGGTGGTTCTTGACGTGGCTAAGGATGTTAAAACTCGTTGCATGTTAACAGGAGTTAAAGACGCATGTGGCCGATAAAAAACTTTGTAGAATGTTAGAAAAATATACGGGGAGATCTATTTTCTGTAATTTATATATTTGCCTCAGATGCCATACTTTGCCGAAAGCTTTTTTTGATATTAACAAAAATTGTTGAAGTGTGCTGTTTATGATGAAAGGCGTTTGAAATGTGTTCGGTGATTCAAAGCAATTGACGTGTCGTGGCATGGTTAAGTTTGAAATCGAATTGAATGTTGGGGATAACATTATCAGCGGAAATAATTTTATTTAAACTAGTTAGTATTAATTTTTCAATCATTTTTTGAAAGGGAAGAAAGACTAATCGGTATGTAGTTTGAAGGGAGACAGGGATCTTTTTGTGATTTCTTAAAAGCCAAAATGATTGCTATTGAACTGATTTTAGTTTTTCTGTAGCACGTAAGGTATTTGCACAATTTGCGTTAGAAGTTTTAACTAAAAAGCTTTTTTTAGCAAGAAAAACTTAATTGTTTTTTTGAAACAGTTTAAATATTACGAATACAAGAGATAATTAATTTCTCTTTTTCATTTAATGCCCTTCTTATTCTTCAAACCTGAAATTTCTCTTTCTTGATAGTTTTCCTTCACTAGTGCCGTCTCTCCTTAACATAAAACAATAATCCAGCCATCATAATTGTACTCCACCTCTCCTGATACCCCTTTTCCATGTGTGTGGCGTACTGGTAGAAAAGTTCTCCTTGTTCTTCACTGACATCGCCGAGGTTTGCAAGTCAAAATTTATAAGATAGTGTAGAAAATGAAGTTTTACACACATTTTGCACTCCAATTTCATGAAATTCTGCAACAGTGTTTTAACAATGGTTTTGTAGTTTGAATCTTTGTTGATGCCAAAACGCGTAGCCACAACTTGTTAATACAAAAACCAAGTCCTTTTTTCCAATGGATTCATTGTACTTTCAAACAAATGTCTTTCATTAAACTTCTAATCTGGGGACTCACAAAGATCCCTTTTTTAATGTTCTAATTTTCTTTAAGAAACCTTCAGAAATTTAGTTACCAAGAACTGGAAGCAGTCTCCTTCTTTTGAAAGTGCTGTAGTTAACTGTTTATTTAAACCATGCGCGATGTAAAGTGGAGATGTGGTGGTAGTAGTATCCTGCCACTTGAACAATTGCTTAATTGATTGCGTTAAGTTTTTTAAACCGGTTTGGAATATCATATTATCTGTTATCATCTGGTTCCATTCTAGGTCTCTGCAGTCTTATTCGCAAATGAAACATGGGATTTTTGTGTAGCTTGTTTGTTGAGTAAGTAACATTTCAAAACTACTTTCAAATCCTCACAAATTGTCCAAGAATGTTGTTCATAGTTCTCGAATTTCATCAAAGCTTTGATATTTTCATCAAATTCCTTAAGATATACTAAATGAGTAACAGGTATTGAGGCAAAGAATTCCGTTCCGTGAAAGTGCACCTTTGAAGCTACTTTTTGATTTGTAAGCAATACCCTCAGATTTGCATCATAAATGACATTAAGGAAAATTTATTAAACCATCAATACCACAGAAAAAAGCATACTGCGTTCCTTTTTCAAGAATTTCATTAAATCCTTTTCTCAGTTTGTGTGCCAAGAGAGTGTTACTCCCAGAAGTAGAATTGTTTTTGTTTAGATCATTGACACAAGCAATTCAGCGACATCTTCGTCAGATGAAAATCATGTCTTGATCGCCTAGCCGTATACTAAAACATGCATAATAGACATTCTTCATGAAACTTTTAATGTCCTGTCTTTCCTTAACAATTACTTAGCTGCCACAAAATAGAAGCAAGAGTTTTTCCTGTGTTATTCAAATACGCGTGAACTCATTTCTAAAGAAACTGCACGAACAAAAGATTACAGCATTGGAGCATGTAAGCTATTACACACTGTTTCTTACCTAACAGCCAAATGAGTACAAGTGTGGCCAACTACCCCCACTTCCCAAAACAAAATTTATTTTCCTCTCAGTAAAATACCCCTTTCCAAAAATTTACTTTTCAATGGAAAATGAACTAACTCGATTTGCAAAATAACTGTACATGATAGAAAAAAACAAAAAATAGGTTTGAAATCAGCGCAAAAAGATGGATTAGGAAAACCGAAAATTAGATGATCATCAAAAATTATGTTGCATAGCGTTATAAGACAATGATTTGAGTCTATGTCTGGAAGTACTTTTAGTGAGATAGGTATATTTATATATTTTGTCGCAATGCAAATATCTAAAATATCAGGAATAATGTCATTGTATGAATACGAGGTGGATTCATTTGGTGATATTATTTTGAGGTTATATGACTGAATAAAGAAATTTAATTTGATTTCTTTAGGTGATGTAGTACTGCGTCCTCAAAAGTGTTTTTTATTGTTTACATAGCCGAAAAGAAGTATTTTTGTATTATTATTATTAACAGATATTTTAAAAATTTGCTTAAATAAAATTAAAGTGAATTTATATTTAGGAGTTCTATATGCTACATATATATTAAAGTCAGGAATATAGCTCATGGGATCGGCCAATATAGTTAATGAAACAATTAACTTGCCGATATTGACTTTATTGGCTACATTGCCTGTATTGACTATATTGCCTATATTGATTAGTTTGACTATATTGACGAATCCCGTGAACCACATCCCTTATTTCATTAATGGTGATGAATTCAACAGTGGTATATTAAAGTAATCAGGGATTAGTATTATTTTTATACCTATGGTTTCTAATTCTGAGTTAGGGCTAGTAATTTGATAGTGTTTTATTTTGTTGGATACAATTATTGTTACGCCTCCTGAAGCTATTTCAGTCTGTCATTTCTGTAAATTTTATATCCTGAAAAATAAAGGTTTTCGTTCGCTATAAGCTGTGTTTCTGTGATACAGGCGAATATTGTGTTCGTGCATAAAGATTTCCAAAATGTATGATTTCAGTTTACATCCCATGAAGTCCATTTGCATTTCAGTTTAATATGTTTGTATTATTTAAGTTACTATTTATGGAAGTTAAGTGATTATATTGAATAATGTTTTGTATTTGTGATATTAGGGTTGTAATACTTATTGAACGATTAATTAGTTGGGTAATATTGAGTTGAGTTAAACAAATGTTGAGTAGGTTTTGTTCACTTGCATTATCAGTGTTAAATGTTTTATTCTAAGTTGATTTTGGTGGTAAAGGTGGAAAGTTTTGTGTATTGTTTGTATGTTTAGGTGTGGAAGGAGTAGGAATGTGTGTGCGAGATATTGGACGGTGGTGCAAGATATGGGAGATGTGAACGAGTTATTGGAATGAGTATAAATGAGGGATTTGTTTTTTAAAGCTTTTTGAAAAATTGAACAGCCTCTACAGTTGGCTGAGTATGATCCTTCAAAATTTATTTAGGAAGGGGGTGGAGGGTTCTTTGGCGCTTTTACATACATAATAATATTTTTTTTAAAAAATTTTGAATAGAATGCTTTATGCTAGGTTTAACATTGATAATATAATATAACGATTTTATGAGAGCCAAAATACTATTGCATGAAGAGTGATCTTGAATATCTAGTGCACATGTTTATAGTGGTTGTTTTGTTTTACTATAGAGTTTTCACAGATGTATCACTGGATAGTTTAGTCTTTTTAGTTCTTAGTAAATATCAGTTTTAGCGAAGGTGGGAATGGGATTATTGGGATTATTATGGTAATATTTTTAATCATAACTGAAAAACAATTGTTGTTGGATATCTATATACGAAAAGAATTGAAATTTAGAAGATTCACTGCATTTTCGAAAATTGCAACTCTTCAATTGTAGCGAAAAGTAGCAAAAACACCGGATCAATTAATGTGATTCAGCGATAATCCAATGCGAAATTTGCCTTAACAAACGTTCATGCTTCAATTATTAATTACGCGAGAGAAAAATTGTTGTAGAGTAGACATACATAGACGAAGATCTTGCATGTGTGCATTTGATGTATAATTTGACTGATGGTAATGCTTTGAGAGTGCGTTTCTTGTGTTAGAAATGGTATCCAAACGGCTGATTGTCATGCCAAATTTGGTATTTAAATCGCCTCCTATGCATAAATTGGAGTTTTCCGACTCCAGTGAATATCGTAAAGATAGTATTTCATTTAGTCTACAGTCATAGATGCATTGTAGCTGAATCACAGTTCGCCCTACAATCGGCAGTTTTTAATATTGTCAGTACTTAGTGGGAATAGAGGTCTTTTTTAGGCTTATGAAGGTCACTTTAAAATTTTTGAGATACGTGAACACGAGGCGCAAATTAAGTCCAAAAACTCAGTAATCAAGCATTTCCGGTCCATTTCCGATGTTATAATAAATATTTCTCAAAATGGAGAATTCATTCCGAATATTTTGAGGTTGGGTTTGTTACATTCTGTACAAAGGAATTCTAAAGAAGAGATGTCATAAAAACCCAACTTATCTGATAGGATGAGAAGAAGAGAAATATTTAACTAGCTTAGTATGATGTCTCAAATGCTTCAAACGCTTTTGGAAGTATTTTAATAGAGAGTTCCTAATTATCAATTTGGGACGCGTGTAATGCCACCTCACTAGCCCAAACAGTAAACTCACATTAAAATCACACTCAATTGAAAATATTAATCGATAGTTCATCATATTACTTATTGATAAACGTAAAAAAATTAAAAATTGGCACCCTTTATTTTGTAATTTCTTTATTACCTACCTATATTCTCATTTATGCTTGCCGAATATTCAGTGTATTACCGATTTATTCTCATACATGTAAGTAGACTAATGCATTTCAATACTCAAAATCTCTCCAGAAAACAGTCATACTTAGCTACCAGTATATGACTAGATTTTCGACACTGGCTAGATAGGTTGAATTCAGCCGGCTGCTCTGATTGATGGTAGTTTTCCGTTGTTTCTTCAATTAACACCCGGCGAATGCCAGAGCAGTGCCCTACCAAACTGGCCACGGATCTTGCGCAATATTTCCTTCCTCTTGTTTGTTCTATCCTCACTCTCTACTTACACACTTATATTTACATGCTGTACACTACCGCACATGCGAAGAGTCTCGGCTGAGGCCGTGCCACGCTGGTGAGAGACATCTGCTTGGAGAAAATACCACAAGTCGCCGTGTAGGTCGACGCCGGATCTCGTCATATAGCGGGATGAGATCACCACCACCTCCTGCGATAAAAAAACACCCACTGCACTTACGGCACAAATGATCTTAGTAGGTGATGCGCCCAGAATAATCCATGAATCAGCCAACCAACTTACCGTTAACACACAAACTATTTTCTGAGAAGCATTTGAGAAATGTGTTTTAACCTTCGAAGATTTTTACATATTCCAGTTACTCAGTTCTCTACGTTATTCTACTACCAGTTACTCAGTTTCTGTAACGTACCTCAATTTTAATATATCTTCTCGTATTGGACTGCCTAAAAGCCCTATTGATCGGTGGGTAATATAGTGTCGATGTTTTGAAATGTTTAAGTATTTTTACGTAATCTTGAGTGGCATCAAGAGAACTTTCGGAAAGTAGTTCATAAACCCTTCTTTTAAGGCGACTGCGAATTTTATCTTTATTTCATTCGAATAGAGGAATATTCGGCATTCATATGGCATACGTTCCATTTTTATTAAAACCTCTAAATACTCCAAAGCTGCAAAAGTTCACTTTTTTTACTTTCTCGTGTACGTACGTAAATACGAAATAATGTAGAGGAAGTTATATAATGCTGTGGATTAACAATTTCGAGATTTCAACAGAAATACTCGTTTGGGATTTCGACATTTCAACGGAAATACGCTGATACCGAAAAGGTGTCTTTTCTTAAGCGTCCGTCCGTCCATTTCTGAACAACACCAGTGCCTAAACTATTCGTAAGATTTTTTTCCAAAATAAATATTCCCCTGACGATCCGGCGCTACTTGTAACTGCAATTTTGAAAAATATTCTTCAAATTTTGGGATACTTTACATGAAGAGATATTTTTAAACTCTTCTCAAAATGGCTCCAATTTTTTTCTTTGAGTACATTAATGCATTTGTGAGTACATGTGCTGAAAATGATATCTTTAATTATTATTGACCAAATTTTAAAATTTTTTTTAAAATCCTTTTAAAAAGGTTTAATTTTTTTATGAAAATTTTTTTAACCACATGTCTATATTTGTTTCATGAGCTGTTCTTATATATTAACACATTTGTGAGTACAATTGATTCAAATTATTGCTGATGAATATACTCAAACTCAAAAATTTTCTGTGAAAATGAGCTTCAATACACGCATTTTCAGACTCGCTGAAACATTTTCTCAGTAACTGCTCCATTTTTTAACGAAAATTTGCGTTTAGGACCATGTTTTACTCTTCTATCATATTCTTATTTTAGTTCTGCCATTAGGAATCTAAAACTTTTAAAAATTATGTCCTTTAGGCCCCAGTCGTTAGTAGCTGGGAAGAGTGGGGCAAAATCGGAAAGGTTGCCTGGAGTGATGAGATAAGGAAACTAGCACGTGAAAGTCTGTGCCACATTGTAGCATCACTACTTTTCAATCTTGTTTTTCGAATCTTACCTTTCCTTTATACAGGTGTCCGGAGAAGGAGGGAGAAAAATTAGCTGTAAAGACAATTTTAAGAATATTTTGTCTAATAAACTACTTGGATATTTTGAATGGCTGAACCACAATAAGCACTCAAAAGTTGATTTTAAAATAGGCTTTCTAGGCAATGCAAACGTATAGACACACTCCAGAAACATGTAAATTATTTATTCACAAAGAAAAGGAAAAAAACTGTTTAGAAAGAAAAATTAACTCAGAAAAATAAGCGCCCAATTTAGACAATTTGTTTTACTTGCTCGGATACATACGTATCTACGGAGTAATATACATACTATAGAGAAAGTTATGAAATGCTGCGGAAAATCGATTTCGAGATTTCAACGGATATACACGTTTGGGGGCTCCTGATACCGGAAAAGTGTTTTGTGTTGTTGTTTTTTTTTCAAAACGTCCGTCCGTCTCTCTGTCCGTTCGTTCGAGAACACTACTAGCGTCTAAACCACACGTACGATCTTTTTCAAATGGAAGAAAACCATGTATATTTGGCTCTAGTTGAAGCTTTGAGATTTTGAAAAATATTCTTAAATATTTGAAAGTATATACACTTGAATATTTTATTCTTAAATATTTAAAATATTCTTGAATATTTGGGGGTACTTTACAAAAAGCCCTAGGAACATTTTAAAAATTTCTAAAAACTTGCTTCAAAATTTTTCTTTAAATTTCCTGTAAGAATAGAGTAAAAGATATTCACAAAGGTGGCATATGTCCAATTTTCACCGTTACCTCTGAATTTTCGAAAATTACAAATTTTGAATCTTTTTCGGGGTCTCCCTACAACTACAAAATTGAAAGCAGAGATCTTTCCTTCAAATGAAATTTGTTGTGCATAAGTAGTTCTTTCGGTGATGTCAGGTACATTGATTCGGAAATTTTAGAAGTTTTCGTGCAATAGTGCATGCAATATTTGCAATTTTTAAAAACTACAAAAACAACATTTTCTCAAAAAAGGCTCAAATATTTTTTCTTTAAATTTTTGGTAGGGTTAGTGTCAAACAAATCCTATACCATGACATAAACGCCATATTGCTCTATTCTTTTGTTTTTCCAAAAATTACAGAAATGGATTTTTACTTGTCTCTCACGTCTGTAATATTTGTATTAAAGGCGATTTCATCACAATTTTATATTCATGATTACATTCGCTTTAAATATTGTCAAATAAAATTTCTCGAAAACTCGGCAGTTTTATGTAAATTGAGCTCGAAATTCCGCGCTTTCAAAAACGGTCAAATGCCATTTTCTCAAAAATAGCTCCAAATTTTTTCTTTGATTTTTTCCAATAGATATTTTTAATTGCACTATTTTATGACGCAAAATTCATTTTCGTGTATCATTTTGTTTTTAAAAAATTACACATATGTTTATTTTAAAATACCTCTCACGCCGTTAATACCGACATTTCACTCAATATGTATGTATTATTACCTTTGGGAGAGGAAGTTCTTCAAATGTCTTCAAATTAACTTTCTCGAAAACTCAGTAGATTTCTGAGAAAAGGAGCTTCAAATTCCGCATTTATATTAATGCTTAATCGACATTTGTTTAAACACGACTACGAATTTTTCGATTAAAATATATTTAGGACGAGTTTTTGCTCTTCTTTAATACTCTTGAAGTAAATAATTCGGTTGCACTACTAGGAAAGCAAAAAGTTGAGGAACTGTCAAAAAAAGGTACTTGCGGCGACAATACATATCAGCTGTCCAGAGAATGGAGCAAGAACTTATAGCCAGACCACACCAAGGAAATTAAAAGAAATTGGTACTAGAACGTCTCTGCCATTCTGTACACCTCTAGTTACTTTCTCATATACGGAGTAATAGACGTAGTATACAGAAAATTATGTAAGCTGCGCGAAAAAACGACGGATTTTCAGCGGAAAAAAATTGTCGAGCTCTGGTGAAGAAAAATTGCAGAAAACCTATTTCTAAATTAGGAGATTATTATTACTGTCCGTTTGTAAAGAACGTTAGCGGCTAAGCCGTTGAGCCAATTTACTCCAAAATTGATATTTCCCTATGGATGTGGCTTATGTCGCGACCCCTTGAATTTGAAACCGATATTTTAATTTTTTGGGGGGCGGGGGTTTACTTTACATCAAGCCCCTGAGACAATGTCAAAAACATGGCTCCATCTTTTTTGTTTAAATTTTGTCGCTGGAGAGTGTGCAGAACGTTTAAGTGAATGGTGCAGTTCTCATTTTCGTTGAAAACTCTTAATTTTTCGAAATTTGCAAAAATTTAAAATATTTTCGGCATCATCTTACATCTACAATTATGATGATAGAGATTTTTTTCCCTTAATGAAATCTGTTCCTTAAAGACATGTTTTAAAATAAAATACGTGTACAATTTTTCAAAAAATTTGAGTACTTGTCGTGTAATTTGGCGTGAAAGTACGTGCCGCTTTTGCCCCACTAGCTTTCTTTCTACCTCGTGCCCTCCAATTCGTTATAGATAGCAAGTATCCGCATAAAACACTTCTCACAACTGATCATTCAAGCGCTAGGAAACGTGTTTGTAGCTTGTGCGTGTATCCCCTCTCCTCATCGCACTGCGAGACTCTCTCCTTGACACCGTCTCCACGAAACTGTGTTATCGCAGCTCCCACAATCAGTAATCGATTTAACTCTAGTCCTCATGAATATCACTATGCTTTGAACAAAAGTAGAAGTTTGTTTAGTAAATTTGGAAATGACAATACATTGTTCCATGTTTTTGAGACCTGCGAATTGATATTTTGTTTCCTATGTTTTGTTCTTGCTTCATTCCTATCTATCCTTGACTTTAACTCAATAGTTGTTCGTCACAACTGTTATATAGTCTTGGGAAATCATTGCATGGTGCGGCTACGGCTTCAGACCTGTAACAGTGTGGAAGAATAAAACTAATCGAGTGTGTCAGTTAAAATTTTAGAAAACATTCCAAATATTAAGCTAGAATATTAAATAAATAAGCCAGAAAAATTTAAATGTTGGTGTGCTTTATTTCTCGGGTAGAAATACAGACGGATTCTCACATAAAATTAGTTTATAATATTTTCACTTGCATAACTATAAAATTTATATTTTTAATGTAGCAAGTCAATTGAAAAATCTACGGCAATATTTTCATTGACGATATGTCCCCTCCGCCGAGTATAAACACAAATATAAAACGTAATAATCAAAGAAAAATTAACAAACAAATATGCACAAAAATATATCCTTACCTGAATAAATTAAACAATTGAAATCATTTAGGAATAAACGGGGGAAAATGTACTGAGAACGGTATCTAAAAATAATAAACTACATCTTTGTTGTGTTTACATGGGTATTAAGAAAACAGAAATACCGCGACAAATCATAAATATTATTCAATAAGTATTATGGAAAAAGGAAATGAAAAACGTGAATTGTATTTAAAAGTCAATACGAATATAGCATTGTCTTGAAAATTAATACTCCCATAGATCCCAAAGTCAGCTTATGAATATTGAGTAACTCTGTTTATCATTAGAACATTTCAAATTGGGATAAATTTAAACGTTAATTTTTTCAAACCTTTTCACTTCAGTACTAAAACTTCACGGCTTCGTTATTAATTCAATGCATTCTTCAATATTGGAACTTAAAATTATAAGTAAAAAATATTAGTAAATGTTAATAATTTTGAAACATGGCACTTTTCGAAAAATATCCATGGACAATTTTCTGAAAATGGATCTAATTTATTTATTTATTTTGCACGAATAGAGCTTCACGCACTGAATCTCACAACGAAAGTCCCATTCTTATTAAAACTTCATTATTGCTTGACTTTTTCGTGTTTCCGGGCGCGTCAACGGCTTTGGACATTAGTCCCGTAAGTGTAGTGCATTTTTCACGTGATATGGCATCGATCTTCCCCCGCTGGATGACGAGCCCGGCGCCGATCAACCGTCGGCTAGTCGGCCTAGCCCCTAACCAGAACTCTCCCACTAGCGGACCACCGCCCCAACCAGGACAAGCTCGAAGCTCCCGACCGGTCTCCCGGAATATGTGGTAGTGTAGTGCATGTTAGTGTAAGTGTGTGTGTGTGTGTGGGAGAGAATAGGACAAGGAAGAGGAGAGAACGATCGCGCGCGGTCCGTGGCCCGTTTGGTAGGGTACTGCTCCGGCATTCACCTGGTGTTGATTGGAGAAACTTAATAATACTGGCGCAACTTGAAAAATAAAATTTTGAGATAAAAGTGTTTAAATTTTTCACTGACCAATGACCCACTTAATATTCGCTTTAATATAGCATAAATTGATGTTTCATGTAGTGTTACTGAAACGGCTTCATGTGAGTTCTGCTAATGTAACTTACGGAGTAGTTATTGAACGGACTCCACCTCCCCGGCCAGCCTAGAAGGTTTCATATTGTGGCGCAAAATAAAAATTACAATTAGAATATGCTGGATCAGGTCAGTGGGCAATGTTGATTGAATGATTTATCCAGGAAACTCAGTCGAATCATGTCATTTACTCTAAGCATATTCTAATTAAACTGTTGAGAGAATCTAATGCGCTTTAAATATATTTCACTTTTACTATATACAAGAATTTGGTCTTGGCTGAAAAAAAGAAACAACTTCACTCATCAATATTCCTACACATCGTTTCATTTATAATCAATTTCTATTAAGAATACTTAACTTTATGCCTAGATCATTCCAGCTTGTAAATCTCAGTGTTTAAATTTCCCTGAATTAGCTAAGTTTCTTGAAAGAAAAAAGATTGATTCGCTATTTCTTCCAGAACTATCGGATAAAAGAACCTGGACTAATCTCTTCTCTTTCGAAACAAATTATTCCTTCTAATATCTAAAATTGTTCTCTATATACGACTTATTGTGACTTTTCACAGGCGTAGAAAATACGATGACTTCTTCCAGTCACTGGTGTCCTTGTCCTTGCAGACTCGGTCGGAGCAGCGCCCTCTGCAGAATTCCGCTGTTCAACTTACGAGTGAAGGCTTGTCTCGTTTTCCTTGATAATTTTCGTATCTTTTATGAGAATGTAATACTCTTAATTCCATCATTTAAAAGAATCACAATAGAAACTGAGTCTATCGTATGAAGAAGATGTAAATTACTCAGGACAGAAAACTGCAAAGAAAAGAAATGAATAGGCCTTTCAAGGCATCATAGGCAATTAATCTTATACTCTTACAAAGATTTTAATGCGTCACTTATTTCAATTTCATCGTTTCTGGAATGAATTGTTTTAATGATTTGTAATATGATAATACCTCATTAAATGTTCATATGAAGGTTTTTATCGTAGATAGTCCAAGTCCGCCGTAGAGTACCGATGCCGGCCTCTCGTGAACGGCAGGTCCTCACTTCCCAGCTAGTTACTTGTAAAATAAAGCTTTTCCGACTCGGTGTCGCATACTTACGAGACGCTTAATAGGAATATAGTTCTGAAGTACATTATCTCAACATTGTATTCATGCGCGTTGCGCGTTCAAACAGTCATCTTATTCTTGAATATTGATGTGTCCGCCTCTTCGAGACCTCGCAAACGGATGGTCACAGCATGTTATAAAATACGTCATAAATGAAAATTAGTATTCTTTACGTTCTTCTAGTGTCACAGCCTATGAACGATTCATATTTTTTTCGATCCCCTCGTACGTTACATGTATATTCCATGACACATGCTGAGTTGGCTCAGTGACGACAACTGTTGCCATTGCATGATCTTAGTCCGGGAGGTTGGAAAGTCCGAGTCTCGAAGATGGTGATCTTAGCTCTACAGCTAGGTCAAATGTAAACACTGTCTGACAGTAGGCTACCTAACAAAAATGCTACGGACCGCACGTGATCTTTCCTTCCTCATCCTTATATCCTCCTTTCCCCTCACACACGTTTACATTTACTTATATGCACATTTCTATTTATATGCACATATTTATTTACATTTATGTGCACTAGACTACCACACGCGTTGGTAGACTAGTCAGGTGTTTAGAGTTATTTCCGGCTGGAGCAGTGCTCCGTGGGAGGAGATCTCTAAAGCGAAACCCCCACAAGACGTCGAATATGTTGGCGCTGGATCTCAAGTTCCAGCGGGAGAGGCGCACCGCCACCTCCCGGATGAAATATGTTTCAGACCGCGGGACTAATGGTCAAAGTAGTAGTCTAATTATGAAGCAGACTATCCTTTTTATCGTAAACTTTGTTTCTTCTATTATTACACGATTTCAGAACATTATTAATTCAGATGAAACATACAAAGATATGAAAATAATATGATTTTCTCACGACTGGCTTTCTTTGTCAAGAAATATTCAGACAGCGAATTTTTAAATTACGTGTTTATTTAGGTGAAGGATTTTCACTTTATCCTTGAAATGTATATCGTGTCTTTCTGCGAGAGACATAATGATCCTCTATCCCTCAGCTAATTCATTTAATTACACAAAGCAGCCAAAAAAGCGAAGTCCTTGCTATGAAAAAAATCGTCCAACATTGACCTCCAGGGACACGAAATGATTGGTAAACTAGACCTAAGGTTTTGTATTTGCAATATATACTCCAGGCCATTTTCAAGAAGCAAATATAGGCAAATTATCTTAAAAATAAACTACCTTATCAAAAAGGGGTATTAACGAGATCCTTTAATTTCGAAATTATTATTTTACGGTTATTTTGAAGGAATGTAGTATTATTGAAATTTTTATTAATATTAAAAAGAATTAATGATATATTCATGAAGGTAAAACGTACCGTCATTAAATACGTTAACACAAATTATAAAAGTGTAATCGTTATCATACAAACGGACACTGATTAGAATATTACCAACACATAGTACCGCCGTTTTTAGCATGTTAACTCCTCGATCGCCTTTCGGGACAAGCACTGTGGCAAAGGACGGAACACGAATCCTTTGCACATGTGCCCAGTATATTTATCATTGTAAAATTTAAAACTTTCCGTCAGGAAGAATGTAATAATGTAGAGGAAACGTAAAAAAAATAATAATAGGAAGAAAGAGTTTCCTGAAGGTAACATGATGCTCAAAGCATATGTACACTAATCAAATGCTGCGTTCGAGATAGCCACGTGTCCTTCTTGGGGACGCAATTGGCGTATACTACTCATTTCCGCCCTGTGCGGTGCTCAGTCTCATAATGCGTTGCATGTGAAGGACAAACGACGAGTCCTTTGTCTGGAGTCCATAGCCCGTCCACATGTCAGCGGCCCATGGTTCCGCAGTCTTCCTGCATCCGCGGGAGGACGCGGAAGAGTGGGACGAGTTCCGTTGAAACTTCTGGGAATATTTACATTTGTTTTGTAAGCGACAAACACTTTTAAAATATTTTTGTCAAAGCTGCTTTTTATGTTAGCCTTCCGCATTCTGTGTCTGTCATCTAATCAGTTTAATATGCACGATGCGTCACACAATTTAAAGCATTGATCTAATTTTGATTATCTATAAGACTGCAGATACTAATTCGTACGGGCGTACTAGTACTAAATAAAAAAAAAGGGTCACGTCTTATTATTCACTACTGAGTCTTTAATGTTTTATATTTATGAAGTACACTCCTTCACAATCTCATTAAAGTGCATTTCAAACATTCTTTTGAATTACATTTTTTCTTATGTATGTTTTTTCGTAAAAGCTTCGTTTGGGCGTGAGCTAAACTCACTCTAAATGATATTTTACTACTTCCGAAATTTAATTTTTAGAGAATGTAAACAAGTATTTGTTTGGGCGTGAGCTAAACTCACTCTAAATGATATTTTACTACTTCCGAAATTTAATTTTTAGAGAATGTAAACAAGTATTTCATTATTATAGAGTGCATTAAAAAACTAGAAGATATTTTGTGAGTTTTGTTTCGAAAATTTACTGTCTCCAAATATGTCTTAAAGAAAACGCCATAATCTGTTACCATTGCTATAAGCAAAAATCAATTTGAAATGTATAAATATATAAATGTTCGTATAATTTTAATCCACTTATACCATTTACGTTAATATCTCTATTTTTAAAAGCACAATGGAGTTAATAAAAATATAGAAGTATTCCAGTTCTAAAAAATCGCAATTTTTTCATGAAATAGTCACATGAATTTAGAATCAGTTTGCCCAAAACATCGCCAGAGGACACTGAACTACTAAAATTATATTAGGCTAGTTCAAAAATTCCAATACTTCAGATGGTGGGTTTTGGAAAGAAATTTCACATATACAGTCTATCTCTTCTCTGCATTCGAGCAATCGCTTGCAATTTGTCATAAACCGTTTATTCGTCAGAAAAGGAATAAATTCTATATATAGTATAAAAAGGAAGTAAATGTATTTCCAGCCCCCACGATGGCCTGTTCCGCTCTATCCATCACCGCAACCCACAACTCCACCCCGCTCTGCCCAACACACTTCTCTTTCCTGCTTCACCCCTCACACCCCTGTCATTTTTTACTTTCTCGCCTTACTATATATACTAAGTAAAGAAAAAGTATTGTAATGCAACGACATCAATAGGGAATTTTTGGCTGGAAAACTATTTCCGGGCCCCGGGAAAATTGATAAATCTCGTTGCAATACATTGTAAATTACTTCCTCTAACTCGTTCGGTCATCATAATCCTCGTATTGTTGATCTTTGATCTTGAAGAATTATTTGACGGCAAAACGTCGGTCGGTTCAAATGTCTGTGTTCAGCGTTCACGCCTAAACCGTTCTGATGATTTTTTCTAATATTCTTCGTGCGAACCGCACGACCTGAAGGCCTTACGAGATACATACGGATAATTGGATTTTTTTGCAATATTTTACATGAAACCTCCACCTTTTCAACATTTTCTCAAAAATGGCTCCAAATTGTTTTATTGACCTTTTTCCTCGGAAAAATGAGCTTCAGCTTTTATTTCGGCTAAAAAATTCAAATATTTGGGTTTGCCTATTTTCATACTGCGCGAGACTGAATTCTCATACTTTCTTTAACACTGCATTCGACGCAGCTGACGTCACGCATCAGAAAGGTTCCCAGGAAGAGATTCCGGCCATTAAATGTTTGCTATTTACGTTCGCCGTTTTGGAACAGCAATTTGATATTGTAATTATGTAAATAATGTTGTACTGCATGTAGTACGTACAATATGTATATTTATAAAGGCTGTTTTTCTTAAAAAATAATATATAAAATAAAATATTTTATATATTGCAGTGTCGTACGCGAAAATTTAATGTGTTGTTTTTCTGGAGCAGTGCGATGGTAATTTATTTTAATTTAATTTATTTTAAGTCGCATCAACGGCTAGGTCATTAGCGACTAAATGAATACATTATATTTTACATTGTCAATTTTTAGTTTTTACAATATTGAGGTTACAATTGAGGTTACAGTGCAGAGATGATATGGATATAAAAACATAAAACTTAAACGTGAAAATTACATAACTGTTACTTACTACAAAAAGGAATGGAAAATTACGTTATTCTAATACAGTTAAATATTTACTGAAATACCTATTTCATTACAAAATTTTAAAACATTACTTGGGTAAGAATTATCCCTTAAAATGGTACTAAATCTTTTCTTATCAAAGAATTAAGGTCTCAAGAATTGAATTGGGAACATTTCTAGACGATGTGATTAGATTTTATCATAAGGTTATCAGCCAAAATTGCAGCTTTTAAAAATATGGCTACTCCACCAGAAGGATGATCACTGGTTCTATTTTTAAAGAAACATTGATAATTTTTAATATTAGCTGAGTGATTAGCCTTGGAATTGGATTCTTGCAAACAAATGATATCTGGGTAATAGTTGCAGATACTCAAGATGACAATAGTATCCATTAATATTCCATTGAGTATCTTCATTTGTTTGCTTGAAATTTATTTAGCAAGGGGGAATGGTGTTTCTTTAAGAAACCTGAATTAAAAGATTTAGTGTCAGATAGTTTCCATACTGGATTCAGAGTCAGCTGTGTATGATTCCAGTAGGTGATTCTGCAGTTTGTTTCTTATTCTGGTAACTCTGCTTTTGATAATTCTATCCTTTAATACAGGGTAAATGTCACTGAGCATTTTTATAACAGCTGGAATATCATTGGAATAGTCCTTTACTATGGTTAGAGGATCAGCAGAGCCCAGAGTATTTTCTAGTAGTAAGTGTAATTGATTCACTGACAGAGGGAAGGAGTTTTGGTTCTTTCAATCAGATCTTTAGTTGGGCTAAGCATGTCTTCAAGTGTTTTATTAGGATTGCTATCTTGGTCCAGTTCTTCATGTTTTGAAAAATTCTTTTCTGTTTCTTTTTAGTTTTTTAACATTATTATCTTGATTATTATCTTTAACATTATTTGTTGCTTCAGATAGGGAAGAGGGTTCATTGGGGAGGCTTCTTTTAAGAAGGGGAGGAAAGTTCATAGGGTCACTGGTGGAGGGGGCAGTGGGAGTTTCAGTTATGGTAGGCTGTACTTCCATATTATTAGAAGGGATAGTTGGTATATTTGTACTGGGAGTGTCCAGAAGGCAATTCTCTTTGGGGATATTTTGTGGGCAGTTACTAGCAGTATGGCCTTCCATTTTGCAATTGAAACAAGTAATGTTTTCAGCAGAGAAAAAGATTCTATATGGTGTACCTTCATGTACAATCACTGATGACTGAGGGAGTTTGTGAAGTTCCTCAGGTTGGATAAATGTTTGCCTTCTGAAGCTCATAATGTGACTGAAGTTAGGGTCAGACAGACCAGCTCTGATGAAAGATATACTGGAGGTAGTTTTGATGTCATGATTCTTGAAAATATTTGTGATTTCTGTTTGGAATAAAAGGGTATACATTTGATATTATGATTCTCTTGAGTTTGTTAATTAGGGTCTCACATTAACAATAGTATTTTTAATGATTAGAGTAGGGTATTTGTTAGTTATAAGATCAGCATTGACTTTCGAGTTCAGAAACACATATTCTGTTATTGGATATTCTTGATATGAAAGTAATGGCACTGGGGGGAACAATTTCAGTTAGTTTACTTATATAGTCTTTGACAGTTAGATTTTCGCATGCGTCCAGAAGTATAGATTGTTCTTTGATGGAAAACTCACAGTATTTGCAGCTCCTGCGTACAACTTCGTGGGTTGCTCTTGGAGGTTAAGTGACGGATTCATCTTGAGTTTGGCTGGTACTGCTTTATTCATGTGGATAGTTGAGCCAGCCGGCAGGCGGCCAGAGAAACGCTGTACACTGCTTGGAACACTGATAGCACTTTAAATAACACTGTTAGGTAATATTAATACTGAAGTGTTTTGGTTCGAGATACAGTGTATCGGTAAGCTGATAGAGCGCAGCAGTAGTTGTTGCTCTACCGCTGTCGAACTACGACTGAAATACTATTTTCTTTTATACTATATGATGGTAATTTAGCAAACCAAATAGTACGGGTTTTATTTAGCAGCATTTTTTCAGAACACTGGTTTATATGCAAGACATTCAATAGCATTTTTTGCCATAGCATCAACGCTTGAAAGTTTCTTTAACTTTAAAATCTTTCATCCTTAAACACTCATATATTAATAAACAAATTTCTCAAAATTCATTAATCCTACTACAAAATGCAGAATATAAAATTTCTAGATTTAAATTAACATTATGATTTAGTGTTCTTTTGTGTAATATTTAAATGGTGGGTGTTCAATTTTATCGAAAGTACGTACTCACAAATTTTTCTCCCTTTTAAAATGTTTTTTACGGTTCCGTAATAGATAATCAAATGAAATTTTCGTAGAAGTAGATATGACACTTTTTATATCATTCATTTTTCGTATCACAAAATTGGGAAAACCCATAGTCCGTTATTGAGGAAATGTCGTTTTAACACTTCCACTCAACGAGCTCATTTACTGTAGATAAAAGTTGAGATTTCGAGAAACTACATAAGAGATCGTTTGATTCATTTGTGTATTCAAATGAATTCACGTTTAATATACACGTATAATGTAAATACTGACGACGAGCCACATATTAATCCCCCTAAATAAAAATCAATAATTTTAAAGAATATGATTTCATGTAATTTTGTAGATAGTGCTCAATCCGTACATAAAGTTTAAAAAAATATTTTGAGCCGTTTATGAGAAAATCTTTTTAAGTAGTCTCCTTGACAAAGTTTCACGATTTTAGTCAAAATTGCGCGAAAACTACTAATATTTTTAAAAAAATGTACATGAATTCATTTAAAGTTCTAATATTAGAGATTATATAGTATTGAGAAAGGAATCTTTTTTTTCGATAGTAAAGGAGTAAGACCAATTAGAAAACAAATGAACTCTTGCAGTTCTTGAAAGTTCATAGGTTTCTATGAATATCAGACATTTACCATTTTGAAAAGTGCATTCTCTTCTATTCGAGCAAAAATGTGGACTCATTTTAGAGAAAAATTGAAAATTACTACAGACTTTATATAAAGAACTCAAAATATCTTAAAAGATATTTGGAATAGGATTAACAGACTATATTAGCTGGAGTTTACAAGTTTCTAATCCACGAGATTTATGGTTGACACATCCATCCTTCGTTCGGTCGATCCATCTGTTCCTAGTCACCAAAAAATAAATTTTAGTCATCTCAAAACGGATCTTGCTACAGAATTTTCGGATCATATCCAATAACTTTCCTTCGTAGCACATTAGCTGATTACTCGGCATTGCCCGGGCTCAATTTTATCACAATCATCTATCAAGCAGTCTCATCCCACCTGCACGCCCTCTCCGGCCTGCCATTCTTATTACTATTCTGCCTAAACCTACTGTCCCGTTCATCCCCTTCCACTCTCTGTTCCTCATCACGCTCCGTCCACTTTTCTTAGTCTTTCCGCTGGCCCATTCCTTCTGTTTGGAATACTTTTTTGTTCCACCTCCTTCCACTCAACCCGTTCCTCTCTGTCCTTTCACTTCACCAGTTCTCGCTCCTTCCACTGGTATCCTTCCGCTATTCCCGTTCTTCTGGCGTATTTTGCTCTCCTCGATTCTTCCGCTCATTCTACCCCGCCCGCTCCTTGCTCTCCTTCTACTCTACCTAGTTCTGCCTAGCTGCTAATTAGATGCATCGGGGACTGCATTTAATTAAATATAAAAAAAATCACATTTTAAGTTTCAAACTGCAATTGAGCTACATTTGTTCGCTTCAAAGCATTCTTGTCAAATTTGGGAGCCACTGGAGATTACTCTAGTGGTTTTAAAGTTTTTTGTGGCATATAGAAACATACATATTCTCCTCTTCATGAAATATAGACCAAGGAACAGTAAAAAAGTATTCAAACCCATTTTCTTGTAATGATCAAATTCATCTTCTGGAAGAAAGTGCCAAACAGCAATGGAAAAGAATTACGAGTTCATCAAAATGACAAAATTAAAGTTTTTTGCAAATAAAATTGTGTAGAGAAAACGATAGCAAATCAAGAACCACTTCAATGATCACCTCGAAGGTTGTACCTCCTCGCCGACTCCCAACACGAACACGTCTGTTTTCAGTACTTTCAGTCAACAAAAGTGTAATAATTCTTTCCATGCCTGATGACGTAAAATACTTATTCCTTAGAAGTCGATAATCGGGGAAGGGGCCGTAATCAGTAACGGAGGCGATTCGTGTACCTGCACATTTCCCTACACTATTACACTTAGCTTTATGTGATACTAGATTGTGGACTTAATTATTGAATGAATTAAATTTTGAACAATGTAAATGCACACAGCAACGGTACAATTTGAAATTTTATTGATCCGAAACTTGCGGAGATTTTGACTATTGCAGCTCTGAAAATGAATTTGAGGAATCCAAAACAATAAGTATAAATATGATAACTTACATCTACTTTCTAATCTTTACATCGTTGATCTTTCGCTTAAGAAAACTTTCAGAAATGTGTTTACAAAGCATTCTGTTTGTAATTTACCTGTTGTTTTACTATGCAATCAGCTGTTGACGTTCGAGAATGCAGTGAAACACCTCTTTCGCAATTTGCTGTTGGGTACTTGGGTAAGTCATCCTCCATCCTTGTGCTATTGTAGACCCTCAGACCATTCATTCTTCCTACTGTTGCCCAACACAGGCCATGAAAGTTATTACCACATTAAGCACTTTAAAAGATGCACCTATTACATACACTTTCTTCTATGACATTTCAACGTAATTACTTTTGTCAGAATTGTATTGTGGAATTTTGCGGTAACTAGTGAGCTTGAAAAATATTCATTTTCTGAAAGATCTTTGCAACTCTTTCGCTGTCTTTGCGTAATGCTCGTGAGATCCAATTTCTATTCTAGTTAAGAAAACCATACGTTTGAAAATATTTTTTCAGACGTTCTATAGGCGTTGGTATGTTTTTCAAATGAAGCTTATTAAAATACTTGAGGTAGGCTTATTCGTATATTAGACTCATATGACAAATGTGAATGAGAGAGATCATTATGTCTGCGAAGGAAGGCAATTCAAATACAGGTGCGTTGAATAATTGGCGTTTCCGGGACCTCAAGATCAACAGTCATTAGTTATGGTAGTGTAGTGCATGTTATGGCTTGAATCTTAACTCGAATTGAGCGAAAAACGTAAGAAAAGCATTTTGTACTGTCTTTTGAGAAAATATTAAGTATTTTTGGAAAATAAATTCTCCATTCTCACATTTGGAGGACAGTGTCTTCATTTAAAAGATTTACCACATAACAGCATGCTACTTGTTTCTTCACCCCTTAAAATACATACAGAATTCAAAAACTTCAGAGGAACTTCTGATGTTTTCTTGTCAATGTTCTTCAGCAACATTCTTTTGGAAGAATACTCGGCGATGTTGTGTCGTGATCTTCAATTGTTTATTTACATTCTATAGATTTACTTGAATCTATTTTTTTGTGAATTTTATGGCGGGTTCTTCGGAAAGACTTTTCAGGTAAGGCTTTAGAAGATTTATTTAATGACTCCAAGAAATATTCATTCCTACATTGTCAGAAAAGTATTTACATTTAGCTGATTCTTAAATGATTCTAATTTTAAGAATCCACTTCATATGTTAAAATTTTTTTTTATTTAACACCAATATATCAATATTTGCGTTATTAATTATTGATTATTTTGCTATTAACTAAGAACGGTAAATAGAAGAATGGAAGTATCTGTTCTTAGAGGTTATGACTTGTAATTGGCTGTGATAATTATTACTTATCTGTGAAACGTTTTGAGTATCACAGAACACTAATTTATGAAGGAATATACATATAAATAAATAGATTTTATATTCTAATGCTGTCATCTCGATACTATGTAACATACAACTCTATCAAATTACGGGACTATTTTCGACATATAGAGAGGAAACTGGTCATTTGGTCATCGATACTGACAATTCCGTGTTGTATTTTCTTACTTCTGCTGCCTCATTTGCTAATAACAAATTTGTATATAATAATATAAATGCAAAGTAACTGCATTCAGGAGCATAAAATAAATTGTTGAAGAAATGAGATGATTGTTTATATTTGTACCGAATCGTATAGAAGAAATGTGATCACATCCTTGTAAACCCATTACGTTGCACAGCTGAATCGTGACACAATGGTGATTCCACGATACCTCCTTCAATATAATGGTCTACATTCGTCTACACGTTACGGTCAAGATTATATTACAAGACAAGGCTATTGTAGATACTATAGCCACACACGAATCTGAAGTTAGTGATACGTAAAAAAAACATAATATAAATAATGTAAAAGAATCATGTGTGAATCTATGAATTCAGGTTTTTGTCTGAAGTAAAAATCGAAAAAGCGGAAGAAAATAAGAACGACGTTGGGAATTGCATTTTTTTTAAATTTTAAAGGTTTAATTTTACCATTATAATCATGTTTATGTTTTTGTATAAATAGATTTAATGTTGATTGATTCATTTTTTCGGATTTCCGGGCGCGTCAACTGATTTGGTCATTAGTCCCGTAAGTGTATTGCATGTTATTTTCTCGGAAGATGACGGTGATCTTCCCCGCTGGATGGCGAGATCCGGCGCCGACCTACCGTCGGCTAGTGGGGTTTCCCCCTAACCAGGACTCTCCCACCAGCGGGGCACCGCCCCAGCCGGGACAAGCTTTAGGCTCCCGACCGGTCTTCCGGAATATGTGGTAGAGTAGTGCATGTTAGTGTAAGTGTGTGTGTGTGTGTGTGTGTTTGTGTGTGTGTGTGTAAGGGGAGAGGATAGGACAAGGAAGTGGAAGGAAATATCGCGCGCGGTCCGTGGCCCGTTTGGTAGGGTACTGCTCCGGCATTCGCCTGGTGTTGATCGGAGAAACCACGGAAAACTACCGACCAGAGCAGCCGGCCGCTAGATTTCTCCTCCAGACAGCGACTGAATTCGACCTAGCTGAAAAGCTAGTGTCGAAAATCCTGCCACGTCAGGACTCGAACCTAGGACCTCCCAGTCAGAGGCGCTGCAGTGATTTAATGTTGAAAATCAACTGAGTACTGACTTGTTTTTGGAACTTAAATCGCCTTTAGTCGTCTCCCTGTAATTTTCAAAACAATAATTTCTATATTGAGATGTCATTCCAGAGAATCTAATGATTTTGCTCGAGACGTTTAAACTGGAGATTATAAAATATGTAACTACAATGCTTAATGCAAATTTTTGTTTTTAATTAAAGGAGATACTTATTTGATTTTATCTTAATAAGAAACTTCTAGTTCTTTATTCTTACCATCGGAAAACGTAGTTCATTCAACAAAAGGAAATAAGGTAATTCAATCTACACTAATGAAACATAATGTTGACGACTGACTCTTGTCTTGGATATAGATTCTTGATATACAAATTCATTTGATAATTCAGTTGGAGTTTGCTATGTCCGAGGTTTGAAGACCTAGATATCCATTAGACTGTGTGTCTGGAAAACCGCAAAGCCTAATATTGGACCTACAATCAATAAATACTGAACTTCGTCCAAGGGTAATATTTGCACAAAAATTCCCTCTATTGTTGTAATCACGGAAACATCATTATAAAGTATTGCGTTGCGAATTACTTTGGTGATTAGATTTTCTAAATCTTAATATATAAAATATAATATACGTGGTGAGTAGGTGCTTATTTCAAAATTTGAGAGGGATTAATCTCAAATTTTGCACCATCACTTTCAAGATACTTGACTATCAGGGATGAGATGCGTCTCTGTCAGTCGAGCTGACGATTCGGCCATTATGATGTGCCCTTCTTTTGACCTATACTGCAGTACAGCTCAGAAGAAGACCACAACATGATGGCCGAAACGTCAGCTCGACTGACTGTGACGTGGCTCATCCCGGACAGTCAAAAATCAAATGACTGGCCGCGGAAGTCTATGAATCCATCATTTTTAAGAAGCCGAGAAATTACAAGGAAGAGTTACTGATCTCAAAATATTACCGCAAACTTAGTTATACTACGAAATATTACTAGGTAATATGCAATTAGCAATGCATCTGTGCGTTGCAAGACGATGCGGAAATGTGCCTGGAGTAGCGGGAGGTGTGGGCAGAGTAGGGGAGGTCGGTGGGCTGGGCGAACGGTAGTACCGGAATGGGCAAGAATATCTAATGTGATAAATGTCCGGGCAATGCAGGGTTTCTAGATATGTTGCCAGCTCTTTCCTCACCACTGTTATAGAATTTCCCCAAATAGCATCTCCAATTAAACAAAATCCCCCAACATTGAAATGAAAAAGATTCTCCAAATTATGGACCATCGACATAAGTTGTCCCTCACGATATAATTGGCTGACCCCTTAAATTCAAATACTTCGAATCAACCACTCATCATCTTTTGAGTTTCTCGAAGCGCTATATCTTCGTTTCTCTGTTTCTCTCTCTATCATTTATTTTTCTGTTTTTGATACATAAAAATGAGAGAAAATAACATCTAATGTTTGTTTTGTATTCATAATAATAGAGAGAATAATATTTCTATCTTAACACTGGATGAAAATAAATTCCTTCAAAATCGACAAGTATTTCCCTGAGTATTTATGTTTCCCATTCTTTCCCCACAACGAACAAAATCGCCATTTGGGGGGAAATATTCTCGTATCCGGCAACCCCGGGGTAATGTCAAGAATTCACCTAACAGCATAAAAGTATGGTACAAATTGAACACCTGTAGAAGAACAAATCTTTACCCTACAGTGGTAATACTGAATATACATGGTAATACATTTCAGGAGAAAATAGTTCACTTCCGTCTTCTCAATCAAATAAATAAATAAATGTTTCTAATGTTTTATTGCTGAGAATTACTTCGTTTCTTACACAGCAGTTCTTGATGCTTTTTCATCTATAACTTTCAGAAGGTTGCGTTTATAGTGAGTCGAAAATACTTTTTTCGGATACGTACAAACAAAAATAAGAGTTCACGGAATTCGAGTGCAATTTGCGACAGCTCTGTATCGCGCGCTGCCCTCAATTGAACCCGATTCCAGGACATCTGAATTTTAACCGCCAGCTGGTCGTCAAAATTGCAGTGCAGATGCTCTTTACAAATGACCTCCACTTTACAACAGGGCATCAATTCTTTAAAACGACTATAATGTTGTGATGATATACAGACTGCAACAAAATTTAAAAACAAAAACAAAATATACTTTCTAAGGAATTGCTTCTAGCCAAACTATTGTCCTGACTTGCATACAGTGTCAGACAATACGAAAACTGACTTACGCAACAACATTTTTGTCACAAAGAATGTAAATATCATTCTTAGATAAGTCTGCGTGGGTGCTGAATTTGAAATGAAAATGAATTCAAGTATGACTGGTCGGACTCAGTTTTCTTGAGATACGCTACCCACTATCTCTCAAAATCATTCAAAAAGCTGCAGATCGGTTACTTCGTCGTGTCTTAATTTAATAGTTTTTACACGTAATTACGTAAAAACAATCGAAATGTTTTCAAGGAATTCCCATACTTGACTGGCGGTATAGAAGTCCACCTCCAAGAAATGAGAGAAATGGAAACATTATTCATTATTCATGCTGGTAAGGTAGAATAGCATTATATGTGATAACCAGTTACGTCCTAGCATTCAGTATTCTAATGGCGCAGAAAATGGTTTCGCACGATAGCTTGTTTTAGATTAGAAACTTTTTGTGTTTGTGTTAATTCAACATATATAATCCCTTTTTACTCTGCAAATAAAATGAATTCTGTTTGTTGTATCTGAGATAACATAGAATAGAGAAAATTATGAAAGACTGAAAGAAAAGATTGTTTCAGACTTGTGTGTAAACCACGTGGTTGTCTGAAATGGTGAAGTTATCTACTACAATAATTTAAAGGTTTTGATTACGTTATGTTGGAAACGCGTTAGTAATATTTTTTTCTCGTATACATACGTATATACGGAGTAATATACGTAGTATAGAGAAAGTTATGTAATGCCGCGGAAAATCGATTTCCAAATTTCCACAGAAATATACGTTTTCGGCTCCCCTGATACCGATTTTTTTTTCTTTCTTCAAAACGTCCGTCCGTGTGTCTGTCTGTCTGTCTGTCCGTCTGTGAACACTACTAGCACCACAATAACGCGTATGATCTTTTTGAAATTGAAGAAAGCCCTGTACATCTGGCTCTAGTTGAAGCTCTGAAATTTTGAGAAACATTCTTTAAAATTTGGGGGTACTTTACATGAAGACCCCCCGGACATTTAAAAAATGTTCACAAAACGGCTCCAATTTTTTTTAATTTCTTGTAAGAATAGTGTAAAATATACTTATAAAGGTGGCATAGGTCCGATTTTCGTGATTAACTTTGAATTTTCGAAAATTGCAAAAGTTTGAATTTTTCGGGGTCTTCCTACAACTACGAAATTGAAGATCGAGATTTTCCCACAAACAAAATTTTTTACCCATAAATAGTTCTTTCATTAAAGTCATGAATGTTTTTTGGAAATGTTAGTAGTTTTCATGCAATAGTACGTTCAATATTTGCAATTTTAAAAAATAATATTTATTTATTTATTTACGTCAAAAACAGTTAAAAACTCTGTATGACATAAACAAAATTTTCCCAAAAGCGGCTCCAAATTGTTTCTTTAAATTTTCCGTAGAGTTAGTGCTAAACAAACCCTGTACAATGACATAAAACACCATAATGCTCTATTCTTTTTTTTTCTTCAGAAATTACAATTTTTTTTTACTTCTCTCACGTCGGTAATATTTACATTATAAGAGATTTCTTCACGTTATTGTATTTATGAGTGTATGTGCTTTAAATATTGTCATACAAAGTTTCTCTAAAACAACAGTTTCCTACTAAACCGAGCTCAAAATCCAGCATTTTCAGAAACGCTCAAACGCCATTTTCTCAAAACTAACTCCAAGTTTTTTCTTAACATTTTTCGAATGGATAGTGCTAATTGTACTGTTTAATATGACGTAAAATTCATTTCGATGTATTCTTTAGTTTTTTCAAAAAATACACAAATAATTTTTTTTTAAATATCTCCCGTCGTTAATTGCATTTCCTCGATTTTATGCATTATTGCATTTGTAAGTGCAAGTGCTTCAAATGACTTTAAATTATGTTCTTCGAAAACTCAATAGATTGCTGTGCCAAAGAGCTGCAAATTTTACATTTACAGTAATACTTAATCGCCATTTTCTTCAAAACGGCTTCAAATTTTTCAATGAAAATTTCTATGTAGGACGAGGTTTTATTCTTCTTTAATATTATTGAAATAATTTTTCGGTCCTACTAATAGGAAACCGAAAAGTTAATAAAATGTCAAAAAATGTACGTTGGGTGACAATATATGGTAGCTGACAAGAGGATAGGGCAAGACCGTAAAGCCAGTCCACACCCAAGAAATTAGAAAACCTAACTACGAGAAAGTCTGTGCCATTCTGTAGCTCCACTAGTTTTCTTCATAGATACTTCTTGGTATTCTAATTTTCTGTATGGTGCGTGTGCAAAGCATTCATGCTTTATGGTAATGCATACGTACCAATCAGATTCAACAGCCCTACCACGTCAAATCGCACAAAAAGACCAAATTTTGACCTTCAAATTTTTAATTATTTTCTAATTTTTATATTAATTATATTGATCAAATACGTTAACACGCGATTTTTTTTATTTTTCATAACTTTATTCTTTTCGAAAATATTGAATAATGAAATGTGCTAAAAATGAGATGCATCACAAATTTAAAACAATTTACATATATGAATACACTAATTATAGAAGCTCCGTTCAAATTCCATTTGAAAACTTAAAAAGATGCTATATTTTTTAGGTTTGCAAAATATTTTATTTCCTAAATTTTCAATTTTAAAAAATAATAAATATTGAACATAAACTCAATGAGCCAAATTCTTTTTGAAAATATTAATAAACGCACTAGAGAATTGTTCACAACTTCCTAAAAAATCAAAGTGGGATCTCAGTAATTTAAAAACTGTTAATTTTTTACGAACCAGTGTGTAAGGAAGTTGCTGCAACAGACGCGTTTCTTGCGTTATTGGTCGTCGGTTTCTTTTGATGAAGCAGTAATTTAAGTACTCTTTGAGGTGGTGCAACTTCACGATTGGTCATTAAGTGACGGATTCTTGGCTCAGATTTTGAATGATATTTTGTTTTGGTCCCTCACAACTCACTTCAAATATATGTACTCGTTTACCTAGGAACTTTCGTCACAACGCACAGTTCTAATGCGTTACCTAATTTACTTTCATGTATGAACAAAATTTCAGTTTCTTTAGCCAACGTTTTATCCACTTTTACCATATGTTCGGTTGAAGGGAAGTGTCGTTTAATTTTATTTTATGTTCAACTTAAAAATTTGTCAAAACTTGAATTTTCCACGCTTTGTCATCTGTTGAGTAAAAGGAATCGATGTTTCTTAATAATATCTATTGTTTAATTTTTCAAAGGATGAAGTATCTTCTGTGTGAAAAAAATTATCTGGTGGTAGCACTTTATGCGAGGATCGGTTTGAAAGTAATGTCCCACATTTTCTATTTATGCAATAATAATGGTTGACAGTTATAGTTGTTAACCCTTCAAAGTTTCGTATTTTCAGCGTTAGTGGACGAAGTTGCAAGTCTCACCTACAGATGGCAGTTCCTTAACGAACTGTTAAGATCTTGGCTGTACGTGATGAACGTCACAAACATCGTGTTGTAATTGAGTTCCTCGTTGCGGAGAAGGAAACTGTTATGAACATCCAAAAACGCTTGGGTTCAGTGTATGGCACCTCTGCTGTCCCCAAGAGTACCGTTGAACGTTTGGGTCAACGAGCTTAGAGCTTCCGAAATTGAAGAATACAATCTCCGTGATTTGCCGTGCACAGGGCATCCGGCCAGAGCGACGAGTCCTGACATGCTCAAAACTCTTTTGCGATATTGATTGTATCAAGCAAGTTGATGTTATGCCCAAAGGCAGTACTGTCAATTCCAATTCTCACATCAGCACTCTGAATATCCTGAAGAAGCATTTACCGCGAGTTCTATCCCAGAAGAATTGTGCACAAATCATGCTCTTGCACGATAACGCACGCCTACACAAGTGTCGCAACCAACAACACAAATGTACTGTGCTTCCCCATTCACCATACAATCTGTATTTCCATGCATTTGAGTCACTGAGAAACGCTATTCTTGAAAGAAACAATTTAAGATGACGTGATGAAAATGTGAAAGAAAGGCTACGTCGTCAGGAAAAGATTTCCTACTGACAAGGCATTCACGCCCTTGTTTCACTCTGGCGCAAGGCTGTACAAGTAGATGGAAATTATGTGGAGAAATATAGCCAGTAGAATAACCACGTATTAACATGGTGTGCAAATTTCAGGTTCTTCCAATAAATATTTCTGGAAAATGATTGAGGGTCGTTACTTTCTGCCCGACCTTCGTACTTTCTGAAATTCTCATAGGGATACCATCTGTGTTGTAATTTTCTTTTCCTGACGGGGATTTTTCCTTATGCAATTAAACTCTTGTTTATATCTCTAGATTCATTTTGCATACATTTGAACTATCTATAGCTCACCAAAGAGCATATATCAAACAACGTTTACACAAATTTACCCTTCATAAAGACATCACCTCATTACAGACTCGGAAAATATCCCGGATACAAAACCAGAATTAAGAATAGATTTCCGTTCCATTCTTTCCCCCAGATATTTGTTAATATTGACTAATTCTGAGGTGCTATTTGTTTCCTCTCCCGGTATTAAGATTTGTTAAGTACAATTTTAAAGTAGTTTAAGTCATCACACAATTTCAAAGTTTTGCTTGTAAACTAAACATTGTAATTTCAACAAAACAATAAATTATTTTTTTAAAATCTTGAACTGTCTAAAGATCTTAAGTTGTCATTTCCTTGATTTCAGTATATTCAGTGGACGTTTCGCTATTTCGTCAATGCCATGGGATCCACTGATCTCGACATTATTTTCACTAACAAAAACTTTGCTAACTTTGGAAACCGACTCCCTTTTTTCACGTAAATCATAAATTTTCCCGTCTAATGACTCCTCTAAATCACGTTTCACTAGTGATTTGTGGTTTACGGGTTTTAAAGATTTTATTCTCTTAAAATCGTGATCAGAAAGATTAAATGGATTGACACATCTGTCGTATCTCATACGGTAATGGATGGATGGATGGATGCCTTATTTTACGTGGCGAGACTCAAGCCATGAGACCTGCTCTTCCGTCTGACCACGGAAATTCCGTTACGCTCCTTCACCTACTAGGGGAGAAAGAAGGTATTACTTGGGCAACGAAACAAGTAATTTGAATTTATCTCAGAGGCATCATTTAGGCTTGAGGATCTTTTACATGCAGTAAATCTACTAACATGGGACAGCCGGCTTTACTTCCCCTCCGAAGGAAGTCGTACGAAGGTTTTTTTTCGCCCTTAAAAATCCACGACTTCGATCGGGTTTGAACCTGCAGCCCGCTACGCTTACCGTTACACCATCCCCAACATCGGTGATCGCCACTCATGATCTACAGTGTACACACGATTCACAGAACAAACTCTAGCACTATTCTCTTTATAAGATTTGTATTGCGATTGATGTTCAGAAAATTTTACTGTCTTGACAAGTGGTCTGTTGTATTTCACGAGTAAGATCAGAAAAGCACCCCATCCCTAGGACGCAAAGGGACTCAGAAGTAAAATTGCTGCACAGCTTTCATTGTCGCCTTTCTCATTGTTCCGTTTGCCGTGCTCGTCATCGTTCTGCCTCCTTTTCCTCTCCCACCTCCATTTTCACTTCTTGGCCATCCAAAATATCTGAAAATATTCAAATTAACATCATGTCTATATTACAATCTGTACAAATATTAAACATATTAGTTTCAAGAGGATATTATTGTACCCAAAGATATAAGGTAAGATGAACCCTTACATCTTACCTGACGCCAAAAATAGCATTTAGATATGTCGTCGTTATCGTCGCCATCGTTAGTTCGTCTTCACGTTTATCGTCGACATCTTCCCACTCGTCATCCACCAGCTCGTCCTTCATCACCTCAACTGCAAATAATCATGTGTCCATTACTACTTTCGAATTGACTAAAACATTCAATTATTAAACATTTGATTGCCTTTTAAATGCATTATAAAATATCTTATTCTAGATGAAATTACTGACAAAATAGAAAAAGGGGAATGAATTATTCCTTCACCAAATTAACCATGTAAACTCGTTTTGCATTTTAATTATTTCAATTTTGGCGCCTAACCTCGGACAAAGCTCGTGCATTTTTGAGTGAAGCGCGTTCGAGACAGGATTATTCGAACGTTGAAATAAACATTTAAATGAACTGAAGTAATCTCGTTAAAGCGGAGCACTGACCAAGGAAAACGGCGAGGCAAACTGGCACAAAATTTGAGAAAAACGTCAGTGCCTCCCGGAGGTTTTGTTGAATCGCGATCCAAGGTTAGTCGTTGAAAGTGATCGCGGAGAAAACGTTTCATCTAGTTGAGAGTTGGTTATTCGTCTCACAAATCAGTGCATTATTACCAATCCGAGACTATGACGCTCAGTACTCTTTGATTGCTAACACCGCGCTGTAAGCCTCTGACGACGTGCGCAGCAGGGGTTGTAACCACGTGGATATTGAATAACCAGTGCAAGTAAACGCCAAGCAGGTGACGTAGGTAATTCAATGCATTTGTTAGCAGACATTATTCAAATGATCTCTGTCAAGTGTCTCAATTTCTTTTCTTCCATGCATTCTACTTCCGTAGTATAGAGAAAGTATAACAATGTTGCAGGAAAACGGCGTTTTTTTTTTTCAGAAAAACACTTTTCGTTAGTCCCCGACACCGAAAAAATGAATGATTTTTGTTCCGATATGTAGTAAACAACTTCCTGTAACACATTTAGTCACAATTATCGTTTTGTGAATCCTTGATGCTGAAAAGTTGGTTTCCAACAAAACATCTGTCTCAATGAATAACACAACTAAACAGTCATCAGGGTTTGCGCCAAAATCGATATACCCCAACCCTGTGGCTGATATAATGGCTTCTTAAGTTTGAAATCGATATTTTGATTTTGGGGGTACTATAAATGAAGCCTGAACAAAATTTTGAAAATTTCCTTAAAAAGTGGCTCCAAAGTTTTTGGATAATTTTCTTCTCGAATAGAACAAAAAAATGGTATACAAATTTTATGTGTCTCCTTTCCGTTGAATTCTCTGACTTTTTAAAAATCGCAAAAGTTCAAACTTTTTTCGGCGTTGTCCTACAACTGCCGTATTGAATGAAGAAACGTTTTTCTTAATGATATATGTTATTTTAATTTCGATCTTTAAAAATATTATGTACATTTTTTCAAAAATCTGAGTCACACAGCCTAGAATATGGCTAATTTTAAAATTAGTATATTATATTATTAAATTAAATTAGTATATTATATTAAAAACGTATATTAAAAAACGACCCCAAATGCACTAAAAACATGACCTAACGCCATCTTGATGTATTATTTTGACTTTTGAAAAATTTCTCTGTAAATTTTACTTCGGTGCATACTACTTACGTAATATAGAAAAGTTTCGCAGAGCTTCAGCAAAAAACAGCGATTTTTCTTCAGAAAATCTCTTAATGTGGTACTTTGATAACGAAAGAAGATAAATATTGTTCCAATGTGTAGAGATAATCAAAATTGAAAATATAAAGTTCTAGGTTTCAAATCACCTACTACTAGTCAGGTACAGGTTTCTAAATGTTTTGATAATATTAATCCTGTCATTCATTCACTGCACGTACTAAATGAGCATCCGTCGATTCCTGTACAACATTCCTCTGTTTTCACTCATGTTATAAGCTACTTGCTTTTTAGTATGAACATTTGTATGAAACCATTCTTGCTTTGGCTACGTCATAATAAATGTTTATACCCAAATTTCCATTAATGTCAAGCGAACTTTTACTTGTACCCCAAACAATCTCCAGTAACCTCTTTGACTAGTAGTGTACGACTTACGTCTCGTCGATTTATTTCTCAGACTCGCAATTAAAAGCTCATGTAGTAGAAAAAATATTTTCTTTCAATTACACTTATAAAGCTCTTGTGTCATTAGAGAGTTTCCGCAAGTAGTGGATTTGCAAAACGTTACAAGACAATTGTGGAAAGATTTCTACTGCGCATGCGCCGTCATACAATGACGAGTTTTCGATTGAGTCCCGTCATTCTGCCTGATTTGTTGACTACGACAAATGTGTTCATTACCTTACACCTCACGTATTTTTCGCCGCCTCCATCACTCAACACGAATTCAACCTTAATACGCAATAAGCATGGAAATAATGAAAAATCAATAACCATAGTACATATATAATATGTCCCGAAATGTATGGTTAATTTTTACTCATGTTAATTCAAATATATCAGGAATAAACTAACGTATTTTTTAGGATTTGGAGGTTATGCATATATTAGGCAACAAGATTGTCAAAAAAATTATTTATTTATCCTCAAGATACAATTGTCATACATTTTCGATTTCTAATATAAACAATGTAAATATGTTAAAGTAGAATTGTTGGAGTTACATTCTAAGACTATCTAGAAAGCTATAGGCCTACTTTGGAAATAAAGATATGTATATTACATATTCGTATGATACAATCAGATTATTTGTATTCTATCTATTCTACTATCTTGTAATGCCTCCGACAGCAAAACTAGTCAGAAGATGCGCAGATGTTCCATAAAAGCTTTTAGAAAGTCTTAGAAGTTTTCAGTTCCAACTAGTTCCTATTTTTACGTATGTTTCCGATTGTACCACATTCAAAAATTCATTTTTCTGAAGGTAGGTTATTTCCTATTGCCGACAATGTTTACAAAGGTACTGAATTGGAGTTTCAGTCTTTCAAAACTCTCTATTACCTAGACTCCAGCAAGAATTGCTCCTTTCAACGCAATATCTTGCGGGCAACAGCGACAGAATGCGTGGCGAATGTTGAGTGACAAATTTAATAAAAGACACTGTGACACCCACGGACCTCAAAATCAACAAATTGCGTTGGTTGAAACCATCCCTTCCTTGGCTGATACACGATCGTTTACATTTAATGTTATCAGGATTTCTGTTAAGCTTTCATTATGATTTATAAAAATAGAAAATTACAATTTCCTTTATCAGCTTTACCTTGCACTCCCTTTGTCGACTACCAGCTCTAACTGAGGATAAAAAACTTGTTTGACTGGTCGAAGCTTGACCTTCCTCGTTGTCCATCCTGTTTTCTGCCCGAGGAAGATCCTGATGTTGCGTAGGGGCTGCCCGTCACGCTGCTTTCGCAAGACACGGAGCGAGAGCACACTTATGGGAGTTTATGCATCACGATAACATCGTGCTTATTACGTTTACTGCACTGCGAATACTAAGGAGAAGAGACCGCGGTCGGCTTCGTCGCCAGAAATAAGTACGCGAGATGACAACCAAAAATGTATCTACCACGCATTCATAGTTTCATATGTCCTAGCATTTGGTTTAGCACTATCGATTTGAGTATCTTTCTAGTCTTTTCTGATCTTTGTGTCTTCAAATTTTGATACTTTGTATTGCTGTTCGTATTTCTAAATCTTAGGACAGAACATCAAGAAAATCCACGGTGCTTTTGCTAACTTATCTTCAAAGTTAACTTAAAATCTTTAGTTAACATCTCTCTAAGTTTGAGATGCCTGCTGAGCCCCAAAATTTTAGTATAAGTTTATATATGTTTACTTATTGTTTTGTAAATTTCAATGTAATTTTTCAGGGAGAGGGTGAAGTATTCAACAATAACGCAATAGTACTTTTTTTAAATTGAGTTATTTTGTATTAGTATTTATTCTTCAACATAATCGTACATCCAAAGTGGATTCGCAAATATTTCACCGTGCTTGCCTGACGAATATTTTAATTGCTAATTTGTACAGGAGGACACGTATTTTCTATGAAAGTTAAAGTCACGTGACTTGAATTGGGTTTGTTAACTTTCATACATCAACTTTTCAGTCATTTATGTTGTTGGAATGTTTCTGAAGTTGTTGAAGTCCCAGGAAGAAGAAAGCCATATCATCTGCAAAGGGTGATGTAATTGTGCAGTGTGTCTGTATGTCTGCTGTAGATAATAAGTAGGGATTTAGCCCTAATACATTCTCCCGGGATTCGGCGCAAGCGATTGACAAGAGTGGTGTATGCTTGTTACGAATTTCATCTGAAAACGTCTTTCAAGTAAACAGACTTTCATAACTGAGTAAAACGAATAGAGTAACATCATCTTGGGTTGATAGAATAGTCTTACATAAACTTTGTCGAACCACATCTAAAAAATCTTCATAGAAACATCTCCAAGTCTTTAACGACGATTTTAATAATTCTGTGGACCTTTTTTACGGTGACATGAGTTTTCATCAATCCATATTGAAATTTGAGTACCAAATCCATTTTTGTAAGTACGGCATCAATGTGTTGATGTAGCTTTTTGAATACTTTTCTCAATATCAGTAATAGGCTTGCCGACTTAAGACGATAGAACTTGGTTTTGTAAGGGAGGTTTACCGATTTGAGGATATCAATGATTTTAGATATTTTTCAGTGTCAAAATATTGTGCTGGTTCTGAGAATTACGTTGAATGTTGAAATAATCAAAATATATCTTCAGTGGTATTTTTTGGCAGTATTTCTCCGGCAACAAGACCAAGAGATTTTTCTGTGGAACAAATTAACCTACATCGTAAAAAGTGCCGACTGAAGGCAATAATATTCTCAGAATAGAATAATCCATGAACTCACCCCACATGAAATGGATGGATATGGTAAAACATTCAAAAGTTGTTCATTCCAATTTTTTTTAAAAATGTTGCGCTGTTGAGTTATGTAACTTATGTAAACATGTCGAGTGAAATACGCATTGGATTTCTTTCCTTTTATTCATGTATGTTTTTCCTGAGTTCTCACAATTCTGATAACGTACGCATGGGAAGTAGCACAAGCCTCTTTTACATGTTTCATACTTCACAGCTTTAATTTATGACTGTTGCTTCAATAGTGTTTTTAATAAGAAATGTGACTGTTAATTTCCATTCCATTGATCTTCAACATGTTAATCCCTCTAAAACTTGGAATAATATCGTAAATAAAGAATTGAGAATTAACTTTTTACTTTGCACGTGCTACGTGCAATATACGTTTAAAGATTTTTTTTTTCATTTCAAGCGAGCAAACAGAACGTGTTGTACATACTCGAAAATTCGTGCATCTGTTAACTTACCCTTAATGGTGTCAATGATATCATCTCACTCTTCTGATACAGGTGATACGCTAAGATGCCCGCATCTATAATTTTCATTTTCCGCGAGACCATCCGGCTCCAATTACTTTCGTCTTGCGACCTTGAGTTTTCGAGACAAAAAACACAGCGCCTCGACTTCTCTTGGCGGGGCAGTTAACGCATGTCTTGGAGTGGTCATTGTGCACATATAGTTGGTCTCAAAAGAAGGGCCTTGAGGAACACAGAACGCAAAGTGGAGAGCACTTGAAGCGTTCTGCGGCAAAGGTCGAAAGAAAGGGAAGCGCAACGGAGTCATGAAGTGGAAGCGCGAGTTCTATGTTAAGATCATGAACAAAAAATAAATTATATGAACGATTAGTTACTCTGATTTGTCGCGGAAAAAGTTCTCCGTGACATTTGTTTTTGCCAATGGTGTAATCCGTGTTTCAGAGACGCAAAAGTGTCGAAAGAAAAAATGTCGAACGTCTTTGCTTGTTGTTTTCAAGCCGAAGACAATGACAAAAAATTAAAACTAGCGCAACATGACGCTCCGAGATACGTTTGAAAGACGTAAAGATATACTTCAACATGATCTTCACAAACGTATCTGAGAGTAGAAGCGACTAGTTTTCAGTCAAGCCCCGCTCTCGACCGTAACAGTAGCAACACGGAGATGCTACGCATTTCGCGCCTCAAACCCGCGGCGAGCCGATCTCGGCGCTGGCAAGGCCGCACTTTTTGCTGGCAAAGCTCAGGCGGCGCCGGCGACCCGCGTGCGCCTTTGGGGCCAAGGACCTCAGGTGCATGGCGACGCGAACTCCACGTCGCCCCACCCCTCCCCTCCACGCCCTGCTCCGCCCCACCTCACTCCACGGCGCCTCCGCGGCTCCCGGCGACGCGCGCCCGAATCGCATGCGCGTTGTGACACCACCGGGCCTGACGCACTGGAGGAGAGTGAGCGGGCGCAGCAGCTCTGGATTAGTATTGCCAGGAGTCTTGATAATTGCCCACTAGAAAACGCTGCGAAAAAACACCAAAACGTCAAAAAGCACCTAATTCAAAAAATGATTACTTCATCTTGAAAATATAAGAGTAATGGAAATTAAAGAAATACGAAAAATATTATTAATTGTATATGATGGCTATTTATATAACTATATATATATTATACATATATATATATATATATATATATATATATATATATATATATATATTGTGTTAACGTATATACATATTGTATACATTTTGGTTTAAGGAGTGACACACTGTGTACGATTTATGAAACTTAAGAGGTATCTCGGTCTCACTCATTGTAAGACTGAAAAAATGTAATAATTCTTTGTAAAATTTTGTTTCGTCGTCGTTTTCTTGTTGTTTTCATTACTTGTTTATTGCTGTGATTCGTTCCTTTACATAAAATATATTGCCTTCTTCTACTTCTCTTTGGTTGTGACAAATAAGCACCCAATTTTAAAAGAGGGAATTTATTCAAAGAATCTTACGTGTTATAGTGTTTTTACTACGCTCAGTTATATTTGAATAAATATACCTGCAAGAATCTTAAGGAACAATGTTGGTATTTGTGATAAACAGTAGATCTTTTTTTAATTAGTATTCATAAACTCAACGAATCCCCCCCCAAACCTCTCAAATAAATTTGCCCGCTAAGAAACCACTAAAGACAAAAAACTAAATTAGAGGGAAAGCAGCTAACCTGACAACACTGCTCTGGATTTGGGCCGGCAACACAGGTCGATTGACATTCAAATGAAGAACTTGGAGCACTAGCAAGATTAGCTACACCAAGCACAGCTCATCTGCTGCTATTCGTAAATGATATGTCGGTTTCAGAGAAAATGTATCTTGTTACTATACATGTCTTTTTCACTTTCATGAAGGGTTTGGGACTTTCCTAGTTGATTCACACTTCAACCAAAATAGATATTTTAACATATGCGAACAGCAGAAGACATGGTAGCGTTACTTGTGGCTGATGTCGCTTACTTTGTTACTGTCCAAATCTCTGCGATTATAAATGCAACAATAAAAACTATTAAAGAAAATTCATAGGAAGATATTAAATCCTCTATCTTAAAAAAATTTTTCCTCTATCTTAAAACTACTTAGAATAATTATTTTATGACGTTGTTAGATTTGTAAATATATCAACACTTTGGAGAATATTCAAAGTAAAATAAATTTTCAAGTGCGTTTTTTCTCGTCCTATTTTGTATTCTCGTTAATCACCGTTTACAATCGCCAGACTTGAAACTTGGCTCGCCGCAGCATAATCAGGTTAATAGTTTTACCTGTTAGACGAGACAGGTGGAACCCAGTTTTCTCCTATTTGAGAAGTCCAGGGAATGAAACACTGTCATTTGAAAGTTCTTCGGGACCTTGGATTTAGAAACGGCCTTGGAGGCTCTTAAATTGTAATTCATAAGTGGGGGATTGAATAGTTTATTTATTGTCATTTTCCTTTTAGTAAATAATATGGTAAATATTGACATTAAGTGCATTCATTAAATCAAGGCGTATTTGTTTACCCATCAAATAATTGCGGTCTTCATTGCAAGAAGAGTCTTCTTGAACGGAACCTAACATTTTCATCAATTGGCATATCATATTCATCAATTTGCATTCTGGCGCTCTGAGTGTTAGCGGTTCACAGCTGATTCAGTTCTTATCGCTCAACCTCTAAGTCGTTCTGTAAAATACGCTCCTCACGTAAGATATTTTGATAGTTTAAAGTCTCCACGTGACGTTTTGTGGGTATATTTTGTGATAATTGTTGATATAAAGTGTGGCTTTAGCCGGCCTGGATAGCCGAAGTCGTTAAAGCTGAAGGGCCTAACCAGCTGCAGCTCGAAGGGTCGCTCGTGGTTCCAGTACTGCCTGGGGCATGGATGTTTGTGTGTGTTTGTGTTGTCCTTACGTGTTCTCCCTACAGTTCCTCCTGTAGTTTAAAACTCAGAGTGGTCGCTATATGACCAATGATGTTGAAAAGAGACCTTAAAAAAGTGTGACTTTTTGCTTTTCCATTGAACAAGGGGAAAGCTTTTTTCCTGATCCCTGGTAGTACCTGCGAGACCACAGTATGAATTCATAGTTAACGTACGATAGTGTCTTCATGAAAAACTGTATGTGGCAGAGCAGGAATTAACAGTGATGAAATCGGAACTATGAAGTTATTTATGAAGAATTACAGTGTCAAAAATTATTTTCTCGTGTACAATATTTAGTGGTTTTCAAATGTAGTTACTTACTAGAAGAGGCGATTTCCCCTGATATTTGAAACGATATCAAATGTAGAAATTGAAGGAAATATGTCAAGAATATTTCCAAACCATAGAATATATTTTTTAAAACCACATTTTTTTCTAATTTGATTTTTCGAAATTACATTGCATGTTCACGAAGTTAATTTAATCGTTCAAGATGTCATAGTTCCTCAATTGTTTGAGATACCTATTGTTTTCCGAATGTAAGGCACTTTCAAGAGAAAGGAGTTTTTATTAACAAAAGGGTGTATGCCTTTTATCAACTTTGTCAATTTAATGAAAATTTAGCTAACCTCATCATCAATTGTGTAGAATATGACAGAAAAATGCATTTTACTTAAAGTTCATTGCTTCCTGTCCTACTTATTCTTTAATAGCTTCATTTTACTTTTAGTAAACCATAGAAAAGATTTATCATATCAGCTTTTAGATTCACCATTTTTATTTTGTCCACGTTTTATAATCATAAAATTCTCAATAAAAAAATTAATTTTGCCTTGTGACTCATTCACTTACCTGCTTTTAAGTTCTACTGCGTCTCCTCTAAATGGATCAGCGGGTATAGACAGAATTCATTAAAATGCAACAGTCTTACACAAACCTCTAGTTTCAAGATACCTCAAGATTCTTTAGTTGACGGCACTCCCAAAAGGGATCACTTCAGGACACAAAAAATAAAAACAAAAGTCCGATACCCTCGAAACATGATGTGTTCCCTACGTTCCCAGACGTCATCCCGTTTTAATTAAATTGTTTTCAAAGAATCTAGTATTTTCAACTAAACATGTTGGTTAGACCATGTTGGTAATTTCAATAAAAGTGAATCATTCTACACATTGGAATTGATGTGCCTAGGTTGAGAGCACGCCAGACTTCCCGAGTAGTATTGCCGAATCTGAGAATCGAATTTGTCTCTGGACAACTTGAAAACTGATTTTGAAACTCGGATGCCCAGTGTTTGGCACACAAAGTTTGAAATATTATTTCGTTCATCTTTTTCCATTCAAGTCTCAAAAATTAGTTCTTTCAATTCATCAAAATTTGCTTCTAAACTTTGATATTTCAGTTTTGTTATTGACAGTTTCGGTCTGTCAACGGAACCCTTGATGATGGCTGTCAAAGTTATCGTTTCCCCACCGACCCAAGGGTTGAAATTATTCTTCAAGAGCTACTATCGATTCAGGTTATTTTCGTCCATTGTGTTCTTACTTGTGGTTTGCAATCTTTGCAAAGTCGTGTCTCAGGAATAAGGAATTCCGAATGTGTCCTCTTGTATTCGTAAATAAATTCAGTAAATATGACACCTTGAGATTTGTGCATAGTTATACCAATTGGTTGCTTTTGAAGGAAATAGTTTGTTCATATATTGAGATTATCGTTATACGAAGGGAACTGTTGCATGGCGTGTCCGTTAAACAGTTCTAGATGCCTGTTCACCCAACCTAGGTGAATCTGGATATACCAACCATATAAGAGATATGTATTCAATTTCAATGTAAACTATTCTTCCAAACGCGACATTTGTTAATACATTGAATATTTTTGATTTGTTTATATTACCTTTATTATCTCATATGGAAACCCTCTGGTGTCTCTCTGATAGTTTCTGCGGGTCGTATAAATACTTCTTGTTTTGAAAGTTTGTATCCATTTCCGATATCGGTGGCTACTGACCAATTTTATTTTCAGCGCCATTCAAAACTAGCAAATTGTACAACATTATTTGTCAGAAATAATAGAATTGCAAGTAGACAGGGATAATTTTATTCTATCGAGTTGAAACGGGATTGGATACTCTGCAATTTGTCTAGTTCCAAATCTGCACCGGTCCCTTTGTTCGTTAATAACCAATACCCTGATACGTGGCTTGACAAATTCAAATCACACAATATATTTGGAGCTTCAAAACGTCACGTTATAGCTTGATAAATATGTATCGCTGATGTTGTAGGTAATTGTTGCAAGTTATCAGACAGAAATAACGTTCATTTCTTCAAAATGTCTTGTAAATTCCAAGTAATTTGTTTCATCTGTATCATTTGAATAAATAAAGACAATTCTTCACATGTCATAGTGTAAGAAAACTGAGTGTTATGATGAAGTTAAAAGAGATGTACATTGAAATATACACATGAAGTTATACATTGTTAAAGGATCTATGTCGAAACAAACATGCACAAGAAATAACACCGAATTCAGGAATGCACGAAATCCTCTATCGTGGGGTATACGAATTGTAGGCCAAGTCTTTCGCAGCTGCACTTATCTGGGCAGTGTGTGACTACTGCTGTCAACGCCCATCATAAGCAGTTTCTTCACCGCGTCTGAGAGGCCGGTCACGGCACTGTAGCTCCAACCCCTCCTTTCCCCAGGTGGATTTCCTCGGCGCGGAAGACCCTCACCTCGCCAACCACAGGTAGCGATCCCAGAGTGCAATTGTCCTCCCGATTATTATGCAAGCAGTGTGACGCCAGTGCACGTGCAATTCTACAAGCGTTGTCCGAGGTTAATTGCGACTCGAAAGTTATCGCGTGCCACCGATCCCATTGAGTGGTTATTCACCTGCACTCTGCTCTTTAGTGCGTAACAGCCGCGACATAAAGAGCCTTACGATGCTTTGGCCGCAATACTTTGCGCCTTGGGCCTGGGCAGACTAATCAATCTCGCGGGCAGCGTTTGGAAACTTCTAAGTTCACACTCGACATTATGTTTATACACGAGTGATAGCCCGACGATTAAAAATGAGTCCGTTCATTTCGAAAGTCAGTTCACTTCAATTTTCTGATTGATTTATTGATTGACGTTTCCGGGCACGTCACCTGCTTCAGTCATTAGCTCTGTTAGTGTAGTAAATGTTTTTCCGAGGGAGATGGCAGTAATCTTTCCCTACTGAATGGTGAGAACCGGCGCTGACCTGCTAGTCTGTTTGCGGGGTATTCACCCTCCTCGTATCTTCAGCGAGGCCGCCCTAGCCAGGACAAGCTCAAAATTCCCGACTGGGCTTCCGACATGTGTAGTAGTGTGTGTAAGAGAAGGGGTATAGCAAGGAAGAGGCCGGAAAGATGGCATCCGTGGCCCCTTGCTAGGGTACTTTTCCAGCATTCACCGTATTGACCGGTGAACCATCGGAAAACTACCAATCACAGCAACCACCCGCTATAATTCTCCTCTCAACAACGATGAATTTAACCTAGCCGCTGTATAGCTAGTGTTGAAAATCTGCCATCGAGACTCATACTTCAGAGCCTACTGGTAAGAATCGCTGTTGAGACAGTAGCAATGGTGGTTCTAAGCTAAAATTATCTGTTGCTTCACTTTGAATAATGCCAAGTCTAACTGCGGCGGGGTTTCACTTCAAACAAGATTTCCTAAGGAAGTTTCGCCAGAACCTTCACGAGGACCATGCTTCCCCATTTGTCGGCTCTAAACGTGTGTGTCTAGGTGGAGATACCGCGCCAATTCCAATCAATGTGATTGATGGGCCGTTGAATTTTCGAGCGTTCGGCGTCCTTCCGCTTTCACTGGTTCCCATCGCTACGTCGAGCATCCCATCCCTGCATTGAGCCCAGACGTGACGCCCTTTGAAATACCTCAATGGAGATCCTTTGTCGGCGTGCCCCCACCATCAGTGTCTGGTTTCCTTGAACTGATTTTCGCGCTGTCATCAGTGGTAGCCGCGGTAGTATCTCTAAAGCATAAATGGGTGCTGTTTCTATTCCTGCAATACGCCGAACGCCTCTCCTTCCTCGACGTAAACCCATTTCGAACTTCCGGTAGCCAGAGTTCGGGCTACTGCCCGCCGCCAATGTACCGAGTCCCCTCCGTGGTCAACCTGGAGGCCACTGAGAATTTCTGACCCCCACGACTTTTCGAATTCGTCGCGATCTCATATAAAAGTCAATATCTACGCGGTTATAATTTAAAGTCTTATGTTTTGTTTGACCACTCATTTTGATTATGGGAATAGTTTAGAAAGTGATATTGTCTATTACGAGCGTCATTTTCATACCTTCAATTGCTACGTCAATTTTTGTCATCGATACGCATGTTATAACCATCGTTACCCGAAAAACGATTATAAACTATGATGAGTCTTATTGTTCCCACATCTTCCCGAGCCAGAGGGGAATTCAAATGGCGAGAGGTGGACAGCAATCACGTGTTTGAGCATGGCAACTGCATCTCATTGGTCTTTAGTCGATGTTCATTAATCAGATTTTATCCTCTCTTTTCGAAATTCGTTGTCTGTGTTTCTCTATGTGGCCATTATTGCCTTAGTTGAGGCCGTCCTCTCGACTCACGTATATTTCAGTCGTTTTAAATCTCAGGTCGTTCGATGCATGCTCTTGATGCACCTCCCAAATCCTAATCTCATAGCAACAATGTTATAACCATGAGGCTTCTAAAAGCAAGATCGATTTGGTTGAGACATGAAACTAACCGAAAGAATAGAGGGAGGATCCCGTATTATAGTAGATAGCTTACTTCATACACTTAATACATTTAGAAATATTGTGGGCATAGAAAACCGTTTAAATATTGCTTTAAGCACTGAAAAAATATAATAAGCTCCGATTTTATCTGTTCATTGCGCTTTACTATCATGAGTTGTAAGGTCGTACACGGGGAAACCATATCTGACACCGCTGGTGTCACACATTGGCGGCAAATTATGGAGAATGCGTCATTGTGTTCCGGAGATTAAATATATTATAGTACTATTTTGCTGAATCAACTGGTCGAAATTGTTTAACATTGGAAAACTTTTGACACAGTAGGCCACGTTACAACGCTCCGTTAGCATGGACGGATTTACGCATATGCACAGGAGGCATGTGCCTACAACAGCAAAATTTTAGGGCGGCAAAAATTGTGGAATAAAATTGTGTGTAAAGAGCCTCTTCTTCATTGAAAGATGTTTTTCTTTTAATTTATATCCTGTGAGTTTTTTAACAAAATTATTAAATGCTGAAAAATTAATTTATTAACAAGCTATATGACTTGTGATAAAGTCAAAATAAGTGATGTTTACATTTCCAGAAGCCATACAATAAACATTTAATTACAATTACCGAAAAGGAGCAATGTTACATACATTTTTGTTACCTTTATCGGAACTCTTACAATTCTCTGTTGTATCAAATCAGCAGAATTCTTGTCAAAGGGTACCCGCAGATAAGATGCTAAAAAGTTTCCCTAAACCAAATGACACGTGAGTAATTACACTATAATTGTAACATAAAATAATATTTTTGAAAGGTTTCTTAGCCCCCGTCCCATCACCCACACCCCTCTACAGCCAAAAGCGTTTTTTTTTTCATAACTTAACTTTTATCTGACTGAAAAAATATGATAAATAAAAAAAACAATTTATACTATTAGAAAAACATTTTTCTTGGCGCTTCGCTCTATTTTGCTCTCCCGAGACACGAGTGTTGAATGGAGGTAAAATATCTAATGCCAAAGGTCCATTTAACAAATTTTCACATACACAAATGTTTCCGCTACATAAACGTATATGATATAATTCAACAACGCTGTTATTGTTTTTGAACTTCTGCACTATTTTTTTTTAATTCTTTTTTGTTTGCTCCCATATTTCCTATTCATAGATGCCGAATGTTTACATTGCCTGTCTGCATTTGAACTTCAATTCTTTCTTTGGCATGAACGCAGAAACCTTCCGAATCTAACATGATGAGCAGCAAGCATCTTTTTATAATTTACTGTGAAAATCGTCCACAGCGTTATTCGCCCTCTGGTGGCCATGAAGTATAGGCAAACGTGTTCAAAATGGCTGGTGGATATCTTGGGGGACAGGTCGTCTTCGTCTTTGAGAACGTCTGCCTCTCACATATTCAAGTTGTATTTAATCAGTTAGTTCCACTAGCTCTTTTTCGATATCATGATAACGATATCAAAAAATGGAATGTATTTTCTAAATTTTCTGAAGACATAAATAGCAGAGACGTAAGTTCTTGATTTTGTTATCTGTGACTAGGTCCTTCTGTATTTATATATAATTCATCTAAACCAAGATTAATAGCGATCCTGTATAGCGAATTTGGAAATGGAACGAACAACTTGTAATGGTTCCATGAGCAAAATGATGTGCTGTATTCACGTTAGCCAATTCAAAGTCCATTAAAATAGTTTGAAGTTGTAGCCACTAATCCTTTCTTTCATGCTTGTGCCTTTAAATGGCCGTTCACAAGTGAGTACGTCTCTTTGAGGTTTGTTTGACAGCATACAAAAACCAACGGAAATGTATTTTTTTTCGTGATTCCGTGTGCAGTGAATAATTGAAGGAACTCAGATGGAATCGTTTGGAATGGGGCATCAATAAATATTAATTCACTGCTACCTAATATACAATTTTTTAGTAAAAAAAAACATAAGTATCCTGTTTTGCCCTTGTTGCCCTGAATCATAAATAAGAAAATTTTCATCCCTGATTGTTTTATCAAACGGTGCTTCAATTACAAGCTCGTTCAAATTTTGTATGTTCCGTGACCAAGTTTTATTTTGTTAATTGTTTACATTTCTTGTAAGATTGTTTCTTTCAGGTATCCTTGCCGGACATTCATTTCCTATTGATCCTACGACCTCTCTTACAATTCTCGTTGGTCCTGCATGAGGTTTCTCTGTAGCTCTTTCCTTCAATATCGCTTTGACCTGCAAAACTTCCACGGCAGCATGATCGGCTTCATGTAAGTGTTTCCTTCTACCATCTTTCATCAAAATTATGTTTTGTAGATGAAAATTTCTTTCCACACAGCGTCAATAAATTTCGAGATCATCTCTACTTCTAGAGTGGTGATGGTAGATATATCCGTCTTTTACTAAAATGTTTTTCTTTTGAGAAATAATAATTTGAGCCATTTTACTACTGAACTAGCAGGTATTTCTAAAAAAATTGTGACGCCACAAGATTGTTTGAAGAAAATTACAACATTATAGTATTTAATAATTTCTATTATATATTTTTCTACTCCCATTGTTTAATTCCGTCATTTGATGGATGCAACCCGCTGCATAATGATACTTATTACGATACAGACTTCATACGATACAGGTTCTTGACCAATGACTGAGAAGCTTACAAACCAAGTATTGAGACTTAAATAATCATTGAGAATGGTTATAGTTAATATTTTGTTCGATTGTGTACATTAAAATTGCATTAAATATTTTATTACGCTTGTCAGTTTTAACTTCTTTTATTCTCAGTAACTTTTTACGAGGATTATTATTTAAAATAAATTAGATCGTAATTTCGTGCCGACCTGAATGGCCGAGGTGGCTAAGAGCGAGTACCGACTCAGCGCTTCGCTCCGAAGGGTCGCGGGTTCGAGTACCGCCTTGAGCATGGTTGTTTGTCCCTTGACTTTGTATGCCTTGTCGCGGACGGCCTCGCGTTCTGCTGATCCCAGATCAGAGGAGCCCGCAAGTGTGTTTGTCTAGTGTATGGTCGAAAATGCGTCCCATCGAGACGTAAAGGGTGACAGACTGTCGGCTGGATAAACGCCCTAGAAAAAAAATCGTAATTTCACTTTTATCCTATTTGACTAGCGCAGTGGTAGGTTTTGGAGGGAACTTTGATTGACATTATGATCTGAATGCAAGTCATTTTGGTTTATATGTTGCTACCGTGTGGTTGTCCTTACACATCGGTCAAGTCTTTAGTTTAAAATGTCTAGTGAATCAAATGTGGAGTTGATATATCTAGAAATAAAAGAAAAAGCGAAAATGGTGACGTCGGAATTATTGGCGCAACTTAGTATCTTGTTATACTGTGTATACACACAGTACACGCTACGCCAAGGGCTGGCGAGAACGCACACGGCGGACAACGGCAACAAAATTGTTTGCGGCGAAGAATTGTCCGACGAGAGATACGAGGCTACACGACGATTGGCGGAAGTTGCCGAATTTGCACCACATAACGCAACACGAAAGCGCGTAGTTGGCGACGTTCTTTCAAAGGACATCATTGTTCAACGAAAAACTGCATAGTTCAACAGCAAAATTACGCGTTTCACTTTTCGTCTGTTTCAGGACGATTTTCCTTTCCACGCCTCTAGAAATTTCGTATCAATTATATTTTCCTGCGTAGGTTGACTGTTTACATGTTTTTACTTACTAGTTACCTTATCTGCAGAGTGTAAATTTTCTTTTTTATTTCAGCCCAATTAGTGTTCTCGATAAACTTCAAAGAAGTAAACAGTTGTGTTTCTACGAGTGCTCAACGGTTCTATGTTGCTGAATTTGCACCACATAACTCAACACGAAAGCGCTTAGTCGATGAACGTCTTTTAGAGAACACCGTTGTTCAGCGAGCGAAACAGCTGGGTTCATCAGCTAAAATTACGGTTTTGCTTTTCGTCTGATTTAGGATGATTTTCCTTTCCACGCCTCTAGAAATTTCGTATCAATTATATTTTCCTGTGTGGGTTGGCTTTTTACATGTTTTTACTTACTAGTTCCCTTATCTGCGGAGTGTAACTTTACTTTTTTAATTTCCCCAATTGGCGTCCTCGATAAACTTTAAAGAAGTAAACAGTTGTGTTTCTACGAGTGCTCAACGGTTCTATGTTGCTGAATATGCACCACATAACTCAACACGAAAGCGCTTAGTCGATGAACTTCTTTTAGAGAACACCGTTGTTCAGCGAGCGAAACAGCTGTGTTCATCAGCTAAAATTACGGTTTCACTTTTCGTCTGATTGAGGTCGATTTTCCTTTCCACGCCTCTAGAAATTTCGTATCAATTATATTTTCCTGTGTGGGTTGGCTGTTTACATGTTTTTACTTACTAGTTCTCTTATCTGGAGAGTGTAACTTTACTTTTTTAAATTTCAGCCCAATTGGCGTCCCTCGATAAACTTTAAAGAAGTAAACAGTTGTGTTTCTACGAGTGCTCAACGGTTCTATGTTCTGAATTTGCACCAATAACTCAACATGAAAGCGCTTAGTCGATGAACTTCTTTTAGAGAACACCGTTGTTCAGCGAGCGAAACAGCTGTGTTCATCAGCTAAAATTACGGTTTCACTTTTCGTCTGATTGAGGTCGATTTTCCTTTCCACGCCTCTAGAAATTTCGTATCAATTATATTTTCCTGTGTGGGTTGGCTTTTTACATGTTTTTACTTACTAGTTCCCTTATCTGCAGAGTGTAACTTTACTTTTTTAATTTCAGCCCAATTGGCGTCCCTCGATAAACTTTAAAGAAGTAAACAGTTGTGTTTCTACGAGTGCTCAACGGTTCTATGTTGCTGAATATGCACCACATAACTCAACACGAAAGCGCTTAGTCGATGAACGTCTTTTAGAGAACACCGTTGTTCAGCGAGCGAAACAGCTGTGTTCACAGCTAAAATTACGGTTTTACTTTTCGTCTGACTTAGGATGATTTTCCTTTCCACGCCTCTAGAAATTTCGTATCAATTATATTTTCCTGTGTGGGTTGGCTTTTTACATGTTTTTACTTACTAGTTCCCTTATCTGAGAGTGTAACTTTACTTTTTTAATTTCAGCCCAATTGGCGTCCCTCGATAAACTTTAAAGAAGTAAACAGTTGTGTTTCTACGAGTGCTCAACGGTTCTATGTTGCTGAATATGCACCACATAACTCAACACGAAAGCGCTTAGTCGATGAACTTCTTTTAGAGAACACCGTTGTTCAGCGAGCGAAACAGCTGTGTTCATCAGCTAAAATTACGGTTTCACTTTTCGTCTGATTGAGGTCGATTTTCCTTTCCACGCCTCTAGAAATTTCTTATCAATTATATTTTCCTGTGTGGGTTGGCTTTTCACATGTTTTTACTTACTAGTTCCCTTATCTGCAGAGTGTAACTTTACTTTTTTAATTTCAGCCCAATTGGCGTCCCTCGATAAACTTTAAAGAAGTAAACAGTTGTGTTTCTACGAGTGCTCAACGGTACTATGTTGCTGAATTTGACCACATAACTCAACACGAAAGCGCTTAGTCGATGAACTTTTTTAGAGAACACCGTTGTTCAGCGAGCGAAACAGCTGTGTTCAACAGCTAAAATTACGGTTTTACTTTTCGTCTGATTCAGAACGATTTTGCTTTCCACGCCTCTAGAAATTTCGTATCAATTATATTTTCCTGTGTGGGTTGGCTGTTTACATGTTTTTACTTACTAGTTCCCTTATCTGGAGAGTGTAACTTTACTTTTTTTATTTCTGCCCAATTGGCGTCCCTCGATAAACTTTAAAGAAGTAAACAGTTGTGTTTCTACGAGTGCTCAACGGTTCTATGTTGCTGAATTTGCACCACATAACTCAACACGAAAGCGATTAGTCGATGAACGTCTTTTAAAGAACACCGTTGTTCAGCGAGCGAAGCAGCTGTGTTCATCAGCTAAAATTACGGTTTTACTTTTCGTCTGATTTAGGATGATTTTCCTTTTCACGCCTCTAGAAATTTCTTATCAATTATATTTTCCTGTGTGGGTTGGCTTTTACATGTTTTTACTTACTAGTTCCCTTATCTGCAGAGTGTAACTTTACTTTTTTAATTTCAGCCCAATTGGCGTCCCTCGATAAACTTTAAAGAAGTAAACAGTTGTGTTTCTACGAGTGCTCAACGGTTCTATGTTGCTGAATTTGCACCACATAACTCAACACGAAAGCGCTTAGTCGATGAACTTCTTTTAGAGAACACCGTTGTTCAGCGAGCGAAACAGCTGTGTTCAACAGCTAAAATTACGGTTTACTTTTCGTCTGATTGAGGTCGATTTTCCTTTCCACGCCTCTAGAAATTTCTTATCAATTATATTTTCCTGTGTGGGTTGGCTTTTCACATGTTTTTACTTACTAGTTCCCTTATCTGCAGAGTGTAACTTTACTTTTTTAATTTCAGCCCAATTGGCGTCCCTCGATAAACTTTAAAGAAGTAAACAGCTGTGTTTCTACGAGTGCTCAACGGTACTATGTTGCTGAATTTGCACCACATAACTCAACACGAAAGCGCTTAGTCGATGAACTTCTTTTAGAGAACACCGTTGTTCAGCGAGCGAAACAGCTGTGTTCAACAGCTAAAATTACGGTTTTACTTTTCGTCTGATTTAGGATGATTTTCCTTTCCACGCCTCTAGAAATTTCGTATCAAATTATATTTTCCTGTGTGGGTTGGCTTTTACATGTTTTACTACTAGTTCCTTATCCGCAGAGTGTAACTTTCTTTTTAAATTTCAGCCCATTGGGGTCCTCGATAAACTTTAAAGAAGTAAACAGTTGTGTTTCTACGAGTGCTCAACGGTTCTATTTGCTGAATATCACAAATAACTCAACCAAAGCCATGGTGATGAACTTCTTTTAGAGAACACCCTTGTTCAGAGCTGAACACTGTTCTAGCTAAAATTACGGTTTCACTTTCGTCTGATTGAGGTCGATTTTCCTTTCCACGCCTCTAGAAATTTCGCTTCATTAATATTTTCCTGTGTGGGTTGGCTGTTTACAGGTTTTTACGTACTAGTTACCTTATCCGCAGAGTGTAACTATTGTTTTTTTTTATTTCTGCCCATTTGGTGTTCCTTGATACGCTTTAAAGAAAATAACAGTTTACTTGTCTTTCTACGAGTGCTAAACGGTTCTAAGGTTTCTTAGGTATTGAAATATCCATTCTTATACATTGAAGGCTCAACTTCCAATGATGCAGTGGTATGTACTTTTCTTTGTATTAGGATCAATCATATTAATCTTCTGAACGTTACTTATAACCAGTTATTATGTCCATTTCACAAACTTATCAACGTAGTTACACGACAACATAATAACTCAACAACTCCAATCACACTTGAGAAATAACTTTTTCTCAACAAATAACTTATTTATTATAATAGACTCCACCGCGACTTTTCTAGGTAAGAAAGATATGACTATGTTGCAGATTCCCCTTACCTTGCATCAATTAGACTTTCCAACAAAACTCTTGCAATAAAACAATTACATTATTCTTCGTTGGAGGCGCAATCATTTATCAAAGAGACCACGGTACTCAGGGTAATGTATAGTTAATAGAGCTTATTTTTGGCTTCAGCAAGGTTCCGCACCCAAAAGTTTTTCCAGCGATGACAGACTTGATCCGAGGAATTAATCAGAATTCTCAAGATGCTGGGTCAGGACTGTGGAGTGTATGTTCGAGAACATGATATTTCTCTCCTTTTAGCTTCTGCATAATATATGTTCTGTGATCAGATGGATTGTCATGCAAAAGCAGTGCTCAGGAGATTTTTGTCTTTGGACATTTTTTTTTTTCATTTCTTGAATAGAGAATCCAGTACAAAAGTACCATAGTTTGTTCAAGGTACGATATTCCGGCATACAATCAATCACCAATGGCCTTCGTAGTTCAGAAAAATTGTGAAAAGTTATTTTTATCATCTGAAATCGCGTCGTTGAATAACTTGTCTTGGTTTATTTTCAGCCACTCACACGCAATTTTGGATTTTGTTTGGCATGATAGAATAGTGAAACCAACTTTTATTCCCTATACATGTGGTTCTGTCGTTTTGACCCATTTGGACGAACGCAATCTCGCCGACGACGTGAGCAATCTCGCCGACAATTGTGAGTTATGAAAGTGGAAAAAATATATTTTCTCAAGTAAGCCAAAGCGATATTTTTTTCATATATCGATAGTAGAATGTCCATAGCATCCGACAATGATGATGTGTTTACGAGAAATCCGAAGATATAGCAGTGATTTATGTCTGAACTTACTCGAAAATCCAACAGACGCAGACCCAATAATGCTTTTCAGTGCATCTACTTTGCTAGATGTGTGTGTCTTGTCAGCGCAGCTGAAAGTGTGATTAGGTGTGACGCCGTGGAAAGTGTGATTTGGATAGTAAAGTACACCTTTTTTCCTGGCTAGTGACAGTGTTTATAATTGATTATCAGTCCACTTCTACTCAGAAAAATACTGTAAAAATGAATGTTGTTCACTTATAACGATAAGGATTTTTGAATTTTGAGTAAGGTTTTAACATTGTATTTACTTTATTTAACTCATGGCTATGTTTACATTAGAGCTGGTATCTTCGGGCATTCAAGTAATCAATATAATTTTACGCAAACTTGTACACTAATTTTTATTTACTCTTAACAGAATGGTGGTCTCATTTTCTCTAAATATTCTTTTTGAAATATGGATCAAGAACTCGAAGGATTGGAAGTTTGGTGCTATTTTTGCGCACGTTGTTCAAAAAATGGGAGAAAATTAATATTCGAAAACTGCCTTTTGGGAGATTAAACAAAAGATTAGGAATTTTTGTCACCAAGTTAACGTCATAATTCATGAAGCCCACCATGGGGAATGCCTGCAATACAGGTGATCTTGTTAAGCATCGCACAACGAGTGGGAGACATGGTGCTCATTTCAGCTCCGCAGCATCCGGTCGCCCCTTCTGCCTCTTCGTTATTTCCATTCTTTGATTGATTGATTTTTTCGTGCTTCCGGGCGCGTCAACTGCTTTGGTCATTAGTCCCGTTAGTGTAGTGCATGATTTTTCCCGGGAGATGGCGGTGATCTTCCTCCGCTGGATGGCGAGATCCGGCGCCGACCTACCGTCGGCTAGCGGGGTTTCCCCCTAACCAGGACTCTCCCACTAGCGGGGTACCGCCCAAGCCGGGACAGGCACTAAGCTCCCGACCGGTCTCCCGGAATATGTGGTAGTGTAGTGCATTTAGTGTAAGTGTGTGTGTCAGGGGAGAGGATGGAAAAAGGAAGAGGAAGAAAAGATCGCGCGCGGTCCGTGGCCCGTTTGGTAGGGTACTGCTCCGGCATTTGCCTGGTGTTGATCGGAGAAACCACGGAAAACTACCGATCGGAGCAGCCGGCCGCTAGAATTCTCCTCCAGACAGCGACTGAATTCGACCTAGCAGAAAAGCTAGTGTCGAAAATCCTGCCGCCGTCAGGACTCGAACCTAGGACCTCCCGGTCAGAGGCGCTGCAGGGACATCAGTTGATGCACTGAGCTACCGCTCCTGATTTTCCATTCTTCTCTCCGTTGTTTTTTTTCGGTAGCTCGTTTGCGAGCTGCCGGTGAGCGTTCGCGCTCGCCAGAGCGCATAGGGAGGTCTTGCTCTAAAAGCGTAACATCGAAATTAGACGTATTTCCTTCCTTTAATCACTGTCGAAACCAAGCGAAGAGCGCAGAGTGAGTGAGTGGAGTGGCTCCGTAACAGCGGCCCTCCTACTACAGCTCCTTCGTTAACCTCTTCCCCTCTCCGGCTCAAGAGCTCGTTCACGAGCTATCGGCAATGCGCTCGTGCTAGAGTGAGATATGGCCATAAGTTCTCAAGAAGTCTAACTTGATAACTACGTTATAGTTTACTACTAGACTAAAACTACGTTATAGACCGTCTGTGAAATATTATGGGTTAAAATATCTATTGATTATAGACTGTCAATTCCAAATAAAAATGTCTTATTCAATGGTGAAATATTTCTTAGACGTATTTGTCTGCTTCTTCAGGGGCAACACTGAATAATAACAATAAATAATAATAATAATAATAATAATAATAATAATAAAATTATATAAATTTTAAACAAGATATAATAAATACAAATTCAGATTCACCTTAACACCATCATAATATCTTCGTTGAGTTTTTTTTTAATATTTTACATTATACTTCGAATTTATTGTTTTATTTATTTTGCCTAGTTTCCCGGTCAAGAATTTTTGAATTTTTAAAATTCAAATTGTGAGATTGTTCTATTCTGTTTTGAAATAAAATTGAGTTTCCAAGAAACCACTTTTATGCTATTCTGATGTTTACGTATTCTATGATTTAATTGTGTTTTTGTTTGACCAAATAGGTTACATCATAGTCCAAACAAGGAATACTGTATACCACTTTATTTAGCTCTTAAAGTGGGTAAGGGACCCTTTCTATTTTTAATAAAATTTGTCTTGTTAGTAAGAGAGTGGGGAGGTATTAAGCAATGTAAATGAAAGTTTGCTATTTTTAGTTCTCGTCGGTTTTTTTATTCTTTGTACTTGTAGAAATTATGTAAAAACTTTTTAGCGTTACGGTCTTTCAAACGGTTTAAAATTACGGTCTTTCAAACTGTTTTTCTCATATACCAGCTTTTTTTTGCGTTGGAGCGCTCCAGTAGTATAATTTAGCAACATAACAATTGTTTAGCAATAAAATTTGCAAATTTATGCTACCTGAGTGTTGCAACAATGACACTGGGCGCACGGACGAGTAGACAATGAGTGAATGCCGACGGCAAGAAGTGAGTGCAATGCCATGAATTTGAATAGGCAGCAATAAATTTCTTGGCTCTGTAAAACCTTTAAACTCGTTTTTATCAAAAGTGATGTTCTTGGTACAAATACTCCATTTTGTCAGAAACTATATATTCAAAAACGATGATTTTTTTACCTAATGTTGTACTGTTATATTAATATCTACTTATATCGCGTCCACTTTTTTATGCAAAAATGACATTGGAATAAAATATAGATTGTCAAAAATGCAACAGAAAAAAGTACATTTAATTAATATTATTTTAGTGTGACATTCTTAGATAGGAATCTGAAAACAAAACTTAGTAAATGTACGGGATGAGTCCCAATTAGTGTGCCAAATTAAGTATACGACCTATTAATAGTTTATGTGAAAACAGGTCACAAACTTTGAAAATTTAACATTGCGAGCATAAGGCTTAACACTTCCCCTTCAGAATACTTACTTTTAATTACTACCGGGCTGCATGTTTTTAATGTTATTAATTATTTTTGGAACGTGTGGTAAGTTCAAGAAAACAACATAAATGCGTAAGCCATGCATTCGCATAATTTCAAAACTACTTGTAATTAATTTCGTTGTGCACTGTGAGGTGCGCCGCGTGCGTGTGTGGGTGTGTGTGGAGTGGCGCTGGTGTGGGCCCCGCAGCAGCGGGTCGTCGGTGGAGCAGCTGGCGCTGGGCCCGCGGTGGCGCTTCTGGCGGCGGCGGCGCCTGTGCGTGGCGGCGCTGGCGCTGCTGGGCTTCGTGCACCTGTACACGGCGCGCGTCAACCTGAGCGTGGCCATCGTGCACATGACGACACCCCTCCGCTCGCGCCACGTCGCCGCCGCCTCCTCCTCCTCCGGTGGCGGCGGCAGCGGCGGCAGCGGGGGCCGCGGCAGCGGCGGGGCCCACGGCGGCGCCTTCAACGTGTCGTCCCCCGCGGGACACGCCCTCGCCGCCATGCCCGCGCTGCTCCGCGCCCCGCTCCGCCACTGCCACCACCACCAGCACCACCCGCACACCCCGCAAACGGACAAGCGCGGCTGCAGGACGCAGCGGCATCACCATCACCACCACCACCATCATTGCCCGCGGCATGCCACGTATGGGGTAAGTGTCCCGCCGGATACGAGCACCGCCAGAATTTTACCGGATGGTTCATACGTGACTAACTTCTAAGGTATGTATGGGGTTGAAAATTGATCATTTTACTGTGAAAACCTACGTACTAAATGTCTTATAACGAATATGCATGTCTTCCTTCCTCAACGCGGCTCTGATTACTAGGCAACCAATCTTGTACCGGGATTTGCCAGATACACGTGAAAGTTTTGTGGTCAGAAGGAACAGCGGGCTTGGTGGTGTGAGTCTCGCGATGTAAAATAAAGCATGAACTGAACAAGTAGTCCCGGGATCGTAACCGGTGCAGGTTGAGTTGCCTGCTAATCAGAGTTGCGCCCCGAAAAAGAAAAGTTGTGAAACTACGTTATGAGATTTACCACATGTTTATTGTCAAAACGTTTCTTTGTTTTTTGCCAAAGGGATCTTTAATTTCCCTGCTTGTCCTAAAAGTGAGTAACATTTATTCTGTTTGTAATATTTACCCTGTTCTTTCGCATTCTCTCATCCGCATACACTGCATTTGAAGGTTTTCCTACCAGGCGCTTCTGTATGTCGATTGATTGCGCTGATGCATTCTGTAATTGCTCCCTCCTTGCCGTGAAGTTTCGAAACTGGTTATCTTGTTTACAGAAAGACGAGCTCCGGGTTCACAACTTCCTCTTACTAATAACACAAATGGAATTCGAAAGTGATAATATGTGTTTTAATTTTTAAAATTAATATTGAAATATTTTCATCTAGGAAGCATACAATTTTGTTATTTACATTACGTTTAATTTTTTAATGCGTGTTAGAAAAATGGTACAATTAACGTTTTGGATAAATAACTTATTTACGTTACATCTTTAGAATACATTTTAATGAATGTGCAAGCGTCAAACTCCGGAATTTCCCAGCGAATACATCATTTTCTACTCACATTTGACCGATATGACTTGGGCTCGGTTTACACACTATTTTTTTTTTACTTTCTCACTACCTACGCTTACGCAGTAGAGAGAAAGTTATGTATTGCTGCGCGAAGAAACAGCTAATTTTCGACAGGAAAATTCTTATTACAGGGCCCTGGTAACGAAAAAGTGGATAAATCCAAGTTAAATATTTAAGGGGGGGATCCTTTGATTCGTGGTGTAGCCAGAATCCATGTTTTGTGGATCCGTGATACCGAAAAATTGAATGCGAACAACACTAGCGGCTACTCCGTTCAGTGTATTTCCTCCAAAACTGATATCCTCCAATCGATCTGGCTGATTCGGCCACTTGAATTTGAGACCGATTATTTAATTTCGAGGGGTATTTTACGTGAAGGCCCCTGGAACATTTTTCAAATTTCAGAAAAATGACTTCAACGTTTGTGATTAAATTCTTTTGTTGGATAGTATAAAGGGCGTTTAAGTCAATAGTGTGGGTCTCATTTTTGTTGGAAACTAATATTTCGAAAAAGGGAAAACTTCAAACTTTTTTCGGAGTCTTCCAACTACTAAAATATTAAAGATGGAGATTTTTTCCTTAATGAAATCTGTTCCTTAAAGATTTAAATATTTTGAAATAAGGTCATGTACAATTTTCAAAAATGTTAGTACTTTTCGCGTAATTTTGCGTGAAAGTACGGGGGAAAAGTACGTTTTATTTTTAGCGCCACTAAGTTTGTAAACATCCCATACACGCGTGTTGCGCTTTGGGTTCCGGCAGGCGCCGGAGGACGCCGTGTCCAGTACCGGCGTCGGCGGCGCCATTTTGCCCGAATCCGCAGCCATAGAAGAGGAAGTCCTGGTCGTAGATGCCCGCCCCGAATTTGACTGGGACTCGCGAACTCAGGTATCCTCCCAAACCTCCCATCATGGCTCAGTTTTGGTTTTCAACACGTCTCATGTACTCAACATCACTCTTCCTCACAATGAAAACCTACACTTCTGAGCACGGAGTCAATAGATTCTGGGCTCTCCGGAAGAAAAAATGCATTTCGCAACCAGAAATAATGACCGAAACGTAGGTAATTGTGCCTAGGATGCGGCACCTCCCGGTCAGCCTAAAATATATATTCTCACGGTGTTATCTCGCCCGTAGGTGGAAGAGCATGCCTAATGGTCTAAGCTTCATGATAATTAAAGATAATAGTATTTTTATAGCAATAAGACATGTCTCCGGGACATTTAAGATAACTGTATGCAATGATCGACCACTCTGCTCAGTTACGGAAAAATCAATGAAACTTCACTAGTATTCTGCATGTAACTTTTCTCTCTATTCGGTCACTTCTGATCAGTTTTTGTAAACCGGTAGTAGAGAGAAATTATTAATCAATTTACGGCCGTTCACCATTTTATGTGCTATATTTGCAGTCCTGCTTTGATGGGAACTGGTTGTAGCACCTTCAACACAGCATACATTGAATACGCTTCTGCCCCTTCCAGACTGTCACTCTTCCTGCTTCTCTGTCCTGCTCAGAATTTTGTTCCCGCCGATTTGCACACTTTCAACCCTCAGCGATGAATCCAGAGGCATTCCGGCGCAATTAGGGCGGCGGCCTGTTTTTCGAGGGTTTTCTTCTAGCACGAGTCTACAAATCTCCAATGGGTGTATTTGATTCCTTCTACTAGAATCAACCGTAGCTCGATCACTCAGGTCATGAAAGCTGCTGTTGACTATTTCATTTGATCTCTAGGTACAAGCTCAGTTGACTGAACTGCGCCGTCCTGGAGGGTCTTCAGCTTGCAATGACCTACGTAGAAAATCACGTCCCCTTTCTTTTATCAGATAATCCATCTTCCCTCCGAAGGCTATGTATACCAGAAACTTGGTAAATATTTCATTTAATAGAAATAATAATAATAATATATTATTATATTATTATTATATTTATTATTATTACTATTATTATTATTATTATTATTATTATTATTATTATTATTTGCATGTCGGCCATTTCTGACCACGCTACACGTTCTCTTCCGAGGCCGTCATATTCTATCCTGGAGAGAGATTAACGTCTGTCATCATGGGGATCAGCTTTTCAGCTGTATCCCTTGGTAAGACAAGGTTGTTAAGACTTGAATTATGAATTGTGAGGTGATAGGATGATGATTAGAGATGATAGTGGCCTTTTTTAACCATCCCAGCATGCGCTTGTATGACCGACGGAAACCATGAAAACCCTGGTCACGATGGCCGGCTCAGGGATGAAACCCGGGCACCCCGACTGCCAAGTCAGCGCGCTCCGCCATGAGCCACAGTGGTCAGTTTATTATTATTATTATTATTATTATTATTATTATGAATGTATTATAATTATTATTAATGATGGAAAATCATAAAAGTCAGTGCATCCTGAAAAAGCCATACATTGTGTCGAAATTATGTCAATTGGCAAGGAAATTATTGCTCTGCACTGTATTTTCTGCATAAATATGTTTACATGGTCAAATTGCTTTTCCGGTTATTTTAAACAATATTCCTAAAGGAGTCGACCTGGATGGCCGAGGTGCAAAGAGCGAGTATCGACTCAGCGCTTCGGTCCGAAGGGTCGCGGTTCGAGTCCCCTTGAGCATGGTTGTTTGTCTCTTGACTTTGTATCTGTTGTCGCGGAGGGCCTCGCGTTCTGCTGACCCCAGATCAGAGGAGCCTGCGAGTGTGTTGGAGTCTAGTGTATGGTCGAATATGCGTCCCATCGGGACGCAAAGGGTAACTGGCTGTCGGCTGGATAAAACCCTAGAAAGAAAGAACAAGATTCCTAGAGGAACTAAATAATAATTGTAATTGCACAGCATGCAAAAATGTCTATAGGAGAAAACTGCCTTTGATGGGTATGGAGTGTAATAGTCAATGAAGTTGCATTCCATCTTTGAGTATCGGGCTTCAAATTTTGCTCATATCCATGGCCAAGCTCCGAAAGACACAAAATGTCTCAAAATTGTATATTTTCAGACACTGTCGTTTTAAAGTATAATACACCTCTAACAATGTCAGTTTACATCTCTTAAATTTAAGATTTGTGACATAACGCTATACAGATACTAACAAATTTCAAATTCAAAATAATTAAACTGTAAACCCACAGAACCTCATAACTCGCAATTTTCAGATGTTTCTTTTTTGAAATGAAACGTCGATATTCAAAATGATTTATACAAAATAACATCGCACAAGCGATAATCATAATTGCCGTGTCATGCTTGCGGCAGGCAAAGGAATCGTGGCAGGTGCAAAAAGCAAAATCTTGCACTGTCCCGTTGTAACGAGATCTCACGTTCTCTCAAACAAGAGTTCGGAACTGAGACCGACTTCAGGTGAAGAAAGTGAGAGTCGTGCGAGTTAGAATAGAGGACACCAACACAGCGTGCCGGCTCGAAAAAAATTCACCTAGATCCGCGCCAGGCGTATGCTTCAAAGGACACCCCGGCTCAAAAATATAGGTGCGAAACATCGGCCAATGTCTGTGTCCCTTATCCTTTCGTACTTTTCGACGATTTACATAGCAAAAATATTCGATGGGGCTGCAAGACGATAAATGTGACAGGGCGGACTATAAATACATTTGTCGACACATGCCCATCTAAAAAGCTCCATTCAACAAAGCCCCAAGTTCCATTCTAAAATGCCTTTCAGAATCTACTTACTATATTCAAGACAACCCAAATTATATTCTTGACCTTGTAAACTTCTCTTCAAACCTCAAACCCTAACCCCAAATTTGACCTTTTTCACAGCTCTGATCACCTCCCACTCCTCTTCATCAGCAGCTCCACAATTCTATATCTTACAATACATCACCCAACAAAATCAGTACCAAACTGAAAACAATTCACTCACATTCTGCCCAAACAAAACATTCTCCAAACCAAATTGCAGAGACCATCAGACTAAAACGGCAAACACGTAGACGTTTTTATAAATTCAGACAAGACAAAGATAAAAAAACGACCGTTTCAGCGTCAAGTACATCGATAATTAACAAAATACGATACTCACAAATAATACGTCTTACTAACGGACTAAAGCAGTTTCAACAACCTTCATAAAGTAATCCATATTGTCAGAACAAATCCTATCAAAATCAACCCTCCAAATACCCCTACTAACACTTATTCTTGATCCACAAGTCATCACTAACACTTTCGCACATATCCCAGCCGTGAACCGCCTTCCCCCAAACATCCCATACCAGACACAGTAATTCTCCGCTATCTTAAATCACCAAACCAACCCACAAACCAACAACCGTACACCACCAGCAACTACAAAATATTACAAATCATGAAAACGATGAATATTCACATCACCCGGTCCCGCGAAAATCCTTCCTGCTCCACCACCTTCCGAAAAACGCTGTGGATCTATGAACTAAAGTTCTAAACTCCTGCTTCTCACAGATTTTTCCATCTCCTAGAAAACCGTCTGCGTATAAATGATCCCGAAACCCGGCAAAGCTCATCAGCTTCCTTCCAACAATCGCCCACTTAGCTTACTCCCTAATTTCAGTAAACAGTTTGAAATCTTCTTCGTCTCCACCCCTCCTTATTCCAATCATCTATCGATCGACATCAATTAGGCTTCCGATAGAGCCGCTCTACGGCCCTCCAAACTCTAAACAAGGCTCTTTCAATAGCAACTTCTCTTCATGATAAGAAAGGAATCCCTTGCATCTTGACTGACTTCACCCAATTTTCTACATCGTTTCCCATAGTACTCTTCTAATAAAACTCCTCCCACACATTCCGACATATCTTTACACCCTTATTCAAATTTATCTGACAGACCGCCACGTCTTTGTTAAACATTTCCAACACCTCTCCAAAACAACCAATCCACGCCGACACCCCACAGGGCGCCGTGCTATCAGTACTCTTTTCTTACTTTATGTTAATGTCCCCCTCCCCACAAACGGTGTTAAAGCTTCCCTCTATCGCTGATTATTTTGTCTTTCTAGCTTCCTACCGACTCCTAAATTGCTTCCAAATCCAATTAAAAAGTCTTTAAACACGATAACTCCTGGGACAAAGAAAGTAAATCACTTTAAACCCCTCGTCTCGATCTCGGCCACCGGGCCGACAAAGATCGTTTTTATACGATGCCATTCTACACCTCTTGAGTAAATCGCATAATTTCTGTGCCAGCTTCGTCCAATTTTAGGGGGGGCGTACAAGCTTTTCTTCAGCTTTAATAATTTGTCCCCATCTAAGAGCACGCAGTATGGAATTTTCATATAAACATCACGTTATAATTTTCCGTTTAGGTAAGCAGTTTCCGCATCGATGTATTTGACGTGATAACCGATCATTGCGTGCGGCCACAAAAAGCAAGATACGAAATTTTTCTAGCCACGTTACTGTACTCACTCAAATTACTGTATTCACTCGAAATGTCTCCCTCTTACTTGTCTAAATCCAAACACTACTAACCTTGCCTAATATTTCACGCTGTTGCTCCCGCACCTTCTTTTAATTGTCCATTTGTTCCCTACAATAGTTCCTTTCAATGATTCTCTCCGGTCTACTATATCCCACGTATAATAGTTTTGCGAACACGTCAACTCGTGTTGAATTACTTTCTTCCATACATTGCAGTCAGAATTATTCATCGGATTTAGACGTTACATTACGTTTTAGAGATTGTACAGCACCAACATACCTTGACCACTCGAAATCCACCAACATACTATGGCGTATAACAATGTTCGCAGAAGAAACATACGTTATGTCTGGATACCTCGTTGTAGGCGATTTTCATACCCCATTGTAGGCTATTTTCATACCTCGTAGGCGATTTTTGGATTTTTGCTTCATTGCTTTGAGTATTTGTATGATTTGTAAAGCCATACTTTTAGTATTTAGTATTTATTTAGTCAAAACAGTAAAAACTATATATGACGTATGGGAGAGATCGGCAGACGCTTTCACGAGTTCCTTCTCATCATTTTATCTGCTACTCTGCTTTCTTCATCAATTATCATCTTTTCAATTTGACAGCCAGTTCCATCGATATCTCACGTCGGATCATTACTATTTTTTTTCGTAGTTCCAAGTTTAATGAAACATAACTATTTTCAGTCAGACAGTTTTGACAGCTTCTATAAGGGACTCGCCGACAATTATATCGTAATCGAGGTCGTTTAAATTTTCGTGTTTGGAAATGTCTCACGATGTGTATGCCATCTCTGTCTCGATCAATACTACATCTCTCGTTTATATACGCCATAGCTTTCCAAATCGTATATCCGGTAATATCTGCGAGATATTGAATATCCGCAAGGTATCACATCTCACTGAACACTGTCACATTCTCTCTTCTTATAAAGAATCCCACCAACCTATCCGCACATTGGAGTATACCTTTCATAAACTCAGCAAAATACCTGCGACTACTGATCAACATTCAACGACACATATCTGGTTCCTCCCAGTGATGTCATCTACGTAGGTCCGCATAAGTCTACGTACAGTCTTACGAAAACACGTGAAAAAATTTCATCGTATACCTCTTTGAACCGAAAATCCTTGTAAACGTTCCCTGTAAACAACTATAATAATAATAATAATAATAATAATAATAATAATAATAATGTCTTTATTAATGGCGAGGCTCAGGCCATAGGGCCTGCTCTTCCGCCTAACCACTGAGTTTACATTTATACAGAGTAGTAACATATAAGAGGGGAGGGAAATCTGTACATTTCACAACTGTCACATAGTTTTCTTTACGGAGGTTAAATTTGTTAATATTATTTATAAGACTGCCTTTTTTTATATTTCTGTAATTCTTGGAATGTCCTTTGGAATATTTATTTTTAATTTTTAATATAAATATAAATAAATGTAAAAATTATAATAAAACTTTTAAAAAATATCTGCCTAAATATTCCAATTGACCTTTCAAGAATTACAAAAACTGTCATATAGTTTATATTTGTTCTAAAAACTTTCAAACACTCTGACAATTGTTTTTGCTATACATTTTTTCAACTTTTTTTTTATTAAAATGACTCATTCTTCCGCGACATACGTTTTTAATGATAACATTCACGTCAAGCATATTTCATGAATTCGACTTTTTTCGTTTCACTCTGTATTAACATCAGATTTTGAATTCGAATCGACACTTTTTCTTTCCGCCCATGCCCAATATTGAAGTGACCTCTGTCGAAAAGTCCGTTTTCAATAAGGGAATTGTTATGGTATTCAATATTATAACGTCCTCTTCATCGAGCAATGATTTCTTCTGTATAACTAACTTCTCTTATTACTCCCGGTAACTTATCATAATACAGATCGCCGTCGTGCCTTCGCACTAGACCACCGTGCATTATGGATGGTCGCGGCCACGTCACCCCCGTAGATAGTGTTGAAAGCGTAGTCTCAACAATTTGGATGAGGAATGTCCGTATCTTCGCGGGAGTAAGCTGGTTTCCAGCGATCGATGGAGACGAGAATTTGTTGATTGTCTACCAGTAGTTTCATGGTCTTCTGATCTCGATCAACGACATTCAACATGTTGGAGATATGAGTTCCTCGTAATCCTTTTTGTCGTAGAAAAGCATGTGAACAACAAGTCGACAAGTTGGAGAAAACAAATATTTAGGCCTAAAATGTAATAAGAATGTGTTAGTAAGAAACAATAAATTTCCAATAAAAATCGCGTTGGGAGCTGAAGTTCAAGGAAATGTTCGAACGTAGCGAGCTCTGTACCATTTCCTTCGCGCAAGTACAATTTTTTGACTTGAAGTCGGTGAGAGTTGTGGTTGGGAAAACAAGAAACTTCGGTCCTGGTATCGATAAAAGCCTTCAACGCGAGGTATATGTAAAAAGGCGGTCATGTGAAGTAGGCGTGGCGGTGTCCGCCGCTAGTCAAGTAGACGTGTTTTCAGGATAACTACAGGAAGCCTTTCACTTACGAGCTTTCTCAACACATCTTGAGTGATAATAACGCATTCCTGCATTGTCTTGGGTACTTTGTAAAGATCCGGTTTGAAGAATAAAGAGCTGACCGCTAGTGGATTATATGCAAAGCGCAGTCTTGTGACGCGACGTGTACAGTGTGTCGAACCGTTTGGTGAGTTGCACAATATGTGGGTGGTTCGTGGGTGATTTGAATGTGCGAAGAGGTGTTAATGGACTCTTCTTCCTTGCTAGCTCGGCTTGCTGTTGGCATTGCATAAGTGCTTGGATATTTTAGGACGTCGTTGTGCCCAATTGGATTTTAAAACTTCGTTGTGGGATTTTAAGATTTGCAGTGAACGATTGCAAATGTTGAAGAAATTGTGACGGGCTACGATCTCCTAACACCAGTAACTGTATTATGCGTTTTTCCTGAAACATTCATCAACGTTTGATGAGCTCGGAACGTAGGTTTTACATATTTGTTAGTAGCTGGAGCATTTTCGACTTCCTGGGTGAAACGAAGTTCCAGATTGGATAAAACGTGCAAGCATTTCGTGTTGTCAGAAGAAATCCGCCGTAAAGCAAACTGTGCAAACCACAGTGCTGGTCTTTTTTCTCAAAAAATGTGAAAACTTTATTCCCATAGTGATTACACACTCTACGTTGCTATCTTGCGTTGGTTCTAGGTTTGATTGCAAGTTTAGCTCGGGTGCATATGTAATGCGACGTTAAAAAGTTGTGATGTCGAGGGTCCCAAATCAAGCGAACGTTACTGATAAATCGGCAACGTGTCGTCATAACAGACCGTCGTCGGGCCTTCGCACTATACCACGTGCGTTATGGATGGAAGGGTCACCACAAATGCTATTGTTTCCTAGTTCGCATTTGGTCGAGCACATTTTTTCTGGAATTTTAACAAGCTATCCCTCATTGAATCAAAATCGCTGTTTGAATTAGCGTTTCTTGCAGTAGTTACTTCGCTAAAGTTCTTTGGAAAGTCTTCAATGATGTAATATAATATCCGCGATACTTTTCTTGGCCGGTAAATTGAAGAAATGCGAGAATGGGGGTATTAGTAGGGGTTAGTTTCAATGTCAGCCACTAAAGTATTTCAAGTAATGCGAACCTCCGGAAAATCGAAGTCAAGCCTAATCCTGGTGCGGCCACGTGGTCGCTCTGAATAGACAACAGGGACATTAGGTGAATTACCATGTATTTAAGCTGTCGGCTATTGTGTAGATCTTTGCTAATTCTGACAAGTGTTCTTGTCGAAATTACCCAGAACTCTCCATGAGAACGTGTCTATACATCGAGTTACTTCCCAATCACCAAACCTTTTGAGCGCAAGTTAGTCTTAATCGAGGATTTTAACGTCAAGTCCGTTTTTAGTGTCATAATCGGGTAGTTGTTAGGTTAATCTGAATTGAAAGTTCTATGAAGATTAGCAATCTTCATTCTCATCAGGCCTGTGATGTGGTGTTAATAATAACGCAATGGATATTTCTACAAAGCCATCCTTGCCCCAATAGTCTGCATCAAGTGTCCGTACATGTGTATACGCACCAGTCTAGAGGTGCTGCATCCGCACCAGTCTGGAGGTGTTACATATCCAAAAGCGGATTTTGTGAGCTGAAGCAAAGTTTCTGCAGACATTTTTTCTATAATGCTCTGACATATCTTTTAATTCGAGCCCATAAAAGTTCTATGGGTACAAATCGCAATGATATGGCGGCAGACGAAATACCGCCAGGCAATTTCCTCCTATCATTTCATTTACTACATATGCCTTTTGGGAGGCTTACTTTATTTTTTGACATAATGTTATTCTCATTGACATATCACATGATATCCTCCTATTTTCTAACTAGTGCACAATGATAACTTTGGTGTCATATTTACATTTTGTCTACCTGTCTGCTGTGGCAACAAATACTTCCTATAAATTAATCTTTTGGAAGAACTTTCACGATCAATAACACAAAGAACGTAACCTGTTTTGCAAACCCTTTTCCACAGTCAGGTTGCTATCTATCCATGATTCATCAAGGTAAAATATATGCCATTGTCTTTGCCATTAAAGAGAAATAATCCACCATTATTTTGTGGAGATATCAGTGCTAAACACTATATTTGGGGGGGGGGCAAAAAAATTATGCACATCAAAAACTTAGAGTTTTTAGAAAATTACAATTTTAAAATACAAGTCCTCACAAGCCAAACTACTACCGAAAACAAACCGTCGATACCGGACATTCTACATTATGTTCCAACTAACAATTTCTACAAACGTGTTGACCAAGAATCAATCCCAGAGCAAAATACTGACTATGCTTCAGTTATGAATTCTTTCGATACTGTCACTTCGGCAAGAACCTAGCGACCAAAACTGATAGTCTAATAGATTGGATGAAATTTCCGACCATCACTAGTAAGGAATTATGCTCGTATTTACCAAAACAAATATATATCTCAGAAAATATCGATTATTATATAAATAATTACAACTTATTCGTGCGCAGATCTGGAATGTACAAGGCATCACACAAATTATAGCTCTTGTCATTTCATTAAGACTTGTTTTGGCTTTTGGGTTGATTGTCGTCGTCGAATTGTTCGCCAACTTCAAGAAGTCGGAATTGTTTGAATCTACCCTCAAAAATTCATTCAGGGTTTTACACACATGTGCCGAGCAGTCACTGTCGAGGTACCACGAATCGTCACTATTCCGGTTCGTGTCCACTAAATTGCAGTAGGCTCCTTCGAAGGTTGCGTACAAGGAGTTGTGCACATCAGCTTCATTCACCTTGTCTTTATTGTTTTTGTAAGATGCTCGGCAATCTTTCACTATGTAACCTGTTTTCGGCAACGAAACCAAAGGCGACTCCTGGATCCTAGTCTTTTCCATCAGGTAAATGTGTTCTTCCTTTGCTTGTTCGGTTTCTTTTGAACAAACGTAGCAGTTAGCGTTGTACTTTTTCGGCCGCCTTTTCGCGCTCTCTTCAACAATTTTGATGCGTTGCGTAGCGGGCGCAGGCAACTTGTCCTGGGACTCTATTGCACACAAAAAAATTTAATAAGAGGTTGGCAAGCTGTACAAAAGTAAAATAGATAATAAATTCTTATTCGTCAAGTCTATATTCTTCAGTTTTTCCACCGTGCCAAAGTACGGTGAGGTGTTCGCGTACATCGCATCGTCGCCATCGTTCATACACCGAAGTGCGATTTGCTTAAAAAAAACTTGCTTTTCGCGCGGAATCCTTAGTCTGGTAAATAGACTTAGACTGTTCACCCATAAATGTAAAGTGTAAAGAATTTTCCACCGGGCTTAATGCCCAAACCAAATTAAATAAATTATCTATCTACAAGTCTGAAAAACTTAATTTGCTTCAATTCAGGTTGAATTGCCAAAATGATGCCGGACTTGACTTCGATATCCTTGACTTCCCAATAGATTACATGGTTGGCTTTTTCTTCGTCTGGCTCAGGCTTAACCTTTGCGTCGGTCACGTAACTCCACGTCTTATTCTTTACGAGATGACCCTTCATGTGGATATTCCACTATCGAAATTGCCTTTAGATAGTGCTCCAATGCGCACGAAGTTTGATATCATTGTCGCATTTCGTCACGATAATAAAGACCGCGAGACGAGATAACCTCAAAATGGCGGTTCGCTTTTCTCGGCGATATTTCACGTTAAGCACCAAACTTATTATTACTTTCCCATTCGCGCGCGGCCTGGCCGCATAACCAATTAAAGGTCGAGGTAAAAAAAATGAACGGCACATGTAACTGAAAATAACATACGTTCACAAAAGAGCGACGTGGCTTGTACACATAGCGAGCCACCAACTGACAAAACAGAAAGATGAGACATAAAACGGCGTGTAGGTGGCGACAGCAGGCAGCTTTAAAGTCTGAGATGGAGCATAAAAGCAAACTCGAGCAATTATTCATTTGCTGATTAAGAATAAATGAATTTTCAATTTTAGGAAATAATTCATTACTAAGAATTGTGTTCTATGTATTCAGAACTTTCCAATACAGCTTAATTGATCATTGCTCTCAGTACACCTTTGACAGAAATATTCTCTCCCATATTTGTCTTTAAAATTGCCCCTCGTGTCGGCAACGTATGGCAGGCTATTTTCTTTACTTTGAGAATTGATTTGTCTGAATTGACGAATCTTATTTGATTATAATATTATTTATAAGTAACATTAAAATAAATTCATAATAAATAATACAATTATTTATTATAATTATATTAAATTCTTATCATCTTTCAGTCTAAATACTCATAGAAGCTAACAACACAAACGTTTTATTGACTTAAAACACTAAAAATCAAACTTGGATTCGAAAATCTGTGGAACGTTGGTGGAAATAGTATGTAAAAAATACATAGTGAGTGCATAGAGAATGAAAAATTGTTTTCCTTGAATAATACTTTTCTTCATCGGGCGTTTCTGGAGATTATAAAGGGTCGTTAGCTCTTTTTGTTTTTATCTACGTATCGTGCATATACTTGTTCCAGTGTACGCAGAAGCCCAATCCAAAGCATTACTTAAAGAATACATCAAAACCTTCTTCCCCTTTTCAACTAATGAATTCCAACTTCCTCAGTAATTTTGCGTTCGCCGCTAGTTATGTCCTCTTAACTTTCTCAGTAGTTTGAGGTGTCTCCTCTAAAAGAACATTCCTCAGCTATTTCTTTAGGTTTTATCCAGAAAAAACATAAGAAGCTCTCATCTTTGAAAGCAACTCGCTTCTGTTTCGTGCAAAAAGAAGATTCTATATTTGGATTGTTGTCAATGCGTAATGTGATCTTTTCATTTCAATTGTTGTTGCTCAATTGGGGAGGAGGTAGGCCCTCGGCCAAGAAAAGTTGCGCGGTTATTACCGGTTTCAGTTCTTCACTGTTCGCTTCTATTTCATTTACTTCACAATGAGCCTCTCTATCTTGTTAGAGTCAATTGTTTCTTCGTTCTTCTATTCTCATTAATTTTGCCTTTAGCGATATCAATCTGTGTTTAGGTACACCCTCGTGTCTTGTTTTCAGTGTTTCCCACTCATTATAACTCTGCACGCTTGAAGTTGTTCATTAAATAGAGTTAAAAATATCATCCCCATCACATCATTTTTGTTTCCATTCCTGCCACTTTCTTTCAGTTCATTTCCAATTCATTTTCATTATTTTCCATTCATAACAAAACAAATTGAGAGTCGCTATGAAAAGCTCTCCTACTACGTAGAGAATTATTCAAATTTGCTTCTCTCTTTGCAGTATTATTTATAATGGTGCGAGTGCGTTCTTCAGCAGAACGCTCTTGCCTCTGAGTACCCGATTCAGAATTTGTATAGATTGTCCATATCTTAGCACTTGAAGTCTGTTTTGACAACTGTGACATTTTTTTCGGAATTATTGCAGACAATTCAGTGTTCACAAATTTCCGTAAAAGAAGGGGTTGTTTAGAAAGTATACGATAACTATTTACGATATCTCTACATATTGTACATTCTATATTGTTTATTAATTGTACATTTTACTCTCTCAACCTGCCTCAATTTTTAAACAATTTCAGATTCACAATGTTTTCTTGCCACTCTTTGTATATAACATGAACTAAGGACATTGCATGTACATAGATATTTTTTTTCTTTGGTTAAAGATTTGTTTCAAATGTTCCACCAACGTTCAGAACTAACAAATCACTGACATTCACACACATTACATAGCCTTATGCGAACCCTAATGAATTTCGTAATAATGCTGGACTTAATAATGCAAATTGTTAGTGTTACCTGTCTGGGTGAAAAGTAAATCGTATTCCTTCCGGTTTTCTCTCGGAATTCGCGCGTGTGAGCTCAGTTTACGCGCCAACCCTTCTGCTGAGATCTCAGTCGCAACACCAACCTCACGCAATTGAATTGACTTAGTGCATTCGATACATATGCGCTCATTACTACCTTTTTAAACTAGCGAGAGGAGTCGCCACGAAACTTCTCGGCTCCCCTGACTTTTAAACATGACTTTGTCGCTTCTTAAGTAGAAAAGAGTCGATTTCTGAGAAGTTTTCGACAATGAACTGCTTTTGTACATCTTTGGGTCTGGTCTGTGACGCGCTCTCACGGTCATCTTTGGAAGCAGTTCAAACAATTAAAACAAGCGAAATGAATGTATTTTCTCTCTGCAAGCTGGAGGTTTTGAGAGAAAAATTAATTAAGTCGAACACGAGACGTTTGAAATGCATACCCTTTGCTGTTAATTAGGCCGAAAGATTGGTTATAATGGATTGTATTTCAAGAACGGCACCAAATTTCAGTTAATATGGCCGTCTATGTTCCAACAGGGCACATGACACAAACATGAGCCGCGAAGTCCCCGAAATGCATTTTATGCGCCGACGAAGTGATCGCGCCAGAGGGACTGGAACACGTTTCGGGCTCCGGTACGTGCCAACTCTACAAACGAAGTAAAGAAAGCAGCCAAATAATAAAATGCAAGCAGACAAATGCAAACAAGCTGAACAGCTAACCAACTACTAAACCAGGCCTTTCAATGGAAGAAGCCATCACAGCAATAATTATCAGCAAACCATACCGAAATTGGGCGTCCCAGGATGGTATCTGACAGTCTAGGTACCGCGGGTGTATGGATCATTGACTCCCTCATTTACCGACCCGGAAGAGGCTTAGTCTGAATTAAAAGGAGGTTTATAGCTATTGTGAGCTGCTACATGACTGTTAACGACGGAATAAACGATTAACGCAGGAAAATTGACAACCTAGAAAACAGGATACGATAGACGGAAATACCTTAGTGCCCGTCACTGTCGTTGAACACTAGAGAAACATACTTATTGAAGATGGCGGTCAGACAAGTCCTGACAGTTTTGAACGGTGCATCCACACTTACCTTCAGACGGTCTGAATATGCGTAAATACTTCCGGATAGCTCATTCTCAACTCGAGATCTCAAATCCAGAGTAACTGGCAGGTGATCGTGGACTATAAAGGCTGCGACTTCCAGTGCGTCGCACTTTGCCTGTTACTGAGATGGTGCGGCCACCGGCAGAAACCCGAAAGCCGAAAACCGGGCTGGAATGTCAACAAAGACAAACTGATTGAAAATTCAACACGAATCAACAAGGATAATGAAGCGCTCCACGGCCATCAGCGTTGAGAGGCTTTTTCAGACAGGGAGAAACGAAGTTCGTCCCGCACGAGGCCTGCGACGTATCAACGCCCCGCAAGTCATAACCCCGGCAGTATGTTGGTGGACTGCTATCTCAAGCTCCGACGATGGGCCCAAAGAGCGAGACTGACATCTCAATCTCGGCTGCTGTGCGCCCAACTCCGGGACGCCAAGAATAAATTGAGAAGGGCGATCGATCAAAGCAAACCTCAGTGTTGGAATGCCCTGATCGTCGAAGTCGACAGAGATCCATTTGACAGGTCTAAAAGAAAATGACACGAAAACTCAGGAAGCGAACACCGTAGGGAAAGCTAGGCGCCTATTCCAAGCGTCTCATTGTGGAAGCATTGTTCTCCAGACACCCGTGTAGACCACCGGACAAGCAAGCCAAAGATAGTACAGATATCCTGCTCTAAACAGCCTCCAGACCAGGATGGCTCCAGAGCCCGATGGGGTACCAGCCTGAAACAGTGGCGCTAAAATTCTCTAACCTTCTGCTGAACATGTATAACATAAATGCATATTCCCTACGTAATGTAGAAACAACAGTGTCCCATTGGACAAGGGTGAAGGTGGATCGCATCTGTCAACGTCCTACAGGCCACTGCTTGCTCCACACGGCCGAGAAGCTACTTGGCAAGTTGCTCAAATACACTAGCTGAAGGCGATTCATGCTAGCTCTCTATCAGACAGATAAAACGGTTTCTGGATTGGGCGATCTACGGCAGACGCAGCTAAAGTTGTTCTGGAAGCCGTAGAATACACACGGCAGATAAACCACTACTCCTGCAAAATAGTGCTGATAGCAACATTAGACGTGCGGAACGCTTCCAACTCGGCTAGGTGGATGGATATGATGATGGCTCCGGAGAAGTTGAAAGTACAACGCTACAACCTACGAATCTTCAGTTACTAGTTCAGGTTAACTAATCTATAACACCTCCAATGTCCCCCGCAACGGACCTTACTGCGGGAGTAGCACAAGGATCGATGATGGGACCAGACGTATGGAATGATTCCTCTGAACTTCAGATGGAAATGTCAGAAGACACTGCCCTGCCCTGGGTCGAAGACATTGCAGTCGTTATCCAGATACGCTCGACAAGAGCTCCAGTGGACGCTTAACAATTTACATCAATTCAATGATGCCTTATTTTACTTGGAAAGACTCAGGCCCTGGCTCAGACTCAGCCCAGACTCAGATTCAGGCCTGCTCGTTCTTCTGACCACGCAAATTTCGCTACACTCCTTTCATCACCCAGTGGAGAAAGATAGCATTACTCGGGCGACGAAACAGGCGATTTGAATTTAGCTCACGGGCTTCTTTTAGGCTTCACGATCTTTTACAGGCAGTAAATCTAATACATGTGACAGCCGGCTTTAATTCCCCTCCGAAGGAAGTCGCACAAAAGATATTTTCACCCTAAAAAATCCACGGCTTTGAACCCACGAACTTGGGTATAACAGCCCGATACGTTAACCGTGAAACCATCGAAATTGTTAACCAGTTGATAAGGCGCGTCACAAAATGATAGGAAAATCACGGAATTGACCTAGCTACTGAAAAGATGGAACTCGTCCTTTTGACAAGAAAGCAGATTCCGACGCTGATTCCTATGACTGTCAATTCCGAGGTTATCCGAACAAAGCCGTCCGTGAAATACCTTGACTTCACGTTTGACACTAACTCACTTTGGGTGAACTTGTAATACGGGCAGCGGATAAGGCTTCACAAGTGGCCGGGGCACTGAGCAAGCTGATGGCCAACGTCGGAGTATCAAGACCCAGCAAGCAGCATCTACTCATCTGTGGCGCATTCTATTATGCTGTGCAGATCGGAGGTATGGTCAGAAACACTCACAAAGGAACACCAAAGGCGACGTTTGAGTACGGTGCAGAGGAAAGGTTTACTGAGAATTTCTTGCTCCTATAGAATTATGTTCGAATCTGCAGTACGGTAGTGACTGGAGTCATACCCATCCAGCTTTTTGCTGAGAAAAGCGAACACCAGACGAAGACCGAACTGAAAAACCAACAAGCCCATGGAGAAGCCAGAGCCCTCGTAATGAAGGATCGGCAGAACAACTAGGAAAACCAAAGCAGATGATGACGGACAGCTAGGTTCATTCCGCAGATAACTCCTTGGGCGAAAGGTCAGGGAAGTCTCCTTTTTACCAAACACAGTTCTTCACCAGTCACTGATATTTCCGCAAATACCTCCACCGGAGGAAGAAAGAAGTGGAGAATGAGGGTACTGGCACGCACAAACAGATAATGCTGAACACATCTGTTGATTCTTTGTCTGTGAGGCATGGGCAGCTGGCAACTAGAAGCACGTGTTGAAGCTATAACTCCTGGTAATATCGTTGAGGTGAAACGTACCAGCAAAGAACGTTGTTGCGAGATATTTACCTCCGTGGAAAAGCACTCCACACCAAGAAACTAGAAGAAACCCGTAGGTTAATAACAACACGAAAGAGCATGAAGAAGAGGCAATACGACGCAATACGTCCCTGAGGGAAAAAGGGTCCATTTCGAAGTAATGCGACCCGGTTCGGGCATGGTTCCCCTGTCCTGAGAGAATAAACAAATGAAGAACTCCGAAATATATAATTACTTATTTCGTCAAGCCTGAGGCATCGATAAATTATGTAAAAACACTAATTACTTTTAGATAGTCAATTTATCTAATCAGAAATATATACTTATTACAGGCGCAAACGTATGTTCGTGTGTAGTGTTATAAACATGCGTCTGAAAACGGCAAATTTTCAGCAGAAAAAGTTTTATTGCCGGACCCTGGTTATGAAAAAGTCGATAAATCTTATTTTTAAATAGTAAATTATTTCCTCTAACATAGAATGTTTTGTGGGTCCTTGACACAAAAATGTATTGATGGCAAAACGTCTGTCCGTCCGTCAGTGGTCAACGGTAAAGCCTAAATCGATTAACCGTTTTTCGAAAATGATGATCACCAATCGATCAGAACGAATTCGAGGCTTTGCGAATTTTAAATGATAATTTGATTTCTGAGGTACTTTACACAAAGCCTCAACATTTTCCAGTATTTTCTAAAACAAATGGCTCCAATTTTTCTTATTAGATTTTGGTGCGGATGAACATGGCACGAGGCATCTTCCTCCCATGCCCTCCGCTCTGCTAGCTCTAACGTGAGCCAGCAGATAAGGTTCAAATGTATCCCTATCAATATCTGTTTCAACGCATTTTCTCTGTTGAAATGCTTATAGGGTAACCAACTGATACACTTGTTTATGTATAAAGTTTATGGATTCAGCATCAGTCTGAAAGAAGTACATCACTACTTAATAATAATAATGGTATTTCTTTCTATAAGAGTAAATTCTACTCGTACTTTTTTACAATTTACAATTTTTTACCATAAATTAAGGAAATATTTGATGCACATAAAATGGCTTCATTAACCTGCAAGTACTAAGTAAATTCTAGGACCAATTCTGGTTTTGTGAATTTGCGTTCAATGTAACTTTTAATATTAGTTAAAAATACATTTGAGGGTATGTAGATGTTAATTTGTTCATCCACGCAGAAATTTCTTTCCAGTAGTTTTCCATATTTCTGTTCGAATAGCGTTTGTCCCTTTATGTCACATAGCAGGCCTTACAAGCACCTTTGATATCGAAAAAGTTCGACGTGAACGTACCCTTACGAAATAATCAATGTTTTTCTAGAACGTATAGATTTCGTTTATTTTGAGGTAAAGTGGTTTGCGTTGCATTTACCGAAACGTGTTTTTCTGTGACCGATGAATTCACTTGGCACCGGCTCTCACGTTCCATCTGGTAAGGAACATCCGGCCCCTACCCAGTTTTTTTGATTGATTGATAAGTGATTCCGAGCGCGTCAACTGTTAAGTTCATTAGTCTGTGTAGTGCATCCTTTTTTAGTCTGAAAATAGTAGTTATTTTTCCCCGCGGGATGGTAAGATCCGACGCCGCCCTACCGTCTGCCATCGGGGTTTTCCCCAACCAGATACCTTCCACCAGCGAGCAAGCACTGAGCTTCCTACTACTAGGGGACAAGACGCTAAGAACGGGTCTTCGGGTATGTGTGATAATGTAGGGCACGTAAGTGAAAGTTCAAGGAATGGGAAAGTTCAAGGAAGGAAAGATCGCGCGCGGTCCGTGACCTGTTTGTTGGGGTACTCCTCTGACATTCGCCTGGTATCGGTCGCCATGGTAAACTACGATAAGAACAGCCAGCTGCTAGAATTTTGCTTCAGATAGCGACAGTACTGGACATTGTTATCTAGCTAGTATTGAAAATCCTGCCACCGACAGGACTCGAACCTAAGACATCCCGGTCAGAGGCACTGCAGTGACATCAGATGATCCCCTGAACCACCTTTCTGTGAACCACCAGTCGGGTTATAACATGCGCCACTCTAACTACATATGTCCATAGTAGTACAACTAGTCATTATTTTACAAAGTGAAATGTCGACAGGTGACGGATAGCAATCTTTAATTAATATTTTTGACCAATTTAATGAATTGTACGGATTCCTTAGAAAACCATTTTAGCTTCATCAAGAAGGACAATCTATTAATAGTTACGCGTTACATAGAAACATCTACGGAGTTTACATAGAACGGACGAGTTTACATACGGACATTACGCGTTACATAGAAACATCTCGTATGTTTCTTTTGTAATGTCACCCGTATAGCCAACAATTCCCCCTGTTATGTCTCGCGTATAACCAACATGTGTCGCGTCCGACAAACTGTGAATGAATAACTGCGTGTTTGGCGAGAGGCGAGCGTGGTTTCGCGGGCGCAGGGCTGGCTGCTGGCGGCGTTCTTCTACGGGTACGCGGCGTCGCAGGTGCCCGCGGGGCTGGCGGCCGGCCGCCTGGGCGCCGCGCGCCTCTTCGGCGTGTCGGTGGGCGCGAGCTCCGTGCTGGCGCTGCTGTCGCCGCCGGCCGTGCGCCTGGGCGGCTTCAGCGCGCTGCTCGTGCTGCGCGTCGTGCTGGGCCTCTTCGGGGTGAGCGCGCGGCCCGGGCCCAACGTTTACAACCAAAACTTCCATATAGAACGACATTTTACTCTTTTTTAATAAACTCGAAGTAAACATGCGTCTGAAAGCAGCAAATTTTCAGCAGAAAAATTTTGTTGCCGGACCTTGGTTCTGAAAGAGTCGATAAATCTTATTTTTAAATAGTAAATTATTTCCTCTAACATAGTTAGAATAAACGTTTTGTGGGTCCTTGACACAAAAATGTATTGATGGTAAAACGTCTGTCCGTCCGTCAGTGGTCAGTGGTAAAGCCTAAATCGTTTAACCTTTTTTTCGAAATTGATGTTCACCAATCGATCACCATTAGGAAACTGAAAAGTCTGTTCCACCCTTAGGAAACGGAAAAGTTGACAAATTAAAAATAAAGTTTTGGGTTGTGATAGATGGCAGCTGGCACGAGGATAGGACAAGGCAGAGACACTAGATCAGACTAAAAAATTAGAAAATTAACTAGTACGAGAAAGTCTGTGCCATTCTTAGCATCTGTAACTTTATTCAGTTTTCAGTATCGAAAAGTGACACACTGTAGCGTAGTGAATTAAGACAACAAAATTCTCATATGTGTACATTTAATTTGTACATATACACAAGGATAGCATAGGATTTGTACAGAGCCTATATCTTCCGCGTGTCGTTTGCGGAAAACAGATGCTGATTCTCTTAATAACAACCTTCAGATGTTGATATGGCACAATGGTGATTCGTTGTCATGGTCGTCAGGTGTAACCGTCTCTCATAAAGGGATGAGAGCTAGTTTGCAACGTTACACGACCAGGATGGATGTAATCTACACATAAAAATGAAGCATGTGTCTTTTCTGTACAGACAACGTACAGTTTGATTGCAACTCTCCAGTTGCCAGTTCTCGAAACATTTTTCGATTGCTCTCCGTGTGATTTATTTTGTACAGTTTTGAGTGTGTTCTAGTTTGTTGTGAAGTGATTTGCATGTTAGAAAATAAAACTTTCATCGCTTCACTCTCGTTAGTAACTTCTATTGAAAATAGTGTTTTTGACATTTGACTTCTCCCCTCCCCCTTGTTAAGCCAATTCTAAGAACTCTATGATAAAACTGAATCTGCAAGCTTTCAGGTGTATTTGCATCCCATAGGTCAACCCATTTTTTTACTTCGTGTCCCTTGAATTTCTATTCCTTGAAATTCTTGGTCTGTAAGTTGAATTTTCTTCCGTATTCTTTAAAATATTCTTATATACGTTTTGTAGACTCATGTTTTTCCCTTCTAGCGAGGACTTTGAGGCAGAAAATGAGACATCTTTCCTAGATCAAGGCTTAATAGCTTTATGTATGTTCAAGACGAAAGGAAATGGGAGGGAAATCCGCACTTTCCCCCGATTATTACTTTTTATTTCCTCGTCCTGATAAAAAAAACTTGCAAATTCTGTTACCCTCTGGTGTTCTAGTACGTGTCAAACCCTCAGCGATATTCAAGCTACACGTTTGGCGGAAAGTCGCACCAAGAAACATCCTGCTCGTCACTACCTCATTGCGTAAAATGCAAGGGTAGTCATACGACAAATTCCAACCAGCTGCCAGTCTTTATAAATGAGATAAGAATTCAAAAAAATTAAGGTAAATGAGAAAGTTTCGTTTTCGGAAACAAGACGCAGATACAAGATTAAACATCCCGGAGATATCATTAGAAAGTTTTCTATTGTGTTAGATCAATTCACGAAGAGAGTGAACAACCAATTAAATCTTGTTGCTACTTTAACGACCGAAGCTTACATGTCTTAGACCTCCCTAAGGGAGTACCACAAACGAAGATTATCAGTCGTAAATCATTACGTTAATAACTTTACGTAAACAATGCTGAGTAAGTTTATCTTATTGTATGTTAAGTCGTAACTAAAGTCCAATTCTGATCGAACTTCTCCGACAAATAAAAGTGCCATAATTTGGGATATTGGCGATTATATTACATATGGTCAGGATGCTGGCAAGTCTATCCTGACCACATTTTTGTTTACACTGAGGACCCTCCCATCAATGATTCAGCGGCTTCTGCGTTCTGTTGTAGATCGAGTACTATCTGATTACGAATTCACCCATTCTGAAGCATATTTCTGAGTTGTAATCCACCGTTTTTTAATCATCGAATTAGGTTCCTCATGATGAGTACTTGTAAACATCAATTTCCGCAGTGCACTTCAGTCACTCTTAGCACTTTCCCATGCGCCAATTTGACGACGACAATAGGCATATCCATTGTATATCCTGTCGCCTGTATAATCTAGCACGTTATTGGGATCCAGGTCAGGTGGGAATCATCGGTAATAAGTTGTCTGATCAGGCTGCAAAGTCCACGTATTCGGAGCCTGATGTTAACATTACCTCTGCCCCTCACCAGATTTGAAGGCAGAATGGTACAATATCACTTTTAAGAAAAATACGATTAACGACTTTGCAAAATCCAGTCGTTCCTTATCTTGCGTTACTAAACGTGAGGAATAATTTTAACGCGTCTTCGCATCGTGCGTTGCCCATTGTCTGGTTTTCTCCTGAGAGGTGAACCTTCCCAATCTGCTACACGTGTAAGACGGACCTCTTAATGAATCACGTCCTCGTACATTGTTTGATGGCAACTTTGATGACTGCAGACGTAGACATTGTCTTAACAGGTCTCTAAGGGAAGTACTCGACAAAGAGTCCTCTATCTTTAGCTCTTTTCACTTCTCTGGGAAAATATATACCACATTATTTTATAAAAGTAACATTTTTTTATTAAATAATATCTTAATTCGGTCTCTACACAGCCAGGAGTTTTTGGATCTTTCTTAATTTTTACTGCCCTTTAGGTCTACATTTGAAATGAAATAGGCATTTGATGTGCGCGTAAACCTCAATCAATCATTTATTTTTCATTTAATTATTTTTTCGCGCCCTCATCTCTAAAGTTGAATTTTACGAGTCATTTATTGTACCTAAAGCTTAACTTTTGCATCCTATGTTCTCAAATTTTAGAGCCTAGGAAGTGAAATACAGCATGTAATGCCAACATTATACAGAGACATAAAATGAAACGTACTTTGTTGAACCGTTTTGTATAACAACACTATACAAAACCAATTAAATAACCAACAACTACAGAATTTATTTTTGAATCTTACCATGGAAAAAACAATATGTAACATTATTGAAAGAAACTGGAACTGAAATTGAGTTTCTTACTCTACTGCGACTAGAACTCCAGCGGGTGTTTTTACTTCCTCTTCTATTTCATTTTGCGATGACTCTAGTGTTACTTCATTGAGAACAATCATACGGGAAATTTTATTTTTATTCTCTAGAGAGCCTCTGAGATGGCTCATGGCAGCGTACTAGCTTCCCGTGCTGTGGTCCCGGGTTCGATTCCCGGTCGAGGCAAAAATAGAGTTGTAGCTTTCCTTTAAAATCGTCCCAGTTTCTGTAGGTGTGTGACGAAGAAAAGCTCAAGCTGGCGGATCTTGCCAGTTGCGGTGCAGAGAATACGTCATGTTCGTCTCATGTCGCTCTTATCTGTAAGCATGGGAATTTAAACTATGCCCAGGCATGGGGGCCACCGGTAGCTGGTCGGCGAAGTCAGATACTACCGACTACCGACCCAATACCGACTAACTACCGAACCAAATAACTCCAAATATATACATTCTCTAGAAAATCTAATTATTTTTCGGCGGCTGATGAGCTCTTCCAACCTTAATGAGATTTTAGATTCTTTAAATAGCTATCAACGCCATTAATTTCATTTCTGCTCAGTATTTGCGATTTCTTTAGCTAAGAAACGACAGACCTCCGTATCAAAAATGCTATTTCTTTAGCGTAATATTTGTAATATCAATGTTTTCTTTTATATTTAGAGTGAATATCAGCATTGACAATTTTGAACATAAAGTCAAAGAACTTACCGCTTCTGTTTCAACTCATTGTATTAATTACAATTACTCTAGGACATAAAAAAATGTAATAAAACAGTAAGTAATTGGGTCGTGCCTTCTTAAACAGATACGGCAAAATGATATCTTTATTTAACCAACAAATTATTTTCATCTCTCCAATTCAAGAACGCCTTGTATTCTTTTTCACATATTCTCTTTTGCCTTTTTTGGAAAAAAATTGAAATTGCCGTTTCAGCATCTTGTTGAATTTCTTTTGGAATACTTATGCGTGAATCGACCATTCATGGACTACATACTTGAAATTGAGTATTAAAACTATTCAATGTAGAATGTTTTTGGCATTGTCTATCTTTGAAATAAAAAAGTACGCAGGGAAGTCCTTAATACAAATTGCAAATTAAGTAAATGCAAGTGTGTATATAGCAATAAAAAGAAAAGTTTCAATTTAATTGCAAGTTGAAAGTTCACTTTAAATATTGTTTCTGAGAGTCTGTTACAATACGTATCAGTACACACACTCTCCTACCCCCGGTGCACTTCATGCCATTGTTGGAAGCACAAGTGTACAGATCATACCATCCTACGAACAGTCACAATATGTAACTCTAGAATCTAACATTAAGGGAAAACTACTCATAACATATTTTCGCGAAAGAAAACGTTCAAAAGCACTCGAAAAATTACTTTTGAATGAAAATACTATATGTTTGTATCGGGTTAACTACGATTAACACACTAGTCAATTTAACCGATTTTCCAACAGACTTTCACCCCGCAGCGCTTATAAAATTCGTGGGAGTTATTAATTCACGGGAGTTATTCGTGTCTTCGATAGCGTAACGGTTAGCGTATTGGACTGTTACAACCAAGTTCGCGGATTCAAACCCCATCGAAGCAGTGGATTTTTTTAAGGGGAAAGCATTCGTACGCCTTTTTTAGGGGAGAAAAGCCAGCTGTCCCATGTAGATTTACAGCTTCCTCAAGCCTAAAAGTCTCTGGGCAAAATTAAAATCGCCAATTTCCTCCCCGAGTGATATTTTCTTTCTCTGCTTGACGGTGAAAAGTGCGTAGCGGAATTTGTGTGGTCAAAGCTGATAGTCCAAACGTTATGTAAATTAAGGCATTTATTGAATTAATTCAACGTTCAAGCAGACATATGCTCAGTGACTCACTAAGCCTCCTGGGTTGGCCTGGTCAGTAAGCGTCACTGGAATTCACGAAAACTATAAACTCAAATAGTAAATGAACAACAGACAGATGCCGAATTCTGCGTACTCCTTACACACGAGGTTAAGTAGTTGCGAATAAGTGTGTCGTCTTTACAAGTCGACTTATTGCACCACTATCAATTTATTTTATTTTATTTTATTTTAAGCCTATCAGAGCCCTTGAGAGCTAAGGCCTCCCGCAGAAGCGGGGACATGAGTTGGTACACTTATTGTTTTATAACGTAGTATGCTTACATAATAGAGAGTTCAATATCAGTATATAATATATATTAACTTAGTATTCTATATTAACTAAAAGATCAAAATGCAAAATGTGTGTAGTGAAATATTCTGTATGCCTTATTTTAGTGAATATTGCTGTGATTGTGACAGCAATGTGTGTTTTCTAGGTAACGTCGAAAAAAATAGTATGTAAATACCCGCTCTTTACATAAAAACAGCAATATGTAAGAAAATACAAATAATGAAACTTATGCAGAAGTCAATGATCATGAGGGAAAATATATTACGTTTTATTGAATTTTATCTATTTATTTTGAGCTCAAGTGCATTCATTAAATAAACAACACACAAAATCATTTTATAAAGATAGTATTATTACATAAGCAACAGCAACATATCACACATTGATTAGCACACAACACATGCATTCAGCATTCATTCTAAACACAAGTCACACGCGAATAGAAATATACATAGATGCACTAATTTGAAATACAGTTTATTTTCACTGTTGGTAAACAGTATAAACCTTTATTGTTATTAGATTTTGATGTATATTTATTATTATCACCGACAAATTTTCCTTTTTTGCTAGAAAAAAGGAAAAAAAGGTATAGTATTAGTTATATTCATAGTATTAGTCTTATTGATAAATATTTAGTTGACCTATTATTAATTTTGTTTATTTTGTTTAATATGTTTTATAGATGTTGAATAGTTTGGCTTTTATTATTGAACATTTAATAAAACAATTTTGTATATCGCCAATGCGACATCTCTTTTTACTTTTATTCTGTTCAATAACAATTTTCTTTTATTCTGTACAACAACAACAATTTGTATGCTACATTCAAGGCAAAAAAAATTAATTCTGAAAATTAGGAGACTTCAATTTTAGTTTTCTAACAACACATTTTGACTATAGAAAATCTCATAACAACATAGTTTTTTTCTTTATATTCCTTTAAATAATAATCTGAATATAATATTTATGTATCAATTGTGTTAAGAAGATGTTTGGGTCCAAAGGGCGACTTCCAAGCCCGAGGGCCTCTGCGAGGTTGGAAATCTGCAAAGCAAAAACATCTAGTAACCCAGTGATGCATACAAAACTTTATAGTTTACTAGTTCGTTGCTGAATCAAACGAGAATTAGAAACATTTTATAATTTTTCATGTGTCTAAAGTGAAAAGATGCAGTGTAATAGTTATCTGTCAATATGACGTCAGATAAACAAAACAGTGTGTATCTAATTACTAATGCATAATCGTTATAGGCCTGGTTTGTTCGTGCAAAATGAAAGAATATTGTGAAGTTCCTGCTCAAATTCTCGCAAAATCTAACAAAACTAGAGAGTGCGGTTCCAAGGAAAATCTCGAGAAATATGCGAGAATGTTTACGGGGAATTTTTGAGTTAAATAACAGTGTGAATAATGTAAATTGCGCTGATGAAACGGTACTTTTAGGATATTTGCCTCTATTGCTAAACGTTATTTGGAATATTTCATAACATCAAAAAATAACATTTCGAGGATGTTAGCCAATATGCCTTATACATCTTATTACAACTACTGGTACTGCTACTCAAGAATATAATTATGTCTCTATAAAATGTGATACGTAACAGTGAAATGTGAGTGACTTATGGCAATTAAAAATTCACGGGAACATTTCAAAATTGCAATTTTCACATCAATTAAGCAAAATAAATTTTACAACGCACTATTTTACTTATTCGAGCATTATGCCATTTATTTATTGCATTTGCTTGCATCTTAACGTTAATAAATCGAATTCATAAAATAATGTGTTGGTAATAGAGCGGACCGTAAAGTGTTCAAAAAGGCTCGAGGATATAAAGAATCAGAAAGGCCCGCAAGGGTATTAACAATACCGATACGTCTTTTGTTTCAGGTCCGCAAATACACTGCTATGAACTAGTAAACCATAAAATTAATTTATATCCAGAATCATCTGGTTTCCCATCAATGACATATTGAATTAGCTATTCTTCATCAACAGCTGCTCTACTTGCTATTTTCTTCATGACTAAAGAGGTCTTCAATTTGTTCCAAGAGATTATTCCTAATGCATTTTGAATGAACAAATTAGCCAGACATTTTAATAATATTTTTCCAAAATAATTTCTGTAAGTCATCCTATCCCATCAATAAAGACATTTCTTGGAACTCAGTAATCCATCGACTTACAGAGAAATTACTGGTTCCTTTCATACGTCCATACATAATCTTCGACATCTCGGAAAGAAAGAGAAAATTTATGAGAGGTATCACATTTTGCAGTTTCAGAATTCTTAACATTAGAAGTATTTACATTATTAGTCAAACCCTTATTTGATTATTCTATGTGTCTTCTTCTTCCAAAAGGTTATCTCAACTATTTCAACAGAATTTTCTGAAGACTTAGAATCCATTTTGTTCAAAAGTGAATTAACATCACCAATATCATCTTCATTACTATCATCATTATTACCATTACATCTTGATTTCAAAATATCAAGTTCAAGTAAATTATTGCAAATACGTTCTGCTAGTTTATCTTTGGTACCCATTTTATTAAGTTATAAAATATTACAACATTCAACCAGTGGAAATTGTGAAAAATTTGTATTAATGTAGTCAGTGTTATTATCATGATCTTGTGAATTACGATCAAATTTAAAACGTACAAACACCCGTAATCTTTGTCGATATCCACAGGTTCTGTTTCAAAAATTAATTTGTGCAAAATACAGATTATTTTTGCAGGCGCTAAACCAATTGGTTTATTTATCTTTATTCCCTGAAGGATTTATTTAGTTTTCAGACATAGACACGCTGACTAAAATTGATATGAAAAAGAATATTGAGTAACCTGCTTTTTGAACATGCATCGTTTCTGAACTCATCATCTCTGTATTCAGCTCTATTTGTACTTTACAATTCAGCTTGTTACTGGCTGCAAAATGTCTAATTCTCTTTGGAACAATGTAAATAATTCGTCTGAAATACTCCGCCATGCGTGAACGTGTCGAGTATAAAATCAACTTTCTGCGATTTTTCCACCATTCCACACATCAACTATGGAGTAAAAGCTTCAACCGGCTGAGCCCCCAAAACTATGGGATTTTAATACTTTTATTTTGTTTAACAATAACAGCAATTACATAGTAACAAAAAAAATTGTATTCCACGTTCAGGCCAACAATACATTTCTCACACTAATGACATTATACTACTAGCCCGAATTGTACTTTAATACGCATCTTCAGACTTCTCTGTTTAGTGCCGTTCCAAACCACAAATAAACTTCTTTCCTTACTGGGTTCGACCATCTCGTTCTTTGTCGTCCCTGTCATCTGCATGCAATTTTTAGGACGCAGAATTTGTTGTAGCTGCCCATCTTGGCTGTTTTGCCGTGCCACATTCTGCTCATCTCCATTTGAGTGTCTATGCATTGACTTTATGTCGGTGTTCTTTCTAATTTCATCTCTTAATTAATCTTTCAATATTATTTGTGGAATCTTTCTCTCCATCTTGGGTTGGCATCTTCGAGTGACATTTAATTATAGCTTTTTAAAGCCCATACTTGTGCATCGTATAGCAGTGTTGGTAGATTCATGTGTCCATAATGCTTTTTTTAATCGTTTAAGCTCACTTTTTCGTTTAAAACATATACGGCATGCTCCAAAATGTCGACCAAGCTAATGATTGACTTCTCTGACTTTCTTTTGTTATTCATTATGTTGCCGAAAGGAAGTAATTGCTCCGAATATAATTTCATTAGTGAATATTAATCCAACAAAACTTCTTAAACGACAAGTAAAACAAAAGTGGAAATTTTTAGATGCAGGATTAGATAGAATGGAAGACAATTTAAATCATTATTTAAACACGATGAATCAAATTTAGAATGCCTAATTGAAGAAAATAATGGACTAGGGCATGACATCATAAGTGCTATTGAAGAGGCCATAAATGACACGTTGGACGAATTAGACCAAATTTATGAGAATTGAGAAGATCGATACTTAAATTTTAAGAGTAAACGTCATTCCGCATTAGAACTCCTGAGAAATCTTATATTAAAACGACACGTTACAATTTCATCATCCAGTTGTCAAACTCCTAATATTTAATGGGGCATATGCAATTCTCGTATATTCATTAAACGTGGTAAACAAAACGTCTCAGTGAAGCAGAAGTAATTAATTTGCACTCTGATCATAAAGTAGAACCGTAGTCTGGTCAGTACAGTGAATGTTTTAAGTGAAAATGTCAAAATGGCTTGGCAACTCTTCGTTGATAGATTCTCAAAGAAATTGAAGGTAATTGTTGCACCTGTCAAGACCCTTCTAACCCTTTATATCAAATTAATAATAATTATAGTCTTCATTTCTCAAATTTCAAGAAACTTCAGTGGTATACACTTACATTGTCGGTGCTAGGAGAAGTAATTCTGCAACATATTTTACTAAAAAGGTTAGATTTTAAGTCTACAGAATCTTGGTATCTTAACAATTCTTTAAGACATTGCAAGAACTCTCCGAATCATAGAACAAATGAACTAGAATTCAATGATATTTCTCTAAACGAATCTCCCAATGTCTGTTACAGGAAATTCTGAAAAGGTGTCGCAGCCTCATTCAATAAAGGTGTTCTCTATAAATTTATTCTCCAATTGTGATTCTATAGAGTGCATATTGAGTAAAGTGAAGCATCCGTCCCACATATGCATACAGTGATGGATTTAGGCATGGACACTGTGGGCACTTGCTCCTGGGCGGCATATTTTTTGGAGCGGCAAATTTTCTTTAATTCAAAAGTTTTTGATATTCGAAAAATTATTTATTGATAGGATTTACATTTGCCCGTGTTGATTCAGTAAGGACAGTTGCGCTCGATCAGCTAGCCAGCGAATAACGATATTGTGGAATTTTTTAATAAAATTATGAAAATACAATTTTTTAGAACTATAACTTCCAGCGTGTCAAAGCGTATCTTTTTTAAAACCGTAATTGAAGTAAATAATAAACAGTAAATATTATGTCGTATCAATTTTCATAGCTATCTTATGCTTCAATTCGTGATATGTCGGTATTTCACTTCAATTTGTGATATGTCGAAATTTTTGTTTGCTCAAACATATGTGAAGTATACATGACCACGTGTTATCTCAATTGACAGAAAAGTACCACTTTCATTTAATAATTAACACGTAATTGACCCGCATTCACTTCAAAATCACTACGTTCTATGATTTGAGTCTGCCGCCCGGTGTGAGCCGCCCCCACTACGCTACGCCACTCATTTTAGATTACTTAGTTTGCGAGTCTACCCGAAGATACGAAACTTTGAAATATGAATGAAAGCAATGTACAAGAAAAATGAAACTGAGAATTCTGTGTCACGGATTGAGAAGGCACAGTGGGAAATAAAATGTTACACTTCCAAGCACACTGCGCTTAGAAAAATATTGAAAATTTGTCTTCAATGAAATTGATGAAGTTCCTTCGTGAAAATGACTTGTATATGGTGTATCCCAATGTTGATTTTGCATACCGGATGATTGGCTGCTCATCGATAAGTAATTGCAGCGCTGAATGATCTTTTTCATATTTTAAACGAGTGAAAAACTACCTCAGATCAACAATGACCGAAGATCAATTAAATGTGCTTGTGTTGTTGTCAAGAGAATCCAAAATTTTAAAATCAAAATACTGTGATGATCTAATCGACCAATTGGCTGTCCAATCAGCAAGACGTAAGTTAGGTTAATTCATTTTGTGTAATGTTATTACAATTTCCAATTAGCAAGACGTTTAGTTCATTTTGTGTAATGTTATTACAATGTCCAATTAACAAGACGTTTAGTTAATTTTGTGTAATACAAAATATGACGGCATGGAGTGTAGTGCCCAGGGGCTCCCCATATGTAAATCCGCCACTGTATGCATCAGCATCGTCCCATTCAGGAGCCCTTAAAGTTGTGTCGAACCAATTAACTATGCATGAAGTGTCTATGAAAATCTACTCCAGATCCCAGTGTAACCAACGTTGATGTAGACATTGTATCAGGCCCATTAATTCTGCATTGCAACTATGAAAGATACCTGCCGAAAGAATTAAATCAACTTAACGATCAAATGCTTTGTTTTTGTTTAACTCATCTACAATCCTAGAATGCAGTTCGAGTCTATTTCAGCAATAAAAATGTTTCATTATCTTCGAGAATTAAAGAGTGTTCATCTATACGTTTAATCGAATAATTTTTAAGTAATAAATTCATTACAAGCATTGTAGCTTGTAGAAGTATGTTAAAAATGTCAGATGCAAATGAAAATTTTAATATTCAAAAGTTATCCATGCTATTTACAAAATAAGATTTTCAGTAATTATCAAATTATTCAAACTTTTATGGTATTTGTTATTTAATGTAATACAAATTAGTAGATTAATGTAACTCTAAAGTAATGAGCTTTGAAATGATGTATATAAATTTTCCTCCTCCAGAATATATGTCAAATCAATTTCAACTCATCCATTTTAATTTATCTGCTTCAATTAATGATTACTTTTAAGTAACCGTTCAAAACTATTGGGAAGATCCATTAGTGTAGTAGTTTTCGAATGCTATCTTGCTGAGGCGAGTCTGCGCACGACTCTCGGTGTAGTGGTTTCTAAACCAGATGTCAATGAGGCACCAGTTTTCCACGATAACTTAAGTCGACCCTCGAAAATAATAGTGAATTATTATAATTATTTAAAACAGAAATACTAGACACTTAACAACAAACAATGAACTACTATAACTATTTCAATTAACTTTATTATTATTACCAAAGAAAACAACTGGAAAATAATAAATAAAACTCAAAACGCCTAGTACTACTAAATAATAAATTGAACGATAAAACGCAAAGAACGAAGAGCACCAAAACGCAAAATGCAAATCTTTAGCAACACTCGTAACTAACACAATTTCACTTGGATGGCTTTGAATGTTGGCGGTATCTACGGAAGTAGTCATTGTTTCATTGCAAACTTAAATTTTAAAAATGTCCTACCGCTTGAAGGTAATATATTCAGGGTATTTGTGTGACGGTTGGCAACAACTTTAGCCAACATAAAACGAATCGAAACTACCTAAATCGAGTATAAATGTATGTTCTCATCCGACAGTGACATTTTTAAAAGTTTTCCGTTAGTCAACAACGCAAGAGAAAATAGACATTGTAACAGAGCACATTTTCTTCTGCATTGCTCCAACTATAAGAAGCAAAACCAGCCGTCAAAGAGAGTTAAATCAATGTCTTCTAACATCAAAATCTAAATTAGTACTTCGTATTAACGTGCAATCTAAGCATCCTTAGAATGCAAGAGAAAATTTTCAAGATGAATCTATTTCAAGCAAGGATAAAAAATGTTCCAATTATCTTCGAGAATAATACAATTTGGAGTGTGTTTTCAATTCCTATCGTTTATGCAATCAATATAAAAGGCAATAACATTCCATTACAAGCATTGTTAGACTGTGGTAGCGAAGTATGCTTTATAACGAAATCCCTAGGCTAGATTTACGGGAATTATATTTAAGTATTTCAAGTAAGGGATACAATGCTATTAACGACAACAATAAGGATATATTCAGCTAATTATCAAATATATTCAAGCCTTTTTATTATTTGCATGAAGTGTACATCTACTAAAAGATCCGCATAGCATCTAATCGTAATCCTCTAAACGTACACATTGAGCTTGAAATGATAGTATATATTATTTTCCTCCCTCTCAGAAAGTACTTAATGTCAAATCAAATTGTTTCCAACTCCGCGCCATATTTTTCAACGACCTTTTGGGGTTGCTTGGCACATTATTGATTGATTTTTTCGTATTTCCGTGCGCGTCAACTGCTTTGGTCAGTAGTCCCGTTAGTGTAGTGCATGTTTTTTCTCGGGAGATGGCGGTGATCTTCCCCCGCTGGATGGCGAGATCCGGCGCCGACCTACCGTCGGTTAGTGGGTTTCCTAACCTATTTCATAGTTTCAGAAGGCGTCAGTGAATACTGACCCGCCCCAGCCGGGACAAGCTCTAAGCTCCCGACCGGCCTCCCGGAATATGTAGTAGTGTAGTTGGCACATTATTAAAGTGTTCTTTTAAACATGAATGTTATACTAGATCAATTTTCATTGTAGAGTTTCAGAAGGCGTCAGTGAATATCCGATTTTCCAAGTAATTTAAAAAAGACAGTTTTGTAGTAGAAAGATGAATATTAGTAGTTCATTTGGAATATAATTACTTAAAGTTTAAATAATCGTTACAAGAAACCCGAGGTATACACTATGCTGTTTCATAATCAGTATCTTCCCGAACCTTGAAGAATATTCGCTTTCATTTCGCACTCATCGATATACGTGTAGTGAGAAACCGACCACCGCCGGCAAAACCTAGCTCGCCAGGCTAAGAGCTCAGCTGAGAACATGAACGTGAAAATGATCTCGAAAATTTACTTCCTCAGTGGACAAATCTCCCCCCAAACACATGCACTACCGTTATGCTATGACTAGTAATAAAGAAGTAAATAAAACGTATGCTTAGATGCTTAGTTGGCAATATGTTGAATTTAAGTTTCTAAATAATAATTTGGATACAATTTAAAGGGCAGAAAATCGCAAAGTGCAGAGGTTACTGGATTCTCTGCTTCATATGAATTTATGCGTATCGTACTAGGGCTCTTGGCAATGGAAGTCTTTTTAAACCAATTCAGATTTCGCAAATCAGAGAACTCATTGCGGGTACGCAGAAATGCATTCCCCGTTTTCCTTATCATTTTCTGCCACTGACCGCCAGCTGAGATAGAGAGAGAGAGGGAGAGAGAGAGAAAGAGAGAGGATGAAAGTGAGAGAGAGTGAGTGTGTGTGAGAGAGAGTGAGATTGAGAGAGTTGAGGGAGGCCGTCTCGCAACTTTGTTGACCTAGGTCGCGCGCTTCGGTCGCAAGGGCGTTCGAAGCGAGGGCATCGGTCGAGGGCATTGGTTCTGCCCGCGTCGACTGCCACTCGTTTACTCGGAATTCCACCACAATAGTTCCCATCACTGCGCCCTTAACTGCTTCCAACAACCCGTTGATCGATCACTTCATAGACTGGATGCTCATTTGCAAATTTTTAACTGCGTGTAGCCAGGTATTTCCACATTGCAGTCAATGTTCGTTTAAATGTTCTAATTGCATATAACAGCTGGAAGATCATATGAAGTCGCAATTCACAATTCAAGCAAGCACGATGACGTCCACTCAGTCTTCTGCCGCCATCAGCGTCGGCACGTACGCAAGTAACTCGCGTGATTGAGTTGAGTAATCAAGTAAAAGTCAAGTATTTAAGTCGATTAAGAAATGGTGACAAAGTTCAAATAAAATGTCAAGTGACGCTCTTCGCTACATAAGGTTACTATAAAATCTTTGCTGTTCTCTTCCCATAGCGGTCTGGCATTGTCAGCCATTTCTGTAATTTAAACCGAATCCCTATTCTATGTTGCGACGAAACAACGCATTTCATTGGCTTCTAGATATTGTGTCGCGGGTTCGGGCATAGACTACAAGAGAAGCCTCTTGGGCACACGCGCATGTGTAGCAGGGATAAATGTCCCCTCTCCAAGAAAATCCATAGTTATCGCCCTCGTGTCTTCTTTACTTTTACTACTTTCACGCTACGACGTAGAGAGAAATGCTAAATTCAGAAAAAAATTCTCTATCACGTGGTGTAGCCAGAATTTAAGTTTTATGGGTCCTTGATACCGAAAAATCTAATGGGGGCAAAATCGTCCGTATGTGAACAACGTAGCGACTAAACCATTCAGCTGATTTTCTGCAAATTTGATATCCCCTGATCGGTCAGGCAGATGTTTCTGCCCCTTGAATTTGAAATCGATATTTTAATTGGGGTGTACTTTACTTGAAGTCCCTGGGACATTTTCCAAATTTTCAAAAAATAGCTCCATCGTTTTTTATTATTTTTTGTTGGATGGTGTGAAGGACGTTTAAGAGAATCGTGGAGGTCTCATTTTCATTGAAAATCGTAATGTTTGGAAAATTGCAAAAGTTCAAAATTTTTTCTAAGTGTTCCTACAATTAAAATTAATTTTCCCTTTAACGATATCTGTTTGTAAAAGATATGTTTTGAAATAAGACTATGAACAATTTTTCGAAAATTTGAGTACTTTTCGCGTAATTTTGCGTGAAAATTCGAGGGATAAAATACGTGCTGGTTTTGCACCACTAATTTTAATTCATATGAGTCAGTCGAGCACTCCAAACCGGCGTCTCTGCGCAGCTCTTTCGCCCTCTTGTTACCCCGAAAACTGCTGTTGACCCTCTTTCTGTAGGTTCTACGAACCGACCCTTTTCGATTTTGACACGCTTAAGGAAGGGCGATTGTGATTTCTACAATTCGAGCTCGTCATTATTTCTGCGCAATAGAAACATCTGGTTTCTGTCTGTTGCGTCGTAATATGTTATTCTTAAAGTTGTGTGGTACATTACAGTAGAAATGTCAAGGTTGGAATGATATGTAACCATTACACATAACATTGTGAAGCATTGAAGATCTTCCGACTTTCTTTCTCAAGCATATGTTATCGTGAAAAGAAAGTAGTCATCAATTAATGTAAGAAAATACTTCTTTATTTATAAGATGCTACTGGAGCCAAAACTGTGAATCCACTGGATATATGCGTGGGAATCACGTACACTGAAGCATGCATGAGGTTTGTTATGTGACAAAATTGAGTATTTCCCTGATTCGTACATTTTTCATCTGACAATTTCCTTACAAGAAGATTTATTCTATTAATCTTGGATAAAAGTTGTTTAAAACTTTAATAATACAAATGCCCTAGCTTTTTGTTGCCACACGTTGTAAGGATCTCTGGAAAGAAATTCTCTCAACAATACATTACTTTGCATAATGTTTTCGAAATAGTAGAACTGACATTCATTTCGTTGTGCGTATAAACCACACTATCCCCATGTTTACTCAGACTTTTACCATTTTCGCAAATTACTTGAGCCCCAACCACTTCCAATTCCGTCACAACTGGCTCATTTATACAGCTAGAAATCGCAAAAGGCTAACCAAATGATTTATCGTCCCAGGACCTTGAAACCACATATTTTAACAAATATTTACCTTAAATCAGTGAAACTGACACCATTTTCTTCATCATCATCATCGTTTTCGTGTAGCAATTCAGTCATCAGGCATATTTGCATGCTATCCCAAATGAATAGCAGCTCGAGCGGTTGCTACCGGCATCTGCTTCTTGCATACCGGCATATCAACAGACTCTTCAATAATTGACCTCAGTCCTCCGCATTTCACTGTGAGTGCAGCTATACGTTATGTGACATTTACAGGTACTGCAATCACGAATCACTCTGTAAGGTAGGCCAGTCTACTTTTATGTCGCAGAGAATTCTGTCGGAGAACCGCAAGTGATGGGTGTCAGAGCGGTAAACGAGAGCCCCATTACCTGCAGACCCGTAGCTTATTTGGGTGCGTGAACCTTGTGATCTTAAAGTGAGATATGCGTGCTTAAGTCTTTGATATCGAATAACGGTTCCGTGGCTTCCGGTTCCGGAAAGTTTCGCCTTCGTCACGTTGAATCGATAGTATGAGTAGCGTCTCTGACAAGGAGCCTAGTAGATTTTAGCATAATAATCTTGAATCATCCTTGTCGTGCCTTTTAAAACGTAATTGCTCCGGTAGACTCCATACGGTGTCAAAGATCTAGGTTGTGGATATAGCTTAATACATGCTTGATGAATTCAGCGAAAATGAATGGACAAAACTCCGTCTCGAAGCGAACATATGATTTCTCGTCTAGTAATTCTAAGTCCCCACGGTCACCTGGTTCTTCCGGTAGCTTGAAATCCATCTGTGGTCGCACAAATGCATTTCCAGTTGTATACATTCCCTAACTTTTCGAAAGTTATGTTGCGCTCTTGTCTTCTCCGATCTTCTGCCGGTACTACCCAACACATAATTTACAACAGTACCGACGTAATATCAACAGTACCGATGTGCATTGCGATGTACAAGTATATTGGCACAATTGTACCGATGTACAGTACATTGCAGAGCTGTCAGTTTTGTCAAATTAAGAAGAAGAAAAGAAGTCTCGAACTAGAAGTCTCAAATTAAGGTGCAGAGTTGAGAATAAGACTCTTCAATAATTGACCTCAGTCCTCCGCATTTCACTGTGAGTGCAGCTGTATGTAATGTGACATTTACAGGCACTGCAATCACGAACATCAGCTCGTCGGCTAAGGGAGGATCACTTAGAACCGTCACCTCAGAAAACTTAATTCCTGAGACACGTTCTTTCATAATTCTAGAGACAGAGTAGAGTCATTGTCAACATAGCAAATGAGATCTTTAAAGAATTTTAAAAACTATGTTATACATTTTACCTTTTAAACTGTTTTTACTGTTATCGTTTATTCATAACGGTTCCGACTGGCTAGTTTTGACCCACTGGGTGAATAACATGTAGAAGGATGAAAAGACATATTCAAATAGATTTTAAGCCAAATAATGGTCAACATTAAGCACTATCATTTTTGTCCACGTACAGAACCGAAATTGACCACTGTGCGATGTGCATGTCGTATTTCACGTTTGATCGGGGAAGGAACATCACCACTTTCCGCGATAGAACCAACACTCCCCTTACGGGACGTATGATCTAAGTAGTTGACACGCCCAGAAACACATATTCGCTGTTTCATCCCCGACAGTAAAACCGGTCGCTGCCGATCGCGAGCGCGCTGTGGGCCCGCTGGGTTGGAGGGCTAGTCGATTGCAGCAAGGGCGTGCGCAGGGGCTGTCGCTGCCGGCCGAGCGCGCCCGCGGGTTGGAGGGCTGGTCGGTTGCAGCAAGGGCGTGCGCAGGGGCTGTCGCTGCCGGCCATGAGCGCGCTGTGGGCCCGCTGGGTTGGAGGGCTGGTCGGTCGCAGCAAGGGCGTGCGCAGGGGCTGTCGCTGCCGGCCCTGCGCGCGCCGTGGGCCCGCTGGGTTGAGCTGGTCGGTTGCAGCAAGGGCGTGCGCAGGGGCTGTCGCTGCCGGCCATGAGCGCGCTGTGGGCCCGCTGGGCGCCGCCGACAGAGCGCGCGCGCCTAGCGTCGCTCGCCGCCTCGGGCACCAACGTCGGCACCGTACTCGTCTTCTTCCTGTCGGGAGCGCTTGCGCTGCACTTCGGCTGGGCCTCCATCTTTTACGTCTTCGGTGAGCACTTACTGACAACACCGATCTCATAAAATACGTAGTTATGAATATTTCACTCGACGAATAAAGGATCCAAACTGACCACTTTTGATTGCTTAGATTTGAATTCATTTCGCTGACATCTGCAAAGCAAACATCTAGAACTGGTTTTAGTTCAAAACACAAGTCTTCCTAATTTATATATTCGCTACAGACCACTTACTTTTTAAGCTGCCATAGTTCATGGAACTACCCGCCGCAGCAGAAGTATTCATTGGAACGAGCTGGTCTCCGGGTTTGCATTTGAAGACTCGATTCTAAAAATTCCTTTTTCCTTTCGCGATTATGAAATATTGGAGAATTATTTGCCAGTTAGCTTAAAGTAAATTTATGCGAAGAATAATTCTAAAATTGCAACTCTTCATGTAGGAAGCGTTGTATATCATTTGTTAAATCTAAATAAAGAAATTGACGAAACAAAACATTCAAGGTATGATCATGTATGGATGACGAATGCAATTTTTGAGATAATGTACCGTTTCTGAAGCACATTTAAACGTACGATGAAATACGTAAATTTTGAATGAAATATTGAAAGTATCGGGAAACATATGGAAGACATGAAAGTACTCACAAGGAACGAAAACTATTTGACTGCCAAACCACTGGTAAAATCAACACCCTCAACTATTCTTATGCGTCTGTGGTCACAAACGTACGCTGAAGAATTTATTTGACAAACACGAGATTCATGATAAATGTAAAACCTAGATATAGAAAATAAAAGATACAAGTAATCAAAAAATCAACCGATTCAGCCGGATTACATAGGCTTATTGTGAGATATGTACATTGTCGTCAGAAACTAAATCGCCGTTCGCAACCATACGTGAAAATCCCACTCGAAACGCGAAATATAAACTTTCATACAATATAGAGTAGACGGTAGAGCCTTCTCAAGTAGTCTCTTAGTTTCCTCTCTTTTTAAATGATGATTTGTGTTCAGCGTCTATTTCCGCTGAAATTCATCTACATTAGCATTGATGCTGGATCTGTTGTAATTACTCGATTTTTTAGTTCTTGCTTTGTTTTAAGTCCTTTTTTGTTTTTGACGACTAAATACGAGATATTTATAAAATCCATATGCCTAGATTGAGATTTTTTTTCATGTCTCCAATACGTGTTGACCACGTATTTCAAAATATTCTCAATTCATTTTCTTTTCGGCAAAGTTTTCAGTATTACTTCTCCTTAATACTGTGTTAATAGCACACGAGAACGTAAAATATTTGTTTGTTACCAAACAGTCATACTACAAAATGATGGTTCTTGCTTTGAGTACTAGAGGTAATTGTATATTGTTCTGTTAATCTTTATCTATGCGTTGTTTAGTGCTGTAAAAAGACAATGTGTGTTTTAGTTTTCTAAAGTATTTTATCCAGGAATATCTTAAATCATTTGCTATCCACCAACACTCTTGCAAACTGGTCTGAGTTGACAACAGCTGCAACTCATTGCTAGGTTGGGGTTCTTACCCGCGACCCTTCAGGTAGAGGCGTGTAGTCTGTACACGCCCGAACTATCTTCTTCATCCAGGCCGGCCCTTTAGTAGATGCAATGACCTAAAAATCGGTGCATTTTCAATTTCATTATTAATGCTTTTAGTCGCAGTAACCTTCCAGACTTTCCAGAACCGACCCCCTGACCCCAAGTTTTATACCCTTCTTCGCGAAATCTCAAAACATACATCTCGCGCCCTTCCGTTTTTCACAGTCCTTTGCCGAGATCGAACCCCTCCGTCTCTTGGGTGGGAGAGAAGACCCGTAAACGCATCTCGGGTAATTTAATTTATTTGTACTACTGTGTAGTGTAGAGAAAGTTACGTAAAGCTACGGAGAAAAATTGATTTTTTATCAGAAAAACTGGTTTAGTGGGTCCCTTGTATCAAAAAACTTGATACTTTTTGCTCCTATATGTAGTGAATTAATTCCTCTAATACATTCTGTAGTCAGAATCCATGATTGGTAGGTCTTTGATCCCGAAAAATTAGTTTACGTCCAAATAACTGTCAGTCTACCGCCTCATGTGCACTTATTCTGTTATTGAAATCCGCTCCACGGGGACAAAGATGAACACGCTTTTTAAAAAAAGCTTTTTGAAAAGTACTATTTTATTGCAATTTCACAACTTTTATCGACATTGGCAGATACTAAAATAATATATCAGCGTGTTTATGAGCATGTCTTGCTCAAATAGAATGCCGGAACTTATACAAAGCGATTGCACATAACGACGGTATCGAATTTTTTGTAAACAACCAATAAGAGCTTTTTTTATTCTTTCCTGTTCGACTGTGATGCCTTTCACGTGTGTTAACGACATTATACATTTTTGTTGACATTGCGATTGTTTTGAAAAAAATATTAATATTCAGTCACTTAGGTAAAATCGTTTTTGGCTACTAATTTGATGTCATCTAATAACTATCGTTTTTATACATAACATAAATGAGTGAGATTTTAACTAATGGAGTACCTTCATCTGATTCTTTTGGAGGTTCTTCTTCCATTATCATATCGTACCTATTTGACACAGGGATAACATATCACGATCTTGTTTCCTCTGTCTTTTTGTAGAATTCATTTCTATAACATTTGATTCTGTGTTTACGTTATGTTAAAAGCACTAATTCCGATTACGTATATGCAGTGTAGAATGTTGAGTATGCGGGTCATGTTGAATGTATTGATACTGCTGCAGCTGCGGAATATTTATTTCTTCTTAAATATTTCCCGTAACTGTTCTGTTAGTCTTCAAGCACTAAAGCTGATTTGAAGTTGGAAGATTTTGCAAGTTTTGAAGTTCTTGTACTTTTTTGCTGGACAGGAGTGGGCTCTACAATTTCCATTATGAAATTTACAGCTTCATTACAATTATTTAATACTTCTAAAACACTTTTAATTACTTGTCCTGTTGAGGGTTCACTTTGCGCACTGCAAGAATCTTGAGATCAGTAGTATATGATCCCCACATATTACATCTTTTTTGTTCACTGGGTAATGCTCTGGCCGAGACCAGAGCATAAACACTTACTCACTAACTTTTGCACTGTGTTGTATTTGAAAAGAAACTACTTGAATATTCGTCAGTCGTTTCACTACACTCGTCACTCTTTGCACCAGCAGCGATCACTGCAATGTGAACTAGCGTCGATAAGCATGGAGCTGCAGAGCGCGATGTAAACACTAGGTATTACTTCTCTCGGCGAAAAGTCGATAAGAGTTGAATGATTAAACAATCCGTAAGTATTGATAAAGTTCCTAATTAATGCTCTAAAGGATGAGACAGTAGCTCATTGTCTAAATAAAGATAGAGGAAAGAACTGCGTTGCGGTTCATCGTTGACCCCCACGTTTCATTGTTATGCGTCTGTGTCATGTTAAGTGTTTTGAAAATAAGAGTAGTTTTGTGCGAAATTTTGTGTAAAATGTGACAATTTTGAAAAAGTATGTAAAAAGAGTTTGTCACATCTGAAAACTTTTTTACATATTCTAAACGAAATAGACATATTTTCACTAAAATCTCTGAGTTTTTTATTTTAAATGTTCAACTTTCTTTTAACGCGTGGCCTGTAAGATTGGTATTCCTCCTCAGACGATTCGTTTAGTGCTTCTACTATCTACTGAGAAACCCAGGTACCTATGTTTCAGTCACAGCTAGGGATTTTTCGTCTTAGAAACATTTAACCGTGTTTAAGTAAAGTGCACCAGGAAAGTCTCTCCACAGTGGCCCTTTGCTGTGTACAACAGACATTAGGTTGCAGTACGAGCTGTGGCTTGAAAACGTAAATTGTGTACTCACCACAATCATAAAAGACACTAGAAGTGTTATCCCCTTCACTTAACTCCAGTGATCTAGTTGCTACCAACGTAAATCTAGTTTTAATAGGAGGTTCCGGATTCCACCGGGACGCAGTTTGCTCTCACGGCAACGTCCCCACTCAATGCATGGGTGGGGCCACCCTGCCATCTCAGAGTTTCTAGTTATCCAGGCAAGTACCGGAGTCCAAACAATGTACTATTCACATGCGCCGGCAACCTGTCCCTCCTGTTTGCCTAAAGTATCATACCACTACCACGACGAAGCCGAAAGACCGTTAGACGGCCACTAGAACTAAGGTATTGCCAGGACCTAAGCTACCCGACGGGCAGGACCGTATTCCCCGTCTGGACTTCTATGTGTGGGATCTGGAACGTTCAAACGAAGGTCTTTTGGCCCCATCCAGTCTGAGGGTAGGCGCCAATTGGTGGGCTATCGGGCAAGACCGGCAACACGGGGTTTTGCATCCCTGTTCACTGCCTCCACTTTAAAGCTAACGATGTGAGTTGAACCGTGAAACTTAGGATCCGGGTGGTCGTCACAACTCGTCACCAGAGATAGTGACCACCTCCGTGACCGCGATCGCCCCCTCCATAGGGGAACATAGCCAGGTTTGGGGGAAGAGTTTATAGTTTCGTAAGGGACAGAAAGTTGAAAAGTGTTGGGAGATCAGAAAACGTCCATGCCAAAAGAATTAATTTGCCTTTATAGTGTTGTATAATGATGTGAGCGGATATTCTAAAGTTCAAGAGCAATTATCATGAAATGAATAACAAACATTTTATGTCTTGAAGAAGAGGAAATGCAGCGTGAGCATTTTCCTTTTTTAAAAAAATTTGTTGGTATACCACCTAATTTTATTATCTGTCTTTGACAGAAATATTTATTCAGATTTCAAATAACGTGTTTCAATGCTGTAACGTTGAGAAGTAAAAGGCAGTTTGGTAGCGGAGTCTAGTTCAATAGAAAGCATTCGAATGAAATTTTGCGTAACAGAAAGAGAAAACTAAGGATGTACGTATCATCTGACAGTTCATGTAGGTATGAGATCAGACTCTCCCTATCACTAGGCAGTTATACGTGAGTAATCACATTGGAATTTGTGTTTTGTATTTTATAATCGCATTCGTAGTTGTTTATTTTTGAACAACGCCTTCGCACATGACGTCTTTACGTATAAAAATAGCTATTGTAATGTAACTCAAATAAATAAAAGCGCAAGTCACACGTTTCTTATGTAAGAGCGTGTGGTGAGCGGAACGAGCAACAAGGTCACTGAATAATTCTCACTTGCTGAAACCTCGGAAATTTTAGGGTTTACTTAATTGTCATATCAAAACGCTATTTTTGCCATAATTATAAAATTGTCACCAACATTTTTTAAAGGTTGAAATTTGTCTTTAATAAAGAAGCATTGCAAGAGTCTCCAAAATTTAAATTTTGGGTTGGAATGAGTTATGCTGAAGCGAGTGACCTCCAAAAAGTTCAAATTAGGAAACTTGTCGTTTTTTTTACTGATTTGAAGCCAGATAATTCTTTACAATTATGACATATTTAATATTCATATATTAAACATTTCTACTATCCCCAAAAATGCATGCAGGAGTTTTATTGATTCTTATCAATTATTCCATCCAAATCACGGCTGCTCAAAAGCATTTAAGAATTTGATTCGGTCTGTGTGCGGTGGACCGCTGCAGTTTCTCCCGAACCGGTCGAATTTCAGTAGATTAGAGCCGATCACGCCCGAGCTCTCCCTCCGTTCTCCTTCCAACGGGGTGACTCAACAAGCAACGCGCCCGCAGATAAGCGCGGGGCCAGGGTACACCGAGTGAGCCGCCCATTAGAGCAAACCTGGCCTGAATGGAGTGCCATCAATACCACGCGGAAGGCGCTACTACACAAAGTCGAGGGATTCAACTACTGCTGCTTCGTTTGCCAGTATTCCCAAATTTTTCCAAGCCACACCACCGGAATGTCGGAGCTATACTCTAACAAACGGCCGTCGAACACCTCACAAACTTTTCTTCCTCTTCCTTGTCCTGTCCTCACATCTTACTTAGACTTACTTGCACTACACTACCACACATGTCGGGAGACCACTGAAACTTAGAGCTTGTCCCGATAAGGTTGTCCCGCTGGTGGAAGCCCGATATGGGAAAAAACCCGCAAGCCGACAGTTAGGTCGGCACCGAATCTCGCCATCCATCTGGGCAACACCATCGCCAGCTCCCGTGAGAAAAACATGCACCACACTTACGGGACTACTGACCTTAGTCGTTGGCGTGCCATCGGGTGTAGCATGGGGCGTGGGCGCAGGGGTGCTGGGGCTGGTGTGGCTGGCGGCGTGGGCGGCGCTGGTGTTCGAGGGCCCCGAGGAGGACCCGAGCACGCCGCCCGAGGAGCTGCTGTACTTGCGCACGGCGCTGGCGGGAGCGGGCTCTCCGCCGCCGGCCTCGCCCAAGGCTTCGCTCGACGCGGCGGACGGCGGCGACGACGCGGGTAGGCAGCACCGCGCAATATTTTAAAGTTTGGAGCCGTTTTTTGAGAAAATGGCAGTGGAGAGTTTCTAAAAATGCGGGATTCTGAGGTCATTTTCACAGAAAACTGTTGAGTGTTCGAGAAATTTTATTTGACATTATTTAAAGCACATGTACTCATAAATGTAATTATGTGAACAAATCGCCGCTAATATAAATATCAACGATGTAAAAAAAGTAAAAAATACATTTTTCTATTTTTTCATAAAACGAATATAGCAATATCACGTTTATGTTATCTCATAGAGTACATTTAGCATACTCTTACCAAAAGTTTAAAGAAAAAATTTGAAGCCTTTTTCGAGAAAATCTTCTTTTTGATATTTTTTAAATTGCACACATTGTACGCAATATTGCGCGAAAACTACAAAAAGTTTTGAAAAATATGGTGATGCTATTGATTTCTGAATATTTTTCAAAATGTAAAGATAGTTGTGAATTTCATTGAGCGGTTTTATGTAAATGTCGATGATGTTTGCGGACTTCCACTACACTAGAAGATTCTAATTAAATGTTTTGTATAAAGTATACAGCCTATTATACGTATTGTAGTTGTTTTATGCATATTATACTACCGCAAATTAGACGTATTGTATTAGTTAATATCATTACATACGAGGTTGAAATTAGAAATATTTGTAAATGATTGTTCTCACAATGATGTGTAACAAAATATACAATGAAAAAAATGTAAATAATTTTTTTTTTTTGTTTTAGACGTTTGGGAAGTTTCGTACAATTTTTTGAAGAAATATAATATTGAGGAAAATAGCGATATATAAATAAGGGTTAAATATTTTAGAACAAGATGAAACTAAAGAACAAATATACGGTAAATAAATGTTCCCCGCAACTTCTGAGACTACATTTTGCAAAGATGACCTAAATGTCTAGTGAGTGACATAAGGATGAAGTCAATGAACTCAGTTATGAGGTATTTCTCAAACTGCATTCGTCCAGACTTCTGCTTTCCCTTCCTCACTTGCAAGACGTAGAGGTAATGCACTCCCACATCATTTCATTGAGCAATTTCCTTATAATCACTAGAGAACATTCACCCCCACGACTTTCACCCACTAGAATGTCCAACCACAGGTGAAGAATACGTGCTCTGTAGCTTGAGGGTTTCAACGGCTTTTCTTCTGCACGCCAATACCATCTGTGAATATGCATGCATTTCTCCTCTTCGCAGACTGCTATTGAGGCTATCTACTGTATTTAGTCGCAGATATGAAGGACAAATAATAAGGCAAAACTATCGAGCTGCAAACTGAAAATTTAATCACAACTAGTAGCATCAACAACTGCCCATCTATTGAGCGACCCATGAACAGTGGTAAAAATATTTTGTTTTCCTTGTGGTGGCGCTACAGCTCAGTTCGGACCGTGGCTTGACCTGTTTGGTAGTTCAGCACTCACTACGTTGTTAATATCGTCTAGGTTTCGAAACTTAGAAGCATCATAACGAATCAGTATCATTTGCCAATGAGACAGTTCTCTTGTTTTAAATTCTAACATACTGAGATATGCGATTCGTCCTTATATTTCCTTATTGTAGGTCATAATTACGTTCTTTCAAATTTAAGGTGAAAAAAGCGTCTGCTCTTTTAGCTGGAGTTTCTCCCGGATGTAAGATTCACAGTCAGTTACAAGTAATGTAAAAAAAACATTATCAAGTTTTCATCACCTTCATACTATCCCTAAAATCCTGATAACGCTACTTCATGTGGAATTTATACGGATAGTGCTATATATGATAACGCTACTTCATACGGAAATTCCTTGTGTGTAAGTTATAAAATATAAATTTTTCCTACGATATTATTTATTTTGTATGCTTGGTTGACGACAAAATCTTAAAACCCTCCAAATAGTTCCACTCTTAAATAATGTTGATAATTTCATAAATACTCTAATACTTGATTAAAGTATAGTCGCTGTGTTTCTGATTGATAAAGTGTAATCGCTGTGTTTCTGTACACTTACTGATTCACTAAAACACATAATGGAATGCCAGTGAGTGAATTACTAGTGTCAATCGTTTTCCTCGTGTTTTGACAAAAATCATCTTACACAATTTCATTTGCTATCCTCAATTTTATATTTTTCCCTTCCTAGGTAAATAACGCGCTGCATGACAAGTACTACAGTTTGGCAAAAGGTCAAAAGTTGGTGTAAGGGAAATCCTGTATTAGATGAAAATCTTCGATCCGATTTTCGCCATTTGGAACACTAATTCAAAGCAAGGTTGGAGAGTGTACCTCTGAGTCACCTTATTCATTGGTTGGTTGTTTCCGGGCACGGCAATTGCTAAGGTCGTTAGTCCTGTTGGTTTAGTGAATGTCGTGGAAGATGGAGGTGATTCTCCCTCTCTGGATGAGATCCGATGGCCATCTGCATGAAGGCCTATGCGAATTTCCCTTAACAGGACAACACCTAGAAAGGGCAAGCTCTAAGCTTCCGATTGGTCTCACGATATGCGTGGTGGTGCTTGTAAGTGTATGTGTGAAAGGGATGACAGTAGAACAAGGAAGAAGAAGGAAAGATCGCGTGCGGTCTGAGACCCGATTAGGGTACTGATCTAGCTTTCTACTGGCAATGATAAGTGAAAGCACAGAAAACTAAGCCGGGAGAGGTGGCTCAGTCCATCTCTGATGTCACTGCAGTGCCTCTAATCGGGAGGTCCTAGGTTGGAGTCCCGACGACAGCAAGATTTTCGACACTAACTTGTCATCTAGTTCGAATTCAGTCGCTGTCAGGAGAAGTGTACCTGCCAGCTGGTCTGATCGGTAGTTTTTAGTGGTTTCTCCGATCAACACCAGACAAATGACGGAGCAGGCACTATCAAACGGGCAACGAACCGCGCGCGATCTTTCCTTCCTCTTCCTTGTATTCTCACTCCTTACACCCACACTTACTCTAACATGCATTACACAACCACACATACCGGGAGACCGGTCGGGGGCTAAGAGTTTATCCCGGCTGGGGCGGTGCCCTGCTGGTGGGAGATACTTAGTCGGGGAAAACTCCGCTAGTCGACGGTAGGTCGGCGCCTGATCCCGCCATCCAGCGGGAGAATATCATCGCCACCTCTCGATGAAAAAACATGCACTACACTTACGTCACTAATATCTTTAGTTGACACACTCGAAATCTCTAACAATCAATTAAACAACCAGAAACAAACCGACCAGAGCAGCCTGCCTATAGAAGCAGGCTGTCCTGGAATTCTCCACCGTCTTAAGACCTCCCGGACAGATTCACTGCAGAGACGGCTGCAATGCCGCCTCGGCCCTAAACTCTAACCGGTTTGAATCACCTCATCTTAACGAATGTTCGTCAGGAGAAGGTCGATTCGTAGTGTTAAAGCACCGTTTGGTTGGGCTGCGTAGGCGTGGAGGCGAGCTGCACTCCGTGGCGGGCGATGGCGTGCAGCCCACCGCTGCTCGCCCTCACCGTGGCGCACGTCGCCCACAACTGGGGCGCCGTCACCTTCCTCATGCAGCTGCCGCGCTACCTGCACGGTGGGCGCTTCGCCTGACGGCAGCGTAAGACTTTCAGGACTCCAAACTCCTAAATTTTTAATTTGAGCCGATTTGCGAACTTTCCATTGTAATTGCGGCTTACAGCGACGTAGTTCTGTATTCCATATAACGCATAATTCTTGATTCTAAACACATCGATAGATTTTTAAAAATGGCCGTTGTTTTACTGGCTAATGCTCTGCATATCAAGTATATTACAATATATACCTTACAATTAAATTAGATATTCCTAGTTATTTTTATTTCGTTACCAGCTAACACACATCTTCACTGATAAAGATTGCTATTTTTAAAACAAAAAGCAATTAATTATCAGTGTGACCCCAAATTAATTATTCCTCATAGAACAGCTGCGTTGCAATTCTCGTAATAGCCCTCTTGTTACTACGCTTTTTAAATTCAACCTAGTTTCAAATCACTCAGTTACTATCGTAACACTAAAACATATGAGGAACCGTTGTACATTATTTGTTTACAAACACTCATTAACATGTGTGGTATCATGTAAGTATATACGAAACGTTACAGGCGCCGTCGCCTTCCTCGTGTAGCTGCCGCGCTCTCTGCACGCGTGTAAAGCTAGGGTTTCAGGCCAATCCGCGATTGATTGCAATTTACATTGCAATTAACAGCTCCTCACAACTGGGGCGCCGTCCCCTTCCTCGCGCTACCTGCCGCGCTACCTTGTCGGTGGGTGCTCGCCGCACGCGAGTAAAGCCAGAGCTCCGGCCCATTTGGCGGTCGATTGCAATTGATTTTCCGGACATCCATAACCGGCACGCCTGATTTTATTAGTTACAGCGTTGCAATATGATAGCATAGCGTTCCGCGGCTGGAGTTAGTAGCTGCAGGCAGCACGGCTGAAGTCGCCGCGTACTAGGCACAGGTGCCAATGTTTCGACCACCATTCTGCGACCATCCTGAGGGCGAAATGCACCTTTTTCTAGGTCATGGCGTCTCCCAAGCGGCTGCGTTGCAATATATTTATTACATTTTCATTTAAAATATTTATCTTTTGTTGTCGGAGAGGTCATAAAAATTGCAGGTTTTCAACAATCTATATGGCATTGTGTATTGTTTCTAATCGCAGAGCTACTAGGATAGCATGTGAAGTCAATTCCCCAATATCTAAGCTCCTTCGAGCCTCTAAAAATGCAATATTGCCCAACGAGGCCTTAGATCGCTTCAACCACATGCGTTATTGCCCGTAGCTCCAACTTCACGGAGGCTCAGAATTGCTCGGAAATGTAGCTATCATGTTTACTAAAATCTCTTCTAATGTTGCTACTCTTGGGACTATAATGGTATTCATGAGTTTCAGAATCTTTATTTTCAAAGCCTTGCAAGCATATATCTTGCGCGAAGTCATACTTGTTTACTTTCTTCTTGAAACTAGGACCAAAAGAAAACTTGAATCGGCAACAAGCGTAGACAATTTATGTGTCCACTGATAGCTCTTGATGTTTTCAATCGTATACTGCTCTTGATACCATACTGCGCTGATGATTTTTTCAATACCTTCCGATTTGTGTGATGAAGAGTGGAAGGAGGCATTCTGGTTCTCGTGTGCATTGTTTTTCCAACATTTAGCAGTAAGCAAGAGACACGTAAAGATTAATGGTACATTTCGAAATACGATCTAATAGAGTTTCCCTAAAAACTCAGTGCCAACAAAACATTATTTTTTTATTACAACTAATTTTACACTGAATTACTCTAATGTATGATCGTAGATACTATTGCAATTGAATTCATAATTTTCGCTATCTCATAAAAATATAATAAGTTCTTAGTAGATACAAACAAAATAATGTTACCAACTTATGTTTTAAAACGATCGTTCGGTGTTAATGTTAACAATTTGACAATTAATAATAGTGAATAGAATTAATTTTTCAAACTCCTTATACTTAACTGACAAATAGTGTGGAGTCAATATTAAAGAGGAAAAAAGCCAAAAAATACACAGTATCAAAATATAAAGAACCAGAAATGTAAATTGAATTGTAAATTGAAATGTAAATTGAAACAGAAATGTTTCTTCATTATATAAAACATTAATTATTCACACCTATTTCCTTCATCTTCTATAGGAATAAACGTAATGACCTGAAGTTAGAACTGAATTTTAAACACCAATACAATCAGTTACCACTTGTATTTACTACCATTGAAATTATTATTTAACGAAATATATTATTTTTACGTTCTTGTCTTACTTTGTAAGAAGAGATAGCGCCTAAACCTTTCAGTTGATTTTCTCCAAAATTGATGTTTCCAATCGATCTGCCTGATGTCGCGGCCCCTTGAATTCGAAACTGATATATTAATTGGGGGGGCTCATCAAAAGCCCCTGTGACATTTTACAAATTTTCAAAGCATTGGTCCAAATTTTTTGATTACATTTTGTAGTCGGATAGGGTAATGGACGCTTAAGAGAACGGTACAAGTTTCATTCCTTGAAATCTCCGATTTTTTGAAAATCGCGAAAGTTAAATTTTTTTGGCGTCTTCTGCCCCTAAAATATTGAAGATAGAGATATTTTCCTTAATGAAATCTGTTGTTCAAAGACAGATCTTTAAATAAAGGCATGTACAATTTTTTGAAAATACGAGTAGTTTTTGCGTACCCTTGCGTGAAATATAGGAAATCTCCCCTTTTTTGCCAAAAACGGTGGGATTTTTTACTTTCAATTTTGTCCTAGTATTATCAAAGGACGTAAAAATAATGCTGCTTTCATTTCCTGCAAACGCTTTTTTCCGAAAATTCAAAAGAAAATTATCCATGATGAGATTTTTTGTTAAATGAAACGTTATAAAAAATTATTTCTTTTTAAATAAGGTCATTACATTTTTAAATATGAATATTTCAGCATAATTTTGCAAATTAATGAAATTTCAAATTAAAATTTCCGGTACTTCTTTTGCTAGCATCTTTCAGGAGTTATGACGTTGGATTACGATAATGGGAAAACCGTCACACTGCCGTTTGAAATTCTCATAATAACTTCTAGGCGGTGTTTTTTGGCGTAAGGAACGGATTTTGGATTGTCGAATTTGTGTTGGTGTTATTACCTTTAAATCAATTAAATTTTCCCCTCTAATGTACTACAATTGGTATAGAGTGATTTTTATAAGAAAGGACCATTTTGACAGCTAGTGCTGGCAACATAACTGAAGGTTCTGTGGTCGTTTTGTCCTTGAGCTCATTAGACTCTTCTTCCTCCATTCGATCGTTTGCAGTCGGCTAACTTGTAAATGACTTCGACGCTTCCTTTTGTGATGTTCTCGTCCGATGAAAAATAGTGCGCCACGAGAAATACTTGAAATTAAGAAGTGCAGTGCTATGTGCTATTCTGTAAAAATTCTTTTTTATAAACATTACATTGTATGTACTTTTTGTGTGATAAGTAGTATGTTTATTTTAAAACCTAGTTTTGAATGTGAGATGCTTACTAGTCCACATGTTTCCGGTGCCTGAGCTGTTAGGTGGCGAGCTATATTTACATTCCTGGCAGTTTTCTTTTACTGAATATGGGTGCATGTTAAGAGATTTTTCCACATACGTAATTAAATCTCAGTACTTCCCGGACTTGCATACGTGCATATACCTCAGCGAAACTCTTAGACTTCTGCATAGTGATGTCCTCACGAGAGCCATAACCCAACACTTTGCGAAGAGGGGTGGCTAACCTGCTGTCGCGGCGGAGGGATACATCTCTGGTTTAGAAGTGATGATCACTTGTTTAGCGAACTGTCATTTTGGCTCACTCTTAAGTGGATTCTTCTATAATTACTTTTACAGATGATTGCTGAGATATCCATATGTATAGAAATTGCGGTATTATAATATTACGTAACCGTTGTTGCTGCGAGAAAGAAAGTCATGTTTTACAACCACTAGTTCTTAACAGTTCTCTATCTGTCGCTCCGCCTGTCCGTTCATGGACAACACTAGCGCCTAATATGTTGACATTATTTTCTCAAAAGTTGATATTCGCTGATGAGTCTTCACTCTCAAGACCTTGCAAAGTTTGAAATATCTTTAAATTCTCAGAGGTTCACAAAACGTCATGTCAAAAATTTGGTTAACAATTTATTCTTTTTTTACTTTCTAGTACTTACTTCATATTAACAGAAAGTATTGTAATCACGCGCCGAAAAACGGAGAATTTCCAAGAGAAAACTCTTGTTGCTGAGCCCCGTTTATTTTTAAAAACTCTTTGCCTAATTGTATCCTTTCTATGAGCTGTAATTCCGGAAGTTTGTACAATTTTCTCCGATAATAATTTGAGAGTTCAACGTGCTGTTTCGCAATTACTTAGATGAGTAAAATGGGTTTGACTTTTCGTAAATATCTCCATAAAATCTTTTTTTTTTAGTCTCCACAACTCTTAACATTGCTAGTCGAGGAACAGCAATGCTGTTTACGAATATGATCTGTAAATTTTTTTAGAGCCTTCCCAAAACGAAAACAAGAGGTAGACATGAATGTGATGCAAGTATACAAAGTATTATTTTTTATCATTATGTCTCCATCAACAGCAACATCAACAGCATGTGCCATTTTGTATTTATAGTTATCCATTCCCCTAAAGGTCATTTGGCCAAGGCGCCGTTAGATTCCGGAGTTCCTGGGAAGTCACCCAACGAGGAACCCTCAATTTCTCGAATTCGCTTAACATTCATGACTTCACGTGGTTAAAGAATTCGACTTGCGACGCCGGTTTTGTGGTCGTAGCCTTTCAGTAAAACTACCCCAGAATTCGCCTAGATGGCCGAAGGAAACCACGAAAACCCCGGTTAGGTTGACCGGCATGGGGATTGAATCCGGGCCTCGCGAATACGAACTCGCCCGCTACGTTCTGAGTCATATCGCCCGGTGCACGTACCATTACATTCTCTAATGTTCCTATCAACGATCGTGATTAGTCTACAATATTTATATCTACAATACGTAGTTTTTCACGTTTTATCCCATGGCGTTTTTTCTTCTTATTTAAACGTTTCTTCACCTAAACCTGTTGGAGCATTTACTCATCGTTTAACACACGTGATACATTTATCACGCTTGTTAAAAGAGGATTTCATGCTCAAACCACGTCAAAGTCGTGACCTCTCTGTCGTTTGATGCCCATGATTTTTCTGCAGCCACTTAAAGACGAGAAGTCACCTGCGAGGGGGCAAGTCTCCACGTGTATGCTTGCCGAAATTACTTCCCTCTGCGTCGCGTGTTTGTTCGCTTTACTTCTGGGCCCCACACGTAAACAGTTACAGCAAATTTGAGGAAGAACGCTTTTTACCACATTTTGCATTCGCATTTTTTTTTTTTCAATATTGACGCCTAACCTCTAATGGACGGCTATAAGGCTTTCTTGGGTCATATCGTCTAAGCTCGTGCATTTTTGAAATAGGCGCGCTGACGTATTATCTTTCTGCAAATTCGCGGAGTAGAAAGCGTAAAGCAACCAAAATCTAAAATACGAATATTTAAACCAACTACTGAAATTATAATGCTACTAGAGCGCGGCACTACCCAAGCGAATCGACTGTGGACGCTATAAATTGTATAAAAGTGTAGACGGCACGAATTCTAGACGCCGCCGTTTACCAGAAGGTTTGTTGAAAAGTGAATTAGTCGTTGAAAGTGATCGCAGAGAGGACGTATCGCCTAGTGTCAAGAGTTGTTATTTGTTATACAAAATCAGTGCATTATTGACAATCTTGGCCGGCGACGTAATGTATTCGTATACTCTAGCACCGCGCGGCAAACAGGTACCATGTCTGAGAAAACAGATGACCTTAAATTGCATTCATGGAGAAATTAAAAAAGCACATGGAAATAACACCGAGCTGGTGATATCAAATTTATTGTTAATGTTTTTAGTGTGTATAACAATATTTTAACGCGTGTATGTCCTGGCAACGTAATTTTTATATTTCAGGAAACAGAATCGTTTGTCGTTGTATTGATTCAATGCGGCGGTACACAATTTAATCTTAATGATGTTGCTAAACTACTAAAAACTATGTCACAGCCTCAACAACACTACTATCACTACAAGTTTTGAGTATTAACCGTAGTCAAAGAAGAATTATGAATGGATCTGTTAATTCTCCTGAATCTCAGAGGTTTGTGTAACAGAAGAATGGAAAAACTTCACAAACAACGCAATGATTTGCTCAGGTTAATCACGAATAACACAGTCCCTGTTATTTGGAAAATTTATCATGTAAACTATTTGGACATGAGCTAAAGCGCAAATCATGAGAAGCTTTATTACGAGAAAGTTATATTACGATTATCTTGTCCTTGATGTGTCGTCATTACATTTGTCGTTGCTAAAAATAAGACACATACGTCGTTCCAAAAGTCATAAAATTCACATAGACTATTCAAATTGCACACACGAAAAGAATTCAACACAAATATACCATTTTAATAAAATCAATGATCCCCTATCGATTCCAAGCTCTTTCACAATTCTGAACAATGATTAGCCTCACAAATGGTTTCATCATGGTCTTGTGAAAGCCACATCACATTATTTCTCATTATAAACATTTCAATTCCAATTGCTAAGTATATAGGGTAATCGTATTATATTTATTAAAACAATTTAATTATATAAAATGAATTTATTTTAACTTTTATCTACTGCATTGGAGATTTCATATGTTGGCGACGGAATAACACCTTCATAATAGTACAAAAATTTGAGCTTTTCATTCATTGTAAAGTTTGTTTTGCTTTCAATTCAGAGACAGTTGTGATATCCATTTTATTCAACAGGTTAAAGACTCTTCCTAATCGTCAATAATATGCTGCTACCATACTTCATTATCTACGGGTGATATGCTTTTATTACTTGTGTGCCTCTTTCGGCGATAGACATCTTTATAATTCGGTGGTATAACGGTCAGCGTACTGGACTGTTGTACCCGAGTTGGCGGGTTCAAACCCAATCGAAGCCGTGGATTTTTAAGGGCGAAAAAATCCTTCGAACGCCTTCCTTCGGAGAAGTAAAGCCGACTGTCGCATGTAGTAGGTTTACTGCATGTAAAGTATCCTCAAACCTAAAAGAAGCGTCTGAGCAAAATTGAGATCCGCTTGTTTCGTCACCCCCCCCCAAGATAATACCTCCTTTCACCGCTGTATGGTGAAAGGAGCGCACCGAAATTTGCGTGGTCAGACGGAAGAGCGGGTCTGGTGACCCGAGTTTCGCCAAGTAAAATAAGACTAAACTAAACTAAAACATAACACCGCTGCAACGTCATGAATGATCTATATAAACCTGATACACACACACTAATGGGATACATAAGACTTAGTTCGGTGATCCGGGGAGCCGCAAAATTATTTGAGATTATTCGGTCAGCAAAGAGACTGATTACAATAAGTTGTTGGGAGTGCCCTCCAGTATCCATAAAACTCTACTCTTTTCATCATATTCAACAACGTTCAGTGAAGTGCATCCTTGACCATGTTGCTTATTTCATATGTGTTGGCCTCACGGAGTTCGGCAGTTGTCCGAGATCTGTTCTAGTACACTCTGCTTTTAAGGATGCAGTGGCGGGTGAGCAGGCCGAGTGGCGGGTGCAGTGAGGTTAGGTCAGGTGATCTGGAGAGAGCCACAAGTTTCTTGTGATTATTTCGTCAGTAAAGGAATTAGTTTTAAGTTCCGTGGAATTTTTAGACGCATGACACGTACCTCCATCTTGTTAGAAGGAATTATTTACCAGTTCGATATTATCTGCTGTTCCAAAATGCGCGTATAATGGTTCCAAGATGCGCGTATAAACTGCAGTGTCTCCATTTGCATTAAAGAAAATGGGCCAACAACCCTGAAAGCTGACACCACGCATCACCCTCCAATCTTTTCATCACGCAGTGGTGTATCGTGAATTATAGGGGAGTTTACAGAAGTCCAGTATCTTCTGATTTGTGTTTATGTAGCCTGAAAGATGTTACCAGTCCTCGTCTGTAAACTAAGGTATGGAGCGAATGTCTGAACGTTCAGTACTAATCCCCTTAAACCATTGACGATAACGAATTCGTTTCTTACGATCTACTTCTTTCAATGTGTGCATCAAATGTACTCTATATGGTCGCACTACCGAATGCTTCGCAGCTCTTTTGAATGTGCCATATGAAATGCCTGTCTTCTGGCTCAATCGCTGCAACTATATCTTTAGAATGTTTTCCAAGCGTTTCCAAGCACTCAGTGGTAGTCTATGTTTACCTGTTTCGTGTACCTTTCTAATATACGAGATATCTCCATCTTCCTGAGAAGCGTTAAATTATTGCCTTTGTCGAAACATCACGCATATTGATTTTTTTTCGAAATGACTGTCGTGTCACCCGTTGTACCCAATGATTCTGTCTTCAAATATGTTTTCACAAGAAAACCACGCTCTCGCAGTGTGTACTGCCTGTTTCTGATAGGAACTTAACACTCACTCACTTCACAAACGACGACTGACTGCCCAACGAGGCTGCTAAGGACGAACTCACGTAAGCACGGTGTAATGCTGGACAGACAAGCACTTGCGCAGAAATAATCAACAAAATGGCCTACACTGAGCCGTGGAAATGATTCTCCCAAAGCAATTGAATTTATTAAACAAATTTCTCGTTTCTTCGAGCTTTCTGAGAGAATTTATAACTCATGCAAATGGTTTAGATGTTTACGGATAGTCCTTTACTTTATAAAAAGGCTTAAATAATGTGCTGTCGAGGAGATCTTGTGGGGCTACCAGATCTAAATGGTAACTGGTAGTTGTTGTTAATTTGCCGACCTTCAACTCCTTGAACTACCTGATGCAATTTTTTGTGAAAGAAAATCGTGATTTGTTACTACTTGTTTCCAGTGTTTGTAACTTAAATTAGTTATTAATACAACTGTTTTTCTATTCGCTAACAATAAAACACATAGAGAAAAATCAAGAAGAGTTAATAAACGAATTCCCCAGCAAAATATTTTATTGACGATACCTTTCAAATGTTTACTGCTTCTCCAGCTGCAGAAGTTCTGGTATTCTATATCATACACTTTTTTGGACTTTACCGGTATCAAATTATTTATTTATTTCGTTACTATCTCTTCCACAATATTTGGCACATTCGTTTCCTCGCCAATTCCAAATCTTCAATAATATAAGTGCCATTTTTTGTAGTTCCAAAGCACGCGGCTTCGATTCGTTTAAGTTTCGCGTGTAATAATTCTATACAATGAGTGTCAACAGTTTTTCTCTATTCTCAGAATTATCAAACCTTACCTCTATTCTAATTACGGAAGATATTGTATCGTTTTTAAAGTGCATTTATTAAAACTAATGTAAGAAAATGAAATATTACACACGACAATAAATATACTTTTTCTTCTCGATACATTACCACTCTCGCTACTATCGTCGCTCGTGAGGAAACAACAAATGCAAAAAAGGCTCAGTACCCTTTTTCCGAAAGATAAAGGAGATTTGTAGAACTTACGTTGAATCTGAACATATTTTTTTGAACTCATTTGAACCGACCTAATCAAATTTCCGAAGCCTAAACCGATTTCTACTATTGATGTGCCGATGTAGAAAAGACATTCAAGAGTGTAAGTTGAATGCTATTTTTCTTGCATGAGAGTGTGTATTTTCTTATCAATTCTTGTCAAAAACGCTCATTTTCATCTGTATTCATTGTTTAACTTGTATACGGTTAGGGTGGAATTCGATAATTTAAATAAACTTGCAGAAAATACGTTACTTCATAGCACGCCAGACACAATTTTAACTGCTTTTGACGCTAAAGCCTCAAAAGATCATGCGGGAAAGGAATACTTCAGTCTCGTTGAACCGCACATTGTTGAACAAATTATGAAATTACTAGGAGCGAAGCAAATTGATGGCCTCCAAATGAAGGTGACAAAACATTCTTCTCTATTTCTTTATAGGGGCATTCAATTATTTGGATTTCGGCTCCGAATCAGAGGAATATTTAAAAACCTTTTTCCAAACTCAAGGTGGATGTAGGATCAATAAAGAGAAGGATAGGTAAGGAAGAATTCCAATTCTCACTTTTAATTGCCCAACCTTACCGGAAAGGATAGATTGTGAATACTGTAGCATTTGAGAAGTATGCCAGCACGTGCTCAAACCTCTGCAATATTTCAAATGACAACGGTTCGATCACACCAAGCAGCTTTGCACGGAGTTAAGCCCGGTGTACGAAAAATTTGAGTAAGGAGATGAATGAAGTAAAATTTTGCACTGCTCCGATGCATTGGGTTAACGACGAGAATAACCTTCAAAGTCCAACATGTGTCCAACTTTTCTGGGGTGGAGGAGTAATCCAGAGGATCAAGTTAACGATTTATCCTTGCCAAATGCTGTCTGACCAAGAATCCAGACGATGTCACTTAAACCTTCCGGGATTGATTGATTTTTTCGTGTTTCCGGGCACGTCAACTGCTTAAGTCATTACTCCCCTTAGAGTAGTGCATGTTTTTTTTCGGGAGATGGCGGTGATCTACACCCGCTGGATGGCGAGATCCGGCGCCGACCTACTGTCGGCTAATGAGGTTTCCCCCTAACCAGGACTCTCCCACCAACGGGGCACCGCCCCAGCCCAGACAAGATCTAAACTCCCGACCGGTCTCCCAGAATATGTGGTAGTGCATGTTAGGGAGTGTGTGTGTGTAAAGGGAGAGGATATGACAAGGAAGAGGAAGGAAAGAGGCGCGCGGTCCGTGGCCCGTTTGGTAGGGTACTACTCCGGAATTCACCTGGTTTTGATCGGAGAAACCACGGAAAACTACCGATCAGAGCAGCCGGCCGCTAGAATTCTCCTCCAGACAGGGACTGAACTCGACCTAGCTGAAAAGCTAGTGTCGAAAATTCTGCCATCGTCAGGACTCGAACCTAGGACCTCCCGGTCAGATGCGCTGCAATGACATCAGTTGATGCACTGAGCTACCGCTTCCGGTAGGAAGTTTTATGATGTCTTCGACGGCACCGTGTAGTTTTCTCTCTAAAATACTTGGTGATGATACCTCCCTCTCTCTAGACTCACGGGACCAAAACAACATGCATGTGTGAGATACGTTTCACAACCTGTTTACCTTACTAGGTATTTTCGGTGTGTCTCTTCAATAAATGTATTTTTTTTTACTTCTATATATTACTTTATCATTTTTCTTTGGAAATCTTGTATTATTTTCGAAACATGTATTACCGGATTTATACATGTTGTATTTGATATGAGCTCCAATGACCATAGAAGATGAAACGACTCATACCCTACTAATCGTTATCATTGGACGGTTGGTCAACATTCACGTATAGTCTCTCATCAAAATGTGTTCGATGATGAATGATGTGAACTAAAACGTGAGGATCATATGGTTGTTTAGAAGATTGATGAAGCCAATCGTAAATATTTCAGAAAATGCACAGATCTAATAACAAATTCCGGTACACTTCATGTCGAACACAAGCCTACAAAGTGAATAATAATAATCATATTTTAACAAAAAGCACTCATTGATGGACAATCCTGCATTTACTAAGGAAAAAGTCACTTTTCATGATTGTTGCCATGGCTCTTTGCGAATCCTGTGCGGACGTGGTGTGTGCAGAGGTGCATCTACTGGAGGTGGGTCACATGGGCATCATGGCCGCCGTGCCTTACGTGTTGCTGGCAGCGTCGCTGCCGGGCGCGGGACATCTCTCCGACATGTTGGTGCGCAAGAAACTGATGTCGGTCACGCAGGTGCGCTACGTCAACTTTAAATTATTTGGCCAGACAGTTTTTTATCGGGCGCGAAAATTGTCACGCTTTATAACGTCCGCTGTTAGCTCCTGCAGAATACCTACATTTTCTGCTCCTGCAAATCGATTATCTTTCATCGAAGCGAAATGTTTTCCCAGATTGATTGATTTTTTCGTGTTTCCGGGCGCGTCAACTGCTCTGGTCATTAGCCCCGTTAGTGTAATGCATGTTTTTTCTCCGGAGATGGCAGTGATCTTCCTCCGCCGGATGGCGAGATCCGGGCGCCTACCGTCGACTAGTGGGGTCTCCCTAACCAGGACTCTCCCACCAGCGAGGTACCGCCCCAGCCGGGACTAGCTCTAAGCTCCCGACCGGCCTCCCGGAATATGTAGCAGTATAGTGCATGTTAGTGGAAGTGTGTGTGTAAGGGGAGAGGATAGGACAAGGAAGAGGAAGGACAGTTCGCGCGCGGTCCGTGACCCGTTTGTTAGGGTACTGCTCCGGCATTCGCCTGGTGTTGATCGGAGAAACCACGAAAAACTACCGATCAGAGCAGCCGACCGCTAGAATTCTCCTCCAGACAGCAACTGAATTCGACCTAGCTGAAAAGCTAGTGGAAAATTCTGCGTCAGACTGGAACCTAGGACTTCTCGGTCAGAGGGGCTGCAGTGACATGAGTTCATGCACTGAGCTACCACTCCCGGTTGTTTTCCCAGGTCCATCTACGTTTTCTTTTACGTACAATTGACGACCATGTAGTATGGCGATACTCAGAGGTTCTGATACTCGAGAGTGCTTCCTTGGAAATATTAATATCCAACGTGCGGCACTACTATTCTTTATGTAAGACGTAAGTTCTCAACCAGTTATAACTGTTGAGATAATTGTTTGAGAAAGCGTAAGAAAAATGAACTTCATTTACATATATGTATAATTGATTTCGAGACTTTAACGGAAATACATACTTTGCCTACTCCTCATACCCAAAAAGAGTTGTTTTTTCTCAAAAGGCAACTCCGTCTATCCGTGTGGCCGGCCGTCCTTCTATGAATGACACTAGCGCTTAAATTATTCGTACGATTTTTTTTTTCCAAAATGAGTATTCCCACATTAATCAGAGCCGACCCACAGCCATGGAATTCTGAAAAGAACTCCGTGAATTTCGAGACTACAATATATTTTAAGCCTTGGGAAATTTTAAAAAGTTTCTCAAAAATGTCTCCAAACTTTTTCTTTGAATTTCTTGTAACAATTGGGTCAAACTTCTAATTTAAATATATTTTCGAAAATAGCAAAAGTTTGAAACTTTTAGGACTCCCTCAAACACCTACATTATTGAAGATATTTTCTTCTTCAAATGACATTTGTTCTCCAACAATTTTTATGAATGCCATGTATATATAAAAAGCGTAGTGTGAATTTTGAGTGAAATTTGGCCAGTATTAAAACATTATTTTCTCAAAAACTTCTATAAATTTTTCTTTAAACGTTTTGAACGGTTTATAGTAAGTGCACTGATTATTATATGGCAAGCGCCATTTTGGTGCAATATTTTGGTTTGTCAAAAATTACACAATCGTAAGTCTTTACTTTCTTGCACTTACTTGGTAAGAAGATACAGTATTTCAATCGTGTGCCGAAAAAAGACGAATTTTCGGCAGCAGAATAACTCCTATTGCTGGGGTAGTAATGGAAAAGAGGATGTCCTGTTGCTGTACATAGCAAATTTCTTCCTGTAACTAGTTGTGTAGTCAGAATCGACATTTTGTCGGTCCTCGATACCGAAAATTGATTGACGACAAAATGCATGTCTGTCCGTCCGACTGGTAAACGCTAGCGATTAAAATCAGCCGATTTTCTCCAAAATTGATATTCCTCGGACGATTTCAATGAATTCGAGGCCCTCTGAGTTTGAAAGATATTTTGGGTCCAATTTATTTATTAAACTTCGTCCTCGAATTTGCGTAAAGATGTTTAAGAGTGCAGGTCTCATTTTCGTTGACATTCCTGATTTTTCGAACATTACAAAAATTATATTTTCTCGGCATTATTCTACAACTACAAAATTGAAGATGTAGATTTTTTCTGATTAAAATCTGTTCTTTATAGACATCTTGAAATAATGTCAGTTTATTGAAAATGAATATATTTTGTGTAATTGTCCATGAAATCTAGGTTACTTTAATTTTCTAACATTTTTTCTCAAAATGGCTTCATTTTTACTTTCTTGCTACTGCTTACGCAGTAGCGAGAAAGTATTGTAATGCTGCGGGGAAAATTGGCGAGTTTTCGACACAAAAACTCTAAATTGCGGGGCTCTAGAAACTAAAATTTGGATAAATCTTGTTCGTGTATATAGTTTATTAATTACTTTCTCTAATACGTTGTTTCCTCAGAATCCATGTTTTGTGGGTTCTTGATATCGAAAAAATTCATTGACGGCAAAACGTGTCTGTCCTTCTGTTGCTAGCGCCTAAACAGTTCAGTCTATTTTCGTCTTAACTGATATATCCCAATCGATCTGCCTTATGTGGCGGCCCCTTCAATCTGAAACCGGTATATTAGTTTTGGGTGGTACATTATATGAGGATCCTGGGACATTTTCTAAATATAAAAAAGAATATGACTTATCGTTTTTCATTAACTTTGATTGTTGGTATTTTTTTTCTTTTGTGATTTAAACTTTTCCGTAGATAGAACAGGGGACGCTTAAAAGGAGGTCTCATTTTTTATGATCTCTCTGAATTTTTGAAAACAGCATGTTGGAAATATTCGGTTTAGGCACACAGATTTTTAAGCGTCGACCCGAGTCAGAGCGTCTGGTTGGAGTAGCGAGAAATCGCACGGGAAGTTACCTCGGAGGAGCTGAGCGTTAGCCTTGATGCGGGAAAAAAATTAAAATCGTTGAAAATGCGTGTGGTGCTTCATGTAGTAGTATATAATATTGCGAGAAAGTACGTGCTAATGGAAAGTACGTGCTAATGAGCAGCACTTGATTTATAAATCGTTCACACCGTTAATATTTACATTACAGGTGTTGTTGTATCTTATTGTATCTGTGAGTACAAGTCCTTCAAATGATTTCTGAAAAACCCAAACGCGTAGTCTGAAAATGATCTCAAAATTGCGCATTTTCAGAAACGCTCAAACGTCATTTCTCAAAACGGCTCAGATTTTTTCAAAAAAAATTATGGATATGACCAGGACCCTCTGACCTGGAGGTCGTAGGTTCAAGTCCCGAAAGTGATAAGATTTTCGGCACTCGCTTGTCAGCTTGGTCGAATTCAGTCGCTGTCTGGAGGAGAATTCTTGCGGTCGGCTGCTCTAATCGGTAGTTTTCCATGGTTTCTCCAATCAGCATCAGATGAAGGCCGAAGCAGTACCCAAACAAATGGGCCACGGACCGCGCGCGATCTTTCCTTTATCTTCCTTTCCTATGCTCGTCCCTAACAGACACTCACATTGACATGCTCTACATATACCACACATGTTGAGAAACCAGTCGGGGGCGCTGAGCTTGTTCCGGCTGGGGCGGTGCCCCGCTGTGGGACATACTTGGTTGGAGAAACCCCGCTAGTCGACGCCGGATCTCGCCATCCACCAGGGGAAGATCACCCCTGGCTGACCTCAATAGTTGACGCGCCCGAAATAACTAGCAACCAACCAACCAACCAGGATTCTCTTGTAATATTTTTATAGTCGCAATTCAGTTCTACAACCACGGAACCGAAAATTGAGAAAATATTTTAAAAAATGTCTTCTAGGTGTCAGTGTGTACCAGCTGGGAAAGGAGGATGAGGCAATAGCAAAAAGCTAGCGCATTGTAAAAGAATATGGAAACTGACTCGTAGAAGAAGGGCTGGACCGTTCAGTAACACCATTAGTTTATCTATGACGGTGCACTAACAAGGGCATCTATTCAGGTCACAAAAATGCAATAATTCTTGTGGATTCACTTTTTTAACCAGAAAAATAAGATAATATTAATAGATTTTGGAAACATAATTACAAACATTTATCGTAATCATATCAATTTATATTATTATAGAGGAGTTACTCTAAAAAGGGACCACTTTCATAGGTCGGGAAACAAATGAACGTCATGCAGGGCGCTGACATTGCACGAGACAGTGATGAAGCCATTTTCAAATAAGCTAACTGTAAACGAACGCACTGACAAAATGAGTGCATAGACTTAACATGCTGTGATATTCCCAGCAGTGACCAAGCTTAGCTGTCAAAGCGGTCTCTTCTTATAATAATCCCTCTTTAACAAAAGTTCCCAGTCTCATTGTCTTAAGAGATTGATCTACTACGCGTTTTCCGTGGTTTCTCCGATCAACACCAGGCGAATGCCGGAGCAGTACCTTACCAAACGGGCCACGGACCGCGCACGATCTGCCCTCCCCTTCCTTGTCCTATCGTCTCCACTTACACACTCACTTACACTAACATTCACTACACTACCACATATTCCGGGAGACCGGTTGGGAGTTTAGGGCTTGTCCCGGCTGGAGCGGTGCCCCACTGGTGGGAGAGTCCTGGTTAGGGGGAACCCCACTAACCGACTATAGGTCGGTGCTGGATCTCGCCATCCAGCGAGGGGAAAATCACCGCCATCTCCCGAGAAAAAACCATGCACTACACTAACGGGACTAATGACCGAAGCAGTTGACGCGCCCGGAAACACGACAAAACCAATCAATCAATCAATATCTACTACGCATGCCCGTGAATGCCGCGGCGGTGTCAGTGGGAGCAGTGAAGACGCTCGCGGGTTGTGGCACCTGTCGTTGGCGCAGGCGCGCAAAGCGATGCTGGGCGGCACGCTGGCGCTGCAGGCGCTGCTCATGCTGACGGTGGCGCACGCGGCCTCGCGCGGGGTGGTGCTGGGCTGCGTGCTGGCCGTCGTCGCCACGGGCGCCTTCCCCAGGGCCACGCTCCTGTGAGTCCGGCTTTGCCCCCGCCCCCCCGGAATGTTACCGCGATGACGTCATGAGACTTTTTGAGGGGAAATGTAATCAATTGTTGATAAAACGATTCCAATTATTTATAGACAATCAGGATGTTATTGGGAAAACAGTCATATTAATTAAAGTTAAAATTTGAATAAAACATGAGCTTGCTTTGTTTTTCACATTTTGTCTTGAACTACGTTTCGGACAACGATGCGTTTCTATCTTCAGATGCATGATGTGGCTAAAATTAAAATTTAAATACATAAATATTTTAAGAAATACGTGAATGTAATCAAAGAACAGGTAAAACATTGTGCAAGCAGAAAGCAACAGTATGATTGGAAGCTTACCTTCTATAAATTGTAGTACGAAATTTTGTCAAATATGGACATGAAACCGTAATATCTCAGTAGTATAAATTCTAGGATTGATTCAATCATAAATCCTCGTCATTATCATCCACAGTTCAGTATTCCCATTGTTAAAATTTCCACTTAGTAAACATATTTATCGATTATATTCCAGAGTTGGTTGTGAAGGGTTCCATGACCAAATACTACTGCAAGGTTTTTGTCCTTTCACTCGACTAAAAAGAAGCAGGTAAACGGATGGAAGAGGAGGGGAGGAAGGGGTAAGATGAACAAAAGGAAAGAGGGGTGGGGACAATGATGTGGTTGAGGTTGAATGACGGAAGAATAAATCATTTGGGATATTATTTGATTCCGTGAACTGTATTATCGTATGTACTGTTATGAAATTGTTGCATTCTAACATCCAATCCATGGTTTTATTTAATTTAATATGTAATGTTTCACTCACTATTCTAGGGAATATTCTGGGTTCTCTCTCGAGCATGTGAACATTTACAAAATCCTACTTATGACCAGTGTTTATTATGAGGGTAGTTGCCGAATTTTACCTCGGATGGTTTCCTGATGTTTCTTTCATGTTTCTTGATTCTGGTTTCTAATTTCCTTTTAGTCTGACCAAAGTAGTACTTGTCGCAATATTGACAAGTTATTCTACACATTGTATTCTCTCTTTCCTTCAATTTCCTTAATACTGATTTCAGGAACATGAGGTACAATTGCATTAAGTATATGAGTATATCGTCATTCTCAGGCCTAGTTTGAATACATAGATTTTTATGAAACATTACTCATTTTTGAATAAACTTCTTAATGAACTTCTTAGGATAATCAATGGCTATTAATTGATTTTCGAGTTTATTTAAACATTTGAAAACATTTTAAAATTGCAATAAACTTAATAGCTCTTGGTTCCGCAACGCGCGTTACTTCACAACATGCCGACTGTCAACTCGGCGCTTCAATGTCAAGACCAAAATGCATTCTTCCATTAAAATTGTAATAAACGTAATCAGTATTAATTGTCTATTGAATATTTATATTATTGTTGAATCCTTTAGTTTACAATTAAGCACGTATAAAAATCAATGTATCTACTTTATTCTTTCTTTTAAAAAACAAAGCGACGTTTCGCGGGCTGTTTTGAACACTTCATCAGAAGACATATTAAAAAATGTTATTATGATTTATGATTTTTATTTTGCAAATGATAAAAGTATACATTCCAACCGCGAAACTTTTTTTTTCTTTTTTTTTTTCCCCTCCCAAGTGATGATTTAATCAGTTCTGAGAAATGCATATTTCATTGTCTACAAACCAGAGGACACTACCGGGAGCTCAGTGCATCAACTGATGTCACTGCAGCCCCTCTGACCAGTAGGTCCTAGGTTCGAGTCCTGACGGCGGCAGGATTTTCGACACTAGCTTTTCAGCTAGGTCGAATTCAGTCGCTATCTGGAGGAGAATTCTAGCGGCTGGCTGCTCTGATCGGTAGTTTTCCGTAGTTTCTCCGATCAACACCAGGCGAATGCCGAAGCAGTACCCTACCAAACGGGCCACGGACCGCGCGCCTCTTTCCTTTCTCTTCCTCCTCTCCTCTCCCCTTACACACACTTACACTAACATGCACTACACTACCACATTCCGGGAGACCGGTAGGGAGCTTAGAGCTTGGCCCGGCTGGGGCGGTGCCCCGCTGGTGGGAGAGTCCTGGTTAGGGGGAAACCCCACTAGCCGACGGTAGGTCGGCGCCGGATCCTGCCTTCCAGTGAGGGAAGATCGCCGCTATCTCCAGAGAAAAAACATGCACTACACTAACGGGACTAATGACCAAAGCTGTTGACGTGCCCGGAAACACGACAAAATCAATCAATCAGAGGATACTTCAACAATAACGTTTCGAAAAATGTGTAGCTATTCACACATGGAGATTATATAAAATGATAATATGATTGGTCATGGTCAATTACAATAGGGTTAGGAATAAAAGCACGATGAAACTAGTGGTGCAACAAGGGCACATATTTTCTAGAATCTACACGAGTAAATTTGTAGTACTTTATAATTAGATAAAAACGCAAGAAAAACAACTATTAAATGTCAAAAACAAATAATTGTCAATTCAATGTATGTTTTGCAATCAGTGGCGATCAGTTGCATTTCATTTTAGCGATCAGTCATTGGTGCCTATTTGATCATCGGCCCCCAATGGAACCCTTTATAATCATTGGCATAGTTAAAGCAATATCGACCCTTAGGGGGAAGACATAGACACCATTAGGAAACGCTAGTCTTCACCGTTCATTTTCTTAAAATGCAGTTAATTCAATAAATATTCTCAAAAACTATTATTATTTTTTAATAAAATTTGTCCTTCGATAAAGGAAAAAATATAAAAATGATGCAGGTCTCATTTCCGTTGAAGTCTGTATTTTTGAAAATTGCTACATTCTGAAGTATCGAAAATTGTAGAAAAAAATGCAAAGCTACAAAATTAATATACGCGATAGATATCTTTTCTTTCATAAAATCTGTTTTACGATTAGATTTTTTAATACGGTCTTGTAAAATTGTTTGAAAACTTAATTGTTTTCGCGTAATTTTTGTTTGAAGTTCTTGCAATTCATAAAAAATCTCAGAGATGACTCCATCAATTTTCATTCATTTTTATCACGGATAGAACATAAACGCATCTTCGAAAGCTGTGCTAAATTTCGTTAAGCTGTTTGCATTGTTTAAAGTTTCAACAGTTAGAAAATAGATTAGAGCAACAATTTTGCCAAAGTTCCTGTTTTGAAGAAAATTTTTTTCAGACTGGTGTAATTTTATAAACACTTTCACACGATTTTTTGAAATGTAATTTGATAAACACGTAACAATTCCCATAAAATCTAAAATATTGCATAGGAACTTTTCTCAAATTTTTAGGAATTACCTTTTTATATCTCAAACAGCTTTTCACTTTGCATGCTCAGAATTTCGCCCTTGAATTCAAAGCGGTAGGAGTTATTAAAACGTGTGTTAGAACGTTTCTTAACGATTTCTTCTTTACCTCTCATTTAAAAGCAAAACCAAAAATATGGGAAAAGATTTACAGAGGTACTAGTGTCTACGTTATGTTATCATCCGCTATCTATAATAGCGTTTTAAAACAGGTGCTATCACATGTGGTAGCACCTTTCACTTCCCAGCACTTCATACAATGAGGTGTCATAATTAAGAATCAAAGAAGAAACCGCCTTAGTTTTGCATACTTGTGCGCCACTAAGGCCTCGTCTAAAAATGTATTTGAAACGGATTTATTATTAAAAATTTACTGCGTATTCCCAAAAATCCTAGCATAAATCCCAAAGAATTTTAAATAGTTGAATAAAAATTGTTTGAAAGCCTACTTCAGAATTAATACAGTTTATTGGAAATACTTAAAAATACAAAATCTAAAATCACGGGTTAGTTTTCCCGAAAAACGATGAAATGTACTCGTATTTATATCTTAAATATGAGACAGGTTCTCTTATTCCTTCTTGTCTGGTAACCCTACGATTTAGTTCATTAGCCGCCATTAGCATGCACAGAGTGTTATGTGACGGTTATGACTGGTAATAAAAATTTAATAAAAACTTAAAAATGAATCTTATCTACCACAGAGTTAACCACTTGGATTTGTCACCGAGACACGCGGGGTTGCTCATGGGTGTTACTAATTCGCTGGCTACTCTACCCGGCATAATCAGTCCTGTCGTCACCGGATTCCTGGTAACTGGGGAGGTGAGATAGTTTTGTGATTTCTTAAGATACTTGTTTTTGTAGTAGTTGTTGTTGGTTTCCATTTTAATGCCGTTCGTTTGCCACAAATTTTATTCGTTTTTCAAATTCGAAGGTCGTGGCAATGTACGTTTTGTACGTTTATCGACAAATACTATTACGTAGTAGTACAAACCTCCCATTCTTAAATTTTTAAGTTGAATTCGCTACTTCGGGCAGGATATATTAATAAAGAAGTAATGTCTGTTTTGCGTCAAAATTTCGAGATTTCGTATTCTGTTTTCCGTCTGTCAGTGTGCGCCATCTGTTCGGATATCTTAGAACCACGTCGTGCGCCCTCTTGTGACGACTCAAAGAACTACACATTTGCGCGAACAGCATACTCTGAAGGCCGTGCCGCCACAACACTGTTAGCATAGCAATCGTCTGCAAAAGCGGTGCGCTGAATGCAACAAACTAGGTCTGTGGGACAGTGATCGTCTATATGGGTGTCATGAATATCCTGAAGGTCAGTCATTAAATACGGTACTCCACAAAAATGTTGTTCTGCAATGTCAAGTTCTTTCCTGACCAAGCACCGAAGTAGCGACCTCAATTAACTGTCTCCACTTCACTTTGGTGTGTGGTTAATATATATATATATATATATAATATATATATATATATATATATATATATATATATATATATTGACAGGGCAAACTTTGTGCATTCAACTCACCTGAAAAAGTATTACCCGCCATTTATATGATACGTAACTGATACAAGGTCAACAACAATTCACAAAGAAAAAATTGGGCTCCTGTATAAAAAATTTAAATCGGATGTATGAATACTGCGTAAGGATGTTCCTTCCGACAAGATGCCATACCGTGGTATTTTGTTCGTTTGCTGGAACAGTAACCTTTTCTCTTTTGTTATATCCTCCTCAAATATAATAATTTGATATACAAGTAACACATATTGATATTATTTATCATGTAATAATCTCATTACCTCTACAAAATTTTTCCAAGGAAACAAAAGTGTGGTAATGATAACTGATAGATAAAATGATGTACGTAAAATAAAAACGATTATTTTTAATCAATTTTAGTTTTTTAAAGTCTGAATATGTTTTGTATTAATATTTCTCTTCGACGTAATGATAAAATAAATTTCATTGATTTAAAATTGATCTAAATAGTGTGAAACGATCGACGAGATCAGTACTTGAATTATGTACCATCCTAGGACTAACTTCAAATCGAACAACATTATGCAGTATATTTTTTTAGAAAAAATATTAAATATTACAAGAAAAGTCAAGTTATTTTATGCGAATCGCTTATGTCTGACCATATTTTCTAAACATTCCAGAAAGTCATAATATATAATGTAAGCGGATTTTGAGTTATTCATGAGCAAGCAAACGTTTTCGAAATACCCTGTTCCTGTTGCATGAACACGATTTTTAAGCCCCAGATTCCTCACTCCCACTCATTTTCTGGTGTATTTGAATCGTCAATAGAATATTACATTTGATACCAAGAATATTTTATTCCCGCATAATAGATAATATTTGTATCGACAAATCAGCCATAAATCTGATTTATACTAGCGACATGGAAAACACCAAACCTCCCACTTCTCTCGTATCAAACGAAATCAGAGCTCTATATTTCTAAGTGGGAGGCTGTAGGGTTCAATTCGCGACGGTGGTGAATTTTTCACACTAGTTTAATAGCTACTTCAGAATCAATCATTGTCTGAAGGAGAATTATAGCGGTGTGTTGCTCTGATCAGTAGTTTTCTCTAGATTCTCCAAACAATACTAAGCGAAGGCCGGAGCAATCCCCTAATAAATAGGCCAGGGACCGCACGAGACATTTCCTTCCTCTTCCTTGGCCTACTCACACCCCCTTACTTACATTTTTACGCATTTGCACTATTCTACCACACATGTCGGGGAGGAGCTCAGAGTTTGTGCCGATTGGGACAGTGAGTGGCCGTGGGCGATACCTGAAGAGGAAATCCCACGAACGTTGCCATGTAGGTCGGCGCCAAATCTCACCATCCGACTATTAAAGAACACCGCCACCTCCCGGCGAAAACATTCTAAACACTATGTGGACTAATGAATACAGGTTTGGTTTGGTTTTTTCGTGTTTCCGGGCGCGTCAACTGCTATGGTAATTAGTCCCGTTAGTGTAGTGCATGTTCTTTCTCGGGAGATGGCGGCGATCTTCCCCCGCTGGATGGCGAGATCCGGCGCCGACCTACCGTCGGCTAGTGGGGTTTCCCCCTAACCAGGACTCTCCCACCAGCAGGGCACCGCCCCAGTGGGGACAAGCTCTAAGCTCCCGACCGGTCTCCCGGAATATGTGGTAGTGTAGTGCATGTTAATGTAAGTGTATGTGTAAGGGGGAGTGGATAGGACAAGGAAGAGGAAGGACAGATCGCGCGCGGTCCGTGGCCCGTTTGGTAGGGTACTGCTCCGGCATTCGCCTGGTGTTGATCGGAGAAACCACGGAAAACTACCGATCAGAGCAGCCGGCCGCTAGAATTCTCCTCCAGGGAGCGACTGAACTCAACCTAGCTGAAAAGCTAGTGCCGAAAATCCTGCCGCCGTCAGGACTCGAACCTAGGACCTCCCTGTCAGAGGCGCTGCAGTGACATCTGTTGATGCATTGAGCTACCGCTCCCGGTCTAATGAATACAGTAGTTGACGTGCCCAGAAACATCAATCAAATGAATCAACCTACGTTCGACGTTTTGGGGATTGACGCGTGCGTCCCTGGCGCAGGATCCCCAACAGTGGCACGCCGTCTTCTACATCATGGCGGTGTTGTACGCCGTGGGCGCCGCTGCCTTCATCGCGTTCGGCTCCGCGGAGCTCCAGCCGTGGGCGGTGGACTCCGCCTGCTGATCGCGGAGAGGCACTCCTGCGCCGACGCCAGCCCGTTACGCAGCTCTGCTGTCACGGACTGAGGAAGGAATCGGGTTCGACTCGGTATACGCACTTGGACGATAGACAGCACTCACCAAAAGCACTTCGTGTCGAGGTCCTTGAGGTGAAGGATTTGCTCCTTGATGTCGGTCTAAGTTTGTTCTCCTGCTGAAAGAAACCGAAATGAAAACGTTTTCCCGTGATGCTGAATTCGTAATAATTAATCATGTTTATGCTTGATGCACATGATTTGATGTCTACATATTGTATTATTTCATACTATACATTTTATTTATAGTTTTAAGTTAGTATTTAATACATGGTTTTGATTTTCGTATACTTTTTTATTTCAATTTCCCTTCCTACGTGAAGATGAATGCGAGTCAAAGAAATCCATTGGTAAAAGCAATAATGGCAGCTATTGAATAAACATTTGAGGTAGCAATCGGCCTTTCGTGTCTCGTTTATCCATTGTGTTCTCCACAGCACAATTGCAGTGCCGAACCTTAGTAATCGATTTAGCAATGTCTGAAGATAAGAAAGATATATACGTTCCATTCTTTTTAAACGGCTATAATTTCATTTCCAATGGCCGTCTAAAGTCTAAATTTTTACCTTTAGCTGCCCGATACACACAAAAACCTCAATTATGATGCTAAGCACCGGTCACCAATTACAATTTGCCTTCTAATAGGCCTACGTTTGTTGTTTTCTCTCGACAGAAATAAAACTGCCTCACTGAATGATGTGCAATAAACATTTGTCCTTTAATAATAAATATGGTCTAATGATTTACTTTTTAATTATTACATAATTAGCATGTTTCGTACAATTGTAGACAGCCGGGGATTAAAACAAATACAAATTTTAAAGTTCAATGCATTTAATAGTACACAATAAATTACAGTATTTTTTAAGTTCATCAGGAATGGTACCACCATTTATTGAAACTAGGGAATTAAGATAGCCAATATAGATCAGCAATATGATATATTGGTAACAGCATGACCGAAAATGTAGAATTAAGACAGGGTTTTTCTTCAGCTTTCAACAGGTGAATATATAAAAAAACCTAGATAATAAAAATCACACAACGTTCAAAATAGTACGGTTTTCTTGAATATGCTAGTACACTGCTGGTGCGTAGCGGACTCCCAAGTTTGACTAAATGGTGACATTATTCATGATTAACTTCCAAAACAAAATGTCATTGTCTTCTGTGTTTTTGTTGATTTCTTAAATGTGAACGAGTCGTAAAGTAACTTCCGTTGTCGACCAAGAGGACTTTCTCAAACCTGATGACAGAACTTTTACTTTCGAAACGTTGCAATTTATTTGTTATTGTAATGATCTGTCACAAAGGAGTATAAATAAAAAAAAAAAAACAAAACAACAGCGCCGCGTAACCAAATTAAAAGCGTGATACAAGAAAGCATAAGGGGCGGAAATAGGTGTGATGAACGATGAACAGAACTTAAATTTAGAAACATTTTAAAGCAAGAACCACGTTATTCGAGCCACGGGTTCCGTAAATATTATAAATGGTATAAATTGCATGCATAACATGACGAAGATGGAAGACGGAACTCATTGTTGTACTCCTGGAAATATATAACAAGAAGAATTTTGTTGAATATCCAGTGAATGCCTGGGTGGATTTTGGCCAAACTTACGGGAATTGTAGGGAAAAATATTTAGAGCAGGGCAAAATTAGTTACGGTGCGGGGGGAATTTATGTAAGACGCAAGATGCCCGAAAACAGCAAAAATGTAAGAGTTTTTGAACATTTATTATGGTGACGGGCATATGTTTGGAAAAAAGACAGTCACTTGGATTGTAGGGACCAACAATGTGAACTGGGTTACAGACAGAATGAGTTCGGATCTGAGGATGATCGCACGTTTTTATGTTGTGTTGAATTTTTGAGAAATTTGGAAGTAAAAGTTTTAATTTTGGGGAACGAAAATTTAGTTAAATTCATTGAGAAATTCACGAAAAAAAGGAAAGCAAATTAGGTGTCAGGAAAGAGAAGCGTCGCGAAAGATATATACATATATCGCGAGATATAGAAATAACGTTCAGGGAAGACGCGATTAAGAAAGAAAAAAAAATAGTCGTGGATGCATTGGCATGTATTAAACGGAGGAGTGAACCATCGAGGATCTGGTGGCAGCTGAACGGGGAACCGCGTGCGTGAATAATGCACGTGACAACTACCAGCGACGGGCGCTGATGGAAGGTGACATCGCTGCAGAAAAGGGAAGTGGCACGAATTGTGCAAAAACTGTATTTTCTTTGGTTTGTTTACGCTCCATTCAAAAGAAGTTCTGTCGAAGACCAAGTTATGCTATTAGGCTAAGGATAATAAATAAGTCACGACAGAATGCGCATTCTGATGGATGGATGAGATTTGTTTTCTTTGTATTGTATTTTCAGTGTGTATGTTTATATGTCTTTCTTCCTGGGTGTTTATATATATATATATATATATATATATATATATATATATATATATATATATATATATATTTGTGTTGTTATGTTTTGTAAGTTGGAGGGGCAGATGGTGTTCACGAAAGGGATATCAGCTAAGAAAAGTCCAAAATTAAATGCATGAGCATCCCAATGGCTCATAATTGCCGTGATTCCATGTCTTTTATTCTGTAATGGTATGAATGTTGACCCAAGCACGAACAAAGCGGACCCTTACTTCAACTCCGTATGGAGTGAGCGCGCGAACTACGACACGGTAAGGAACAGATAATAGTACGAGCTAGCAGAGGTACGGGCAATTGATAATGTGGCACCCAATTATAATTTAGGGCTAGGGCAGGACAAGATAGTGGGCGTGAGATTTTATAAGAGAGTAATTAAAAGCGGGATTATATATAATATTACATTGGCACCAGCGACGTGAGGCGTCGTGGTACCAGAGAGGTGGATTGTAAAACAGAGTATATTACATCGGCGCCGCGACGTGAGGCGTCGTGGTACCAGAGCGAGGGAGAATAGGATATTACATTATGAATTAATAAATGTCAATCAACTTTTAATTTTTTGCGTTGTGTTAATCTCCCAGCCGTCTATAATTGTACGTAACATAATAATTATTTAATAATTTGTTCTTTTAAGCTAAAATAATGTGTATCAATGCTTTTGTTTGCATGAACAGAAGGGTTAGAGCGAAGGTATGGAAATGTTTGTTTCTGAGAAACAAAGAATGTTTAATGATTGAAAATCCTTCGAACAACATGCATTCTGTTTTAAAATATCTAAAATTCTTTCGGTGTGTAGGACTTGCATACACCACTTACTATTTAAAGATTAAATTTAAAGTTGAATACGTATGCGTAATAATCAATGAATACGTGTGCCTAATGCTAATCAACTACATGTGTATATACTAATTTCGAATGAGCGCAAAAATATAAAACTGCAGCCTCCGGCCAGATGAGAGGTGTCTATGTTTTTGATAGATAGAAGGGAACTTGAGAAAATCCGAAAACAATGAAAAAGTTTCAATTTCCACTGAAAATTGCAAATATTGGTTTATTATTACGCTTTTTCTCATAGTACGCTTACCGATGGGTGATTCATTTTCAATGCGGCACTGTTTATGACGGCTCTCGTCATGCAACATTAAGGTTACAAGGAAGAATCCCCCAACCATTATTTGCTATACACGTGTAGCTTTATGGATTTAATTTTTTTTTATACGAGGATAATCCCAAAAGTAAGGTCTATTTCTTTTATAAGTACAGAAATCTGTTTGTGAGGCAGTTGGTCCCACTGTTATGAAGAGTGATTTTCGCGCTGTGTGTAAACATGCGCATGCCACGCTGAGGCGCGCAGTCCCCCACCCACCACTCATCGTCACCCACCCACCCTATAGTCCCGACTTGGCACCTGTGACTATCACCTGTTCCCTAAGTTGAAAGAACATTTGGCCGGAAAGCGATTCAGCTCCGATGACGAGGTGAAAGAAGAGGTTCGTAACTTTCTGAACAGCATGGCGGCGTGCTGGTATGACATGGGCATACAAAAACTGTCACAGCGTCTACAAAAATGCATCGACAGAAATGGTGATTATATCGAAAAATAGCTAATGTTTAAGCTGTAAACTGATGTAAACCATTGTAGAAATATACAGGTCTATGTACTTATAAAAGAAGGAGACCTTACTTTTGGAATTACCTTCGTATTATTGGTGTGTAGAGAACTGATCTATTGTGTATCTGCATGTAATGTGTTTAGTGTGTTACTACGTTGCTGTGATAATCGTGAAGACGGTATATTTACCAAACCTGTGTAAATTTTTGTATTTTTATGTTGTAGTAATTGTTAATAATTTAGTGTAGTGTGGAACGAAAATATGTTAGTTGTTCTTAAGCAGTGTGCGCCATATTTCGTGAAAACTATTTCTTGTGTGTGTGTGTGTGTGTGTGTGTGTGTGTGTGTGTGTGTGTATGTATGTATGTTTTCTTTGCTTTTGCTGCTGAATTGTTTTACTCTTGACTTTTTCACGGAATCAAGATTCCTTGATTGTGTTTTCCCAGAACGTTTCACCCGTGTGTCCGTCTGGCATTCTGTCTGAGAACAAGGTATCGCCTAAAGCATGCACTTTTTTTTTTTTTTTTTCAAAATTAAGAATCCCCCATCAATCTGGCTCAACACAAGACCTTGCGAATAGACAATTTGGGGGTATGCCATTTAAATTTTTTTATTACAATGTTTTCCTGAATGAGGAAAAGTGCGCTCATAAATATGGCCAAGCTTTGACTTTCATTAAAACATAAAAAGTTTGAAAATTGTGAGAATTCAAATTGTTTTCGAACATATCATACATCTTCGTTATTTAAAAGAGATATTTCTTTAAAATTTGTGAATTCAAAAAACAATATGACAAAGTGTTTGCTATGTGCAACATGAGTTTTTCTTCATTTCTACTAATTTCTATTAAAACAAGTAAAAACATAGTGTATGATTTACGGCAGGTAATGTAGACATATATTTGTATTAAAAATATTGCAAGCAGAATCAAGAAATAATTCCTTGTAGTTTTTACTCCAAATTTCTGTTAAAATTAGAATGAGTTTAATACGTGCGTATTAAACATCAATAATTCCTATTCTAAATCTGTACAAGAGGCATCACACTTAGTGTCAATATCAGTACCACGTATACAATTTATGTGTCTCCCACACTGTACTCTTTTAGTTTATATAAAACACAACTTTTGTACAATTTCTCTAAATCATTCGACTAGAAAATATTTACACTAAATCAGTGACAATCCCCATAAGAGTAAAACTGTATAGTAACTTTGAAAATATCTTACGTTCGATCAACGATGGCAGTTCAGTATCTCCCAATGCGACCGACAAACAAAAAAGAGCATTATATAATATTTTAGGCACTTAAGAGAGTTCTTCCACGAAAACGATCTCTTCATGCCTTTTGCAAATACTTCGCCGAGTACACGGACACGGACCAGAATATCAATCACTTTGAAAGATCATCACTTACCAGAAAGAAACCCTTCTCACCACAATTGTTTAGCGTTGACTAGATGACTTCCACATGTAGTATTACTCACACGTCCATAGCAAAGATGTTGAATAAAGTAAACTCAAAATCCTAATTTACACCAACAATTGTGAAAGTTGAACCATCTTTAGCAAGCTGCACTATTTCTCAACACACTAACAACCACTTCCTTGCAGTCGTAATGATCATTTGGAGTAAATCAGGATTCACTGGATAAATCAAACATTATAAGAAAAAAGACGATGATTCCAGTCAGTAAAATATATTTAGAGCAGACGTTTCGGCCTCACATTGTGAGGCCTCGTCAGTGTCTGAAAGGTCAACACACCAAACAGTTATAATTTTACATATTATTACAGTATCAAACAATTTTAATTTTTTTAAAAAATTGTTTGATACTGTAATATGTACAATTATAACTGATTGGTGTGTTGACCTTTCAGACACTGAAGAGGGCCTCACAATTGAGGCCGAAACGTCTGCTCTAAATATATTTTATTGACTGGAATCATCGTCTTTTTTCTTATAAATCATTTGGAGGTTCCGTGCCGTGACGTGGGGATTGCCATTTGAGCAAGAGGCGCGGTCTGCGAGGCTCGTTCAGGAGACGGTGGCTGCTGGGTTGTCCACGCCGCCTTCCTCACGGCGCGGGCCCTTGACGGCGACGAGGGCCACGTTGGCCGGCGGCTCCAGCCCGTCCTCGGCCCAGGGCTGCAGCTCCCCGGAGCCGAACAGCCCGTAGACGGCGGCGCCCAGCAGGCACACGCCGCACGTCACGTAGAACACGACACGCCACTCCGCCGCGCTCTGCGCACAGCAAGGACCAAATAGAGGCAGGAAGGGTGTGCTGCTCGCAAAAATGATTAACCTTTAGCTGCTGACGTGGAGTCCCTGGGACTCCTCCGACTTCGCTAAATTTCTGAAACCTACTTTTACACTTTATTCTTCTTGTACCTTTCCCTTCTACAGTTTTAAGATTGATTGATTTTTTCGTGTTTCCGGGCACGTCAACTGCTTTGGTCATTAGTCCCGTTAGTGTAGTGCATGCTTTTCTCAGGAGATGGCGGTGATCTTCCCCCGCTGGATGGGCGCTGGATTCGGCGCCGACCTACTGTCGGCTAGTGGGGTTTCAGCCTAACCAGGCCACCGCCCCAGCCGGGACAAGCTCTAAGCTCCCGACCGGTCTCCCGGAATATGTGGCAGTGTAGTGCATGTTAGTGTACGTGTGTGTAAGGGGAGAGGATAGGACAAGGAAGAGGAAGGACAGATCGCGCGCGGTCCGTGGCCCGTTTGGTAGGGTACTGCTCCGGCATTCGCCTGGTGTTGATTGGAGAAACCCCGGAAAACTACCGATCAGAGCAGCCGGCCGCTAGAATTCTCCTCCAGGCAGCGACGGAATTCGACCTAGCTCAAAAGCTAGTGTCGAAAATCCTGCCGCCGTCAGGACTGGAACCTAGGATCTCCCGGTCAGAGACGCAGCAGTGACATCAGTTGATGCACTGAGATACCGCTCCCGGTCCAGTTTTAAGAAACGGTTCGCAAGCTTACTGTTGTGGAATGCATTACAGGAAAATGATCAGCCTTTTTGGCGTGCAGGAGACCTTGGGACGCCACAACGGTAGCAGTGTAACTCTCATTAAGTGAGCGGCACACTTTGCCAGTTGGTACTGTTTGTTCTGTGTCGCCTCTTAAGAAAGTGCAGTGAACAGAAAAACATTACTAGGCCGTTAAGAGAATGTGTGAATATTAATGACGGATTATTTTAAAGAAAATATTGCGCAATTGTTGACGCAAACAGTAATGTGTGAGTATATATTAGAATCATCAAATTAAATATGACTGATTCATCAAGCGGACTATCGTGTTTAGAATCTGGTGAAGGAAGATAATAAAGAGGCGACGAATTGTACCTTGACTTAATCTACAGGAAGCAAAAGAAAAAAAACGTTTCTCACCTTCTTGAATATTCTATTACATTTTTGCTGGTTCGACGCTTCTCGATTCTACCCCACTGCAGAAAAGATTCCTAAAGAAACTAAAGACAGAATTTTTGAGTTCGCGGTTGTAACATTTTTGTACTTGATTTTCAGTTTTAAAGTTATAGCAGTTTTCATTAATATATTTTTAATGTTCAATAAAGGTAAAAGGCAATAAAGGTAAATTCGTTAAATTAAAGATATGCTTAATGTTACTCAAGCATTCCTAATCATATGATATTCTCTCATTAGATAACTTATTTCCAAATATAGCCTGATTAATATTTTCTTTAGTCATTATTTATTGTAAGTTTTAATGCTTTTTACTTCAAATACAATTTAATACTGTAATATTTGAAACTAAATTTGAAGAGTCCACGGAACTCCTTGTCGGTACCGGTGTGACTGAATTCCCACGTCATCAGCTAAACTTTAAAAAAGAAGGAACAGTATCCACCAAGAGATTATAAATAGAGCTAAACTAGTGTCACTATGCGAAACCTCTCGCATGTTAAACCCCACAATCCTCCCTATTTTTCCATTTCCATACTGAACATGTAATATATCTTTTTCTCCAAGATCCTATTATCCTCCGTCACATGTTTATGTGTTTCCTTATAATTGATAACAATACAATACAGCCTTGTTAATCCAAACTATTCTTATTTAATTTTATTACCGAACAGAGAGGTACACCCGTGTAATTCACTCGCATAGAATATAGAACGATTTTCCTAAGGATGAGCCAAAGTGACAGTTCGTGAAAACAAGTGAACATCACATATATTTCAGAGAAGTATCCCTCCACCGCGACAGCTGTTCAGTCACGCCCCTTCGTAAAGTGCTAATGGCTCCTGTGAAAATATCCCTATGAAGAAGTCTTAAGAGTTTCGCTGTGGTGTATGCACGTACGTGAGTCCGGGAAATATTTAAATGTAATTACGTATGTGGAAAATCTCTTTAACATGCTCTCACAATCAGTGAAAGAAAACTGACGCGAATGTAAATAGAAAGAAAAAGTATTTTAAGCCGGAACCATGTGCACCGATACACATCTCACATTAAAGTCTCGGTTTTAAAATAAACATAATATTTATCACACAAAAAGTAAATTCAATGTAATATATAAAGAAAAAAAAGAATTATTACAGAAGAGCACATTACACTTCACTTCCTAATATCAATTATTTCTCGCAGCGCACTATATTTCTGTCGGACAATGACACGACAAAAGGAAGTGTCGAAGCCATTTACAAGTTAGCCAACTGCAAACGAACGAATGCGGGAAGGGAGTCTAATGGGCTCAAGGGCACAACGACCACAGAACCTTCAGTTATGTTGCCAGCACTGTCACTTTGGCGCATCCTTAGGAAAATCGCTCTATATCAAGTAATTAGTTCAATTTCACACACAGTTGCAGATTCTACTGGCCGTGAACAGAATTGAGAAGCGTCAAACCAGCAAAAATGTAATAGAATGTACAAGAAGGTCTCATTCTGTAGATTACGGTGTGAGAAACGTTTTTTTTGTTGTTTTTTTTTTTTTTTCCTGTAGATTAAGTCAAAGTACAATTTGTCATGTATCCATGAAATTATCTTTCTTTAGAGACCTCATTTATAAAGATTGCGTGCGAGAGCCGCAAAAGGTATGTATACTACTGAAATAATATAGGAGACAATGGTATATGAAACATTTCAGGAATGCGGTTATATATATATATATATATATATATATATATATATATATTAACATTACTATTCACCGTTTTCTTTCACTTTCCCTATTATCGGTTTTTAACTCTCATTTTCCTTTCTCTTTGTTTCCGTCCCTTGTTTAATTTTTAAGTGTACGTTTGTGCATCTTTCGGAAGACCACCGTAGGAAGGGGTAGTGTAAAGGCTAGCATTGCTAGCGACGATGTGGAGGTCCTGAGGTGTGAGGTTCGATTTCCTGGTGATCCTGGGCAATTTTCACCATAGGATTGAATCTGGCTAGGGGTGTACTCAGCCTCGCGAGTACAAATTGAGAAACTACGTAATGTGTCGTCATCCTGGTCTAGAAAATCGCGTGATTGGTTGACAATCGAAGAGCAAAATGTTTGTATTAGTCAAAATAATTTGTTTTTGCTCGATCTCGGATTTTGTCAAGACCGTTAGGTCGAGCCTCAGTCTCAATTATTAAAAAAAGCAATAATTTCACGCACATTTTAAAAAACTACTATACCCCCACCTCTCCCTAAAGTTTATCACATCGAAGTTCTGTTCGAATCTAGTTACGTTGCATCATCTTTAAGTAATCACACAAAAAGTCTACAGCACTCAGAATGTGTATTCTGAAGATCGAATCTGATTGTGAATTTTGTAGGAAAAACAAAATGTGATATTTGTTTACGTGTAAGGAGGATAAAGATACTGCAATTGTGTATTCTGTTTAAGTTTCTTATAAAATGTTGAAGTATGAAAGCATGAGAATCAACGCAGGTTGTTTTATAATTTTTATTATTAGTGGGTTTACTTCACTCTTCAAAAGCGATTGAAATTAACTGGCTGATACTTGGCGGTTCGGTAGACGCCGCATCCTAGACACAGGTGCCAACATTTCAGCCGCCATTCTGCGTCCCGCCTCGAGGCGAAATGGGGCATTTCGCCCTGAAGAAGATCGCAGAATGGCGGGCGAAACGTTGACACATTTGCCTAGGAAGCGGTGTCTTCTGGACAGCCAAGCCGCTACAGACTCCGACCATAGAAGCTTACGCTTTCAAATTAACCGGCTTTTCATTTGGTTCTTACGCATCTTGCAGTGCTCAAGTACCTGCGTTTGTACGATGAAGCCTGTGATCTGCGGAGTGAGCATCCCCGAGAGGTTGGCGAGAGTGTTGCTGAGCCCAGCGAGTACACTCGCGTGGAGAGGAGCCAGGTCCAGGATGTTAACACTGAAACGGACGAAATGTTTATGTATCAAGGGCGTTAAGTAGATGTTTTTGCCCCGAGAACGACTTACAAACCCGAAGGCCACTGGCCCGGGGGGTTGGAAGTCGCCTGAGGGGCAAACACATGTAGTAACGCTCGTGGTGCATACAAACTTTATGGTTTACTAGTTCGTTGCTGAATCAAACGAGAATTCGAAACATTTTATATTTCTTGCGACTGAAGTGAAAAGACGAATTGTCATTTGTCAATATGACGTCAGATAAACAAAACAGTGTGTATCTAATTACTATTTCATAATCGTTGCTGGTACTGGTATTCCTTAATCGTTGCTTTACTGCATGTAAACTGTCGAGAAATATATAAAAATGTTTATGGTGTATTTGAGAGTTATATGAGTGTGAATAACAGTGCAAATTACGCTGATGAAACGGTACTTTTAGGATATTTGCCTCTATTGCTAAACGTTATTTGGAATATTTCATAACATCAAAAAATAACATTTCGAGGATGTTAGCCAATGTGCCTTATACATCTTATTACTACTACTGATACTGCTACTCAAGAATATAATTATGTCTATAAAATGTGATAAGTAACAGTGAAATGTGAGTGACTTATGGCAATTAAAAATTCACGGGAACATTCCAAAATTGCAATTTTCATATCGATTAAGCAAAAGAAGATTTATAATGAGTTATTTTACTTATTTGAGCATTATGCAATTTATTTATAGTATTTGTTTTCATCTTAACTATTAATAAATCTAACTCATGAAAATGTACGTGTCGTGTTGGTATTAGAGCGGGTCATAAAGTATTCAAAAGGCCCGAAGGCATAAAGAATCAGGAAGGACCGCAACGGTATTAACAATAACGTTACGCGTTGTGTTTCAGGTCCGTCAATACACAGCAATGAACAAGTAAACTATAAATAACTTTACGTAAACAAAACATTTCAAGTGCCGGATGCGCCGGAAGGGCATAAGTAATGGAGCAAGATATTCACCTTTCTGCGTATGAATCATCCACTGCATTGCATTTTCTTTTCAAACGTATAATAAAAACATCTAGAAAATATTTGGATGCTAATTGAATTTCAGTTGCAAATAATGCTACCTCATATTACAATACGTATTAGAGCTATTGTAATTAGTTGTGAATAAACAAGGAATAAAAAGGGTGAATAAATTCATGAATTGTAACGATTTGCGCTGTTTATATTGCACTAATCGTCAATGAAACCAGCGATATCTGCCGAAATGTTTATTAGTTTATTATTTATATATAGAGCTTTATTACCCTTTCCTGAGGTATCGCTAAAGAAATTTCGACTACAGTAATTGTGATGATAATTTTCTTTAATAAACTCACGGTCTAGTCACTATCGTAAAGTTATTTCGAATATGCACGTTTAATTTGAACATCGTACTGTATTGAACTTTCAACTTCTAGAAACTATTAATAAGTATCTCTTACTTTCATCGTCATTCTTCATTTGTGGTTCGAGAATTGTAAAAAGTCTTAAATATTATTGTTTCATGTAGTGTTCCTATCTAATTCTAAAAATAGTATGTGCAATGTTCATATGTAAATCTCCTAAGAAATTGTTAAAATTCCTTTTTGATATTTTCCTATGCTTGCATAAATAGATTATTTTAAATTTTACAAAAGATATTCAGTGTAAATAATCAAATATTCAACTAATAGAAACTAGTATTTAATAAATAAATTTGAATAATCAATAAATAAAATTGAAACGTCAAATTTGAATTAAGGAGGAACCTTTAAATTGAATATAGATTTATATCATGATCAACTATCTTAAGTACTTTAAAATAATCCAATTTTATTTCAAAACGCTTCATAGACCCAAGAAAAAAGTGTTAGTCTGCATACAACAATAAATTGAACAATTCACGAAATGGGCATGGACTCCATAGAAGTGTAACGTAATTAATTATTAATCATATGACCCCCTCTAAATGGCGTACCCAACTTCGTACTGACTTCAGTTTCCGTCGTTTTTTGGTATGTGCAAGGGTAGTTCAAAATTATTTCCTTTTAATGGTATTTACCTGCTTGCTGTGTAGACGAAAGCTATAAATGCTGTTCCAAATGTGATGCATGCGACGATGGATGATGCATCCGTCAGATATGTGCTGAGCAGCAGGCACACGACCAGCATCATGAAGCCTCCGCATACGTACAACTTCCGCACCTGACACAAAAATCATCTGGTGCTGCCTGAATCAACTCAGCGTAGTATTTGATCCAGTTAATATATATTTTATTGTATCCGCAAAATGATTATGAAAGAAATTAGATAAGATCGTATTTAAATGCAATTAGTTATTACGAAGTGCAAGTAAATGTGCAGAACCTAATAGCCATGTTAATAATGATTTTCGTAGATATATAAAACAATCAACAATTATAATTAGTCAAATTTTCCGGCACTACACGACTCTGCCCAACTCTGAACAGCACTATGACAAACTTCACAACTCTGCATTCAACTGAATGCCTCCTCTTAAATAACTTTTATTTTTTAACTGTTCCTAAATGTCTAGAGTTAATATGCAGATTATTTTATCTTTATCAATGCACTGCAATAAAGCAATTATCCAGAACGTCATAGAATAAATGTTACTAACATATAGGGAATTGAGAGGGTCCTAGATCACTTTTCATCACTGAACTTGTGAGAGATTTAATAATACGAAGTTACGCAACATACATTTCTCCCTGATTGAAAGACAACTCACTAAGCATTAGTGTATGGTAGGTCTCGTTTAACCAAAGATACATCCTGTACCTTGTGAACACCTAAGTCCGATAAGTTGGCTAACACCCAGGGGCATATGTCACAGAGCGCAACAAGTACGAGATATCCCACCACGTTTTTGTTGGCCAGAAATGATAATCTTCGAAACCTCTATAAGTCCTAGCCGTTTTTTTAGTAAATGCAGATATTATCGAAATGTCACGCTAACTCACGTTGGTAGTGTGCAGCAGATTCCTGCCTTCCAGCAAGTCTGCTAGATAGCCTGCCACGAGTTGAAAGCAGCCCATGGCGACGAAGGGCAGCGCAGATACGAATCCAGCGCCGCGTAGATTATACCCCAGCGTATCTGTGACAGGATGCGGGATATTTCTCATAGCTAGGTTATGGTGTGAATTCTAAGTGGAATAAGAAGGAACTCTTTTTAACTAATTTTTTAAGAATGTTCCCTATATCATGTCTTTCCATTGTGCAAAATTTCAATAATAAACAAAAAATTACAATAAATTCATTTGGCTCAAAAAGATAAATTAATGTAGATGGTAGCCACAAATTGATTTTTTTACTCTGCGACATGAAATGTCTGTTAATATTAATTACATTACGAACGCCTCAACTGTAATTTTTGAAATTGTAAATTCATGAAAGTGGTTAGGCGGAAGAGCAGGCCTCAAGGCCTGAACCTCGCCACAAATAAAGACGATATTATTATTATTATTATTATTATTATTATTATTATTATTATTATTATTATTATTATTATTATTATTATGGTGTGAATTTATAAATGTACACTTCGACACTGGAATTTATGTCGTCTCATAATTTAATCTAGTAAGCCCAACGCAGTTAGTGGCTGAATGTCTGTTTCAGTAACTATAATTTCAGTGTTTATTTTATTCGAAATTGTGGCGTGGCGTGACATCATTGGGAACTGAGAGGTAGGTCATGTACATGAAGGCATCGTCTCACCTTGCATGGCATGGAGGAACATTTTATTTATAGTTATTTTTATAAGGTGAGTCCTCTTAAATTAAATATGAACATTCTGGTTCCATTTTATAACTTAATGTTGTAGGGTAAGACTATATTACATTACTTAATCTACTAGAGACCGTAGAATTCTTTTGGTATCACAAAACTTTGAATATTCATTTAAAGCAAATAGTAAAGGTTCTCCAGAAGTAGGAATTCTTAAAATATAAGATTCCGTCGTATAATAAACCAACGTTTGATAAACAGTAACAATAACAATAACTATAACACGGATTTTAACCAGTTTTCCTGATAACTTGAAAAATATGGATAAAGTGCAGATGATTTAAGACCTAATCTTCACGAATACTACTTACCACTGCTCTGAAAACGATACCCAGTGACTGTAGTTGTGACTTAAATGCTGTTTTATATTGCTAAGGAAGTCCAACAAGTGAGCTTGCTTTAACTTCATCCAACTTTACATCAGAGTCGAAGAAAAATGCCGTACCAGAAATGAAGAAGCGCGTAGTTTTTATTTTTAAATAATTTTCGTGAAATAATACGGTGCAACAAAACAGAATAACTGAAAAAGTAGCTAGTAGGTTATGTCTTGAAAAAATAGCTCTAAAATAAAACACTTCTTCGATATACTGAAAAGTACTTCGTTTTTAAATTATAATGTTTACCTTTCAAATACATTGGAATTTGAGTTTGAACTGTATAAAAGGCCCAGTCAGCGCAAAACGTTGCAGCTATTTTCGCCAGATACGGCGGAGATATCAATATTTTTCGCCAGGGATGTGAAATTACCTGCGCATAATATACGAAAATAAATTTAGTAATAACCGACTTACCGTATTTAAATGTAGTACACGTTAACACACGGTGTAATACATACCTTGGAGCAAACAGTCACCGTTCCTATCTTTTCTTTGATGTAATCACGTTCGCTAAGACTCACTCGCTTGTCAATCTCAGGGCTATCTGCAATTTGTATCCACCAGAGCAACCACCATAGGATACCCAAGGCACCTGATTCAAACAAATTTATCGTGAGAAGATGCACAGACAGATGATCAGATTTTGATGCCTTAGACAATAAAGAACGAGCTGTTCGGATGCTAATAAAAAATGATAAATTAGATTTTTCATAAAGTTCACTGGTAAATATTTTTCATGCCTATAAAAAAGGTTCTTTGATCGTAACACAACAGTATTTTAGGTTTAAGATACATACAAATTTTACGTTAAGTTGTAGTGCAGTTGAGCGATTGAACAATTTACATAGTTTAAGCCACAAAAAGGTATTGTAAATACATGTTAACTTACTTTAAATAAATAAATGTCTGACTATACAATTCGCGTCCATGTAAAGGGAGTCGAATATGATTAATTTTGACAATGAACATATGGTGGAAAATCGAATACAAAGAAACTACAAATTTGCAACTTTAAACTTCGTGTTCCTGATTGGTAGGCAATTCACCTTGCACTAGTGATTCCAGAGGTACACATTCTGACGCACTCAACTATATTACGTGTACCTGCCAAACACCAAAGCACGATGTACCCGTGCCAACCAATTAGGGGTAAATGACACACATCTACCTTGTCATAAGAAATGTTTAATTGCATTTTCATTGTGAAGTCGTGATAATCTTCGACCCCGTTACATGCCCTAGAAGATTTTGTAATGCTTAGTTCGTGACATTCTATATGTTGATGCTGTTTGCCAACAGCTTAGCATTGGACTGCAAATAACAATCTGCAGTGCTAAGCGGCTGTGTTGGAAAATCCATCTGGTAACTGCGATTTGAGGGTTGGAATTGTGGGACTCTTGGTAAGATAAGCTCTCGTTTTGATTTAGATGTTGCATTACTAACAAACAAGTTTGTGAGTTACCTGTTCTCAGACACATTTTAAGTACTGTTGAATAACTGTGCCATTTGCTTCTTTTTCGTTACGAAGGTTAAATTTTAAATTGCTTAAATGAAATTAATTAAAATACTGCCTCTCTTGATATGTTTTTTTTTAATTCTTGGAAGATACTTTGAGTTTTATGGCAGACATTCACAGTATAACTTTTTACATATTTATGGACCACATTTCGAAGATCTTAATCATCAGGGTCCAAAGAAAATAAAGTACAAATATATTAATTTAACAAAAGTAAACGCTATATATTGTAAAAATAATTTAAAATAATATAATTAATATTACTTTTCATTGTAATTAAATAGATATTTATAACATACCTTTTTTAATTTTTTTTCGTTTAGACTAGGGTTAATTATTCCACAATATATTAAGTCAAAATAAAATATACGGCCTCTAGTCATTAAGGCGTTGGAAGCGCTAAAAAAAGGCCTTTTTAAAACAAACACTTGTGATTGAGGCGGGCGTTGGAGGGGTGTGGGGGACGCACCGGTGCAGTAGAAGGCGGAGGGCCAGCCCCGTGCGTGGCGGGCCGGGGGGTTCGTTGATGCCCGAGACGACGACGGCGTAGAGGCGCGAGCGCTCCGTGGGCGGCGCCCAGCGCGCCAGCAGCTGCGCCGCGCCCGGGAACACGCAGCCCTGCAGCATGCCCTGCGCGCCGCACACTTAGCCTCATTCGCAATGCAAACTTAAACGTAGCCGCAAAACCTACAAATGGGTTAGATCATTCACAATGCCTTGACGTAAACGTAGACGTGAGACGTAAACTTAAAGAGCTCGCAAGCTCCAAGCTTCTACGTTTAAGTTTACGTCGATTGGTTTGGTTTGGTTTGGTTTTTTCGTGTTTCCGGGCGCGTCAACTGCTTTGGTCATTAGTCCCGTTAGTGTAGTGTATGTTTTTTCTCGGGAGATGGCGGTGATCTTCCCCCGCTGGATGACGAGATCCGGCGCCAACCTACCGTCGGCTAGTGGGGTTTCCCCCTAACCAGGACTCTCCCACCAGCGGGGCACCGCCCCAGACGGGACAAGCTCTAAACTCCCGACCAGTCTCCCGGAATATGTGGTAGTATAGTGCATGTTAGTGTAAGTGTGTGTGTAAGGGGGAGAGGATAGGACACGGAAGAGGAAGGAAAGATCGCGCGCGGTTCGTGGCCCGTTTGGTAAGGTACTGCTCCGGCATTCACCTGGTGTTGATCGGAGAAACCACGGGAAACTACCGATCAGAGCAGCCGGCCGCTAGAATTGTCTTCCAGACAGCGACTGAATTCGACCTAGCTGAAAAGCTAGTGTCGAAAATCCTGCCGCCGTCAGGACTCGAACCTAGGACCTCCCGATCAGAAGCGCTGCAGTGACATCAGTTGATGCCCTGAGCTACTGCTCCCGGTGTTTACGTCGGAACTCTACCGAAGACCAATCAGAGAGCAGCATGAAAAAAAACAAATGCACAGCATAATCCGCGAGAAGGAAGGCCGACTCCAGATCGATTCTTGTTTATGCGTGTGTATCTCTCTCTCCATGACAGAATCTGAACGTGGCGTTAAATATATTTGCGGTACACAATTTAAAGCTCACTGCTCGCATATAACCTCAATAGGTAGGGGCGCAACAGCTGCTCGCAAAAGGCGACATCGATAGGAGAGTCGAAAAAAATGCTAGAAACGAATCGATCAATATGTTGAAGTCTGATTGGTTCAAGCAAAACCTACGTTCCAGCTTACGTTTGCCATTGTGAATGCTCGTTTTTACGTGAAAAGTTTACTGCATAAGTTTACGGCTTACGTTACGTTTAAGTTTGCATAGTGAATGAGGCCTTAGTCACGATGGCGTAGGCTTCCGGGACCAGATTGATTTCATTTATTTAGCCTTCTGGGCTATTGGTTATACAAAATACATATTTACATATAATAGGTATACTCTATTAACTATATACAAAATTACTTTTCTGCTTTAATATATTTATAATTTTTCTTTTAAACTTTTTAATTTGTTCACAATTAAAACTTTCAATTCAATTTTTTATTTCTAACGGTAATTTATTATATAATTAAAATCCTTTGTCAGTCTATTTTTTGCCTGTGCAGTTTTACTGAAATTAATTATTAAATGTTGTGCTTGTCTTCATTCCCTTGTTGTTTTATCTTCCACTCTTTGAATTTTGTTTACTAAAGCTCCTGTTATATGATTTTTAATTAATTTAAAAATAAAAATTAGCGTCTTATAATGAATTCTCTCTTTTATTGAAATAAAGTGCAGCGTGTCTAGCACAGGGGTGTATCTATTGCATTGAATTATTACCCTCATGGCTCTATTTTGTTGTATCTGAAGGTTTGTAATTGCTTTTCTTGAAATCTTTTGTATACGTCATCTCTCTTTTTGCACAGCATTTTAATTTCTTCGCAAGACCAGAGTCATGATCTGCGCTGTCCGTCTGTCATGTCTGTGCCGTCGGCAACTCAGTCTTCGACGTGGCATCATCCAGGCAGCCCAGATCAGTATTTTGTCATTCTCGTCCATGGTTATGATACCCGTAAGTGTAGTGCATGTTATATCTCTGATACTGGGAGGTTTACCCCAGATTGGAACGGGAGTTTCGGCGTCTACCCACACATCGGTTTACGGGGATTTCACCTGCAGATATCTCCCCCCAGAGGGGCACCGTGTCAGGTGGGTCAAGCTCTAAGCTACCGTGTACTCTGCTTCATAATTGAATTACATTATTATAAAATTATATTGCATTATTTTTTATCATTCGTAAACGATTAATTGTGCAATGATATTTGTCATACTTAGGTGGCTCAGGGCATCAATTGATGTCACAGCAATGCCTACGATCGGGAGGTTCTAGGGTTCGAGTCCCTCCCAGCACTTTAGCAAATGGGCCACGAACCTGGCATGATCTTTCCTTCCCATTCCCTGCTGTACCGATCAGGCAGTCCGCCGCTAGATAGTGATTGAATTCAACCTAGCTGTGTAGCCTGATACCGGCGGAACTCGAAAGCTCCGACCTCTCGTTTAGAGGCACTGTTGTGGCATCCGTTGGTGCTCTGAACCGTTCCCAAAGGAATAAGATCCTGTCTGCTCCTAGAGCAGGCATGTCGAACCGCGCCCGCACGAGCTACTTGCCCGCCTGGGGAGCCCGGCGCTCCTACGGGCACGGGCAACTTCCCCTGACTCCGTACTCATTTTCCCTTCAAATCCAGAAAGGGGTGTGTACATGCGCAAGCTTAAGAGACGCGAGGTGGACAATAGTGGCTTCATAGGAAAATACGTTTGCCAGATTTATGAAATAGCCGAGAATTGTATTATGTTTATATTCTTCATTACTTATTGCTATTTCATGTTTATTTTCTTACTAATTTCTCCCTTACATAAAAATGTTTTATAAGTGAAAGTAATATGTTTGAATGGCGAATTCTTTCCTTTTTCGCTCTGTGTTCTGTTATTAAATCATTCATTTATTTATTGCATTTAGCAATAATGTGAAATAAATTAGCAAGTCTCTATAAGTTAACAAATCTCAATTACGGACGGCCAGCGCTTTTAATAGATAAAAATATTGTCTGATAAAATCTGTATCTGTATATCTGTAAAATATTGTCTGAAATCTTATAAACCGAAAATTTCATGCTTTAATATTGCTTTCAAGTAAACTGGTTTACAAAATAACGATACTTTTTATTCGATTTTTTAAATTTTACTTTCAATTGAGAATCTGAAATTGGACTGGTGTATTACTTCAATTTTATGGATTTTTTTGCATTAAGGAGAGAATGGGAGTTAATGTAGCTAAATTGGTGACAATAACTGTCAAGTAACTTCTCCCAAAGACCGTCATGGTCCAGGTCTCTAGTGACGTACGCCACTCCGGGACAATTTGTATAACCCTTACTTTTAAACCTCGCACCATTTTCTCTAGACGCAGTGCTCGCGAGTTCTAGTAAGCTTGTTAGCGTCCCCAGACCTTGCCATGCCTGGCCTTTCGTGGAGGGAGCCGCAGCGCCCGACGCACCTGGGTGACGCGCACGACGAGCAGCAGGCCCGCGCCCCCCAGCGCGCGGCGACCGGCGCCAGCAGCGACAGCAGCGCCGCCCCGGCGTGCCCGCGCCCACCCGGGAGACCCCGATCTGCGAGTCCCAGGCGAACTCGCCGCCCGCGCTGCCGTTCTGCCGCACGAGAGGAAGGTGTTAGCACAACCGGCGTTGCCTAGCTCTTAAGCCCGTTTTACACGGTCATTTTTTCATCATTTTTCTGTACAGAAACTGGATGGAATAAGGACGTTCGGTTCTATGCGTACCGAAACGGGATGAACGTGATTCCAACGTTTTACACGGTCATTCCCGGTCTGTACGTAATCGTGATGAAAATACTTCCTCCAAACGCCGCAAAAAGCGCTGGAAGTTTTACAGTTGAACATCGCATTTAGAGAAACAAATTAAATTAGCTGGAAGAATGATCAGATAGTTACGAATTCGCAGAGTAAGGAGTAGAAAGATGTGTGAGGTATCGTGGTTTTATTTGCGAGAGGGATCAGTGAACGCAAAGACTCAATATCACAAGCAACAAGTGCCCACGCTACGCACCACACACACACACACACACACGCACGCACACACGCACACATTATATATATATATATATATATATATATATATATATATATATATATATATATAAATATACTCCCTGCCGGAGAACTCACGCAATCGAAGAAAGTTCCATAAAGTGACACTAGGGGCGCTGTAGTCAAACTGGATGAAATCTGTACGGAAAAGTGAAGCATGCATCATTTTTTCGTACAAATTACATCCAGTCTGCTCAGTATCGAGGGAAATGATGAAAAAATGACCGCGTAAAACAGGCTTTAGACGGTAAGGCGGCGAACACGTTTAAATCCATGATTCAGACAAAATAGAGGAAGAAGTAATGTTCTTATATTAAAAATATGGGGATACTAGCGCAGACTTGGTTATGAGCTGAGTGCGATGTGCATTTGTTCGCTCACGTCATCCCCACCACCAGTTGTAATCATACTGCCAACCTAAGCGGAAGAAATATGGAACAGGAATGCATATTCACATATGCTTTGTTCCTGTCACATCGTAATGCCAAATTACATTCAAAGGCAGGTTTTCTCGCTTAGTTCGCCCGGAGGCTCGGGCTTTCGGCCCTCGAGTTCCCTATAAACAACCTTGAGTCTGTCCACCGCATAATTACCAATTCACTTTTGTAAGAAAGTACTTTAATGGTTAAGTTCATTACCCAGTATTACGTCACTGCGGTGACAGACAAACGAACATTGCACAGCGCATAACCCAGTCTCCGCTCGTATACCCAAAAATATGAACCAGAAATAAAATTGATTTATACTTGTTCTTAAATTTGAAAAGTTCAAAGGTGCAGAGCTCCCATTTAAAGATGACCATGTAACTACACTGCAGTAAATTTGCAGTACGTGTTGTATGTTATACAATGACATATATTAAATTAACTAAACTGAACAAAATATTTTAATACATTGATGTTTAACTTATTCAGTGATTCTTTGACATACGAATATCAGAGATAAGTGTTATTTACATCTCAGTAATTGCTTTAATTTGTACTAATCCGTATCATTTGAAACAGTTTATTTTAGTAAAGAGAAGGGAGAGGCGTTGGTCGGCCTCACCTTCGCGTCTTCGTCGAATGCGCCCAAAGAAGCGTTGACGGCGGAGACGTTGACCGGGAAAGCATCCTCCAAGGAGCCGCCGGTTGAGGACCCGTTCACCGCAGAGACGTTCCCTGCGAACGCGGAGGTCGACGAGCCGTTGGCGTCGCTGGAGGCGTCGGAGAAGCGGCGGTGGGCGCCGGTGCCGCTGGTCATGGCGACGATGGCCACGCTGAAGGTGACGCGCGTCGAGTAGAGCGAGATGAGTCCAAGGAAGGCGAGCGCCGCCAGCACGAAGCGCCGCCGCCGCCACAGCGCCCAGCCGGTGCCCAGCCCGTCGGCCGCCCCGGCGCCGGCCCCGCTGCAACAGGCCTGCCTTCGTACACCACCCCACCGGCAGGCGCACACGGCGCGTGCCCAAGACGCCCGCAACCACAGAACACTAAAGGATAGACGTGTACCCTCAATGTTAAATGGCGGAAACGAAAGTCGCTCGCGACGTTCCAAGTGGCCTGGCAAAGTACTTCATAAACCGCCCGCCTTCCGAAGCTATCCACAGCGTATGAAAATTAATTTAACTCATACGCATCGTGAAAGTTACTTAATATTAAGACGCTATATTCTACTGTAATTTTACTAAAATTTAATAGATTATCGATTTTCGTATTGTACTTGAGTAAGATCATAACTGAGGGACGTTATCTAATAATATGGTAATGGAAGAAACGAAAGAATAAAAATGAATTAACAAAGAAATACATAAACAAATCAAAGATTGCCTTTATTTTACACAAGCCACACATAAAACGCCAAACACACAAGCCACACAGATGAACGCACAGAACATTAAAGGACAGCATGAACGTAACCAACGGCAATAAGGTTCACTCGTCCGCCATGTGGAAATCGCGTGCATGCTGGATATGACGTACAAAAACAAGCGAAAATCACTAGCCAATCATTGCTTGATATTCCTTCAACTAGCGCTCCAAGTGGCCTGGCAGTGTGTTGCCGGTTTCCCAATCTCATCTTCACCCCTATGCCCGCAACCCCTTCAGCCCGCGAACGGCAACGCGAAGGGGAGAACGTGAACGGGAACGCGAGATGCGTGCGCTTCACAATTAACGGCAACGGGAAGAGGAAGTATCTGTAATGGCAAATAAGTGAACTTCAAAAAACAGTTGTCAAAACCAAAGCACATTGAGCTTTGAAGAGTTATTCATAGCTCCATGCCAAAGCACTTTTAGCTATTCTACTATATTCACTCTTTCTTTTTCCATCTGTCTGTTGTGTTTGCACGTGCTGCAATGAATAATGAATATATTAACGAAAGAATATTAATTCGATGAAAACAAACCCCCTAAGAATGAAAAATGTAAAAACTACTACGAACTTACGGAAAATACAACTAACTAAAATTTTGTCAATAAGCAAATGCCTCCAAGGTACCTTAACGAAACATATAAAAATTATTTTTTGTTGGAAATTTTAATTCTAAGTATCAATATGAATAGAAAAACAATTATACCGTAATTACTAAAAAGAACTAAAACAACTCAACTGACCACCAAAGCCCGCCTCAAACCCTAACCTCGTCAATCCATGCTCTAACCTCACTAACACACATCTCAATGAGCTGGAAAGCTTCACCGCCATTTGTTGTACTTTCATTGGTATGGAGAGACTTCCCGTTCCCGTTCCCAAGGTTAATGTTGTTCATCCTTTCCGTTCCCGCTTCCGCCAATCTTCGCGTTCCTGCTGTGTGGTGAACGCCTGCCTGAGATGTCCGTCTTTCAATTTTCTTTACGTTCCCGTTCGCGTTGCCGTTCCCGTTCACGGGCTACTGTGGAGCGGCCTTTAGGCCCTCTTCACACGAGCATTGGGTTGACGCGCGTCGTAGAATAACACTGTATTGTGACCATTCGCATGTTCAACAAACGAATTTGGCGCCGCCGCTGCCGCTAAGACGACACCAGTTTATTCCGTGAAGGAGGGGTGTATCGGAGGTAGGGAGGGGGTTCTCTCCTCAAGACGGTGGGACGCCAAGAGGCACGACGGTTGGGTTGAAACGTTCTTGTTGGATTCGAGACGAGCTAGGAGGAGGTTATCTTACGAAAGAAAGGTATCTGTACTCTACATTTTGTTAATACCGGATAGATTGTGATCAGTGCTTCGGTTGATAGAATGTTCTGTGTTAGAAAATACAGTTTTTGTTAAATTGAATCATAAACGTTCAAGAGACAGGTTCTACGAAGAAGACGGATGGCAAGGTATTTGTATTATACATTTTGTTTCTTCAATGGAGATTGTTTTTATAGAAGGCATTGTGGTAGAAAATACAGTTTTTATTAGATAGTATCATAAACATTCAATAGACTCGTTTAAAAGAAGACAGATTGCAAGAAGTTTCGTAAATAGGCTAACATTTACAAACTGTTTCCGCTGGGGCAATGGCACGTGGAACATGTGATCTATAATAATGTGAGTAATGAATTACAGTTCCTTCTGAACAAAACGAGGGTATTAAAGAATGTTATTGTATTTACTATGTGATTATTAAGTTTTGCAAATTAGGCATTGAGGAAAATTCAGTGTATTGTGGAATGAGACATTCACATTTATGCTTCATTTGTTTTTCTTGTAATACTTTATTTGTCATATTTTTTTACATGTATAATTCTCTTAAAGAGTGCAAGACTAGATCATTTAGCCTATTATACCGATTATGTAAACGTTTAATGACAGAAGAGTCATAATAGGTTACATTTCTATATGTATTTCAGTCTAACATTTAAACACTTGTAAATTGTCAAGAATGTGTTCATGTTGATCTCAGAGGGTATTACATGTGTTTGGTATGTGGAGTTTATTTACTGATTTAAAATTCTTTGTGTTGTTAACATTGAAACAGAACAGTATTCTGAAGAGGCATTCACTAGTTCCATTAAGATCAAGGTGGGATGTGTTTCAAGAGTCAGTTCAGAAAGATAACCTGCAATTATTTCTGCACCTAAAGAATAATAATTCAGTTAGTGTTTTTATACTTATACACCAGTTTATCGGAGTTATTAGGAATGTGATAATATTGAGTGAATATTACTTTACTATCATATTATTCTTTAGTTTCTTTTGAAATCTGATTAGTGCTAGTGTTCAGTTCTTGCTGTAGTCATAAAGAAACTAGCAAATGGACAAATGATTGTCTTCAGAAGCAAACAAAGCTTTGTTTAAAATTGAGTGAAACTTGTTTGTGTTGTTTTGGGAATGTGTTTTTTATTGTGTAATGTTTGTGTTTTTTTATCATTGTTTGTGGATTGACATTCTGTATTTTGGTAAATGTTAAAGAAACCGTCCAATTATTTATGTTATGACTTTGTGTTTGTTTTTACAAAATCTTCATTGATAAAGAGCCCCGAATCCATGAATAATTAATTAAGACAACCGAAGGGGAGGTTACAGTATCTTATGCGAAACGGAACACGAGCTCGTTGGCCGTTCTGCATAAGATACAATGTTGATCTACAACGCGCGTTGCTTAGCACGTGACAACACAACATTCGTGTGACACAAGCCGTATACTCTGATTTAAATGCAATGGCACTTCAAAGCCACGAGCAGGATGGACAGAGAGACACTGTCATCCAATCGGGAGCTTCGTTAAGACTTAAATGTTTGCGATTGGATGGCATTGCCCCATCTCCTTCCAGCTTGTGACCTTGAAATGCCACAAACTTTAAATCGGAATATAAGCCTGTGACACAATACCTTTGCATTGATGCGCGTTTGACTCGCGTTGAATAACACAGTATCTTAGGCGGAGCGACAAAATCGCTCGTGTGCAGTTTCGCATATGATACAGTGAAAATCTACTACGCGCGTTACTTAACGCGAGACAAACACGCGCGTCAACGCAACGCTTTTGAGCAGGGGCCCTTAGATCGCCAAACTATTATTCATAACCATGATTTGATATTGTTTCGTTAGTAAATATCTAAGAAAAGTTCATTAGAGTAACTTTGACAGAAGGTTGTGTTTCTTTTTTTTCTTATTTGATACTTTTCATTCTATTTTTATCGTTAGTAAATTCCAAGAAAAAGCATCACGATAACTATTTGAAATAATGTCAGTTTTCCTCTGTAGGCAGAAATCGTTCTGTTCATCAATTAATATTTGACTGAATAGATGAAGACATTTTCATTGTTTCATGTGTATTGTATTATGAGAAAATCTGCGTCAGAACATCCAAAATGCTTTCGAAATTTGATAAGAACACTGTGGTCTCTACATTAAGTATAAAAGGAACGTCATAATTGTTCAGGCTTTTTTCGGGCCTTCCGTGTTAACTACAATTTTATATGAAATAATTATCAAATAGTTATCGTGTTGAATTTTTCTTTTTTTTTTAAGAAAAATTCATCACGATAACTATTTGAGAGATTATTGGGTTATTCATGACGTTTCTCTTATTTATTTCAAACTCTGTTTTGTTAGTAGTTCTCAAGCAAAACCCATCGCTATAACTGACAGAATGTCAGGTGTTGCGCAGAAATCTTTCTGTTATTCATCAGTTAATAAGTACGAAGAAGACATTTCATGGTTTCATGTGTATAGTATTATGCAAAAATCTGCGCTGCAACCACACTCGCGGTTTCAAAATTTACTAACAACGTTGTGACTTTTACATCAAGTATAAAGTGAGGTCATATATTTTTTCAGTTTTTTCAGCCTTACCATGTTGTTCACCAACAATTTTATGTGCCTTTGCTTTTATTATGATTATTTAATTGCAGAATTTCTTCAGTCTTGCAAGTTGATTGTCTTCGATTATTGCCGGTGTTTCCTTTAGTGTTTTAGAATTAATCCGATTTAATGCTTTTGATTGGAAAGTTGATTGATAATGTCATGCCTGAATTCATAGTCAAAGATTTTAAGTGGAGATACCTTTGTTACTTAAAGCTTTCTAGTACGAATAAAAATTGTACGTTTGTATCAGTTGTTGATAATGGTAATATGCGAAAATTATGCCATCAAAAAAAGATACTCAATAATTGATATGAAAAATATCTATTGATATGACAGACAATGACATTTTTTAAATTTCATAGGTGCGCACGTAATCATCGTGAAAGTAATGTAACATCATTGCATGAAATTACCTCACCACATGTTCATTAACAGAGTCATCATCATCATCATCATCATCATCGACCTCTCTATATTACCTAAAAGTTCATAATATATATTTTCAGCCACCTGTACTTAAGAACACATTTTATTCCAAAGGCTATTAGTCACAATTTGTAAAATACACCTCTTTTCGGAATCGCTTTCAATACTTCCTACAAGCATGCATGAGTTGTGTGGATCTGAACGGCAGTGACCTAGCGGTAATCGGCAGTAGTTCTTTATTCTTCCATTAATATGCTTAAGGTAAAACATATAACCAAGCATCAAAAACCCAACCCTGAATCCCTGAACGAATTGAGAACAATAGGCATCCAACTATGTAAGCATTATGAAAAGAGTAAGCCGGAAAAGCACAGTTCCAGCTTGTTGTGAACAATGAGCTATTAATTAAAGTACGAGTAAATGAGCAAGAGAAACGAATCGTTTACTTATCCTCCGGATTTAATTTCTGGAATTCTTAAAAAATTGAAGTAAATTAAACAGATTATGAATAACCAACACGCCATAAATTGCTGAAAATGCTCCTAATCGATAAAACGCAAAAATCTTACAACATTAAATATAAAGAGTAAATATTTTTTAGCTGCCAACCCCGTTATTTTTTAATGTTATTCGTGCTCGACCTGTGGTCGAGCCCGACCTAGCCGTATACGACTAGACACTTGTACATTTAGTGTAAGTTTAGTAAATGATTTTTTTTTGTATAATACATTGAAGAAGCACATTACGTTATTGAAAAAGGCTAATAGAATTTACTCCGTTTAAGTAGGTCACCCTGGCCAGTTTTCAGTACTATATTTGTTTCCAAAGATAATTTTGTTTTCTGATGCTGAAGTAAATAGCTGACAGTATTCGAGTAATTTTGCAGTAAAATTGTAAAAAGAGAAGATAGAAATGTATAGTGATGAGGAAGATACCGAGTTCTTAGTGAAGCTAGGAGTTATCCTAACTCCAGGGTGTTTTAGTGATTGTTCAGGAATTTCTGTTGAAAGTTTTCATTTTGCGAAAATTGATTGTGGATGCGACATATCGATCTGGGAATGTATAGATTAATATTGGACATATCATGCATTAATTGAAGTGAATATGATTTCGAGAGGGATATAATTCATGGATTCTTCTAGTGGTTCTAGTGGCAATTATGTTCAAGAAGTTTGCAGTCCATCTGAACCTTATATCGAATTATATCGAATAATTCTCCGAAGTGTTTCGCCATGGAATTGGTGAAAATCCATGTAATATTATGTTTTCGGTAGGTGAGAGTGGGTGGATCAGGGGTTTGTCGCAGAACGAATGTTTTCACTTAAGTCTTGTCTGGTTTATTTGAACGTGTCATCATTTAGGGCAACCGGAATATATGGTGCGACGATAATGTACTTGTAGATCTTCAATTTCAATTTCTAAGACCGGGGGTTCAGTAAACTGGTGTAGATTGATATACCGTCTGCCAAAATGAAAATAGGTGTTAATGGTGTGGTAGGTATGTTCCTTTTCTGAAATTAAAAATGTAATCAATCCCCAATATAGATAAACTAAAAAAATCATGAGATATTAGAAATATTACATTTTCGATATATACAAAGTATCGTAATTAGATGTTACGGCAAGAACATCAAACGTTTTATCCACTTTGTAAAAATTCTCTCGTGTGCATTTGATAGATGGTAAACCCTTTGCCAAATGTGATCACTGTAAAGTTCCGATACATGTGCATGCCCTAATACCCATTATATAAAACCTGTAGGAAAAAGCACCAAATAGAATACAGTTAGGAAAAATTCTATATACTAAGATTGTTAAAGGATAAAAATAACATTTGCCGAACAAATAAGCATTTGTAAAGACATTATTTAGAAACTTCAGTGCAGCAAATATAATACAGTCTGTTCTAGGAATGTGCAACTATTTTTATTAAATTATGTACCATTTAAAACTAATCCCGTACCTTTTTTAAATATTTGTAATTTTTGTAATATTATGGTCCTCAATATTGTTATTGTATCCATTTACTTAACGTACTGAATATTATTTTATGTACACATGCTGATGATTCTTTTGTAGACGCTATATAACCTCGTACTGTGCTCGTAACCTCTCCCAGCCTCATAAATAATTTTGAAAAAATACAACTTCAAATTTTAAAAAAAAGTTTATTCAGAATGGTAGTACACCTTTGGATGCGATCCAATCAACATGTGGAACTAATTGTTTTGAATAAATTGAATATTACTACTACAATTAAACATTGGCTTTGGGGGAGGGGAGTATGGATTTCCTGGATTTGCCCCTGCCCCAAAAAATAAGGTAATTCCCTTTATCTACGCGCTATACGTTGTTTACGTGCATACGCAGACATTGATACTTTACTCGTAAACGTACAACACCGGTTTAACTATTCATCCCTCCAAATGTCATGGTTATTAATAAGAGTCTGTCTTTCAGAATATGTTTGTTCTAATACTTATTACGAAAGTGTTTATAAATAATAAAAATGAGCTACGGTTTATTAGACAACTTGCTTTGTAATATCTTTTATTACGAAAATAATCTTAGTTTCGGGAAGTTTTACATCGAATTACTAGTCTGTAAATATATTAAATCATACCCATTTCTCGACAAATCCTTGAGGCCAGGTGCCGAAGTAATCACTCCAACGGGCGTTGCTGTCACATGGCCGTTGGTCTCCATTTCTCTTCCGTCTATTTCACCAGCATGTGTATTCTGAAAATGTATATAAGCAGTTATTTATTAAACCTTGGGTTACACTATTATTATAAAAGTAATACCCTAAATACGAATATAAATGGATTTATTGGACAACCGCGACAACTGCTAAGGTCATTATTCCCGTAAGTGCAGTGCAATTTCATCGCCGGATATGATGGTGATCTTCCCCCGCTGGGTCGGCGCCGGGCGTCGACCTCGTTAGGTAGCGGGAATTTCCCTCATCAGGTATGATGAGGAAAAAGATAAAAAGCACTCCAAGTCGGAGTATGAAAAAAGAAACCGCTCCCCAAACTTCCAAAAGAGCTCTCAATACTAAGTGATATGAGAATTTCACTATCAGTAGCAACGTTGGGCTCTTTGGTCTGTGTGATGTGTGTTATAATGATCAATTACACTCAATTTCTTCCAGGCAAACCATCAAATTTTGTTTTATTGTCTTTCCTATCTCACAATTTCATTACTTAATAATGAAATACTTACCTTTTTTACTACTAACTAGGCTTTGTAGCCTATTGGGCCGACTTCAGCATGACGAACAGGTTAGGTGTTGACTCGATAAGTTATATATAAATAAATAAAGTCATAAAAAATAAACGCAGTATTGGAACAGATGACGAGCTGCATCACTTTAAAGACACATCTTATATTTAGTGGAATGCTGTCAGAGGCTCTGGTTATACTTTCACATGCAGCGGTTGACGGTGTCGTAAATATGAGTAATAAGAAGTACCATAAACTATAGAAGACTTCCAAAGTCGTAACTAAATGCAAAAGGTTTATTATTATGGATTATTTACATTTTACTATTATTTTCTTTGCTGTTTAATAAGCTTTTGGTAAGGAAGAGGGGAACAGGACCGCATTCTGTCTCGTCTTCGTGCGTTTTTAGATAAAAAAATTGTAGCACTGAAAATAAAAATTATAAAATATACTTCAGATATAGCAAGTAGCAAACTATATTAGAAAACCTGTTCTAATCGTTTACCAGTAGTCCCAGAAAAAATTGTCCGTTAACTAAGGGAACCACTTAAGCAAGATTGAGAGGTTACTGGAAACGTAAAATATATATTTAATCACTTTAAAACGAAGTATGCTCTCTTTAACTTGTTTAGGTATCACAAGTGAAAAAATACAATTTAAACAAAGTATTTAGAATCGTTGGCCTCTCGGCTAGTACCAAAACATGCCACTGACTTCTCACATAATATCAGTCGAGATTCTGACTTTCCGTCCTCAGCTAATAGAACAAACGAATTAGACATTAAGATATAATCCACGTCCTGTACAAAGTTCACACGCAGGGCTCTGTGTTTCGAATACTTCCAAAGTCATAACCAACTGTATCAACTCTACTAATTTTTCTGCTGTTTGGTACGTTTTTGGTGATGTCCTTGGTTTCCGATCAACGCAAGGAGAATGCCAGAACACTAACAAACGAGCCACGAACCTTTCCTTCTTCTTCCTTCTATCCTCACTCATTACTTACACACACATTTGCAAGCACTACACTACTACACATATTGAGAGGCCAGTTGAGAGCTTAGAGCTTGTCTCGGCTCGCGCGGTGCCCCGCTGGTGGGAGCTGATTGGACGACGACTGCAAGCCGACGTGTAGGGATCTCACTATTTAGCAGGGGAAGATCACGATTAGACGATTTTGGGAACTTTACAAGAGCTGAAAATTTGGGAATATAGCTTATTTGGTAATATATACTTAATTAGACTAAAAACAGCGTTTAATTTTGTATATGTTTTGGCTGAGTATGATTTTTGGGCGCTGCTTTCAACCATTCTTTTTTTACTGTATGTCTTAATAAAGCACGGATGTTTCCTGCCAAATTGTTGTAAATAAACTATTTTTAATATATAATAAGTTTATTGTAATTGAACATTGATACATCATTCATGTTCTCGAAATATGCATTCAACTCAATGAATATTCAGACAATTGCACATCCCTTCTAAAGTACGTAATCGAATAGCATGAATATCATCATCATCAATACATTAATGCAGATAAATAAATCTGAAGTGTTGGTCTGTGATTTTCAAATTTTCAGCTTTAATTTTTTTTCAATTTCCTTAATCAATATCTAAAAGTAATCACGTCAAATCAATTATTACCTGTCAGTCCGTCGGTAGAAATTGATTTATCTCAAAACCTTTTGAATCTGCCCACATGAAATTTAAACATCTTATAAAGACTGCCCATGAGACTATCTTTTGTTTTCGTTAATATCCCGGACGGTTCCGAAGATATGAATGTTTTTGTTGATCCCCGCCTCAGCACTGCCTTGCTCTATCCCATGAAGTAGCAATAACGTTCGCACAAGAGATATGTTCCATTTTGTATTTTCTGTCTGGTCTCTTACTGACCTAGCTAAGGGATCGTGTAAGTGCCAACATGTTTTTGTTTATGTTTTGTGTGTTCCTTCAAATGTATTGCCTGCTGACCTTATTGTTAGTTGCGCGAACACGCTCTGGCCACCCAGCCAGGTAGTTTCCACGTCTATTATCTCTGCGAAGGCTCACCATTTCCACTGCCACGCTGTCTGACGTATGCGATCTCTGTCAACTTGCCTGGCAGATGCTGCCTGCCAGCGGCAAGTCACAAACTTCGTTTCGAGTCTGGGACTGCAGTCTTCTGTGCTTCCCGCCGCCCCTCCAGCCATCTCTTCGTTCATCGAGTTTCTCGCGGCAGTCCGTCACTCCAGAGGCTGTCTTCCTGGCCGCTCTCTGAGTGGAGCAAACCCCTCTCTCTTGCTTTTGAGGTGCTACAACAAAGCCGTTAATATACGCCATTTATTCTGTGATCAGCTTGCGACTCCTCACCATGCCTAGGCGAACGTGATAAGATGCTACATCCATTGCACCACTGCGATGAACAGATCGTCGCAGATCAAAGCTCTTCGCTGCGAGTGCAACGACTGGCTCTACTTCATGAACTTCGTCATAAACTACTGAGTATTTATTGTTAAACATTGTCATCATTCAACTGTAATTGCTTCAATTTCAAGTTTTATTCAATTAGAACTTCCGCAAGTTAGTAAGGCGTTAACAATAGGGGAGTTTAATATTTTACTGTGTAAAAAACAAAAGCTTTATAACTGCTATAGAAGCATCACTCTACTATTTCTCGCTGCCTGAATGAAAAAGCCTTCATGTTACTTTAACTGATGGAGACCTAATTATTTATTTAATTTATTTTACGTCAAAACCAGTTAAAAACTGTGTGTGACGGGCTACGGGTAAGTGAATTATGTGCACGTTTTCAAACTACTGTGATACCTGCACTAAGCTATGTACTACTTCCAGCGAACTGACGAGTCGTGGTAAAGTTTTGTACGGATGCGGAGAAGGAAAAATTGTAAAAAAGTGCACAATAAACGGGTATTATTTATTACGTTTGCGTACACATAATTTGATAATTTCAGTTTTCTTAATTGATTTATTAACTACTCGCTATACTATTAAATGTTGTTCATCTAATCTTCTTTCTGATTATTCAACTTAACAAGAGAAACTCTTACCTAGTACACCCATGGTATAAACACTTTTTCAGTCTACTTGATCAACTGCATTTATGTCTGACAAGTATTGTATGTAGATATCGTTGATTTTATGTGACAGAGCAAATCATTAATATTAACAATAATAATATTTTCTCTGCTGTTTAATAAGCTTTTGGTAAGGAAGATGGGAACAGGACCGCATTCTGTCTCATCCTAATAATAATGATAACCGTTGTCAATACGTTGAGCTCCGGAAGCTTTGTCTATAATTGTGTTTCTCTCACTAACACACTTCCTCGACACCACTTTACATACACAAGGTCTTAGTCGTTTTAACGGTCACTCGTCAACTCGTCACTTGTGGGTACTACACAAAGGGAAACTCTAGAGCGCGCTCACAATATTGAGAATATTTTTTCTCTTAACACTTTCCACAATATTCATAATCCAGTTACACATATTACACACACTTGAATGCTCCCCCGTAAGCTTCCTCTTTACGTCATCATTGCACTACACATATATATTTATACCCAAACAGATTATTCACTGAAAGTCTAATCTATCCACCATTACTATCATGCTCTTCGCCTTCACTATTTTATTAGCTGGCAACCCCTTTGTAAACATGTCAGCATCTTGTTTGCTGGCTGAAACATTCTCGATGCCCAGTTTAACTTCATTAACTAGTTGCTTAATATAATGGTATAGAGTTTCATTTTCGACCTCTCATGAAAATTAGTTTTCTTCACATACTTTATCGCACATTACTTGCCCCTGTAATGTTGTCCATGTCCTAATCCAAGGTAAGTCTACGTCATTAAGTATAATTTCAAACCTTGTCTACAGCAGTCTGATGCAATTGTTGATTTGACTGTCTTTGACCTATCACCAAACTATCATCCACGTGAAACAAAACACTCAATATTTTATTAAAAACACAGGGACTCCCAGTCTTTAGTTCATGTTATAGTTTTTGAGATAGTCCATAAGATACTTGTACCAATACCCAGCTCATATAACCTAGGATTTAATTTGCACACACTAGGTTTTGTCTTCATAACTTTTTGGCTCTTTCATAAAAGTTACTTCATCTATCAGTACTTCCTTTGCACGGCAACACTCAGGAGTGCCCTCGTGGTCTCAAACCTGGCCACATGAGTATACTTGTATACTCATGTATACTTGTAAGTAAGGGTTTGGCCGCTGGTTGAACTCCTTTGCATCTATTCTAGCCTTATAGCGCACTATTTATTTCACTCATTCAACTTGGCCGTAAATACCCACTGGCTGCTCACTGTCTTCCTCCTCAATACCCACTGGCTACCTACTGTCTTCTTCCCTAGTGGTAGGTCGACCAGATTCCGGATGTCATTTATGTAATGAGCTTAAATTTCTTCATCCGTAGCAACTTTCTATTGGATAGCATACTCAGTCGCCGTAGCTTCATTTAAGTCAGTTGGATCCCTAATCAACATTACCCTCGGCTGTTGACGTTCGATTGAATCGTCTTTGTAAGGCACACGCTTTCTGGATATTTCTCTGTTCCTCAACACTCTCGTCTCACCAACAGCATTTTTTTACCTCACACGGGTATGTGGGTGGGACTGGGTATACTGTTCTGGAGCACTATCAACTTCGTAATTGCATTCACACTCTTCATTTGTTGAAAGATCACTTTGATCGGTGCTATCCATCTTCACAGGTTGTCGCAACACTTCGTCTTTGAACTTGCGATCACGACACACAACAACATAATGCTCGTCAGGAAAATACACCCTCCAACCGCAATCATACCCGACCTCGTACCCCCTTTCAGACTTTGATTTTATTAGTTTTATTAGGGGGGTATCCAGGTACTACACATTGTTTCAAAAATTGTCAGATGAGTAAACTGAATTTCCTTCCTTTAAAACAGTTCAATATGTTTTCCTGGAACTTTGGATGGAATAGTTGCTGCAAGTGCTGCTTCGCCCCACATTGAATTTGGAGGATGACATGCTCATTGGATCCAACAGCGTTCCATCTCACAATGGTTAATAGTAATTTGGGTTAGTGTTTTTATCCTTTCTATGAACAACAGAACTATGAACTTCAGTCTTCTCTCGTAAAATATTTCATCCTGAAACACGTAGTTATCCTTGAAAATAAATAACTTATTCTTTTTTTCAATAGGGTCACACACATCAGCTAAAATAAGTCCTCCAGGCTTAGTGGACTTTGATACCCTTTCTCTAGAGGTCAACCGTTGATGCTTCCCTAAGACATAGTCTTTAAAAAAATCAGTGTCCACATCTACTTAGATGCCAAAAGCCTTAAGGAAAGATTGAACATGCCTAATATTTAGATGACCTAAACTTTCGTGGCATGATTGAAAACTGTCTGCTGTATTATTAAGTACATACGCCCTCCCTTTTTGTAAGACATGAACCACCAGTCGATATAGATGGTCGCCATTCTCTGTTATAGCAAAAGCGAGTCCATACCAGCCACGACGGTTAGTAACAGGTGTAGCACCACTATATATGTACCACTCATCACAGTTCAATTTATTCACCCCCACTGGATCCTTGGATCTTCATCACAGAGTCTTGAACATCACATTTCGTAGATAAATGCCCCTTTCCTTTGCACATAAGCAGACTACATCTGTTCTGCAGTCACTCGAATTGTAACAAACGGCCACAGGAATAAGACCACGAATTGTGAAACGGCCACAAGATTAACACCTCATTTCATCACGTGAACCGCTTCTATTTTCACCTTCATTCTTACCCAGAGAGCTATTCTTTGATGCACATAAACTTGTGTTTGACATCATCGCCGTGGTCACTTTCACCTCGTCTCTTCCCGCTAGTCGAAATTCATAGTTCAGACATCTCTTCTGTAGTTTTTCTCCAAGTCTTTTAGCCACATAAGTGTGGCTAAATAATGGCATGTTACATAAATATGATCAAATTTTTTCGATAATGTTTGCAATAGCCGTGCACATATGTCACCTTTGTCTATTGGCTTGTTATGTTGACTTGGTTTGTTTGCTTCCATTGAACTATGCAAGATGTTCCCGCACACCCCCTGACTAATTCTCATTGATGTTGTGGAATTTATAGTGTAACAAGTCTATTTTTCACTATGTCATATATATCATGTACCTTATCCTACACATCGTTGGCAGTTTCACTAGTTGCAACACGAATTACCGGCTTCGTATCGAGTGCCAACATCAGCCCAACATTAACCATGCTGTTTGCTTTCATCCCCGAACCAAGTTGTGCAAAATCTCTTACACCTATTTCAGGTTTCTTTATTTCTGCACTGACTACATCATACACTGCATTACATTCTAGCACTGCCTTCATGCGTATGCGCTATGTGGACCAGTTTTTCTCCCCACTACACTTTTCAAGTTGTTTCTTCTCTTCACTTATACTTTACCATTCTTGTACAAATAATTTCTTGAAACAAAGGAGCACTCTTTTTCTTTCGTGTCTATTCGTCTCGTGCATTCGGGTGCACACGTGCTCGCGACTGCTACAAAGAACGGGTATGTAATTTCTGATCGATATCATATTGTGACATACCAATATGTGGGACATTGTATTGCGTCACATTTATTGTAAACAGGGTGAATGGAAAGGATAGACATATGTAAATATGGCGGCCTAGCAACGGTAGACGAGATGTCGTCAAAGTCAACAAACTTCATTGCTTTGAACCACGTGGCGCGGCTAGTTGATAAAGTAAACTGTTTGGGGATTGGCCGAGAAAGCAATGACCGTCTGGGGCGCGGCTAGTTGAATTTGTAAGTAATTTTAAGGATTCGCTACGCATGGAATGACAATGTATTTCGACGGAAGTGTGTCGAATTTTTTCTGACAAGAAACAGTAGAAAGTATGGACAGAGTTTTGAAGGGCTGAAAGAGGGGAATATGGATGCATTCCGGCTTATGCCGCGGTGCTGTGCGGATCGTGTGTAGATAATTGATGTTGGGACTTTGGGGATTGTGGACGTTTACTTTGGAGCGTATGGTTGTCGGACTTAGAATATTGATGTAATGTGCGGAAATTGGAACTTGGAAATATTTCGAGTGCAGCAGCTAGAATTTAAACTGTGAACTTGGGTGAATTTGTCGGAACAGGACTGGGAGTATTTGAAGCGATAATTTAATTTTTTTAAATATACGCGTAGAAAGAACTGGGAACTTTTAAAAGGAAAACTAATTAAGTCTTATCAACTTATGAGGCGGTGAGGGTCAGTGGCTTGAGTATACTTGTGCCAGAACGGAAGAAAAGAATATGGTATTTGGACCTGGAGCCATCGACACCGGGAAAAATTGAAAATGATTCTACGCGGCGACATCGGCCAAGAGCACGCGAAGACGGGTACTGCAATATAAGGTTTGAGACTGATCATGACCGAAAGTACGTTTCGTATTGTTACCAATGGACATTGAATCAACTTACAAGTTTCTGTGAATAGAAAAGATGATTTTCATTTAGTCAATTCCAGCAAATGAGTAGCTAGAAATGCATATTTGCTTTCAGATTCCTCGCCACTCTGTACAGATGGCAGATCGAATAATCGGCTATTAGTAGGCAATAGCAATTATTTCTTATAAGACCCATCGACCCAGTTATATAAATTTGGAACGGATTACGTTGAATTAATATTTAATAATATTAGAAGGGCAGAGGAAATATTAAATTTAAAAATTAAATCAGACAGTTTGTTTCAATGTATAATCTTTGTCTCAATGAATGTTCAACTCACCATGCTTTGCTACCATGTCGAGGTCAGTTATATTTATCAACAATTGTACTTATATCACTAACACACTTCCTCGTCACCACATTACATGCACCATGGCTTGTCGCCTCAAAGGTTATTCGTCCACTGTGCTGGGCACACAAACTCAAGGTGAACCGCAAGAAGACGCTCACAACACTGAATATTGTCTCTCCGTTACAAATATAGATCAATAATTCAAGTGTTCAGTGGGGATTTCAAGTTCATTGTCGGGACATAATAGAATTATATTATGGTTTTTTAATAGATGGTCGTCTGCAGAAGAAATTGCAGCATCTATAAAAATATCAGTAATATGGAGACACGTTCAATAGCTACATCTAACAGAAAACATGAGAGCTTCCTCACTCAAAGTATATTATTCCCTACTAATGATAACCCGTCAAAATTTGACCGTGAGATCTGAGATAAATGTAAAATACTGTGCCCAGACTAATGTTCACAATATGTTGCATAGTTTGGATCTTCAGGGTACAATGAAGATATTCTGTGATGTGGAGTTCCCAAAATTCTGAACACGTATGGCTCCTAACCAGGTGGCAATGTAATATCGACACCAAATTACCTAAAAGAAAGAGCACTATTATACTGACAGTTATTATTTCTAAAGTTTTTTGATGTGTCATCATCTCCTATAAGCGACTGTTTGATTTCTTCTGGCATATTGCTCGAAGATAAACTTATTTTCCAATTTAAGCAACACAGAATAAACTGGTTTGCTGAATTTCTCTCACATGAAGTACAAATCAGAACAAAACTGACATTTCATAGACAACGACCCAACAGAAAACGAAATGACCTCTCTATTACGACACCTACGCTGACTTTCTCTTTCCCTGCGTCCAGTACGTTGGCGTCTTTTGGGGCGCATGGGCAAGGATTCGGAATTCTACAAAACCTATGAACAACTTCACTACTTCAGAACCACCGAAGGAAACTCATTGTTCAAATGTTCTCTACAAAGTACACCACAAAAGCAAATACATGCAAACTGTTAACATCACAATAAAATTATTACCCTGAAACAAAACCTTGACGAATTGTAAACAAATCTCAACAATCAAAATAAAGCGCAACCATGAAACAGCCACTCTTTTGCGAAAAACAATTTATTGATAAACGTACTATTAAAGATTGATTTAATTAATTAATTTACACCATAAATGTTTATGAATCAACACAAAAAATATAAGGGATCACATTCTTTCATTTAAAAAAAAAAATACTATAATCGATTTAGTGAAGCTCAAACAAGCCAGGCCTTATCTTTTAAATATATAGATGATTGTTATGGATATTGGAGAGGAAAAATTGAACATAATGGTATAAGGATAATTATTTTATCGGAAACTTAAGTGAAGTTGACAAAGAGCAAAACTTATTATTCAAATATATGCATTTTAAAGCAAATATTGGATTATTGGTTGTGAAAAACGTCAATTTTAGCACCAAAAAATGATAAAATAAATTATACAAATGCGAAAATCCTTGAAAATCCTTGAAAAGATCGACTATTAATCAGGAATGATTACCTGATTCATCGATCATTTTAATATAAAAAAAGGTTTGCAACAGCTTTGACTAAATGGCGTGCCCTAAGTCTTTGTGCAACTTGTACCTCGTAAAATTAACTTCCAGAAAAATAAATTGAATATGAATGTTATGGATGTTAGCATTTAGTAGTAGTTTAGTTAATGCCTTATTTTACGTGGCGAGACTAGGCCACTAGGCCCGCTCTTCCGTCTAACCACGCAAATTTCGATACGCTCCTTTCACCACCTAGCGGAGAATGGAGGTATTATCTTGGGCAACGAAACTGGCGGATCTCAATTTTGCTCAGAGGCTTCGTTTAGGTTTGAGAATCTTTTACATGCAGTAAATTTACTACATGGGACAGCACATATTATAACTAAATTATGTATATATTATACATTGCAAATAAACGCTGTATAAGCTAAATAAAATCTTTGTGACCAAATACAAAACATTAGAACATGGAGGTAGCGAACAAAAATTTGCATAAGGGCGCAAATAACTATGCAGCGGCCTTGGCAAAGCAGACCCTTCGTTTGAATTGGTTTGTTTTTCACCTGATTGCTTAAGTGTTGGTAGGGCGGAAATTGCAATATTATAATATTACGTAACCTAATATGCAAGAAAATATGTGATGTTGTAGCCCCTCTGGTTTATCTTTAAAATAATTTGTTAAATGCTGAATGCTTGCACGCGTCAAACCAATCTCATGCATTTGAGACTAAGTCAAAAGTTTACGATACTCTTTTAACAAAATTATATTCGGATATTTCAACTGCACTCATGTGGGACTAGTGTGGTTTTGTTTAGATGAGTGTTTTGCAATATTGTTCTTAAGTAACGACACGACTGGGAACCTCTTTTTTCAACATCCTCACGTTTTTCCTTGTAGGTTGGCTGATACTTTTCGAGGTCACTTTCCTCATACTTCAATCGACATGAATGTAAGGGACTCCACGACTGAAAACTCAGTTTATCTCCTACCATGGCGTTTCTTATCATAGATGTGGTTGTTCAAAAATATATCGATACTACAAACAGAACCACTACTCATATATTATATCCGATATTCGCCTGGGATTTAATCGGAGAAACCATGGAAAGCTACCGATCAGAACAGCCGCCCCCTAGAATTCTCCAGAGGTTGGATCTATTCAATCTTTACTGGTGCAAACCTTGCCACCAACTCAATCCAAGAACCTACCACAGAGGTTGCAGTGTCATCAGTTATGCTCCGAGTCACCTCCCCGGTATTAGTTTACTTTGTAAATGTGTTTTAACAGTAATTAACTTCTCTATACTTATTTCTTCAACTCTGGAAAGTAGGCTTCACTCTTCCTCATTCCTGGAACGGATCATGAAGGACAAACCCGAGTACACACCGCGGCAGTTAACAGAGGCCATTTCGCCTTTCCGGCACTCACTACATACATTTCAAGATCTTATGAGATGGCATTTGTACCGAGATAGTGAAAAAATATGGAGAAAGCGGAATAATCGCTGCTAAAATAGGAGAGTATATGGTAAGTATTGTTCACGATTAATAGTTTCTATTTATCCTCTCATCCCCTACAGTGAAGTAAAGGAGAGTTGGAGAGAAAGAAATTGTTAGCAAAAATCGATTAGAGACAAATGACACAGAATTTAGGAAAGAAATTGTAAATATTAATAGTAAACTAGTGACTGCTAGTCTTATAGAGCTACCGGAAATGATCCATCACGCAGATAACCGGTTACTAGATTTTTTGCTTTAGCTATTCAAAGCAATTCAAAGATAGAGAAGGGAAATATTTGTCATTTTGACAAAAAAATAGATAAACATGTTTTCATGTAGAAGTTTTTCCATATAATATAATCCGCAATTTTTGGGGTAATGAAGGTCATTTTTTGTTTTTTCAATATAATCAGCACGAATTGTTCCTATGAACAAGTACGTGCTTTGATATCACAGATTAAGCTTGTGGTTTCACCACAAAAAATAATAAAACTATTCACTAAAACCCTATCACATATCGAATTTCCAAAAATTTGCATTTGACTCCCATTACTCTCGCATACGGATAAGAATATTTCCTAAATATGATGCAAAATAAACACTTATTATTTTTATAATTCTTGGAAGGTGCGTTGGGTTTTTTTGATACCAACGTTTCGAAGGTCATTGGCCTTCTTCAGGGTCTAATGAAATTAAATGTATACATAAATTAAAACAAAAAAGTTGGAATAATGATATTCATTATAGTTAATGATAGTTATGATGATAGATTAAGTACAACGTGCGAGAGAAACTGATATAATATAAATGTCTGCCAAAAACAAAAAACTACCGAATTAAAAAAAAAAAAAAAAAATTAAATATCAAAAAGGCCAAAAAAAAAACCACATTAGTACTCCAAGCAGAATTTATCTTGTTTATAATAATTCTAGGCGTCTAAAGTAATGTTATTTCCTAAGTTGCCCAAGAGTCCTGGGCAGTTGGTCAAGTAAGGTTTTTAAGGTATTTGAGCCATTCCATGAATTCTTCATCCCTCCAGCATTCTTGTTACATGTGTAAATAACACTAGGAGGCCATTTAAATTCATTCAGATCAATTATTGTTTGGGACAACAGTCACGCTGCGTTAATAAAATCACCATTATTCCACAAGCACATTTTTATCATATCTACTCAAACTTTTATAGAATGTTTAAAATTACTCGTAAATTGGTATCAAATGTTTTGCTGAAGTACCCTTCCAACCAATCCCTACTTCCTTTCCAACAAATTTTAATTCTTCCAGAAATCTCCAAGTTCACGTGAGTAAGACCTTATTTTCTGAGAACACATTCTAACATCAACCACTCACTTTCCTGGTAGGAACGCGATAATCGTCGATCAAAGATTTCTTTGGCTGCGGCGACCAACTGACTATAGTTATGACTAATGGTAGCCAGAAGCATGTTTCTACCTTTCAATATGGTTTGGTAAAAATATTTAACGACAATTTACTGCTGACTCCCATTTCCCCGTGACCCCCATTACTCCCGCTTCCCCTACCTCCATTCGGAGTTATATTGTAGATTCGCGCGATAAAACAGACACATTCTCCAATTTGTCTTCTTTTCTTTCCTCCTTTGTTACCATTCTTTCAGGTAAAAGAGTTGTGAGAAAGAATTTGAAGAATATGTGCACAACTACTTACTTTTTGTTAAGATAATCAAGAGGGTAGGAGTTTTTTAGAAATTGTAGTAATTAGGAATACAACAAATGCTCTTATTTTTTATCTTGTAAGATTTTGGTCTTGATTTATAGTAACAAAAACTATATACACTGAAAAAAGGAAACTCTTGTAGGAGTAAATTATCTTCATCAGCCTTAAAATTGGTTCAAATTGCTGGACGTTACTACACTTGAAAATTCATCTCAAGTTCAAAGAGTGCCCAAAACTTGAAATGACTTGAATTTTTAACTTAACAGCATTTGCTTCAGAACTTTTTCTTTTAGCCAAACTATTCTCCCTTTTTACTTATCAGAAGTATCACTGAATTATGTATTGAAACTGAAAATCCATTTAGAGGTTTTCCCTAGCTTGTCAAACTGTAATGTGGAGAGTTATATCAAACTCAAGCTTCACAAAGTTGGACGGTCACAGATCGCCACACTGGTGTCGATATTTTGACTCCTTGCAAATAAATGAGTTTGTCGTTAAAACGATCATGTAGTTTTGTTATTTGGCAATTGAGTTCAATCCATTTCGGAACAACAATTTAATGTTAATTACATGAAATAAACCTTAGTGAGAAAAAGAAAACATAACCTTGCAAACTACTTACATTACATTTGAAATCCACCAGTATAATGATACAATCATGGCAATTAGCCACTAAGTCTGTAAAATCACTCTATATAAATACTTGCCAGTGTCTGATCATTAGAATTTAATTTGGGTTCCTTTTACCAATCATATCCCGATCAACACGCTAGAAACAACGTAACATTGTTCAGCAGAAATTTGGGCTGAAAATTACTTACGGGAGACCTCACGCAGCATGCGTACTTCAGAAAATTTTGCCGTCCATACGGCGATTAGGGTGCAAACACAAGAATGAAAATGAATTGAATAAAGTTAGTAGAAATTGTAAAAGTCGAAAAACATGTTTAGAGTGATTCCTGGAATAAAAGTTGTTCCTTGTTAGCATGTCTGCAACACACTCGAAGTTTCATGTATACATCGAGCCACAGTTTCCAAGTTACTTTGAAACTGCGTTGTAAATAATGCTGAACAGACTCAAGGATGTTCAATATGGAGCCTCGTCGTGCAATTCGACATGTTTAGCAAAGCGTCATTAATAATGTGACATACCAACGTGGGGACAGGTTTATTGCAGTATATTTGTCGTAAATGGGCGAAATGGTTAGGCAAATAATAGCAATATTGCGTTTAAATCTCAGGCCGTGATCAGGTCGCATAATTCGATATGAAGCTTGAAAGATTTCCTGTCGAATAGTAACTTATGAAACTATAACACTGATCAAGTCTCTCGCTTTTGTTTTATTTGTGTCTCATTCATCCTTCGCGGTCTCGAGTCTTGTCCACCGTTCAATATAGCTTGTTTTTCGGTAGACTTAAAAGAAATGTTCATCATAAACGAATATTAATCTCGTGAATAATTATTGTCAATTAGAATTATCATTAACAACTTGCAGCTTGAGAAGTGTTAGTGCAACAGTGCAAATGAAAAATACAACCTCAAAGTTATCTGCGGTCATATTTATGCTTATTAATGCTTTGAGATGTGTCAACAGTTCCTTCACGTTTTGAAGTGGTGGTACAAGTTTTATTGATCGCAATAAATACCAAATTGATTACATAAGCGATATACAGGTAGTTTTTAGCGATCATGAAATGTTCCTAACAGTCCAGTATGTCAATATTAATGCAATACATCCATTTACTTATCTGTTCAATTATTCATTAGCTTTAAGTAAGTTCAAAAATAATGAAAAACATCATTAGTGTAAGTAACTTTTCAATAACTTATCATTGTTAAGAGACAGTCTTTGAAACGAGTTATCTTCAAAGGTTCAGTATAGACCTAGATGTTGTTAGCATACATTATTTTCCAGTTATATTAAATGAATTCAGAAAATAATAATAAATATAATATATATTTAAAACAAGAAATACAGTGACACTTAACAATAATAATGAATATTATAATTATTTCAATTAACTTTATTATTATTATTATTATTAAGAAAACAATTGGAAAATAAAATAAAATCTAAAAACTTGTACTACTAAATAAATAAATTGAACGATAAAATAAAGAACGAAGCACAAACAAAATGCAAATTTTAGTAAACTCTAAATTACACAATTCATTGATGGTTTGATGTTGCAGTATCAGAAGTAGTCAGTTATTGCAAACTTAAATTTTAAATGTTCTTGCTTGAAGGTAAATATTCAGTAGTGTGGAGGTTGGCAACAACTTTAGCCAACAAAACGAATCGAAACTTTCAAATCGAGTATAAATGTAGTTCTCATCCGAATGACATTTTTCAAAAGTTGTCCGTTAGTTCGGCTTTTTAGCTGGCCAGCAGTCTAGTAACGACGTCGTGGTTGTTGTCAGGATAAACAAACATTCATCTGACCGTGGAGGCGACCTTAGACTGCTGGCCAGCTAAAAGCCGAACTAACGGAACAACTTTTGAAAATGTCACTGTGGATGAGAACATACATTTATACTCGATTTAGGGTAGTTTTCGATTCGTTTTATGTTGGCTAAAGTTGTTGCAACCGTCACACAAATACTCCTGAATATATTACCTTCAAGCGGTAGGACATTTTTTAAAATTTAAGTTTGCAATGAAACAATGACTACTTCCGTAGATACCGCCAACATTCAAAGCCATCCAAGTGAAATTGTGTTAGTTTACGAGTGTTGCTAAAGATTTGCATTTTGCGTTTTGGTGCTCTTCGTTCTTTGTGTTTTATCGTTCAATTTATTTATTTAGTAGTACTAGGCGTTTTTGAGTTTTATTTATTTTCCAATTGTTTTCTTTAGTTAATAATGTAATTGAAGATAGTTATAGTAGTTCATTATTTGTTGTTGTTAAGTGTCCCTTTAGTATTTCTTGTTTTAAATTAATTATATTATATTTATTATTATTTTCTGAATTCATTTTAATTATAACTGGAAAATAATGGTGTTTCTAATAACATCTGGTCTATACTTAATACTGAACCTTTGAAGATAACACGTTTTCAAAGACTGTCTCTGGTAAAATGGATAAGTTATTGAAAGTTACTTACACTAATGATGATTTTCATTATTTTTTGAACTTACTTTAAAAACTAATGAATAATTGAACAGATAAATTAAATGATGTATTTGCATTGATATTGACATAACTGGACTATTAGGAACATTTAATTAGATCACTTAAAAACTACCATGTATATCACGTTAATTAACTTCAATAATTGTGGTATTTATTTGCATTCAATAAAACTCATTACTACCACCTTAAAACGCGAAGGAACTGTTGACACATCTCAAAAGCATTAATAACATAGAAGTATGACCGCTGATAACTTTGAGGTTGTATTTTTCATTTGCACTTGACACTTTTTAACACTTCTTAAGTGGCAATAGTTGATAATGATAATTCTTAATTAACTTAATAATTATTCACAGAGTTAATATTCGTTTATAGATGAACATCTCTTTTAATTCTACCGAAAAACGAAACATGTATTATTGAACATGGATAGACTCGAGACCGGAGGATTGTGAATGAGACAACAAACAAAAGAAAAGCGAGAGACTTGATCAGAATATAGTTTCATAAGTTGGCTATTCCTACAGGAAATCTTTCAAGCTGCCATATTGCGAATTTAGTGTGGCCTGATACACGTCTGAGTAGCACCTCCTAGAGTTATACTCTAGGAGGTGGTGCCTGGAGTCTATTACTAAACGAAGTTTGGACATTTTGTCGAAATAAAAGAAAGGCGAGGCATTGTGGGTTTTAGAGAGGATAACATTCATTCGGTCGCATGTCGTGACGGTGAGCAGTTCGCTCTCGAATAGATTAATTTGTGCATGTTGGGACTTTGAAATATTTTCGTATGGTAGAGCAAGAATCGAACTTCAGGGACATACTCGGACTCTGAATATTTTCGTAGCAGAACCAGAAGTGAACTTGTGATACTTCTAAGATTTAGGAACGTGTCGAGTTCCGAATATTTTTGATGTGCATCAAAGTAAGACTTGGAGTTTTCGCGAGTGAACTCTTAATCATTCTTGAACTGATAAATGTACGCGGTTCTGATTCGGGACCCCTATTTTTTTGGTATAAACGGAAGATGAACAAAAAGATTTTTTTTGGGGTTTAAAAAAAAAAGCTTTGGGATATTTATACGGTGGAACGGGCATCGGACATAAATAGGGAGCTGGAAAAAAATTTTTGAGTGGTGCGGCGTGAATCGGCGGTGTTTTTTTTAAAAAAGGCAGTGATTCTTTAATTGGACTTCGAATTTGGGTTTAAAAAGGAGGGGGTTTCTTAAAAACCCCAATCAAGAGCACCAAGACCAGAATCGCCGTAAAAGGGTTTCGAACCAGGATATATAAAAATTTATAAATTAAATTTCACTTTTTTAATTTTTTACATTGATAGAAAAAAAATAAGTTTTTTTTGAAAAAAAGATAAAATGTTTTTCTTTGGGAATTCAAGCAAATGAGCGATCAAATAATCTCTGTTTTAGTTTCCCCGCCATTCTGTATAGATGGCAGATCGGTAATCGCTATTAGAAAAAGTGATTATTTCTGACGTAATCGGCCCAGCTAGGGGATAATATTCAGTTTTTCAGAGTAATAATATTTAAAAATTTTTAAACCTTTTTTCCTGGCATGTTATTAGAAATTTAAACGGTTACATTCCCAATAAAGCAGTTGGGGATGTTTCAATAATTAAAGCATGTTTGTAAAATGGGGTTTTTCCATTTAATTTTATTATACATCTTACAAAATAAATTTCATCAAAGCTACAAATCTACCCCCATCATATCAAAACCTTTAATTTTTTTGTTATGAAAAAATTTCCCCAAGTTATATTAAAATTTGAACAATTATAATTGATACTTTAAAAAAGCTTTTTTATTATATTAGATATACCCATTTTGGGGAAAATGTCACATTTTGCAACAAAAAAGACGAAAAAATTTTTTCTGTCAAATGTGAATAAAACAGTTAAATTTCTTAATTCAAATTTCAAGATTTGAATGAAATCAGGGTTTTAAAGGGAAATTTTTTTAAACCTTTATAAACTAAAAATTTATTTAGGGTTTTTACTTAAATATCTTTTTCAATAAATAAGTAAATATTATAATTGTTTTAAAATTCATTATTATATTAATATTTTTTTTAAAATAACACTTAAACGAAAATTAAAATATAGAAAACACAATAACTAATGATTATTCAATTTTCCTCATGGAAGCTAAAACAAAATTTTACTGGATTTTTCTGGGTGCCTGTAAACTTCCAACAATGGTGCCATCAAATCGGATAACCCCTCATTTCAGAAATATATGGTTTGGGGCAACATCTAAAAAACCAGTAAAAAAGTCATTCATGTTGTTTCTTTCCAAATGATATTTGCTTTTGTATTTTTTTTCAAAAAATTTAAATCATCTGCAGCAGGGCTTTGGGATTTTTTTTCAATTCTGAAGGCCCCTCCTATCTCCCATTGCGGCCATCGGTGTACGGCCCCCCCCTCTATGAAAATTCTCTCGGTACCAGTTTTCTGGGTCAAAGATGACCTCAACACCCATTGTCGTCCTTAATTCTCCGACAACTAATCCAGAAAAGAAGAATGACAGTCAGGGAAAAAGGGTATTTTTTCCGCAGTGCATTGCATGGTTGAATGTTTGAATGGCGCATTTTTAATTTTGTATGGGTTTTCCAAGTTCGTTAGTGGAGGGCAAAACTAAAATTTAATACAAAACAATATCGTCTGAAAAAAAATTTGGGGAAAAATTCAATGATCATTGTTCAGTGTGTAGAAGTTTAAAATTTTGGAGCAAACCCAAAAACTTTGGTTTTCTTCTTTTGAGCAATTTTTGAAAAAATAGTTTCTGATCCTCCGAAAACATTTTCTCAAATTCATTATTTAGTTTGTTTTTTGAGTTTTTCGTTTCCTAACGCACTGTTCGGTAACAGAATTTAGTATAAAATACGTTAAGCTAACTCATGGATGATTTGAATTTATCATATGGTGACAGGCTGGAGGTTCAACTCTTGGACATGTGCACCGGACAAGGACTTGGACGAGGCTTCAGTTGCACCCTAAAAGATTTAGGTTACGTGCAACGCCTCCTACTCGTAGGTTTATCTGGAGAATTCTAGCCACCGGCTGTCTCTGATCTGTGGTTTCTCCGATCAACACCAGGCAAATGCCTGTTTGTTAGGAACAGTACTCTAACAAACGGGCCATGGACCCGCAGGATCTTTCCTTTCTCTTCCTTGTCCTATCCTCACCCTTACACACACACACACACACACACACACACACACACACACACACACACACACACACAATATGCATTACGCTACAAAATGCCGGGAGACCGGTCGGGGCTTAGAGCTTGTCCCGGATGGGAGTGCCCTCTGATGGAGATGCCTGGTTGAGAAAAACCCTCTAGTCGACGGTAGGTCGGCGCCAGATCTCGCCGTCCAACGGGTGAATCTCCACATCTCCCGATGAAAACACACGCACTACATTTAGGGGACTAATACCCTCGGTAATTGCGCGCGAAATGAATAACAATCAATCAATCGTGGTTTGTTGTCGTTTTCCACCTTCTCACGGAAATGACGATTCTTTCGCGTGGGAATGAGAAATAATAGCCAAGAACTCCAAGTAAAGAAAAAATGTCTACGGAAGTAATTCTCTAATGTACTAAGCTTACATTCAGACTCTTCGTTTCTACATTTTTGGCAACCTGCCTCTATAACCATAAGGCCGATATATATGAGTTTTGAGTTTTGGGCAGACTCTCAGATAGTTTCTGTACAGAACTGGTTTCCCAAGCTAGAAGTAAAAAGCCAAGAGTCGCGCATAGCGCTTATATCGTCTGTACGTTTTCTGTATGAATCGCCACAAGACCCTAGGTGCCTACCGAAAAACAATTGAATAGCGGCCTCCGAGTACTTCAGGGTTTCGGTATTTCTGAGTGATCGTTATTCAGTATAGTTAACCATGAGGAGCATAGAGAAGAAAATAGGAAGGCGGAGTACGAAAGAGGTAGTTTATCACAATGTCACTTCTCACGATCGTACCTTGACACATATAACCACAAAAAAAATGATCGATTACCATTGCGTCGGTTAAAGAAATCCGTTAGTAAACGATTCTGTCGATAGAGGGACCTAAGTCTAACAGGAAGTTTCTGCATGAAAAATTGGAAAATTCTCAAAGTTTTTATGGACTGTCTGACTGCGTTTGGAGCGCAGTCTGGACTGCACGTTTCAGTACGTCAATCTGCACAAAACTGTACCGTGTATACTGGCCAAAGAGAATATGTAGCATAGATGGGCTGAAGCGTCTTCATATTTGCAGCAAGTAGAACTTATGCGGTAATATGAATCCTCTTACTCTCGTTTACGGCCTAAATCAATAATTTAAAACGAAAACACAGTATGTAGGAGAACAAATTGAGAATTTTTAAGAACACATTGCTTCCTGAATCGTTATAAGAATAGAAGTTGTTGAAATGTTATTGTAGTTAACGTATTCTCTGAAAGTTAATGTTATTGCAATAAGAAGCAAACAAACAGATCAAAATAAGGCGTCAAATTTGAAAAATGATATATTTGTGGTTTCATGAGTGCTATTTTTACAGTTATACCCGAACATAGTGAAGACATTGTAAATAATATTACTGTAACCACTAAAATAATTTAAATACAGATAAACGAAAAGACAATATAGAAATATGATCAGGTACAAACAAAAGTCGATTCAGTACAACAGTTCTACACGCGACCGGCAGGCACCTCATGTTTTGACTGCAAAGCTTGGGTGCCCCTAGTTCTGCGAGCGTCCACAAAGAGCGCTGAAACAATAGCGTCAGCCATTCTAAACTTTTTTTAATATGACAGCTATGGTAGTACCTCGTAGATGGAATTCAGACGACTTTGCGTATTTATTGGTCCTGCCGCAAAATGTCGCATAATCGCGAACGTATCAAGCAGTGCTGCAGATCAAGCGACTCTAGCGGCAAGACTGAGAATGACGCAAAAGTCGTCCAACTCCATCTTGGAGATACTACCAGTGATGCCACGTTATCAAAACTCATATTTACTCCGAATTAAACATAGCTTCACTTCAAGGTCACGAGCTGGAAGGAGAGATCCAATCGGAGCTCCAATACCAAAACTTTATGTCTAACGAAGCTCCGATTGGATGACTGTGCCTCTATCCTTCTAGCTTGTGACCTCGAAATGCACCTGTGTTTAAATCGAGTATATGAAGTATATTGTAGCTCGTTTATACCGGTCTTTACACTTGACATCTCGCTGTGTGGAGAGACCGCCGAGCGGCAACGCGCAGGCCCTGACCGTGGCGTAGAGCGAAGGCGTCGAGCGAAGACGCGCGCACGGCGGCACACTGGTTCCAACTCACCAAAAACCTGGTCATATTTAGATGTTATGTATAAAACTCTACGAAAATTTGTATATTATGCTTTTGATGTCAATGATTACAAATTTGATGTCCAAATTGGAAAATCCAAAAATGGCGGATCAAATATTTAAAATAAAACACCATCCTGTAAAACTGCATTTGAGTATTTTAGGAGTTGCTTATTATTAATTTGGTATCTAAATTTAAAATTCAAAATAATTAATATTTATTGTATTTATTACGTGATAAAATACTAAACGATATATAATTAATGTTATATATGGATACACATAATTATTTGTCACTCGGTATATGAATGTTGTGTGACTGTCAGATGTAGCTATCAAGAGGTAAACGCTGCCGTTATACGAGACGTTATATCGGTTACGCACCTAGTAGTTAAATAATGATAAACAAAAGGCAAATATGAGCTGCTGCAATTTTACATGCTGATAGAGAACAGATGAGGCTTTCAAGAAAGATAAATTTCAGAGCGGTACTACAATTATCAAAACTCAATATGAAGAGAAAAAAAGAGATTCGTGGAAAAGGTTACGGTACACATGCCTTACTCGTCAAAATATATAGAAATGTAAACTTGTAATAAATTTAACTTACATTCATATTATCATCCATTCAACAATACATAAAAACTCGAAGCAAAAAATTTTAAAAAAACACCGTTGTTATGACGGAAACGTCTTTTAAAATCTCTGGTATTTTTGACGTCCAGATACCGCCAACTTGACCATCGAGTATGAGAAGGAAATAAGATTGGAATTTCTCTACCCCGCTCGAATATGATGAGCCAACAACATCTGTAGACGATTTGATGGGACCAACCTCCCATGCGCGATGTTTTTGAATTTTGGCCAGGTTTTTGGTCAGGTGGGGCCAGTGTGCGGCGCCGCGATGGCCGTCGCCCGTGCCGAGGACTCGCCCGATGGCCGCGCCTGCCAAGTGGGTCAACGCTAGAAAGCGAAAGGCAAAGCAGGTAGTGTGCCTTCGCCGGGGCCGCCGGCCCAAACAACGCTCCCACTCCAGAAGTTAATCTCCAGCTCGGAGAAAGGGTGTTTCGAGTTAGCTACCTAAATCCTTTCACGCTTTCGCACATCTTCAGAAGCGCAGGAGACAAAACTTTCCGTTACAAGTTTACGGATTATGTTTTCAACTCGAGAATCTTGCTGGTTTTAACATGGTAAAGTGTCAAAAAGTCAGTTAATAGGACGTGATGTAACGAACTTTTCAATCTAATATTCTTTATATAATACCCGGGCCGGCGCAACATAGAGGCAAACTAGGCGATTACCTGAGCGCAACTCTCGTTGGGTGCGCAAGTTTGGTACATTTTATAATAATTTCTTTTATTTCGCTTATTGGTACTGATCAAACTATTAACAACGTAATTATTCACTTTGTAAGAAGAAAGATTAGACATGCATAATTATTTATTGTTCCAATAATTATCGAATGCATTTTAGTTTATCATTATTGTCCTTATGTTGATATTCTGAACAACAATAATAAGTGATATCGTAGGCTCGCGGCCAGAGTTATGATCTGGGTGTCGGGTGACTGCGTCGAAGGCTGGGGTGCCGACGTTTCGACCGATATCGCGGTCCTCTTCAGGGCGTCTGTCTGTACAGCCCTGAAGAGGACCGCGAATATCGTCGAAACGTCGGCACCACTCGACGCACGTCACCTGAACAGATCTAACAATAAAGTGTATTTATTATTTTTCTAAATCAAGTATATATTGTCTAAGGGGACGAATGATGTTGATTATTATTATGTATTATTATTATTATTATTATTATTATTATTTTATTATTATTATAAGGGGAGGCACAAACATCTGAAAATATCCTGGCGCCTGGCCGCTTTTAGTCAATTTGCTGATGGACTCATTTCAGCTAAATCAGAATATTTTTTCAATGTTGATAACCAGTAAATATCACTAATAAAAAGACTCAAATTATGTGCGAATGTCAACAAATTTGTTTCTGAGTGGTACAATATATTTAAAAGCAATAAAGCTCAATTTGTTAATATTATTTTAATTATTTTCTTTTAAATGTGAACTGAATTCTATAGGTTTGAGACCATATAAGTAGTACAGGTATAATGAAGACGCCGTATCCTTCATTACCAAGTAGTTTCTAAAGGCAACGAGTGAACCGGTGTTACCAGCCATCACGTATTGGAGGTAACAACTCAGCATAAATTGGTTGACTTACAAACTCGAAACGCGCCTGGGGCGATGGTGGAGGGCTACGGAATGACTTCGCTAAATTTAGTTTTTGTTCTCCCAGGATCTTACAGCTTCACGGCAAACACAACTTGCTATTTAATATGCAAAAACAGGATTAACATACGATTTTAATGTTGTTTTTGATTTGAGTTTGCGTTAAATAAACAATGCATATATCGAAATATTAAACGATTTCTTTTACAATTCATTTATTTTAGTGTACTAACGTTACAGAAAACTAACACATTAAATGTTTTCTAAATAAGAAATTGTGTTTAAAATGAACTATCTTTCACATATTTTCATTAAGTGTATAATGAAAATGACATAAGAAAGTCAAATAATTTATGCTATCAGAGCCACCCAAAGATTCTCGAATTTCTTTTCGAATTATATTTCAATTCTCATAACTGACGCAACAACTCTTGTCACATTATTAAATTGATTCCCTGTCATCAAGATAAACTATCGTGAAATAGATTCGTGAACTGCAGACAAATGCAAGTTTCTGTATGCCTTGGGTACAGTAAAATATGAGTTTGTATTTAAATGTTTCTCGTGAAAAATAAGATGTCAAATTTGTCGTTTGATCAAAATACTTCAATAATGTATTTACATTTGGTTGTATATGATATCACTTTCAATAATTTGGATATCCTCGCTGAAACAATTTTACTTTCTCTCTACTGCTTACGCAGAGTAGAGAAAGTACTGTAAGGCTACGGAAAAACGCGAATTTTCGACAAAAACCCTTATTGCTTTGGTCAGGCAACAAAATGTGTATAATTCTTTTCCATACATATAGTAAATTATTTCTTCTAACACTTTGTGTAGTCAGAATTCATGTTTTGTGGGTCCTTGATATCGAAAAATCGTTTGACGGCGAATCGTCTGCATGTGTGTGAACATTAGTGGCTAAATCGTAAGCAGAATTTTTACTATAATTGATATTCTCCAGTCGATCTGGCAGACGTTGCGGTCTCTTGGATTTGAAACCGATGTTTTAATTTTTGGCTGGGAGATTACTTTGAAAGTCCTGCACCATTTTCAAAATTTAAAAAGGCACCAATTTTTATAACATTTTGTACTCAGCATAAAGGACGTTTAAGAGAGTGTTGTAGTTCTATTTTCCTTGTAATCCCTAATTTTTCGAAAGTTGCAAAACTCAAAATATTTTCGTGTCTTCCAAAATCTACAAATATGAAGATTTTTATCCTTACATAAATGTGTTCAAAAGAAACCAATCTTCAAATAATTTTATGTTAAATGTTTCGAAAATATTAGTATTTTGGCGTAACATATTGGCAAACAAGGCGATCAGCTAGAGCGCAACCCTTGCTGCGGACGGAAGTTTGGTACAAAATGTTTCTTTTAAATCACTCCTCAAAGGTACATCGTAGATCACGACCGACAACAAGAAAAAATCCTAAACATTTCTACCATCATGTTACGATTTTGCAACATGACAGCGACCAAAGCGCGGGAACTTCGAATTTAAACTTTCAATTGTTTTCCAGTTTTTGAAAAGAACAAATTTAAGAACAAAACTGAAAATATCAAGCAGCTTACTGTTCTTTCTAATAGTAATTTTTACATTTTAAACCATTTTTTCTCAAAATCTGCTCCAAATTTGTTCTTTCATTTTGTTGTTTATGTTCTTTTAATTTTTTGAGTTTTGTTCTTAAATATGTTATTTTCAAAAACTGAAGAAAAAAATTGAAATTGTAAATTCGAAGTTCCCGCGCTTCGGTCGCTGTGATTGTGCAAAATGGCAACATGATGGTAGAAAATTTTTAGGATTTTTTTTATTGTTGTCGGTCGTGTTAATCTACGATGTAGTTAATATTCTTATGAAAGGAAATAGATTTAAGGAAGGTAATAGATTTAACTTAGAACTAACAAATACTAGTTCTTGCAGTTGGGTATTCTGAAAATCGTATATAACATTTTTTTGTAAATTAGCTCCATTCATTATTTTTTTTTTTCCTATTCAGAAAACGTCCATAATTTGTTCTTCAAAGAAGTCGTTTCTACACAGTTAATTTAGTAGACACTTCTCGGTGGCCAGTGTACTGATATTACCGATTTTGATGTTTCCATGCAATTACTCAGGAATGTCTTTACTCTCTTTAATGTAATCATATTCCTTTCCTATAATGCTGCAGATAATGAGAAAAACTGAATTGTACCAACCGAACCGTCTCTTGATATTTTTTCTAGATCAATTTGTCTAACAAATACTTCAGCTACAAATCTGCAGCCATGTATTTTGCAACATTTGTCAGTTGATTTCGAAGCTGCTCACAGTCAAAGTTTTGTTTTATTAGGAAAGACAACTTTTCTGAACGAAAGGTGGTTTTAGAAGGAAAAATTTTGTCAATAAATTCAATAAAATGAAATTTTTTAAATCTTGAAATATATAGTCCATCTGAGTCACCACTGTATCAATAATTTTATAAGAAACAATTTTGAGTCTTTCAAATAGTTCTGATCCTGAAAATCCATTCATGGTCGTGTCTGCTTTGATGCAGATTTCAATAGTCTCTTCATATCTAACACGGTATATTACTACGTATCTATACTATGACTATCTGTACGGCGTATTTTGCCTCATGATTTCACATTGTTGAGCGAAACGGCATTTCGATATCGTGAACCGTTTAGAAGTTATGGGACTGGCGCAGTCAGTGGGGATATTCTCTATAACACTAAATCTTTAACTTCATGAATTGTTTCATAAAGAAAACACAAACAAAAATCACTCAAACAACACACAACTCACTCTACTTTCCCACAACGTCAGGTGATGAGATGAATTTGCCTGGTCGAGAGGTGGAGGTGCATCGTGGTACAAGTCCGGGCCTTCCAGGAACCGAGACTGCGTCACTCCGCCAGTGAGTGGAGTGAGAGGAGACGGCGCACGCCGTCTTGTACCATGCGCGGCAGATCCAACGGCATCTATTCGCTGGCGAGCTCCTGGCCCAGCTACCGGCCCCAAAGAGATATCTCTGCGGATCTGCTAATTCCTCGCACAGAAGCGGGGAAAATATTGGTTTGGTTTGTTCGTGTTTCCGGGCGCGTCAACTGCTTTGGTCATTAGTCCCGTTAGGATAGTGCATGTTTTTCTCGAGATGGTGGTGGTCTTCCTCCTGAATGGCGAGATCTGGCGCCGACCTACCGTCGGCTAGTGGGGATTACCCTAACCAGGACTCTCCCACCAGCGTGGCACTGCCCCAGTCGGGACAAGCTCTAAGCTCCGACCGGTCTCCGGATATGTGGTAGTGTAGTGCATGTTAGTGTGTGTGTGTGTGTGGTGTGTAAGGGGAGGATAGAACAAGGAGAGGAAGGACAGATCGCGCGCGGTCCGTGGCCCGTTTGTCCGGCATTTGCCTGGTGTTGATCGAGAAACCACGGAAACTACTGATCAGAGCAGCCGGCCGCTAGAATTCTCATCCAAGCAGTGACTGAATTCGACCTAACTGAAAGCTAGTGTCAAAATCCTGCCGTCAGGACTCGAACCTAGGACCTCCGGTCAGAGCGCTGCAGTGACATCAGTTGATGCACTGAGCTACCGCTCCCGGTCGGAGGAAAGAGTAGACGTTTAATTTTCTTCAACGATTCAGGAAAAAATATTGAAAAGTGGCACACTTAACGACAGATTTTATTAAAAAATAATATGGGTATTCTAAAGCTCTCACTTTACCCTCAGCTTCGCCACTGGTAAATACACTTTTCTACTTTAGAGAGTTTTGATCTCCGATTATGGTATTCAAAATTAGAAGCTCACTTGAATGAAATAAAGTCAAGCTTGTGTGTAATTATTCCGGCATTTCTAGATAATGTGCTGCATGCAGTGTAACAGTTAAATATATTTACGTTTGTTTCATCTGTGAGTAAGAAAAGACTACAATTCCTGACTATAGAAATAAACGCAAAATTTATTTCCATCATCAGGGCTATAATGCAGAGAATCGGAAACAATAATATGTTCATTTAATATTTAAGCCTTTCTTTCTCATATAATTACTACAAACAATACAACAATTAAAATATAGATGAAATAAATTGTAGTACAATAACTTTCAACCACAAAAACAACAACAAAGAACTGGAGCTACATAATCCTATACCATATCACCACATATCTTTGCTATTTGTAGTGTTAGGAGGGAAAATCATCTATCTTTTACTGGGTGAAGCAAACAAACCTACTTCGGTTTGCCTTCTAGTAAATAACAGGTGATTTTTCCTCCCCCAATACTGTACCAATAGAAATGCAAGAATACACATCAATAGCACCTGTGTCAACAAGCAATTTATAGCATGTATGCACATGTCTCGCACATCACGTGTGGTTTACTGACTTACAGAATTATGGAGCTCCTATTCTTTGTTGTTTATTTTGACTTTGAAAGGTATTGCACATTTATTTTATTATTTCCTTTCGTGTTTTAAATGTTTTTTTTTGTTTGCAGTTATTCTATGAGAAAGAAGGTGTGTGTGCGCTGTGTGCATGTGTGTGTGTGTATATATATATATATATATATATATATATATATATATATATATATATATATATAGGTTATTAATATGTTATTATTTTCTATTCTGTACAAAATAGATCCGATGATGGGAATAAAGTTTTCTGAAATATTAGCAAACACATGATTACATTACTTCCATTGACTAAGCTCCATGAACCAGCCTGCATTACATTTACGGTCGTAAGGATTTCCTATGTTTCAAATTTTTCTGAGCAATTAAATTTCAGAAAAACAGTGAGTCAATATCATGATGCTTCATAATCACATATACAAATTATATATTTTTTATTGTGACAAATGCATTAAGCGGTCTAAAAACTTCTTCTGAAATCAATCCCAAGTAATGATTGAGTATTTTCATCTGAATGTGGGAAAATAAATGTTAAAAAACATGTATAATTACTGCAATGTAATAATATAAGAATTGTCTCGGACCGATGTGTACACAAACCAACACCAACATTACACACTTAATACACACTAATTCTATATCTAAAAACTCCAACCTCTGATTTCTCTAGAGAACTTAATATTATTTTATGTATATTCGTAAAGACACGTTGACTTTTACGAATAGGGACACGCATGAAGTGTGCCTGGAACGAAAAGAACATAGATGCAACGCAAACATGTGCTTGAGATTGGCGCATCTTACCCAGAGTTCCGGGTTCCCTTCGCTGGAGTTGGTTCTGCTGCCGCGCGCACTGCCACCGGTTTCGCATGAAGCGCGACTGACTGACGCTGCCTCGCGAGTTGGCGCGCCTCAGCGCGTCACGTGACCTCCGGTTCCACACTGGTCGCGGCAAACAACTCCCTCTCCTTAACAAATCCTTCCACAGCGTCTTTATTGTTTAATTCATAGACGTTTCCAATGGTAGGCGATCCTCTGGTGAAAGTAAGTAGGCGTAATATGTCTGCAAAACAAGATTAGCAAACAGTGTTAATGCACGTATGCCTAGGAACCGTTTGTCACAATAAAAATGCACGGGTCCTCAGATGTTTGTTTTTAAATTGCAAATGTGAGATCCTGTATCAATACTATGTACGTAAATAAACAAGAAATGAATGCAATACTTAATACAAAAATGTTGTCTCTTCCAATTGTCTTGCTCCTGACAATCTCCTTCAATACATGTGTATTTTTCTAAAAATAGTGTATCTTCCAAGATGTAGTTTGATCAACCTTTGTCAAGAAAATAGAAAAGACATTCCTGCAAAATTACAGTGAAGTATTTTAAATTTATGTAAAAGTTTCATTCAAATTGTGTTTGACTATCAAATTTTACAACAGTTTGTTAGGTCGAATTTGTTCGCATTCGGTTTGGCAGAAATTGGTCAGACTTTTATCCTGAATTTTACATACAAAATGTATATATATATATATATATATATATATATATATATATATATATATATATATATATATATATATTTACTTTTATTGAATTTAATGTATATTTGTACAGCATCAAATCCTTCTCCTTTACAGAATGGTACGTATATATGTATTTTTTATTTATTTCCCACAATAATAGTGCTAATCCTTAAAACCGTGCTCGTATCCCTTTTCATTATACTCGCATTATCTCAATACTGAAGAACTATACGACACCAAACATGCTAAAATTATCTTCAAAATGTTATACATTTTTCGCAGTTCTTCAAATGTTGTTATCAGGACGTGATTAAAAGTTAATTTTAATCTAAAAATATCAACGAGATCATGTCCTGTACTTACGCACGGAACATTTTGCACTAACAGTAGCTACGCATTGTTAGGTAAAACATATTTCCCTGATGTTGTCTTGTAGTCTACGGCATTGAAACTTAACATATTTGGCTTCTTTACGCATTAGAATTATTACCGGCCAGTTAACGTTTTAGTTCGATGCGTACATTAGTATATTTCTTTTCTTTTCTTTTCCCTTTCTTTTCTTTTTTTTCCCCAGAACAGCAAATATGAAGGGCAGAAAATTTGCAAATATTCTTATTCGTTCAGTATCAACAAATGTATTTCCATTTCATGTCTAGTATTTATCTCTCTGTAAATGTAAGTGACTACTATCCGAGAGAATCAACTTAGCTTCATTGATATTCCTATTGCAAGATTTTAACGTTGACTTGGGATTGCGCTCCAGCTTGCTTGAGGTCATCATCTTAAAGGAGGCGCAAGGTGCTTATTTCAACGCTCGTCTAGATGCGAAGGAAATATGCATTGAGCAGGCATGTACTTTCACCTTTTAGCAGAAAAGACTCAAAGGAGGTGACAGTAATGGATATGTAAGCATTGCTTGAGATGGCTCGGATGTCCGAAGTATTTCATTCATTTCGGATGTCCCTGTATTTCTTGTGTTTGATAGGTCAAATTACATAAACACCAAAATCTGAGATTCGGATAACTGTAGTTTTGAGAGTCGTATTGAATAAGAAGATACAAACTAAAAATTTGAAAGTTGTTTCATTATGAATGTTTAACGTAAACAATTTTCAGAAAATATTTAAAACTGGAGGAATATGTTGATACAAATTTAAGTAAATACCATATTTTGTAAACCGTATGACTTTACTTCGATTGACGCGCATTTTTTATGAGCGATTTGATATTTGAAAGAGCTAATATTTATGCAAATGTGTTGCTAATTTGAATGTTTATTTTAAACTCTAATTCACTTCTATAGCCCGAATGTTTGACAAAATGCCTTTGTTATGGTTATTATTTTATGACTTGAAACAATAGCATTCAGTTAATTCTTCTTTGGGAGTTGTTTTAGTAGATTTTCATTTTGCCTTTTTTGTCTACTTTGATGCGTTTTGTCTTTTGCTCTTTGTCATACTTTGCCTTTTTCGGCGTTTTACATGATTATTTTGCTTTTTCTCCTGGCACCGATCTCGATTGGGTCCGACATATATTTTCCAGTCTGAACAACACGAAGTCACAATTGTGTTCTGTCTTTCTGTGGAGGAGAGGCTGTGTTAAAATCTAAATGAAAATCGAAGTTGATACCAGTCAAAATTTTTAATTTTTCGCTGATACAGACAGGCTTTGTGCGCTCACGAAGAATTTCCGGAAGACGAAGTACGGCCTCAAATCCCATTTGAGGGCATCTCTCTTTTATGATAAACCCTTCTCAAAGCTGGCTATTACACAAGTGCGAAGAACGAATAACATAATTCCGTTTTCACTGATTTTCGTTTGATTCAATATAATTTCGTTTTCACTGACATAAGATTCAAAATAGAGTCCATAATACTTTCGAAGAGAGCGCATCGATTAAAACAAATTCTTAGGCATCATACCAGAAGACCATGTGGAATCAAGACTGCAAAGAAAGGAATCAAAATGAGAGAGTTAGAATAAAAATGTGATTCATATAAATTATTAATTTTTATAGTAATTCCTTTAAATGTGATTGTTTATTGTTTACATGCCTTTTGCACTCCTACTTTAGCTAGAATAAATGTCTTTTGAAAGCGTATTTTACTACAAATAAATTTCTTTGAAAGCATATTTTAGTAAAAATAAATAACTTTGCCAGCCTATCTTAGGTAAAATACATGTCTGAACTTCTGGTTCTATCATTACGATCTTTGAAGTCATTTAAATTCAAGTCTAATCATCGTACGTCTAGAAGAAATATAAGAAGAAACATACGATTAATAAAAGTGTTCTGAGCGAAGTTGAAAAACCAAATTATAGGAATACTGAAATTCTGTTTTTCTGTCACAAATACCAATGTTTTTAACAAGACTGAAATATCTATTCAGATTGAAGTTTACAAATTTATTTACATTTATGATGTTGCTATTGTCATTCCAGTTAATCTTCAAATATTATTAATTTGGGAAGAACGAATGAAAATAAAAGTTATCTTCGAATTATAATTCATAGTTGTGGTTGGTTTTGTGGTTTTCAACCTTAGATCAATTTTCGTGGTAAAACACAAAATAAAATATTTTGCTTCATTTCTTCAATCCTACTATTTTGAATATCACTTGCAAATGTATTTCCTACAGTTTGAATATTTATGCTCGAAGTTCTGTTTTCGAGTGACTAGGAATTACGATCAAGTACATACATATTCACATTGCCTTGCCAGACTTTAGTCTCTCGAGTAACTTGTTTGTCTTGAGTGCTAATCCTAAAACAAGCACAATTCTCACGTAGGCGCAAGAAAACATTCTGCCAAAAATAAAACTTAATTTAATTCTCATGTAATGCAAGCGCATTCGTATATGAAAATGTAATAAATATTCTTTCATGAGATTAATATCCACTAATAGTAATTAAAATTTTGTACATTTATAATCGTCATGTATCTATTGCATCAGTCTTTGGCATTTCACGGGAAGCAAACTTTTAAGAACTAATGTTCTTATTAGCCTCTAAATAATTCTTATTTACATTTATAAAAAGTGTGATAAAACAACCTTGTACTTCACGTGTTAATTATAGTTTTGGTCACAGAATATTTTATGTAAATCATGTTTCTGTGTTCATGTTTCTCATTGTGAAGACTTAAAATTAATTCGAACACACCCATAATAGCAACACATTTCTGGAAATAAACATTTAGCTATATAACTAAACAAGACACAAGGTACTTTAAGAGTTATTTTCAGATACTGAAGAAGTGTTAAAAACATGTGTTTGTGTTTTGTTTGTTAATGTACTAAAGAAAAGATCAATAGTAACATGTTTTTGTTTGAAGCAAAGTAGACTTTGAATGTAAAGAACGAATGAACTAAATGCATTGACAAACAACCTCATTTCTTCCTGTTTAACACACTATCTGGTAACAAGTGATTACGTTGCGTCAAATATCACGTCTGTTGTAAACGTTTTTGAGCGTGAACTCTACTATGCACTCACACGAAAACATTGAGTAGATATTTACTTTGTGTACATACTACATACGTATTAAGGAGAACGTATTGTAACGTAACCAAAAAATTAAAATTCGTCTACAAAATAAATCCTTTCTGAGGGCGGAGGAGCCTGAGATCCAAAACTATTGTTTCTACGTGCAGTAAAATATTTCTACTAACACATTATACAGTTAGAATTTACAAATTGTGATTTCTTCACTCGAAATTAGTGAAGTTAAAACATCACATACTTTCTTGAATGATTTCTAAATTTGTATTTTTCGAAACTTCAGCGTTCAACAAAAAGAATACCTACCTGTGCCATTTGTAATTGTCCTTTGCTTGTGCATGGAAAATGCAAAGAAAAAATTGAGAGGTTTTGAGAAATTGTTTGTTATAAATTGTTTTGACTTTAAGCACAAAATACGCAAAAACTACCATTTAAAAAATTATAAATAACATTATTTAATGACTGTTTTACTTTCTCTCTACCGCTTAAGTAGTAGAGAGAAAGTATATAATGCTGAGGGAAAAATCGAAAAATTTTCTGCACAAAATCCTTATTGTCGGGCACTGGTAACGAAATAGTACATAAATCCAGTAGCTAAATTTAGGGAAAAAATCCCTAATGCGTGGTGAAGCCAGAATCCGTGTATTGTGGGTCCTGATACCGAAAATCGATTTACGGCAAAACGTCTGTCCGTCTGTGAACAACAATCATTTAAACGTAATCTTTACAATTTTGCAGTCGTAAAAGGAAGCCAGATAGCTAATTCCTGTAAAGAATTGTAAAACGTACTTATTTCATCTTTCTAATATCGATAATATTTGTTATTTTAGTGTGTGTTTTCAATTTATTGTTTAATCGTTTTCAAATTGTTCAAAACCAATAATTAGTAAAATAGTTATTATTAATTGTACGTTCATTGCATAACGACATTTTCTTTCTTTGCTGGCTAAATTGTATAAAGTAATAATCTACATGAAAGTGAAACAACGTCTTGTATATATTTCATTCACTATTCAAGTGACAATTTCTTTGAAAGTGTATGTAAGGGATTTTGGTATGTGATTCTTTTCAGTATTTTGTGTTTCCATGTATTATAGTCTTGTGTACAGTTATTTTATTGTGTTTTTCTGTGAAGTGAAGGTAATATAATTTTATGTAAAGTGTTTATGCAAGTGTTAAAACGCAACTGCAGTTGTTAGGTAATCACGTAACTCTAAAGGTTGAGCAATAGAGTGATAGAACTTTTCAATGTCATGTGTAAATGCTAGATTAGATTTGTACTCAATTCTTTAACAGAATATATCTAGAACTCGGTTCAAAGTTAAAAGATTAACTTTCCTATGTTTCTTTATTACAAAACAGGTTAAAAACGTAACCACTCCTGTAGGCAGTTAGGACGTATAAAACCATTCCTAATTTTTGGTGTGACATTGTCATAACAAGTCACTGGTCAAGTAATACTACTAGGTTACTTGAGTAACCCGCTGTAGGCTTTCTAGAGAATAGTGAAAAGGTAGAGCGGTCACATATTTGGCCCAACTGGTTGGCACGAAATTATTGCAATTTCGCTTGCTTAAGTTAATATTAAAATCAAAGAAAATTGTTATCTAATTTCCATATAGCTTTGCTAGGATTAGGTGACGGAGTGAGGTATTATATAAGATAGTATTCTAATTATTTTTGTACATCTGAATTTTAATTGAGACTGGACAAAATGGCAGATAAGTTTGATAGGGCAAAAAATCTTGATAAAATCTCGTCGTGGTGAGGAAGAAAAGGGAAATCCTTCATGCCATCAATTGTCAATTCAATAAAATTTATAATAGCATCATTTAACATAACTGCAACAATGGACAGTCTACGCGCCTTAACAATCTAACGATTCTAAATTGGAACAGTAACGGTATAGTACCTAAAGACATGCTCTAATTCACTTTTTAATATCACATAAAATAGACATAGCTTGTATTACTGAGACCCATCTTGTTTCTACTAAAACACTACGCATTCCAGGTTATAAGTGCTACAGAGCGGATCGCCCCAACAATACTCCAGCCGGCGGAGTTATGATCCTGATCAAAACTAACATTAGTAGTTGCCCCAGTTTCTTGCCCTTTACACCAGGTGAAGAAACAATATCAGCAAAGGTTTCCTCATGAGTGGCGACTTAATAGTTATCTCGGCATACAAACCACCGAACAAATCCCTCAATAGGTCACATTTTGGACACTTTCTCTTCAAATATTTCCTGTATTTTGCTGGGCGACCTGAATGCAAACACACGTCATGGGGTTGCAAAACCAATTCTCCAGACGGAATATATTTACACAATCTCTGTCAAAATTACAATTTAAAGTTATTGCTCCGGTCGAACCCGCACTTTCCATACAATTCGAATTGCATCCCGACATCCTTGATATAGCCATTACTAATTCAAATATTCCACTAGTTCCCTTTTTATTTCAGAGCTGGATTCGATCATAATCCGGTTATTTTAACAGCCAGCACAACTCGACCAATTATAAATAATCCACCAAGTTTAAATACCCACAAAGTTAACTGGAAAAGTTTCAACTACATCTCGCATCATATATCCCACCTATTAAACAGTTAACAACGCAATCGGAAATTGATGAATCCACCTTCATTCTGACCAACGCTATTATTAATTCCATCCAAAATTCTTCCCAAGCACTTCACAGACCACTGTGCTCTAAACCACCCCCAACTCCCGAAGACATCCAAAACTGATAACAAGAAAGAACAAAGTAAGACGTCTTTGGACTAAACATAGATTACCTCACTTAAAATCAGAATACAACCACCTAATCAGACTTGTCCGCAACGCATTAGCCTCATTCCACCTTGAGAAATACAAAAATACGTTGCAGACCTAAACCCCCACGATGGCTCCTTGTGGAAAGCTACACGCAGGTTGTTAGGAACCAAATCAAACATTCCAATCTTGAAAAATGGCAACATGACAGCACATAGCGAGAAAGAGAAAGCCGAAATGCTCGCTGATTACTTTGCCTCAACCTTTCAAACTCACAACATACGGAAGAATTTCATAATGAAGTCATTGAATTTAATAGCTCCCTAATTTCGACACACCAAGACCGATTCCTTTATAACTCCCAAGAAGTATATCATACCATTAAAACTTACTGGCAAGGAAATCACTAGGTCATGATCGCATCAACTCCATTGTTTTGAAAAATGTCCCAAGAAGTGCCTTAGCATTTCTAACCAACATATATAACTCGGTGCTAAGGACAGGATATTTCCCAGTTCCTGGAAACATTCAGTAATAATCTCTGTACCAAACCCAACAAAACCATGCCAACCCTACTAGTTACAGGCCCATCAGTCTCATTCCATTTTGTCAAAATTTTAGAAAAATTACTACTTAAGAGACTACGTAAAGTTATACATCATAACAACATTATTCCTCCCTTTCAGTTTGGCTTCTCCCAAGTCATTCCACAAGCCACCAACTACTGCGTTTAACTGAAAATATTCACGAAGCATTTCAATCTGGCCATCATTTATTAGCAGTATTCCTCGATGTCGCTCAAGCATTTTGACAGGGTCTGGATGAAGGAATCATATATAAACTAAGAAACTAGGTATACCAAAATATTTAATCAACACCATATTCAATTTCATTAATGATCGCACATTTATTGTACAAGTGGGCTCAACCTTCTCTTCACCAAGAAACAGTTCAGCAGGAGTTCCACAAGGTTCCCTGTTGTCACCAGTCCTCTTTAATATATTCATTTCTGACATTCCAACGCACCTAATGTACACACTGCCCTTTTGCAGATGATACTGTCATTTTTGCTTCTGACCAATATCTCAATACACAAGGAACTTAATTCAGACACACCTCACAACTATTGAAACATGGTGCAGAAACTGGAAAATCAAGATAAATCCAAACAAATCCTCATCCAAAGTTTCACGCACGATTTCCAGCCTTCCCACCCCCACTAAATTTGACTCGGCATTAATACCATGGTGCTCCTCAACCGCCCCAGTCCGTTACCTAGGTGTCCTAATGGACACCAGATTGACTTGGAAAGACCACATCACCTCCAAGGTAAACGAAGCTAATAGACGCCTAGGTATTCTCAGACCAGTAATCAAAACGACACTCATCATTAAAGCTCCATTCTGCTCTCCTTATATACAAAGCCATTTTACGTCCATTAATCACGTACGCTTGTCCAGTCTGGTGCAATGCCGCCCCTACAACTATAAATAAAATCCAAATATTCCAAAATAGGTTCCTCAGAACTGCAGTTAATGCACCCTGGTTTATAAGCAACACTAACCTTCACAAAGACCTAACCATAGAGCCGTCCTAACTTACATTATTAAACTTTCAGCATCATTCTTCCAAAATCTACCCTCAGTTACCGGTGCTTCCCACTACAACATAGGTAAAGAATATCCCAAGAAACTCGTCTCCGCAACCGACTCCCTTCCACATCTTCCTCCGAAACTGGCCGACATAAGATAATAAAATAAATAGTCCTCCCATCAATAGTCAACAATATGTATTCATCCGCTTTATCATTCGCACTACAACAATCTATGTTTAATGGGAGGTGGCGTAGCCACCCCTCTGCATATTTTCGTCTGAAAATGCTCGCTACAAACAACTGAAAAGCCACATGGCTGAGCGTTGTATAATCAGCTCACTGTTAAATAAAAATAAAAAAAAAGGGAAATGACTGAACAACCGTAAAACAGCCACAAATGCAAGCAAGGGCAGCTATTGAGGTAACTTCGACGCCGAAACCTTCACCAACGGAATCTGCGTCTACTTCGGGAGATCAAGCCGCCCCTGAAGCTGACCTCGACCGCGCAACCAAATGATGGCAAGGTTAATGCCTTGTGGAATTCTGATTGGATGTTGTTGACGTTCTTATAAGAAGAAATAAAGAAGTCATCTTCGTCAACATATCAGCTTTATTAAGATAGCTCGGCTTTCGACGGCTTTGCCGTCATCGTCAGTCTAAAGAATACAGAAAGATACAAAAATTTTTTTTATAAATATATACACAATAAGATAGAAAAAAAAATTAATTAAATTACAATTGATGGATAACTCTAAAATATTTAGTTACAGATAAAATTTCAAAAACGTAAGGGGATGCAACAGGAGGATTAGTGGCAGTTCAAATTAAACAAAAAATCAATACAGAAAGACACATTGTATGGTTGCAAAGTTAAGGAACATATAGCAGATAAAATTATAAAATTAATTGCGTGGGGGCGGAGAGGAATTAATACCTATACAAGCAGTTCAAATTTCAGGATTATAAATATTTGTGGAGAAATATACATTCTCATATTCAAAAGAAAAACAAAATTTATATATATATATATATATATATATATATATATATATATATATATATATATATATACATATACATATATAAGAAATGAGGAATAATAATAATAATAATTCATATCAATGTTATTACAAAGATGGGGAAATAATTGAATAGCAAGTTGAGCCGTTTTTTGCTTACCTCGCTGCTGTCGGCAAAAGTCGAGCGACTGTGCCCAGAGAGAACGTGACACGGGGTTTTTATTGCTTTCCGGAGATCGGCGGGGTGGGTGGGTCGGAGGAGGTCTGTTTAGTGTTCTCTTGGAAATGTCTTAGGAGGCGGGGGAGTCAGTTAGGGACGTCGGGGTGTGTAAAATTATTAGTAGAGGGGACAGAGGGAAATTAGTTTGTTCATTGAGAAGGGCCTCAGATTTCTGTTTGGCTTGAAATATATGAAAGATTTCTAAAGCACTTCTGTTCCAGAATTTATTTTCTATTTCAAGAATTTTGATGTCTGAGTCTGGGTGGAAAGTATTGCGGGTGGTGACAACATATTACGCCGCAAATTAAATAAGAAGAAACTAAAACGTATACAAGCCTCACCCCATTCACCCAGAAACCATCAAAATTTATTTCTATTCCGTTCTTTGGAAAAATATCGCAGAAGGTAGCCCATATTCTTCACAAATACAATTTTCACGTTTCCTTTACCACACACAAATCCCTCAAACAACTACTTTCACCTCGCAACACCACCCCACTCATGGCGAAATCAGGAGTTTATGAACTACACTGCCACAATTGCGAGGCTAAATACATCGGACAAACTGGTAGAAGCTTTAATACCAGAATTAAAGAACATTTACATGCATGGAAGCACAACACAAACAAATCGCACTTTGCTACACATCTTATAAACGCAGGCCATACTTTCCACCCAGACTCAGACATCAAAATTCTTGAAATAGAAAATAAATTCTGGAACAGAAGTGCTTTAGAAATCTTTCATATATTTCAAGCCAAACAGAAATCTGAGGCCCTTCTCAATGAACAAACTAATTTCCCTCTGTCCCCTCTACTAATAATTTTACACACCCCGACGTCCCTAACTGACTCCCCCGCCTCCTAAGACATTTCCAAGAGAACACTAAACAGACCTCCTCCGACCCACCCACCCCCGCCGGATCTCCGGAAAGCAATAAAACCCGTGTCACGTTCTCTCTGGGCACAGTCGCTCGACTTTTGCCGACAGCAGCGAGGTAAGCAAAAACGCTCAACTTGCTATTCAATTATTTCCCATCTTTGTAATAACATTGATATGAATTATTATTATTATTATTCCTATTTCTTATATATGTATATATATATATATATATATATATATATATATATATATATATATATATAAATTTTGTTTTTCTTTTGAATATGAGAATGTATATTTCTCCACAAATATTTATAATCCTGAAATTTGAACTGCTTGTATAGGTATTAATTCCTCTGCCCCCACCGCAATTAATTTTATAATTTTATCTGCTATATGTTCCTTAACTTTTGCAACCATACAATGTGTCTTTCTGTATTGATTTTTTGTTTAATTTGAACTGCCACTAATCCTCCCGTTGCATCCCCTTACCGTTTTGAAATTTTATCTGTAACTAAATATTTTAGAGTTATCCATCAATTGTAATTTAATTAATTTTTTCTATCTTATTGTGTATATATTTATAAAAATTTTGTATCTTTCTGTATTCTTTAGACTGACGTGACGCAAAGCCGTCGAAAGCCGGCTATCTTAATAAAGCTGATATGTTGACGAAGATGACTTCTTTTATTTCTTCTTAAGGTTAATGCCTCAGTTTATGACTCAAATCGAACATAAATTCGATATTGCCAACGCACAAACAGCTAGTTTGAACCAACAGCTTTTGAGAAAATCGAGAATCAAAATGCACAAACATCAAGTTTGAGTCAACGGCTTTCGGAAAATTGAAAATCAAAATCAACAGCTTTCGAAGAAAATTGAAAATCAAAATCAACAGCTTTCGGAGAAATAGAAAATCTGATAGCGGAGCAGTCAACAAGATTAAATGTGCAGTTGTCTAATAAAATAGAGCAACAAAATGAACGAATTACGGCTATGTTAGATGAGCAAAGTTCTCAACTGTCGAAACTTGCCAAAGACTTAGTAAAACAACCCAGGCGTTAGAATTTAAATTTACGAAAGCTACTGTTCAAATCAAAGCAGAATTAAAAGAGGATTTCAATACTCAGATACAACAGTTAAAATCTAATTTTGAAGAGAAATACGAAATAATAGAGGTAAAGATAACAGTAGTAGAAGATAAAGTGGATAGATCGCTTGAAGAACATAGCAAATCCATCCAAATTCTTAAGAACTCAGAAACAGAAGTTAGTAAAAATATTTTGGAATTGAAAACTCAAGTGAAATGTAACGAGCAGAAAATCCAGTTACTTAGTCAAAGTAAACAGGAAGTTGAAGTGAAGGTAGCTGATATTCAGAGAAAATCGAGAATATGCCTTTTCAACCTCTTTCCATCGCATCCGACTACAATAACTATTTCACCGGGATTAACATTCAGTGCTCATAGTAGAGAAAATCTTTGCATATTTATTAAGGCTGTCGAAAACTTCTTCACGTAGTATAATTTCCTGAAAATAAAAGGTGAGAATTGTTTATCAGATGTTCTTATCAAGCGCAAAAGTGTGGGCAGACACACTGGATCCTTTACCTGCTACTATGAATGAATTCAAGAAAAATGTTTCAATCGTTACTCAAACCATGAAACGCAGATTAATCTTAGGCTTAGTCTGATGTACAGTACCTGGAAGAGGGCACTATTTCAATGCAGGACTACGCGACAGAAAAAATAGCTGGTCTGAAATTCTGCTCACCACCAATTCCAGAGCATGAAACGGTATGCTTGCTTATTCGACATTTTCCAACGGGCATACAAAATCTCCTAAACGTCAGTTGCTCATGTCAGCAGAAAAACTGGTGTGTCAACTAGATGTACGATGCCACGTTTGAAATGACCGAACAATTCAAGCCTAAGACGACACCAACTTCATCTGCCATGGTAGCAACAGAAATGGAAGGATACAATGAAACCAACAGTAACAAGCAGAAGGAAAAAGAACAGAACATGGAAGAGATGAAAATAATTGTTCGTCGGCACCTAAACTATGCAAGTCGTCGAATGAATCAACAATGGTCGCATCGAAAACGTATCATTCATCTGCAAGTTCAACAAGAAATGATAAGATTGATCAACGACCGTCAACGTCACGTAATTCCAGGCCTTTAATAGTGGAATTAAACTAAAGGTTTGTTCCGAGCGGTCGCCCGGTACAAACCAACTTGTTAACCATGTCGATGAGGTGATGAGGTCCATGGTATTTCCACACGACAGCGAGGACCCTAAAAAAATTTCATTGATGAATAAAAATATCACTAGGTGCAAATGTCCGTTAGTTGAAGTGCAATGTGATGGGAAGAAAATTCTAGCATTGGTCGACACGGGATGCACCTGCTCCATCATCGTGGAAGGTTTGTTAGAAGAACTGACAAAGATAAAAGCGGCAATACCCCAGTTCCCTATGCGCAAGTCATTCATAGTGGGCGCGAATAAGAAAAGGTCACGACCCATATACCGCCAAGTTCTGTTGCAGTTGACAATTGGACGACGGGTGTATGACTGCGTGTATATAGTAGCAAAGGAACTGCTGTATCCACTAATCTTAGGAGTTGACGTTCTGAAAGATTATGAAGTGATTATTGATATCGCAAGAGATACTCTACAGTTCCCACTAAACTATCCTATAAACTGTCATACAGACGAGGATAAAGATCTCGATTACCATGTACACTGCGTAGAGACGAGTAATCTACCTGTGTTAATAAAACAAACTGTGCAAAGTAACGAAAATTTAGACAGTCAACAAAGGAAATTTTAACAAAATTACCATTAGAGTACAAGCAAGTGTTTGAAAATATACGCAACTAATAGCAAATTTTGAATTCAACATCGAATAAACAGACGAGCAACCTTTTGTGTCGAATAATTATCCTATTCCAGACGCATACAGAGAAGAAGTGGACCAATTAATTCAGACTATGTTAGACGACAACATCATTAGGAAGGAAAGGACGCCTTACCTAACCCTGATAGTGATCGTTAAGAAAAAGCTGGAGATCTACGCCTTTGTTTGGATGCCAACAAGCTCAACGTTAATACAATCCCGTATCGAGACCGGCCTCCAAAGTTGGAAGAGATGATGGCCAAGATAATTGATATTAAGTGGATGACTAGCACTGACTTCACGGCGTCTTATTGGCAAATTCCTATTGCAAAGAACTCTCAAACATACACGGGGTTCATGTACAGAGGAATACGTTTATTTATTTATTTTTATTTATTTATTTATTTTACGTCAAAAACAGTTAAAAACTGCGTATGACGTGCTATGGGAAAAGTGAATTGTGTGCACATTTTCAAAACTCTGTGATCCCTACACTAAGTCATATACTACTTAAATTTCGAACTTCGAAAGGGAGAAAAAACTCCCATGTAGTAAAATCTATTTTCAAGGATAAATAAGCAATAAATTTTGAATTTTGAAAGGGAGAAAAAAAACTCCCATGTAATAAAATCTATTTTCAAGGATAAACAAGCAATAAATTTTGAATTTTGAAAGGGGAAAAAAACAAAAACTCCCATGTAATAAAATCTATTTTCAAGGATAAATAAGCAATAAATTTTGAATTTTGAAAGGAGAAAAAAAAACAAAAAAACTCCCATGTAATAAAATCTATTTTCAAAGATAAATAAGCAATAAATTTGGCTCTTATTACTTCCTGCCGCGACAACATGGAAACGATAATTTGAATAATTGTATTTCTCACTGAATTCTAGAAGACGTGCACAGAAAATGAAGTTACATTTATGTCCAGAAGCAAAACAAGGGGCCATCTCAGCATTTGCTCAATGGATCAGGGAAACTGGACGAAAAACCTGATCGAGATGGGGGTCATTGACCCGGAAGCTGTAGTACAATAGTTGTTACAAGTTGATTATACTCATTTATACAGTCCAAATGGTAAATAATGCATTATGTATCATTGTTAAAATTAATGTTCCTTTTCTTGTGATGCTCAGTATAATTGTATAGAAACAGTTATGCAGCAGAAGCGATTTCACTTGGGATTTAAACTTTTCTATTGAATTTAATCGTTTAATGTCATCTGGCAAAGTGTTGTAAAATAATATACATGTATTGTATGTGAATTTTTTGTAATGAGCTGTTGATACTGTTACCTGATGAATATGATTTCTACGTCGAGTGTTATAGTAATAGACTTCGGCATTTTCTGAAAATATATTCCGCCCTTGAGCAAGACATTTTTACAAAACCACTGATTCGTAAATAAAAAGACACGGTAATGGTAGAATTCTAGATTAATGAAGAGAGGCTTACATGAATCGCGTGGGTGGGATTTGGTTATTATTCGTACAATTCGTTTTTGTAATCTAAAAGTCTGGGAGCTATAAGATGTATTTCCCCAGAATATTATGCCATATCTCAGGCGGGAATGAACATTCGCGAAGTATACACAACGAGCAGTATGAAGGCTGACTGAATTTGCAAGAATTCTGAACGCGTAGCATAATGAACTTAATTTTGTGTTCAATTCATTTAAATGGACGTTCCATTTAAGGTTTGACTGAATTGAGAGACCTAAAAATTTTGTTGCCTTAACAGTATACAGTACGTATACAAAGTTACGTATACAAAGAGTACCGTTTGGCTTAAAAAATGCTGCAGCAGCTCCAATCCGATGTCTTGATGATGTGGTGAATAAACAATTATGTAGATTTTCCTTAGTGTATGTAGACGATGTTGTTCTATTCGAAGAACATATAGATGATTTAAAGTCTCTTTAAACTATTGATTGACCCTCACTTGCAACAATTTGGAGAAATCGAGTTTTTGCAAGAAAGAAGTAAATTTCTAAGGATATGTTTTGACGACTAAAGGCCTCCAAATGAATCCGCAAAAATACAAGAAATTGATTCAATACATCCGAATGTCGCAGAGCTGAGGATGACAACAGTAGAAATATTGGAAGATATAATTTTTATAATTAGAAACCTTTTCGAGAACAAATTGTAACTCAGATTCTTTCAAGATTTTTTCGTTATCTTCATTACCGAAAAAAATCTTTGTATAGAGGCTTATATAACCGCCCATATGTCGGTTATATTGATTTTTGAGAAGCATCCGAGAAAGTCAAGACACGACAAGACGCAAATATAGTGTTACCGAATTGCAAGAGATCGCGCCAGCAGTAATGGTATCCTTGCGAGAATTTATTAAATTTTCTGAACACACTCGCGTAGAATGAAGCGACAACCAATCTAAATCACCCTTGAAAATATCAGCAAAGCACCGCTACGAAAAGCTCTCTCTTTTGTTGTCGACCGCCGATCTGGACACACAGGAATTGTTCGTACTGGACGTATTTCGACGATAAGAAGATTGAAAAAGGTAATTCGTCTCATCATGTTAAAATAACGATACCATGTACGAGAGAATTGAGAATTTTAAATAATGAATATTCTGATAAATTCACGTGAACGCATTACGCAGAAATATACTATTTTTCGATCAACGAGGAAATAATATATTTCAACGTTCAAGAACGTATACTGAAGTGGAAAGCATGTGCTATAGGAAATGTTTCTTTCTATTTCCAGCTTTTTTGTCTTTCGTCTTGGCTTACCACATAAGAAATTCATTACGCGGAGATATTGCAGTTATATTATATAAAATTCGAAGTACTATGGTAGCGATTCACCAGAGCACGTGTTCGCCGAAGCAAAGGGGTTGCCACGACCTTGAAAGGATCTGGGTCGCCGTCGCCGCTCCAAGCAGTGGAAATATTTCTTCAAGACTACGTTTTGTGAGTTAGAAAACTTCGCTAGAAATTCTAAAAAAAAAGAACTGTTTAAAGAAGCGTAATCTTTACAATTTTGCAGTCGTAAAGGAAGCCAGATAGCTAATTCCTGTAAAGAATTGTAGAAAACTATTTATTTCATTTTTTCTATTATCGATAATATTTGTTATTTTAGTGTGTGTTTTCAATTTATTGTTTTATCGTTTTCAAATTGTTCTAAACCAATAATTTGTAAAAGAGTTATTATTAATTGTACGTTCATTGCATAACGACTTTTTCTTTCTTTGCTGAGCTAAATTGTATAAAGTAATAATCTACGTGAAAATGAAACCACGTCTTGTATATATTTCATTCACTATTCAAGTGACAATTTCTTTGAAAGTGTATGTAAAGGGTATTTTGGTATGTGATTCTTTTTCACTATTTTGTGTTTCCATGTATTATAGTTTTGTGTACGTAATTTTATTGTGTTTTTTGTGAAGTGTAGGGTAATATAATTTTATGTAAAGTGTTTATGCAAGTGTTAAAGCGCAACGCAGTTGTTAGGTAATCACGTAATTGCTAAAGGTTGAGCAAGTGATAGAATGTTTCAATGCCATGTGTAAATGCTAGATTAGATTTGTACTCAATTCTTTAACAGAATATATCTAGAACTCGGTTCATAGTTAAAAGATTAACTTTCCTATGTTTCTTTTATTACAAAAGCAGGTTAAAAGACAACCCGCTCCTGTAGGGCAGTTAGAACATATAAAATTATTCCTAATTTTTGGTGTGACATTGTCATAACAAGTCACAGATCAAGTAATACTAGGTTACTTGAGTAACCCGCAGTAGGCTTTAACACGTCTAAAAACATAGAGAAACATGTGTCAAATCTTTGAGTTTAACAATATTGTGTGTGTGTCGTTGTCTGTGTGTGTGTGTGTGTGTGTGTGTGTGCTCCTGTGTTATTGGAACTTTGGATTTGTTCCAAAATGTATTTAAGAACTTTTCCAAAAACCGAGTCAATCAAAAGATTGGTACGTGCAAAATTGCGCGTCGTTGGAATTTCAATATCTTGAGAAGTATTGTAGAGGCATATGTGCTCGAAGTCCGTTGATTTGTTCCTTATGAAACTGATTGCAACCTGGCGTAAATTTTATATTTAACTGACAGCTGATATCTTAAGTCGTGAATTGAGGAATAATAATAATAATAATAATAATAATATAACAACAATACATAACTAACACAAGTAAAGGAGCAGTCGCATGTATTGGACAGGTCGGATACCTACAGTCCGGAAGCGCACTCTGAATAAACTGGGATCGAGACGAATATTCTCATCCATCTACAGAAAGCGGTGATCCTGATCACGTCTTCTTTCTTTTCACATACTTCGGAATGGATTTGTAATGGGAACTCGCTTTAAAATGTGCAAATAACATTCGATTAACACAATATTTATGAATGCAACACTGTTCAGGAATGCGTTTGCGTTTCGCGCGCTACCGAAGAATTGCTTTGGAAGGGATGAGAGCTCATTCAAGTGGAGACATATCTCACACTTTCTTCGTTCAATGTCACACTAATCTTAAAAACTTGTGCTAAATGAGTGTTATAGCTTCACATGGCAAGGAACATCCAGAGGTCGCCACTGCGTCTGCGCAGTAAGATCCGCACTGTCCGAGTCTGCTCCGCCACCCAAAAGCGAACATTGTGCCCCTTCCTCCAGCCCCGAGGAGCCGTATATATATATATATATATATATATATATATATATATATATATATATTTTCCCTCGTCAGTAGCCGTGGCGAGGCAGAAATATTGCAATTTGGGTTACATTAACGCCCCAACCTTGCGGTTTGTGGGGCTTCGTGAGAGCTTTATCTTAAAAAACTCACTATATCTAATCTTAATCTACTTAAAACTAAACAGTGCCTCTTTGGGCTCTTCATTTTAATTACAAGGTTTTAAAGAATAAGTAAAACGTTATTTTTATTGTTCATGTTCTTGTCATTTTATTTTTGTTCATTCACTCGCTCATTCATGCTTATTCTATGTATACAAACTCATTCACTCACACATTCATGCCGCACTTCACTACACTATCACTACACTATATACACTATGTACACGCACTTATTTTCGAGGGAGCCCTCGACGCCCTCGCTCGCTCGCACTTCCCGAGTGTGCTCTAGCTGGCTGTCACGAACGGCATTGGCGGCGGACTTCAATCGCAGCTTGCGAACGGCGCGTGTTTTGAAATACCATGTTTCGGAAATGCTCTTAGAGGACTTGAATTCCCTCTTGTTAAGAAATGTTTAAGAAAAATTGCACTGCAATTATTTGGGTGTGCACATGCGAACATACGAATACCCACAAGCCGCCACTGGTTAGTACCCAACCATCCCTATCCGATGACATAAACGCCATATTGATATATTCTTTTCTTTTGTTTTTTTCAACAATTACAAAACTGTTGCTGTCTTATGTCTCACGTCAGTCATGATCTACATTAGAGGCACTTTTTTCACATTAGATTTACGAGTACATGTGCTTTAAATGTCAAATAAAGTTTCTCGAGAACTCTTACGAGAAACAGTTTTCTGTAAAATGAGCTCAAAATTCCAAATTTTCAGAAATGCTGAAACGCAATTTTTCAAAAATATCTCCAAATTTTTCTTCAAAATTTTCCAACGGATAGTGCTAATTGTTGTATGTTGAAACAGATTATGTAAAGTTCATTTTTCGTGTATTCTTTTTTTCAAAATTACACAAATGTATTTTTTTAAATCTCTCATGCCGTCAATATGCACATTTCCATATATTTGTATACATTATTATATTTGTTCGTGAAAGTGCTTCAAAGAACTTCAAATGAAGTTTTCGAAAACTCAACAGATTACTGCGAAAAGAGCTTCAAATTTCGCACTTACAGTAATGCTTAATCACCATTTCTTAAAATCTGTAAAAATAAATGAAATAAATGAAATAATAATAATAATAATAATAATAATAATAATAATAATAATAATAATAATAATAATAATAATAATAATCTGTATTCGTGCACAGTCTTCTGCCCTTTGTAAATCATTGTTTCAAAAGTGAAAATGTATTTAACTTTGAGTAACTCTGCTCTGCGAGCGGTGCGATATGTCATTCGAACTCGGTGTTGTGCGTGGTTTAAAGAAAATAGCATTCGCCCTTATAATTAAATAGAGAACGCAATACAGATATTTTCAGTAATTGAAATCAGAATGCACTAGTATCTTGTCAGAATCAGTCGTAAAGGACAGAATTCTGGAGTGGTTGTTTTAATTTCACAATCAGAGCCTCGTTGATGACGGCACAACAGTGAGAAACGGGATGAGTCAACGGGGCAGTGAAGGAAATTCGAATTTCTAATAATCAAAAGTAAATATTGTAATTGTGCATAACTATTATTTAAATTCAATTGTATTATGGATTTTTCGTCTTCAAATCTGCTTGCTGAAGTTCTCAGGAATAGATAATATTCCATACTGCAGTAGCTCATTTACGGATTTTTGTCGCAGGCCTGGAGAGTAATCTCTCAAACTTACGTGTTGAGAGTTTTGTTCTAATGACTTCTTACAACTTCAGTATTTAGAAGTTGGGATAATGGAGTTGAAATTGTGATGAATGAGTATCTTTTATATTCTGCGTATTAAATAAACGGAATTTCCATTTATTTAATAAACGTTATTGGAAATGTCTTAAGAAATAAAAAGGAAAAACTACATATGTGCCACTGATGCATTGAATAAAATTTAAAAGATTGTTTAATGATAAATAGCACTATTTACATGAGCAAAATCTGTACTACCTACACTTATAACGAATTTGTACATACATGAACGCCGAAATACTGCATTCCAACAAATATAAAGCTCATCGGTAATAGTTCTGCAATTGTTGATCACATTAATCTATCACATCACTTAAAAGCATTGCACACAGTATTTTCAGTTGTCCGTGAAATGTATTATATTTCGCGTAAATCGAAGAAATATTCTATTGTATATGCAAGGCAATCAAATTGATCACGTTGTGTGCAATGACGCCATGTATATGAAATAAACCACCATAAAAACGCGAGTGTTTTCTGGACTGTTTCTCTACAGTCATTCTAAAACGTGTATCACTAATAGTATTAAAGTAGCACAGAGTTCGATTTTCATCAAATAAATGCGCTCGCGCAGCATGTCGACTGCAGCATTCTTCACGACATCAAGGTGCGCTGAAGTTACAATAAATATTCAACTAAAAGATGCTGCCTTTCTTCTTGTTGTAACTGACGTAGCGTCAGTACACCCGAGGCTTCGCTTTCACAGCCCCGTCTTGCAGCTAGGGCGAATGTTTGGATTGACGAAAGCCACGTGCAGGGGCGGAGGCGGGTGTCACACGGCGACGTCCGCAGCGGCGTTGTCGTGGCCGGCGTCGCGGCGACTGGGCTTCTTGGCGTCGGTGGGGGTGGGGGCGGGGGCGGGGGCGTCGCCCGCCGGGATGAGCCCGTCCTCCGCCCAGGGCTGTCGCTCGGCCGACCCGAAGATGCCGAAGGCGGTGGCCCCCAGCAGGTACAGCCCCGACGTCACGTAGAACACGATCCGCCACTCCGCCGCGCTCTGCAAAGGAACCAACCCAACCGGCAGTGAGCACTTGAGTTTACTTCCAAAGAGACGTGTCGTCAAGAAAAACAATTAGGAAAGGAAAGTTCACACTCATCCTTAGAGTTCAAGAGAGGATTCAACGGTTGCATAGCCGTTGCAACAGTCAACAGTTTAACAGAGCAGAAACGCAATTTTGAACACAATATAGGCCAGTATGGTGGAGAAACTCTTAAGAAATGTTGAAAGTAACAACCAGAAAACAAATGGAAATATTAATAGTCACTTTGGAAACAGGCTCTTCAATTTTCATTCCATTACAATATTTGTTGAGTTCAATTGTTCCTCTGTTCTCCACAAATATTGTTTAAAATATACTTATTAACCAAATATCATTAAGAAAATATTAAAATATACGTATTAAATATATAATATAATTGCACAATATTTTGTGAATAATTGGGATATTCCCCAGTGAAACCATGTGAGTGATGTATTTAGATATAAAAAGTTAACGTTAATTGCAAATGTACGGAATATATTGCGTTTCTTCTCTGAAACGGCCAACAACCTGGTCATAATTTGGCTTTAATGAGAGTTTAAAGACATTAAACTGTCAAAAAAATCTATCAAAATTATTTACAACTCAGTGGTCAAGTGACCGTTGTTTGAAACGAAGTTGATCCGTATACGGAAGAAATGTTTGATTTTAAAGGTGAGATTCAACTTGGTTCATTTGAGTAATTAATTATAATTATAATAATAATAATAATAATAATATAATAATAATATTTGTAATTAATGGCCATCTTTTTGTGTACATTTGTAAAAAGTGTCGTTCATCCAAGAAGTTGTAAATTGGTATCAATACTGTCCACAGTCGTGACAGTTAAATTTAACACTTTTACACCGTCAGAGAGAAATTTTGAAATGTTTATATTCATCGTAGAAGGTTAGTAAGGAATTCATATTTTAATATTTAAAGATTGTAATTGGTTGTCTTTTTTAGTTTAATTGTTTTGTACATTATTAATTTCGTAGCCTAATGATAACAATATATGAACATTGTCGAAACGTAATTTGAAGAATTAAATAAAAACTAATAATGCGAAAATTACTTATGTTTTTAAATTAAGCCAACAAAGAAAGGAATTATATATGTATGTATAAAAAGATTAAAGTGTCAAGTTAACATTGGTGGTTTCGCTCACAGATTCCAGAATAAGCTCGATTCAATTGATTTTTTACGTAATTCAATTAAACTAACAGTCAACTAAAAGATTCTATACATTTTAATATACAAGTAATCATACGAATAACTTGCACAGGCAGCATATAAAAATTGTAATTAACATAACTTGATTGTCTAGAAAATGTTATTCAAGTAATGTCCGATCAGGTTTCGAAATTTGTGTAGTAGTTCACGCACCACCTGATTTTTAAAACACATTAAAATTCAAGCAATTTGTCGACTCTTCACTCGTGAGCTTGCTTGGAAGTAAAGATATCCAGAGGATTCATTTGACATTAGCATTTCACATTCATATTTTGTACTGAGAAACCCACCTATTTCATCCAGTACACACTAGAAAATCTGTCCCATCTGTATAAATTGTGAATAACTATTGACGTTAACACTTAAATAATTCTAAAATAGCATCGACCATCGCGGCATCCAGTAATTTCTTCAGGTATTTAATAAAATACGAGTCAAGCCTTAATTTGTTGAAAAATCTTTTTTTCTAAAAACAGAATTGTCTGATCATTTTATTTTTTTCCTATTGTGCTTCTTGCAAACCAAATTGCAAACAAATTGAATGTAGGTCCCGGATTTTACTGACCTAAAAATCAGCGAAATATGCATTTATGACCTAAAACCTATATAAATATGAACTTAAAAATAAAATATGACTTATGCAAGTAGATTCTTTTAAAAATTCCTGTTGGTTTTTAGGTTTAACAAATACAAAATTCACTTAATAACAGATTGTGAGTACCGTACATACAGTTTGCAGTCTGAAATTATCGTTTTTAAAAAAATTGCTTGTGTCTGTAAAACAAATCAAGTACAGTATAATGAAACCCATCAAACAAAATGTGTTGCTTTACTTCTTGTTTAATGTTTTCTAATTTCCTCTCAGTCTTCAGTTTCTAGCGATTTGCATTGGATCACAAGATATATTTTCAGATTTTCCATCTTAAAAGACCTACGGTTGTTGCTGAGTATAATTTTGCATCTGGGAAAACTCCTCCCCACATCACTTGACGTCACAGGAGCGTATTTGAAGGCGGCGATATCATTGCGTATTTGAAGGCAGCTTTGGGTCAATGTCTTCATGTGTTGCGGCATTTCCAGAAATTATATCGCTAATTTTGCACAGTGTAGAATATCCAGGATTTCGCTGAAAAACACACTGCAATATGTTGTACAATTTTCAGCCATATGAACAAGAGTTCGCCACTCACTTTCAATTTTTACGTTTCAAAAATTTGGACATTGTCATGCGAGACACATTTTCAAACCTTTTATTCTTGTCCTTAAATATATGACATATGTATGCATTTTGGGCAAAATTTGGCTAAAATATTACCTTTTACTAAAAACAGCCCTTAAAAATATGACAAATATATGTATTTGCGGCAAAAGTTTGCCAAAATATGACCTTTTACTAAAACTGGTATAAATATGACTATATATGCAGAATAAAAATTCGTTTATCTAATCGATAATACCTGGATTCGTGCATAAATTGTTTTAAAATGACCCAAAGGTTCAGAAAAATATATGACTTGTCATTAAAATGCAGTCCCTAGCCATACGTCACTATCGTCTCATGGTCAGATGAATGCCATGTTTAGTTCTTTTCTGTTTTCCAAACGGCAATTGTTTCATTATTTTTCTGCGAAAAAATAAATTCATGAACTGACGAAAGTATGCAAATAAGTTGTGTGGTCTGCTTACGAGTACATTAGAAAAAAAAGTCTTGCTTGGAATACATAACTTTGACTCTCTCTAAATGCAAACATTAGAAAGTCGTGTGTTTCGAGGAAGCAAGGCGCAGTAGTGGAGTGCTACTTACTCTGCGAAAGTACTAACTACTACTTGCGCAACTTTTCTGAACGATGGATTAAAGAAATGCGGGCGTAGTGGGGGTATTAGTTCCAAAGTCGGCCTCTAGAGTATGTACAGTAATGCTAACTTCTGGAAAATCAAAGTCAAACCCGCTACGTGTGCGGCCAGGTCATCGCTCTAGGTAGGACACAGTGGGGACACTAGGTAGGAGTTTTAGTGCCTCCTTGAAGGACCTGGACCTGCCTAGGCAATGTCTTTAGATAATGGTAATAAAGTTCAGCAGAACTTCTCGACTATGAAAGCAACTAGCTTTGACTAGCTTCTGTTTCGCGCCAACGAAGTTTTAATGCTTGGAATGTGTCATCAGTGCTCACTGCAAGCTTTGGACTTCAACTGTTTATTGCTCAAGAGAGGGAAGCGAGGTCATCGTTCAAGAAAAGTTGCACGAGTAGTACACGATCTGCTACGAAGGCATCAGTAACATAATAACCCTAATCAAATGCAAGTGAAGTAGTTATTAAAATAGATTATTTCAGAATTTATAATGTGCATTGAATGAAGGAAACGAATTGGCCATTAAACACAACAAAATTTCTAGGTCTCTCAATTCAATCAAACCTCAAATGGAATGTATTACATATAACAGAATTAAACACTAAATTAAGCTCATTATGTTATGCATTCCGAATTCTTTCTAATTCTGTCAGTTCATGAGCTCGTTGCGTGTATTTTGCAAATGTAGTACATTCCCGCATGAGATATGGCATAAAATTCTGGGGAAGCTCATCCTTTAGTGCTCAGACATTCAGATAGAAAAAAAATTATCCGAATAATGAAATAATGCCATCCACGTGATCCCTGCATGCCTGTTTTCATTGAGCTTGGAATCTTACCATTGCCTTGCCTATTTATTTACGAATCTGTAGTATTGGTCACAACTGACTTACTTAAGGGTGGGAACATATTTTCATGTAATACTGATATTTATAGTTACAACACTCGACGTAGAAAGCATGTTCATCAAGTGTCGGTATCAACAGCTCACTACAAGAAATACACATACAATACATATACGTTACTTTACAACGCATTGCTAGATGAAATTAAACAATTAAAATTGGTACACAAATTAAAGTTAAAAGTAAAATCTTTTCTGCTGCAAAACTGTTTCTATACAATTAGAGACTTCACTGATCGTCAAAAAGAAAAATAATGTCTACTTTAACAAAACAATGATATAGTATAATGAATTAGTTTACATTTGCATTGTATAATTTTAAAAAAGACTTTAATGCCTGTAACAAGTGATGTACTTCAGCTTCCGGATCAATGACCCCATCTCGATCGGGTTTGTCCAGTTTCCGATCCATATCAAATGCTGAGATGCCCTTGATTTGCTTCTGGGCGTAAAGCTTCACTATGCACACGTTTTATTGAGCTTTCCTTTTGCTTGTAGTGACAGTAGAGCTTAGGGTGAGTTTCTATTTTGTTAGCAATACATAAAAATCAAATTCCGTTCGTTTACCGTTACAAATAAGTTTTTTTATAACTCGGCAACGAAAATATCTAGTTTTTGACATGTTAATGTCCCTTTTTTAAATTATTATTATTATTATTATTATTATTACTATTATTTTTTCATCTTTCAACTAATAGTTAAATTGTTGGGAAAGGATTCTGAAACTCAAGAAAGCGTGCGCAGATGATTTTCTCCCCCATACGTTACATACAGTTTTTGACTGTTTTGAGTAAACAAATAAAAGAAACGACCCTTTTCTTTCGGTTATTCACTCTACTGTTAGACTTATGTCTACTTAAGTTTACTAAATGTTTCGATTCTTCATTTAGATTCTGATATGAAACGCTTTCTGGGGCGGTAAGGGCAATTGATTTTTAGCAGTTTTGGGGCAAGAAATTAGATATAAAAGTAGATTCCAAACTATAGGTAAAAATCATTCCTTTAACACAAATGTAAATGATGACTGCCATATCACGTCATTCCAAACATTTTGGAGAAACGTTTTTCAACTCCGTAATTTGAATCAGAATGCAGATATGAAACAATAAAACAAATATCCTAAATAATAGAGAAAACAAATATTTATGGTTTCATATTAAAATTATATGCTAGTATTACTATAAATTTAAGCATTATCGTTTAAATATCATGAAATCATTACTTTACTTTTATTAATATCGTATATTTTCAATATTACAATTTATTATCTCCAGCTGCTCTGTTCATTGTTTGGTTGACCACACTTGAATTGAATGAGCGTGCAATGAAACCGAGTAATGCCTGGTATGCAGATTATCCATTAGGTAGCGAGTTAGTGTTAGCGTTATAGTGCGGAGGCGCCGAGTACCTTGTTTCGCACGATGAAGCCCGTGAGCTGCGGGCTGAGAATGCCGGAGGTGTTGGCGATGGTGCTGCTCACGCCGGCCAACACGCTCGCGTGAAGTGGCGCCATGTCCAGCGTATTCACACTGCCCACACACAGTCACAACAAATAATAAATAAATAAATAAATAAATAAATAAATAAATAAATAAATAAATAAATAAATAAATAAATAATAAATAAAATAAATAAATAAATAAATTATAAAAAATAAATTTAGTGCACTCTTCCGTCTGACCATTTGCAAAAATTTAGTACAAAAATAAATAAATAAATAAAAGTATGAGTGGGAGGTTCAGGCTTTTTAGTGCACTCTTCCGTCTGACCATTTGCAAAAATTTAGTACAAAAATAAATAAGAGGTCTTTAAAAAGTATTGTTTGGTTGATCTGTGTAATAATTTTATGTAAATAATGTTCAAATCAATTTATCTATTGCCTATTGCCGAAAAACCTCAACATTTTGAAAATAATAAAAAGTAACTTCACTTGAGCATTATTTCTTCCCAATAAATTTAATTTTGATATGAACTGCTTATAAATTAATCCTTAAGAGTAATAAATTCTAATTATCTGACGTGTTCATAATACATTGACACATCAATCGCTAATATCCATAACTTGAATATGTACGAATCGTTGCAATTAATGACCTTGTTTTCCGAATTTTGGGGGAATAATCTCTTTGATACCTCTTGGTAGTTCACTATTCGAAATTATAGAATGCTTGCCTACGTCCGACTCAAGAGCTGGTATGCGTAGTCGGTAGTTTCTTTTATCTCATCGAAACAATCACTATTATTAATTTCTTTTGGTATGAATATACAACACCGACAATTTTAAAGAATAAGGTCAAGGTAGGTTTATTATTTCCTTATCCGTTCTCTCATTTTAGTAACTTTTCATGTATAGGTTTTGAAGTTGCTCGAGATAAATGAAATCAATTTTCTATAAAAGATGACTTATTTTTATTTAAAGTACATAAATAACGCGAATAAAAAATAAATAATTGTATTTGAATTCATAATTCTCTTTATCAAGAAGACGTTTTTTGAAATGATTAAATATTGCTCCTTCCTCTAAACATTGTCTTGAAAAAAAATTAGTTCGCGAGGGTACAGGAAAGTCTGACCACTCAAATAAGTATGATGATGACATGCTGGCGGCAGGGGTTCCTGCCGGCGGGTCCCCCTTCCGTGTAATTACCTTTCCGCAATGATAGTCGTTCACAAAACATAGGTTTGGTCATTCACAAGCGACTGCCTCAATCATGCGATCAGTTAACTGTTCCAGGTACCGCTTGACCTCGAGATGGACTGAACCTGTTAAGTTTTTCTTTTCCATGCCCCATTTGCGTTGTTCCCAATATTTCGTAAAAACATGTGACTTCAATATCATTTTTTAATTCAAATTGAATTCATAGACATCAATTCTCAGGGACCATTAAGTTATTTCACAATAAGCTAATACTACTGTCATTAAATGTCTGCATTTGAGACCCTGATCAATAAAATTAGGATGAAATGGATTTTCTCCCTTTATTGGAGTTGACTATATCGTATTAATCGATTATTAAAATAATATTTCTCTAATCATGAACTCAATTGATACTGCTTAATTTGACCCTAATTCGTCATGTAGTATGTAATGTCCTAGTAGGTAACTATTCAATCTTAGTTTCTTGAGTTGGGTCACGCTTTAGTTTATGTTTTTTGTTGTTGTTTTTGGTTATATTTTCCAAGGAACGTTTTTGATACAACTATCGATGACAATATATCGTATGTTGACCTGGTATGATATGTTCTTGTTTGAAATTAATAAGTGAAAAAAGACTTGGGGATGATAGTCACCACCATTAGTTTGCATCTACACAAAGAACAATATCTGGAGTAGATGTTTTCTAGCCTTTTAAATGATTTAAACCAAATTTATAAAACAGAAAAACATTAACTTCAACCTCATAATAAAAAAGTGATGGTGGGTTTGCAGACTGTAGAAGAGCTTTCATAACAATTTCGGTTTTGGTTTTCCAAAATTGTAAAACCTAAAATTACAACTTAAACTTGTTTAAATACATCTCTAGTGGTATGAGGGTTAGAATACTGGCTTAAAGCCATATAAAACCCAAGTTTTAGCGTTCAAAACCGGCTGGGAACGGTAGGTTTTCAAAGTGACACAGAGTGCCAAGTAACTCTTACGACTTGCAAAATAACCCTAGCTAAATGCAAAAAACTAAATATTTCGACCATACTCTCACTAATCCAATCATAATGTCATGGGTAAAGAAAAAAATACCTATACAGTTCTTGTGTCTATCCCTGGAGGCAAACACTTTAGTCACAAAACAGTTCGTAGTGTTCAGAGGCTATGAGGTGCCAGATTTAATGTAGCACTAGAACTCAGTCCATACTGGTGGTGGACAACTGACAAGTTCCCGTATTCCAGAAAAGACACCATTTCTTAAAAACCTTGATTCTTACTACGATGAAAGTCGCTTCTCCTACTTTTAAGAGAACCGTTTGACGTTGGATGCTTATGAGTAAGTCGTTGAGCAGAGGCGGTGAGCGGAGGGGGTGGGTACTGACCAGATGACGGCGTAGGCGAAGGCCTCCAGGGCAACGCCCAGGGTGAGGCAGGCGACGACGGCGGTGGGGTCCAAGAGCGTCGTGCTCAGCAGCAGACAGCCTGCCTGCAGCACGAAGGCGCCGCACAGGAACAGCTTGCGCACCTGCCACATGTCAACAATTCATTCATTATTTAGGGTTTCAGAAAACGTCAACTACTATGGTCATTAGGTTTGTAAGCTTAATATATATTAAAAGCCACGAGGTGGCGATGTTCCTCGTCCGCTGAAATGTGAATTCCGGCGCCGAACTTCACGTCAGTTTGCGAAGATTTCCCCTTCAGGTATCTCCATGAGTGGGGTATCAATAGGCACTGAACGCAGTGGACTACATTAAGTCGTTATACTTAATTTGCTCCAAACATAGCAAAAATTGCTGTATAAGCAATAACCTCTGTCATTTTTCATCATTAGTAAGTCGAAACGAAGGATCGAACTTTCCCGTGATGTAGCAAACCTGTTAATGAAGTTCTGTTCGAAACCTTACTGAGGTCGACATACCAATAAAACTTTAACCAATTGTTTTCAAAAATGTCAATTTTTCAGACTTTTATACATGCTTTCACTCAGTGTTTAATTCCTTGGCATTTTATCCACATTACGAAGGCCTTGATGACCTTTCGCCTATTTATTATTTTAAACCGACTATTAAGTGAAATTATGCATGTTGGAACGATAAGACTCAGACATCCGACCATATCATCTACGAAGGCAGTTCGCATTCGAACTCTAACATTACTTCCCCCATCCTTCCTCAAGGATCGTGCCTATTCGTACAAGATATGTCATAATGGGTTACACGGTTTGTTTTTGCAAATGCAAACAAACCAAATGACATGTGTTGTGATCCTTCGCGTGATAATGTTTGTCCTGCAAGATGCTCTCGTAGCAGCAGTCGCCAAGGGCGTTCGCAAGCGCGGGCCGCCCAATGTGCAGGTGCCCCTGGCGCGTGACTCGCACGTTTCTCACGTGCGCTGCCACCCACGCCCGCGCCGCGCCGCTTCCGGCGTTGCGCAACGAGCGTCCACCCACCTTGCCTTCCCCTCGTGCGAGAACAAAATTACCCTGCAATCAGTACTCATCGCCAGCGCGATCACTGATGTCACTGCAGCGCCTCTGACCGGGAGGTCCTAGGTTCGAGTCCTGACGGCGGCAGGATTTTCGACACTAGCTTTTCAGCTAGGTCGAATTCAGTCGCTGCTTGGAGGAGAATTCTAGCGGCCGGATGCTCTGATCGGTAGTTTTCCGCGGTTTCTCCGATCAACACCAGGCGAATGCCGGAGCAGTACTCTACGAAACGGGCCACGGACCGCGAGCGATCTGTCCTTCCTCTTCCCTGTCCTATCCTCTCTCCTTACACACACACTTACACTAACATGCACTACACTATGTTCCGGAAGACCGGTCGGGAGCTTAGAGCTTGTCCCGGCTGGGGCGGTGCCCCGCTGGTGGGAGAGTCCTGGTTAGGGGGAAAGCCTACTAGCCGACGGTAGGTCGGCGCCGGATCTCGCCATCCAGCTGGGGAAGACCACCGCCTGTTTCTCCCGAGAAACAAACATGCACTACCCTACCGGGACTAATGACCAAAGCAGTTGACGCGCCCGGAAACACGAAGAAAACAAACCAAACCAAACCAATCCTGCGCGATCAGTACTCATCTCCATTGAAACTCCAGGGATCTAAGCTTGACGAAATTATGGGACTCTTGATAAAATGGTGGTATTGAAGATACGCAACAAATATGAATAATGAATAGAGCTAAAGGAATGTGGGAACGAAACTTGTTAGTGAAATCATTTGTGGGATTGTCGGTAAAATGTCTGTCTGTATTTGATGGGGGGTATCCCCCAAGCATCTCCTGCCATTCTTATACATTTATATTAAAATAACACTTCGTCAATGAAATGTTACAAAAAGGGCGTTACAAAAGGATATTATCACATGTGCAATTTTTGTATCTTACTCAAAACAAAATTATCCTCAAAACTTATTATTTTAAGGGGTGGATACCCTATCTGTCATGTACGGACCACCCAGTGGCACCTCCGTTCTCATTACAAATGTCGTGAATTAGATGCTAACTTTGCGATCACTTAAAAAACCGCGATCTGCGAGCATCACAAAGGTGATGGGGAATGCAATTTGCGACTTCTATTCTATTTGTTTTCCTCTTAGTATAAATTATCGAAGCTCGAGTGGAAGCGAAATAGTCCATGTTTTCTCTTGTATAAATGAGCAAGTTTCAGAGAGAGCAAAACATTTGACATTAGGATGGAGGGCGCAGAAGTATTTATCATCTTTCATAGTACAATGTGGACAATTTAACACTTTCTATCCTGCGGATGTATCTGATACGTCTTCATTTTACTGCTGTGTCCTATGGACGTATATAATATGTCCTTCTACATTTATCGTCTTTGACAGCCAAAAATGTCTTTCGGACGTCCGTAGGCATCTAGACTACTCATTTTAATATCATTAAGATGGTCGTAGGACAAATTCCAATGTGTGCAAATTCCAATTCTATTTTGTGCAAGAATTTGGAATTTTTCCAGGAAGCGATTGGATATTCATACTTGCGGGCACTGTCGATTTCATCCAGAATGCCTTTCTTTGTAAGTAGTGTTCGTTCTGTTAGCGACATACACAGATATTTAGAAGACAAATGTAAAATTCACAGCGACTCTCAACAAAAGAAGTTCAAGAATTTTTTTATAATGGACCGGAACTCAATTCTTCCGATGAGGACGTCGATTATACCTGGACTGTCTAGTTTGAGCAATGAAAATTATATCTAGGAGAGTAATAATGATGCGAATGATTTTATTGGTGAGTCGTCCCAAATTCGAGAGTTTCCATTTCCTTTAGAATGCTGGTAAGTAGATAAACAAACTTAATTACCAGGGTTTGAGAAAACCAGTGAAATAAAATTTCCTGTAAATGAAGACTCAACTGAACTAGATTATTTTTCATCATTTGTTTACTATAATATATTTCGAAAAATAAAGGTATAAATAAATAGATATGCAAATGGAACTATATCTGAACTTCAATAAAATATAATATCAGCGCACCAGTACTGTGGGCACATGAAGCTTATTGCGTCCCCCATAGTTTGTAATATTTTTACTTTCCGCAAAAATATAAAATTGACAGCATGTGTTTATTTGAATTCCATTCTCACAACTATCTTATGATCAAATGAACATAAAATAAAGCAAAAAGACAGTACTACCAGATTTTATCAATATCCAACTGACGTGTACGATAGTTTTTGTTTTACGTTTTGAACAACTATGTTGCCCAGGACGCAGGAGTTAAGCACGTGGCGTATCCCGGACCGAATGTGTTCAACGTTCCCTGGCGCCGCAGACACTTCCCGTGGGTCTCCATGCGGATCCTCTGCTACATAAACATGGACACTATTTTATTACATCTGGTCACCTCAACAGAATTAGTATTTGAGGAAAGACAAGAAAGTTTTTGAGATATTTTCCGCCTCTTCGCCTCCATTACTTGCTCGTACAGAACCCTACTTACAGGCCCGTGACTGTCAGGAACATCCAAGACAGTCCAGTTAAACTTTTCTATTTTAGTTTCCAATGTCCAAATATCAACCAAATATTGAAAAGTACAGTAAACGCATCTTGTTCGGAGAAGAGTTGGAGTATTTATGTCTCGAGCCACAGTCAAAGGCCATATATTCGTCCCCAACCGTATGTCTGAGAACTCTCTCTGATGTCTTCCGCTATCGCATGTCCGCCATCGTGAGTGTTCTACTGCCGCTTCTTCAGTGATACAACTACCGGTGTAATTACAGCACTTTCCCCATCATTTTGCTTTCCCCATTACCTCAGTGCCGTAACAGATGTTAAGATTTTATGCACTCAAGACCCAAAGCAGAAAAAAGTTAGCGAGTAATATAAAAAAATGCTAACCTGCGTTATAACATATCGGAACCGAGCAAAAAATTCAAATAGCGCAGTTTGGGCTGATCTGTTTACAGAGGTAGGAAACAATAAAATAATCAAAATTTACGAAATTCGCAAAATTAATAGGGTACTATGGTTATAATGAGTATTCGTAAAGTAGTAACGTTAAAATGAAACAATATGTCAGCAAATGTTTCTTGTATTTCATTGTACTTTCCAATACCTCTCAGCAAAAATATTTTCCAGATCCGTTCGATAGCAGAGATGTCCTTTCATGAAGGGAAATGAACCACAGGCGATGGACGAGACCACATAAAACATAGATTTTTACATTATCTTCGCTGCATATGTTAATTAGAACCTATTTCCTAACAATTATCATAAACGACATTATTTTCGTTGCTAAAATTCTAGTATTGATGAGTCAATAAAAGGTTCGAAATTTTTTTTTCTGCATGTCAAACTTTTGATTGTTTGAATGTTTTGATTTATTTTCGAACCAAAACTCAATATTCAGCATAATAATATAAAATTACAGCTCAAAGTTGATAATGTTATTAGTCATTCAATGGTGCACCTGATTAAAAATCAATTTTTAGCTAGACACACAGTAGAACAGATATCGCGCCCGCATCCTCCCTTTCCAAACTTGCCTCCTTTACATGTGTACGTCGTCATACTTATTGCGACGTCCGCACATCTGCCTTGCCTCCCACTTCATGACAGTCTTCTCACCGTCATTGCAGAAAGAAACAATGGTGTTGTTGACGTCACCCAAAGAACAAGAAGCCTAGCCAGATCAAAACCTTGACAAACCGCAACAATTAGGAGTCGTTAAAACGCTCTCCGTAGCGCAACCGTTTTCCCTGTCGTCTTAGAACTTACACCGATGATTAATGGGATTGTACTGCGTGCTGTATGTCCCTTTATTTTTCAACAATCATATTTTTCAAACGTAATGGTACATCTATAATTTTGATATAATGAATTAAAAGTCATAAGTCTACAAAGAAAATTTCGCGTTTGTGAATTGCATGTCGATTTTATTTACATAATGAAATGCGAAGATATTCGGACATATTTTATGACTGCTATTATTCACGTCACATGAAATGAGATAGATATTCATAATTATTGAGTTCTAAACATTAATATAAGCATACACTAAATGAACCAAACAACACAATAAAACATTCCTTCAACACAAATAATAAGCTACAAGATTTTGCATTCTTAAATTGTGATGTGATTTAAGTGTACGTAAAAATATTAGAGTATGTATATGTTAGAAAATTAGCTTAATCTTCTAATTTTTAATTCCTTAGATATTTAATATTGAAGTACACCTTAAAAGTTACTAACTAAACGGACTATTTGACGGACGATTTGGAATGTATTTTTGGTAATTTGTTCGAAATTTCAGTATTATTTCACTATTAAATTCGAGTATTCGAATTGAAGGTAAAACGTTTCTGATGTTCTTTTCTTCTTCCTTTCGAGGAGGGAAATTTCCACCAATTAAATTAGTGTTTTCTTTGATGATCGCACTAGATATCGATGAATTCAAGCTTCCTTCTTAGATGTGATTTATAAAAACATTCCACTCTGTGAAACATGTGACTTCTGAATTGATTGACTGAGAGGTCCTAGAGTTCCAGCCCCGCTAGTGGCGAATTTTCTACACTCTGTACATAGCTCGCACGAGTCGCATTCAACCATTGTTGGGAGAATTCTAGCGGCCGGCTGCTCTGATCGGTAGTTTTCCGAAGTTTCTACGATCAACACTAGGCGAATGTCGGAACAAACGAGCCACGGATCTCGAACAACCTTTCGTCCCTCATTCTTTCCCCTCTCCCCCAGACATGTACGCACATGTACTACCACACAATGTTAGGAGAACAGCCAGGAGATTAGAGTACGTCTTCTGGGTAGGTGCCCGTCTAGGGAAGATGGCGTGAGGATGAAAAACCCGCAAGCGCCTGTAGGTCGGCGCCGGATTTGACGTTCTATCGGGGGGGGGGGGGGGAACACGGCCGCTTCCCAAGATATAACCTGCATTAACGATACTAATAATGTAAGTAGTTACGCTCTCGGAATCAATACTCATTTATTAACCTCCATGAATAATCCAAAAAAGAGCTGTCCTCCCCTGATTTCCCCTCTTTCCGCTAGTAGGTGCAAAAGCCAATGTGCTTGAATTGCTTTCCGCGCGAGGGCACCTTGAGGGGCTAGCTACTCACGTGCGTGGTGTTGAGCAGCTGGCGGCGCTCCAGCCAGTCGGCCGTGTGGCCCGCCACCTGCAGCAGCAGTGCCATCACCACGTACGGCAGCGCGGACACGAAGCCTGCGGCGCGCAGGTCAAAGCCCAGGGTATCTGCGACAGGAGCGTTTACCTTGAGAATCAACCATCAGCAACTAATATGCAGTGTCTAGGCTATCAGGGATTAGCCGTGTCTCTGTAGTGGCTAGCGTTTCAGCCACAATGTGGCCCACCTCAGAACGTATTGCTGCAGTACGCTCTGAGGAAGGCCACAACATGTTGGCCCAAAGCGTTAGCCACCACGACCGCGACGCGTCTCATTCCGGATAGCCTAGACAATACAAACTCAGGCCGCGGAAGCCTACGCTGTCAGCAACTACTGTCATACAGGATTTGTTTTTAGTTAATTTTATTGAAAGTAATGATGATAGTCTCTATAGTTGATTATAAGGGACAAGTATCCTGAATTTGACATAATCAATACTGAGATGAGGAATAATTATTTATTTCCCCATGTCTATTATGAAATCGTGTTTTCATTCACAAAATTTGAGGGAACTTGTATTTTCACATCTGTAAAATGTAAGTAAAGGGTTCTTCATTTATTTATTTATTTATTTGCGTCAAAAAACAGTTAAAAACTGCGTATGACGTGCTATGGGGAAAAGTGAATTGTGTGCACATTTTCAAAATTCTGCGATCTCTACACCAAGTCATATACTACTTAAATTTTGAATTTTTGAAAGGGAGAAAAAAAAAAACTCCCATGTAATAAAACCTATTTTCAAGGATAAACAAGCAATAAATTTTGAATTTTGAAAGGAGAAAAAAACAAAAACTCCATGTAATAAAATCCATTTTCAAGGATAAATAAGCAATAAATTTTGAATTTTGAAAGGAGAAAACAACAAAAAACTCCCATGTAATAAAATCTATTTTCAAAGAAAATAAGCATAAATTTTGGCTCTTATTACTTCCTGCCGCGACAACATGGAAACGATAATTTGAATAAATGTATTTCCACTGAATTTAGAAGACGTGCACAGAAATGAAGTTACATTTATGTCCAGAAGAAACAAGGGGCCATCTCAGCATTTGCTCAATGGATCAGGAAACTGACGAAAAACCTGATGAGATGGGACTCATTAGATCCAATTTAGTCTATCATGATTTGCATGAAGTAATCTGCAAAAATTCCCACGCGTCATTAGTGTATGAACATTGCTACTAGCAAAAATAATGTAATGGAAATTGATAAGAAATAAGGGACAAAACAAATGAATGAATAAATATTGTATTTTTCACAAGAGAATGAAAAGATCTTCAGTAGAATAACATTATTTTTTTCTTACATTAATTTTCCTTTGAGGGCTCGCCACAACGAAAATTTCTATTTATTTTTTATAACCCGGCACACTAATTTGTTAATAATGCTGACATCAAAGCAAATAAAAAGTTAAGATACCAACACTATTCCCTTAGTTAATTAGCTTTTAACTTTTTCTCCTTATACAATCTGAAGTGTTACGCGCGTTGAAAATTACCTTCATTAGAGAGCAAAACGAACATGAAAAGAGGCGACTGTTCTACAGAACTTAATTTATCAAATGACCCAGGGGTGTGAGGCGTCTTAACAAATCAATGATAATATTTTCTAAGAGAGGGTTTAAAAGTGGCCTTTAAAAATAAAAAATTAAAATTAAAAATAAAAACAAATTAAAAATTTTTTAATATTTTAAAAAATGATACATTTGTAAACTTGTTTATATTAAAATATTGCAAAAGTTTTATTTTAGCTGCATGACTCTGAGATTGGTATCCAGTAAATTTGCCTGATAATTTAAATATAAAATCTGTTTCCCGCAAAATATTGTGGAAATTCATATACTTACCTTTAAGGTACATGGGCATTTGAGTTACGAGGGTGTAGAATCCCCAATTCGCACAGAAATGAGCGACCAATTTCCCCAGATATGCTGGAGATGTGAAGAAACGGCGCCACGGATGAAAGGAAACCTGGGAAAAGAATCGGTGAATCGTGAACAGAAGTGCTCAGTGCTTTAGTGATCTCGCCTAAATCAACATCTATGATTCAAACATTACAAAAATGATGTTTCGATGAGAATACTTATACTATTTAGGATACAAATCATATACCATAAGACATTTGCAAGTCCTTTCAAATTGACTGTTCCATATTTTGGGGAGTGGGTATAAATGGGTATAAAACGCTTTTTCACTGCAGCTTTTTTAAAGATTTGAATATAAATTTATCGTACTTAAGGAGTCAAGAAATTGAATATTCTCTATCAAGTTTAATTGAAAGGTTCTTTACCAAAATAGATGAGTCACTGTTAAAAACTAATGAGAGCCTTCCTTAAAAGTTTATCATCTATGCCAGTTAATTTTCATCATATCAAACGAGTTATTCGTTCCTGTTTGTGTGTTTACTATCCTTTCATATACTAGTTGTAAAGAAAATATAAAGTATGACAAACAAAGACAATAGTAAACACAAAGTAAACAAAATCTTTGTTTGGTTTCTTTATTTGGATCTCCAAGAGCGTAAGTACTTGTTATAAGTGTTCTTTCTTTATGTTAAGTGCATTTTTTTTAGAATATGTCTAGTATTATATTAGACATTTTAGTGTAAGGCTATTGTAATTTAATATCGACAATATTTTGATTAATGTTAGAATTTGAAATGTTAATTATGAAGTAATGACAATCCTGTTCTTTAAATCTTTGAAACGCGATTACATTCCATATTCCTAAGCAACTCTGAGTTGCTGTTTCATTAGGGTCAATGTGGGCGGGTGGTGGGGGCGCTCACCTTGGCGGTGGCCGTGTCGACGCCCAGAGCGTCCTCGATGAAGCGCCGCTCCTTCTCGGAGACGCGCCGGTCGCGCTCGGGGCTGTCCGCCGTCTGCGCCCACCACAGAGCCCACCACAGCACGCCGCCCGCGCCTGCGCGCACGCACATTAGCTACCCAATATTTACGTGCATTTAACAGCTTCATTCGGACCGTTAACAGCTTCATTCAGACCGTTAACAGCTTCATTCAAAACGTTAACAGCTTCATTCAGACCGTTAACAACTTCATTCAGCCGTTAACAGCTTCATTCAGACCGTTAACAGCTTCATTCATACCGTGTTAGAGGATTTTTTTCTCTTATTTTTGCAACTGCACACCGTTAACAGCTTCATGCACACTTTTAACAGTCTCGTTCGGACCGTTAACGACTTCGTTCAGACCGTTAACGTCTTCATTCAGACCGTTAACCACTTCATTCATACCGTGTTAGAGGATTTTTTTCTCTTATTTTTGCAACTGGTTTGATGCAATTTTTCGTTACCAGGGCCCGGCAATGAATTTTATTCCGTCAAAAATCCGCGGTCTCTTCTCGCATTTCATAACTTCCTCTATACTACGTATATTACTCCGTATATACGTAGTACGCATACGAGAAAGTAAAAATACAGTCAGTGAAGGGAGCGCGTCTTGGCGATTGGGCTATTTATTAATTACAGACATTGACGGTCGCATTCAATTTGCATAATTGAAGACGAGTGCTTAGCCAATAAAGCAGACTACAATCAGCGGTGGATTACCATCAGCAGTCTCAGCACGTGCTTAGGACTCCCGCTGGTTAGAAGCGGCACTTTTTTAAAATGATATTTTATAATAGTTCATAAATATTGAAACTATTGTAATACTAATTTTAGAAAATTCAAACGTTACAGTTTACATTCACAATCACATTTATTATTTACTATATTTCGTGTGAATTTATGAGATACCTATTGTTTGGTCATGCTTTGGTCCCGTAAAACAAAATCCAGCTCTGAATGGGATGACGTGAATTGACCAGATAATGTTTCATGGATCTCCAATAATCTTCATCGATCTCTATCAACAATTTTTTTCTCGCATCTTTTCTTAATATTATCTGTTTTAAGAAAAGTTTACAATTTCAAAAATTATGTAACAAATGTAACAAAGTAAATTTAATTTTCAATGTTTAATTCATAAACATATTACATATTACGAAGTTCCACCAACGTTTGGGTTTTGCTTTACAAATCTTATCGTCATGGAAAACTTGAACATTTACATTATCGTCATTGCATGTAAATAATGATCTTACTACCTTCTCCTACTTCGGGATATAGATATAGGATATCGTGTGACCTTTCTCAAAACCAACACGTTTTTAATTAAAAACATACACATCGCACGATCGGTTGAAAACAATAATGAAACATTGACCTTTCATATCAAAAGGTATTATGAATGTACGTCTTATTTCTAACTGACAATATTCTCAAAGTTTATTTATTTAGAGAGGAGTCTGGGCTAAAATTTCCCCCACTCCCACCCCTCCTCTTGTAACCGCCTCCACTTTATCAGCTAGGCCTCCTTCAGCGAAGGTGAATATTCAACTATTCAACACCACTCAACCTCAATATCTTATCTTCGTTCATCTATATTTTCTACCTAAAAATTTCTCTTTAGTCCCAACTTACGTTTTCCATCGACATCCGTGGGTGAGAATGTGATACAGGTTTGTTTCCGTTCGTCATATTTTGGACAGTTTTACCATGAAAATGGATTTGAGCAATATATTGGTATAATACTTCATTACTTTGGGCCCGTTGTCGTGTTTAAAATGCGCTGTTGGGGTTCATTTTTCGAACATAATTATTTCATTTTTCTAATACACCAAAGTTTGTTTTAAAATCTAAAACGCTGTAAAATTGAAAAAGAAGCATGCTTCATATAGTTCCCGAAACAGGATTGACAAAAGATGAGTTACAATATTTACGAACAACCTGTGTATTGATGTTTTACCACTCACACTTTTTGTTGAAAAATCTTAGAAGAATGTTTTATTTGCACCGTTACTACCTATTGTACCTCAGTGAGCTCCTTATGTAGTTTTCTTAGGACTAATTAGACATGCATATTCGAAGCCATTTCAGCGTATCTTAAAGCATGTTTTGCCTTTTTGACTCGGAGCCAAATTTCATAACATAGTGACGCATGGACGATTCAGAACAAAGACCTTACATGATCTCCTGGCCTTACGTGGTCTGGGCAACAATAACATACGTTAGAAAAACAAACGATAATGACGCATTTTTATGTCATATTTTAGCTCAATTAATATACTTCTACGTCCGTAACATTTTGAATAAATATTAAGTACTGCAATGTTTTGTATTACTTTCATATTGCTGCATCAATACACAAATTAATAAACTTTTCGGAAGAGTTCTCAGAACATTTAATGAGATTTGTATCAGCCATAGTGAAATTATTTTCTGTCAGAACAGGAATTGTAATCATTGATCAAAACTACCAATTCCAATTTAAGTATATTTTCTTTAGCAACTAAGAGGACTGAATATTTGTGAATAGAAATATCATTATCATAATTTTTAATGTATGTACGTTGAAAAGATAATTTACGCCAGTAGTTAATCAAAGCCAGCTGGATCAATAGTTCTACATCATGATCTTTAGAGCATCTGATATCTTAAGTGAGCAATCTGAGAGCATCTAAGATGCTCTTTAGAGCAACTAAGAGAACGAATACGTTACAATACTTGAATGCTTTTTTCTGCCACCTAATGTTACGCGTAAGTTTAACAGCCACAACGATTGCCAATAAACAAACGAATATCCCCAATGCCTTTTCGCACTGAGCTCTCCCCAAGCAAGAAGTCACCTGTGTGTCACAAAGGGGGTGGGCCAATGACCAAGGTGTCGCGGCAGTGGGCGGGAATCCGCGACAGGAAGTACATCTGTGCTCAGAGGGTCGTGCGGTAAAACCGCTCGTTTCCGCTTCTGAGAACAGACCGCGAGCGTGACGGCACGTGACGTAACCCTGGCACGCGAGTAACGCTCCCCACGACAGCCAGAGCACGCGCACACTGTGTCGAGCTGCCTTCCTTTGCGATGCACTTTTGCGGCCTCAACAGGTTGGATATTTTGGGTGACTAGACGTTCTGTTCCCTCCACGTGAAACGATAATGTTCCGCAAGCACAATACGTAAGTTAAATCTGGAAAAGTTGCTGAAAGAACCAAGTTATATAGCCATCAATCATATATAGACACGTCAAGATGAATGAAAAATGTAGAAACAGACAAAGTCAAAATTAGAAAATATAGTAAAGTAAAAATGTAGTGTATTCGTAAAACATTTAGACGATGCGATAATTAAAACATTTTTTAAAAATTTAATTTACGATGAACAATGCAACATTCCAATAGCTAAGAGACTAGTGAATGATAGAACAGGGTTCAAATAAACAAGTGATAAGTTGCGTAAAAAGTTTTAAGAAGGGGCGTGTTTAGAATAGAACCACGTTGTATTATCTTTTGTTGTTGTTGTTGTTGTTGTTGTTGTTGTTAATTTTTTGGCTTTAATGTTGAAACTAGGAAAGTTGCTTGAAACGACGTGCATTTTATAATAGCGTAACGGAAGTATAATACGTATTTAGAGGTTCATTTTCATTTTTTAGTAATATAAATTTTCCAAACTCTAGTGTGAATGAAGACTCGATAGAAAAAAGAGACGATAGAAAAAATGTTAACGTTTGGTGAACATTTTCGTCGGTCAGGGGTGCAATATCCAGTGCAAGGGGAGTTACGAATCTTTAAAAACTGGTTAGTAAATGGACAAGGCCCAAGATTGAAATAATTTAAACGAAAAGTATAGTAATCAATAATGCTAATTGCAAGGAACAAAGAAATGCACATACCTGCGCCGGAAAAGTAAGAATGACCATTATTGTTATTACTAGTTTGCTTTGAATGTTTTGTATTTAATTCAACTTTTTCGTTCATTATTCAAAAGGGTACGGTATATATTACGGTATGTATTCAATTTACGGTATATATTACGACCAATGAGTAATATCAACAGCATCAAAAGCAGATGATAGAATAATAAACCACCACGACACAGCACTGTTGGGAGACGTATTTTTCTGGGTAATACGAAGTTCCAAATTTTTTCCCAATATAGAAGTACATCAACCGAAAACTCCAAGGAGCCGTGTTTTCTATCCTATACGAACGGAATAATCCTGAGGTTGTACATTGATCTGACGAAAGTAAGATATTGATAACCATCTATTTAATAGCACCTAAGTTTTTAAATAGAAAAGAGTTTGTAAATTAAATTTTAAAATACAAGAAGGGAGAAAGAGGAAAATTGCAATGTATATGTTAAATAAAAATCCCATGTACAGGTTGTCCAGAAGCTCCAATTAATACGAGGCAAAGGCCGCAGCGTTACCGTAACAAACAGGCCACTTCCTCATCCTTCCCCTCCTCTACCACGTAAGTCGAGCGAATAATAGTATTTGTCCCAGCTGGGGCGGTGCCTGGAAAGTAAAATCCGCAAGCCGGCGTGTACGTATGTCCGCTAACACGTTTCACCTACGAAAAACACTGCTCTAACATGCATAACACTTACGAGACTAATGACCAAAGACGACTGGAATCACAAAAGTCTCACACATTTCGATAGTCACATCAGAAACCTCAGAATTAGAGCGTTCTATTATCTTAAAACCCATTGTACCCAGAATGGATTTTTAAGCCGTAATATAGGAAATAGCACTTTTAATCTTTTATTGCATTTTGTAATATTTATCTCTTCTGGACATTCTGTGTCAACAGTGTCAACAGTATCAACAGTAAAAACGTGCATTTCGAAATCTATGCAAACTAAATTAGCTATTCGAGGCTGCATGAAATTTTATTGCATTAGTCTTTGTTCATAAACGTCTAGCAATATTAGAATGTTTACGCATACAGATTGTCTAATTAGGGCTTACGCTGATTGATTGATTAGTATTCCGGACTCGGCAACTTCTAAGTCCCGCAATTGTAGTGTATGTTTTTATAGCGGGAGGTGGCGATCGTTCCCTGCTGAATGGCAAGATCCGGTGACGACCTAAATGCAGGCTAGCGGGGTCTTCTTCAACCAGGTATTTTCTACCAGCGGGGCACTGCCAAAACCGGAACAAGCTCTAAGTTCCCGACTGGATTCTCAACATGTGTGGTAGTGTGTGTATAAGTGTGCGTAAGTAAGGCTAAGAGTAGGAAAAGGAAAGAAACATCGCGCGCGGTCCGTGGCCCGTTTGTTAGGGTACTGCTCGGCCAATCGCCAGGTGTTGATCAGAGAACCCACGAAAAATTTCCGATGCCGGCCGGTAGAATTCCCCTCCAGATAGCAACTGAATTCGATCTAGCCAGTGTTGAAAATCCTACCATAGTCGGCACTCGAACCCTAGGACCTCCTGGTCAGAGGCACTGCAGTGGCATCAGTTGATGCTCTGAGCTACCTAAGCCGGTTGCACACACGGTAGCAGGCCGCTTTGGTATAAGTAATAGCTAACGGTCTGTCCGTTCGATGTCAGATTCCGCTAAGAAGCTAGTTTCACTTTAAAAACTATTAAGGAGTGAGGAATGTTCGCACGTTTATTACTAGTAACTGATGTGTAAATAGTGATGCAATTTTTTATTACAATGTGAAGATATTTTTCAATTAATTAAAATGTCTAACGCACACAATAATCACGGAGTTTTATGAACATTTTACATAAGTTTTGTAAATAAAATGTTTTGAACAAAACTCAACCGGCTATGTATTCATCACCTGGAAACCAACACAAATTGCATACAAAATTTAAAAAGGTGAAACGCGTCGTCCGACTTTTTCAATTTTATTTCGTTTTCTTGTTATGTAACCCAAACGATGTGAACCTCAGTTGTTACTACCGCGCACCATGCTCATGGAAGGTTGTTAGTAAATGCAAACAAAATGCTTACTTTTAGGAGGAAACATTAGTGTCTGCATTCCTTTGTGCACTGACGATGTAAGGCCGCGCGGATTTTGTAGACATGGCAGAAGAATTATAGTTAATTGTCGAGAAATAAGAAATAACATGTAGTACACATTCCATAAAGTGAAGGTCTTCGCAGTAATTTAACAGAACGTTTTTATTAATTGTCAAAGGCATAAAAATATTGAAATACTCCAAACAAAATAAAACTAATCGGTAAGATTTCGCACCTTGTCCGTGTCCCGAACTATTAACTAAATCATGTGAGCTCCGAACAATATGAGTAAAACTTTTAATATTTTTTAAACATATATTGAAGAGACAACTACGAGAAAGATAAAATCGCGCAGAATGGTACTTAAGTTTATTCAGTTTTACTGCGCTGACCTAGATGGCCGAGGGACGCGGAATATGTCCGTGTTGGGGGACACACATTAACCTCTACACTCGACCCGTGGTCAGCAGACCCACAAGGCCTTCCGCGACATCACGCATACATGAAAGACAAAATACAATCATGTCCGGAACTCGAACTTGCGACCCTTCAGATCGAGGCGCAGAGTCGGCACACGCTCTTGCCACCTCGGTCATCCAGGCCGGCGTTGTTTGCCAGTTGATTGATTGATTGATTTTTTCGTGTTTCCGGGCGCGTCAACTGCTTCAGTCATTAATCCCGTTAGTGTAGTGCATGTTTTTCTCGGGAGATGGCGGTGATCTTCCCCGCTGGATGGCGAGATCCGGCGCCGACCTACCGTCGGCTAGTGGGGTTTCCCCCTAACCAGGACTCCCACCAGCGGGGCACCGCCCCAGCCGGGAAAGCTCTAAGCTCCGACCGGTCTCCCGGAATATGTGGTAGTGTAGTGCATGTTAGTGTAAGTGTGTGTGTAAGGGGAGAGGATAGGACAAGGAAGAGGAAGAACAGATCGCGCGCGGCCCGTGGCCCGTTTGGTAGCGTACAGCTCCGGCATTCGCCTGGTGTTGATCGGAGAAACCACGGAAAACTACCGATCAGAGCAGCCAGCCTCTAGAATTCTCCTCCTGACAGCGACTGAATTCGACCTAGCTGACAAGCTAGTGTCGAAAATCCTGCCGCCGTCAAGACTCGAACCTAGGACCTCCCGGTCAGAGGCACTGCAGTGACATCAGTTGATGCACTGAGCTACCGCTACCGGTGTTTGCCAGTTGAGGTTCTCTAAATCCTGCTGGCACCCAAGGCATTGAAGATTGCTTTCAAGCCTTAGAAAAGTTATTCTGACAATTTAAATAACTACGCTTGTTGCTTTATTTATGATCTTTTGCATTTTCATAAAATAAGTATTTGCAGACATATACGTTCATCAACAACTACTTAGTTTCGTACCATGCATGCATTCCAGTTAAAGAGTACGAAGTGCACAATAAAGACTTAAGTAAGATAAAGACTGTATTATTATCGCATCAGGACAACCTGGCCTCGAGAAGTAATTTTCGAATTACTTCACTTTTTCCTCAACTCATCCTCTCCGACTTCCACCAAATTTTCCATGGGAATATTTTTTACAATACTTTAATGACAAAGGTTATACAAGTTTCTGAACAAACATAAATGGCCGTGAAGGCCTATGAATGTATTTTTTATACAACTACAAAATATATACTATATATTTCATGGAAGTCGGATATTACAGCGATATTTACAAGTAACCATGTTAACTGTCAATTTCATGTAAATTAATAATAAAAACAACGCCAGAAATAAAACGTCATTATAAACACGAAAAGTACTTAACGAACCCTGGACCCCCCCGCTCTTTGATCTACTAACATTTTTCATCTCTATTGCAAATTTTATAACAATTGCCAAATAAGGCACTATATTACAAACATTTCTGCAATACCTCACACAAAGCAGTATCCTAACAATTACAACCCCTCATTTTCTTTACAATCCCTAAAATATTCATTTTATTCAAACCAAAAGTAAACAAATATAAACAGATTTCTAAGGTGCAAGCAGGACTTGAAGACCAATGACCTGTATTTAAAGCGTATCTAACTTTATTATCTATAACAAACACATTTTAAGCCACTGGGCATAAGTGTGTGAAAATACACATAGTGACTCACTTAAGATGTTCCCTTCGAATATCTCCTAAACAGTTGCGTGCGATTTTCTCAAAAAGTAATGTATTCGATAGATATAAAAGACAATGTATGGTATTAAACTGTATCTAATTTTTTTAATTTAAGAGATATCGACACAATTTTATTTTTTAAATGAAATCCTATAATTTTTTTTACTCCATTATAATGTCCAAGGAGAGACGAGTTCAAACATAGGCATATTACTTTATAATAAATAACAATTTTGGGGAAATCTAGAGTTTTAACTATTACGCTGACTCTTAATATTCTGCCAATTAATCGCGGGGGGGAACGAAACTCCCAGACACACCCCTTTCTGCTAACGGTCTCAACTGCGATAAAGGCCACTTGCCGAAAAGACAAAATTTTGCCCACGGCTATTATAACAGTAAATTTTCATTACAACGCGGCGTTCAATATCAAATAAAGTGTCATACATAAACTAATTTTACATTGGAATTACTTAAAAATATTAACAAATTAAATATTAATTATCTTTATTATGTATTCATTGCTAGTGAAACAACAATAGAACAATTTTAAAAAATTAATGAAGATTAAATTTCTCCCAAACTAGCTTATTATTTGTTTCATAATTCATTATTGTCGAGAAAAAACTGCATTCATTATCGTGAACCGTTTAGAAATAATGGGAGATATCCAACGTCTGTGAATTGATTGAATCATTTCTCCCTCCTCCAGTTTTGACATCGATGAGTATCAAAAAACCGCTCAAATGGCTGATCAAACCATAACAAGTTCGAAATGAAGTAGATGAAAGAAATAGGTAGTTATATTGGGCATTTAAATGTTGCTTGTTGGAATTGTATTACATCGCATTTCATCAAATTTATAGCAAGTTGAAAAAAATGTTCGTCAAAAACGTTTTGCTGATTCCAGTTCAATCGGAAGAGTAGTTTTTCGTGGCCAAGCAATAGGAGGCGTTTTTTGAGCCTACACAGTACAGTTCCTACAACCAAGTGCTCGCTAATGAAGTATAATAGAGTAAATTACAAATAACATCAATTTTGAGAAATACTACAAAAGTACGTGAGATAAAATTGGTCGACTATTCGCACAACTAAAACTAACAGCTATGAGTTCTTAGTAACTACATAATTTTCATGTAACTACGTTTTAGATAAGAAGAGTAACTAATAATAATTTAGTTTACAGGATTTAGTTACATGTGTTCAATTGATAACTGTTTTAGTTATTATTCAAGTACTTCATATATTACAGTTATTTTTATGAATTCTGTTTGTCCAACGCTGGGTGCAATCAGATCTACGGGTGAAAACAGTGTCTGAAAGTTGCAAAGAAATAGTCTTTGGGCATATGTCACGCATTTTTTTTGCGTATAAATTTGGCATTGCAATGTTTTCTACCCTGCAAGTCCAACGCAACCAAACAGAATGGTCTTGAAGCGCTTTTTCCCGCAATAATGGGAGAATATAAACGGTAGGCGGAGTCGTAAAAACACTAGATTTCTCAAAATTTTGTTACGTAAGGTATGCCAATGTATAAATTATTCTCTTTACGCTCGTTATATAGGGATAAAGAAATCTATAAGGTTCTATTCGAAAGATCAAATTTGTCTAAACATCTCTTCAATTAAAAGATATTTATATAGTTTAATAGGATCTTTTCCGTTATACGTATACCATTTCGCTAGGAGACTCACTGGATTCTGTTCCCTTATTCTGAAAAATGGTTCACTAAAACTGTTTGGGAAAACCAATGGCCATGGTTTTCAACTAGGTATATATTTCACGTATTCTCACATAAAATACGAGTTCCGGGCTCTCGGCGCAGGTTGCCCCGCATCTCACTCGTCGCCTCTGCGGACCGTTTCTCTTTATTAACTCCCGTTTAATTAATAACTTCCGTATGGAACTGATTTTTACTCCTCTTCAAAGTGCACTTGGAATGGCCCTAAATTTTGAAGCTCTTTCTCTAAGTCCGCATTGCGTGCTCCTCACTGAACCATGTTGATAGTGGTAGTGAATTGGTGGTGTATATTTAGTATTAAACATTATTTTAATGCCCTTCGGATACGTTCGTTTTAGTGAAAAACCGCTTTTCAGTATCTGCATCGGTTCAGAAGATTTCTGAAGGGAACATCTCTACCGAGTCACCTATACATCAGAACAGTCTCGTCCTTCTTTGTTCTGTCTAGTGGCTAAATGCTAGATAGAAGTTGAGCTTGAGACCAAAGATATGTTCTCATCGCACAGTTCGGTGGTGACCCAATGTCAGTCAACAGATCTAAACTATTTGAGTTTACTTTTCTCAACGGGCCAGAGAATGCGGCCATTTTATTTCTTGAATCTCCCGAGAAGCGATGCGCGTCAGTCGGCTGATACAGAACGCGGGAAGGCAACCAGCGTCACTCACCGAAGACGTAGAAGATGGAGGGCCAGCCTACGTGCGCGGCGAGCAGGCCGGAGAGCGGCAGCACGATGACGGTGCCGACGTTGCAGCCCGAGGCGACGGTGGTGGCGAGGCGGGAGCGCTCTAGCGGCGGGGCCCAGCGCGCCCAGATGGCGTTCAGGCACGGGAACACCACGCCCTGCAGCAGCCCCTGCGCCGCCCACGCACCGCGTCACACACGCGCCCAAACACCCACACCCAGCGAAAGTGGAGGTCTCTATTATAGATAGAGGCGGATTGCCACCCGGCTAACTACATAACTGGGACGAATTCAGCCGCTAACTGAAGGACATTTTCAATGGACGGCTGCTTTGATTAGTTGTTTTTCGTGGTTTCTCCGATCAATACCAGACGTATGCCGGAGATACGTTTGATTCGGATGATCGATTTATGAGGCATTAGCCTGGTATTGATTGTAAGAAACAACGGAAAAATACCAGTCAGAGCAACCGGCCGCTAAAAATCTCTTCCAGTGGCTCAATTGTCCATATCTATGTTGCCGGTGTGGAAAATGCGCTCCCACCGGGACTTTAATCTCGGACCTCCCGGTCAGAGTCGCTGCAGAAACAAAGCAATTCTGGCTATGAGCTAAACTGAGCTTGTGTGCGGTAATGATAATGATCATAATGATGGCGAAGAAATGAGAGAATTATAGGCAGAGGAAATACGAGAAACTTGAGAAAACCTGCCGAGAGTTCATCGCATTCAGCACAAATTCCATTAGCCGCGTTTTGATCGGTTGGTTGGTCGGTCGTTAGTGATTCTGGGCGCATCAACTGCTTAGGTAATTAGTCCTGTAAGTGTTGCGCATGTCTTTTTCCTCGGCAGGGGGCGATGATCTTCCCCCGCTAGATGATGAGATCCGGCACCGACCTACTGTCGGTTTTTCCCCCAGACCAGGTACCTCCCACCAACCGGGGGGTTGGGCACCGCCCCAGCCGGGATAAGCTCTAAGCTTCCGACTCGTCTCCCGGTATGTGCGGTAGAGTTGTGCATGTTACTGTAAATGTGTGTAAGTAAAGGGTGAGAATTGGACAAAGAAGAAGGAAAGATCGCGCGCGTCCTGTGGCCCGTTTGTTAGGGTACTGCTCCGGCATTCGTCTGGTGTTGATCGGAGAAATCACGAAAAACTACAGTTTAGAACAGCCGGCCGCTAGAATTCTCCTCCTGACAGCGACTGAAATCGACCTAGCTGAAAGCTAGGTTTGAAAATCTTGCCACCGTCAGGACTCGAACCTAGGACCTCCCGGTCAGAGGGACTGCAGTGACGTCAGTTGCTGCCCTGCGTCACGTCTTCCGGTGCGCGTGTCGAGGGGCGGGGCTCACCGAGAAGCCGTGCCCGACAGCAGCAGCCCCTGCGTGCGCGAGTCCCAGTCGAACTCGCCGCGCTCCGAGCACTCGCCCTGCAACGCAAAGGAACCGGGGCGACCGGGCCGCCATTCATCGTATTAGTAGTACACTTTTATTACATTACAAAATATATTTTCGTTATATACAGTACTCTTAACGCAACCAAACGTAGGAAACCATTCTTAACACTAGAACGACCAATGCCGTCATTTTCACGGCTACAACTTATTCAATTAATGTTATCTTTATTAAAATGAATAGTAAGACATTGTGATTACTTGACTTTAAATGTATTTATGATTTAAAGCATATGTGGAAATTTGGAAAAGATTCATTCACTCGAAATTATTATATTCATCCATTTGTCTTAAACACCCGAAAGCCGTCAAATTGACTGCTTCCCAACAGATGCTAAACTGTTCGCTCCGTGCGTCGAATTGTTTTGTTTATATCATTCTATCTCTCTTCCGAGAAATCGTGGACGCTCTCTTTGTGGAAAAGCATTAATGTTCGTCGCTTCTGAAGTGTGGATGTTAGATGTCTGTGATTAAATGAAACGCTATCGGGACTGCCTGTGACATCTTACGACAAAAGGCAACCCATGAGTGAACAGTAAGAATTGTTTTGATGTGAATTCCATACATTCTGATTACTGTAATCGATCAATAAAATGATGACTGAAGTACGTATTGTGTTTATATGTGTGTATAAATTCCACCAAATTCAGAAATAGCCCATTAAATACATGAGCAGTCAAAATGACGGCGCGCGCCCATTTTCGATAAATGCAAGTACCAGGCTTTCTAGTGTTAACGTAAAGCTATCGTGAAGTATATAACAGTCTGCTGGTCGTTAAAAACAATCACGAATAAATCGAGCAAAAGACGATGTTAAAGTCACTTATTCCAAGAAATGATATTTCTTTTTGTTATATTTTTCTTATATAAAGATGGACATATATAAGTATTGAACTAAACATAGCCGATAACATTAATAATACTCGATTGGATATTTCTTATTTATCGGCCTAATATTGTTAATAACTATTGCAGCTCATATACTTGGAAAAACCTTCTGTTTGCTCTTTATTGTTGGAAAATTGCATTTTGATGGACGCTAACAGCAAAATAAATAAAACAATCACTGTCACTCTACAAAACAATGCACAACGTAAATCAACAAGACTGTCGTCTTAACAACAAGACGCCCGTAACTTATTGACAGTGATGCTAAGACTATTTATCTGTAAGTTCCTATTCCAACTTAAAAATAATGTACGGAATTTGTACGAAACAGGGTTTCTCATTTCAAAATTTTTCACTGAACTCCAACGTCTCGTCTTAAATCATTTCATTCGTACACCAATGTCTTATTTTTCTATTCTACTTATCTAAATAACAATTGCCTTTCATTGTTAATCCACGACATTGAAATATTCGGCAAAGTTTCCTTTGAAAGATTATTTTCTAAATGCACTTAATAAAAAAGTGAAAACTGGTTATATTATTCTTTAGCACGTCAACAATTTTCAGTAATTATATATTATACACAAATTTTTATTTATTAAAAGTGAATGATATTAAAAATGGGATGTTAATTAATATTTAGAAAAATATGAGGATATCTATTTTTTGTTATGTTTTAAATGAGTCTCGATTTAATGAGCCGTATATTTAGTGAGCCTCAATTTAATGTGTTCGTCCCGAGGCCCCCCACACGTAAATCCTCCAACGGATTCGCATGCTCTTTTGTTCTCATTACGTTGTCTACATCTAGGCAAACGAAATGAGTTTTTTTCTTCACAAGGTTAACCTTTGAAGATATGATTCTGTTAACCTAAACTCTTCCATTATAAACGCCAAAACTCTAGCATAATGAATATCTGCAGATTGTTATGCCCTTTTTGTTACATTTTAAGAAGCCAGGAATTCAAAATTTCAGTTTTCATTACATATGATCAAAGTTCGTACTTTTGTTTTTTTAATTTAGTTTTATAAAATAAAATGTCATCTGAAATGCTGCATTGTAGACATTTTTCATATAATTATTTTACGATACTTAAATCTAATTGACCAGATTATTTTACGATATTTAAATCTAATTGATCATTTATTTTGGGCAAAGTTAACACATTAACATCCATTTCAAAACGAGATATATTCTTTTAAGACTGCCCTTTTAAGTAGTACCCAAAAGAAAGCGTCCTGGTACTGACACAAACTGTCCAAAACAGTTTTTCTATGACAGTCAAGTTGTGTCAAAAACGTGCAATTTGTTTTAAGGTTAAAAGCCGCATGTAACATTCACACATATGTGATTCGGAAAAATGTCATATCACATCAGTGTAGAGAGTCATGCTACTTTGTCATATACTCTGTCAGTATATCATATATCGTCACCTAAACCCACAATTAGGATGCTTTTTTAATTGTTTATAAACAACTTAAAATCCCAAATAATAGCTACTAATAGTTCTTAGTTTTCTATAAACTGAACAATTTCGGCGTTTCAGAGCAAATGTTACAAAAGCTTAAGATGTGAAATAGGGATAGAAGATGATCACATTTTGCCAAGGAACATACCGTGGGAAATTTTATATAACGAAGTTACACATATGATGTTTGTCCCTGGTTGTTAGGCATCTCGTCATGCATTTGTGTTGGGTAACCCACATTCTGACGTAAAGAGATGTCACTTACCAACCGAACATCGATGCATGATAAATTGCCTACCAAGCAGGGGCAAATGTCACGTATACAACTTCCTATGAAAATTCATTCCCACTAGTACACGTTCATTGAAAAAAATAGTTAATATTTTTCCCTTCACATGCGCTAGAAGTTTTTAACATTTATCCCCTGTATACGATGGATTTAACAAATGCTGATCATGCTAGTGTATTTATAATATATAATTGAATAAGGTTTGTATTGATACATGTATTAGGTCTTAATAAATCGGCCATTAAATCTCGCATCCTGCATGGATAATTTTGAATATTTAAAAAATAAACTGTAAATAATTGTATATTTTCCTTATTTCTTCGCTCCTAGAGACATATGGCGACAAGTACGTGTCATTGTCGCCTGAGACCTTATTAGGCGGCCTGTGAAGAGGGGAGATCTGCACTTAACGAAAGGGCTGCTCACCGCATGGGCCGAGGCGTTGGCGAAGACGGAGTCGGAGGCGTTGACGGGGAGGTCGGCGCGATGGCAGGCGCCGGAGCCACTGGTCATGGCCACGATGGCGACGCTGAAGTTGATGCGCGTCGTGTACATGGACACGAGCCCCCAGAAGGCCAGCGACGCCAGCACGAAGCGCCGCCGCCGCCACAGCTGCCAGCGCGGGCCCAGCCCGTCGCCGCCTCTGCGCACACACGCAGCCACGCTCACGCGGCGGCCTCTCGGGAGGGAAGGAAGGGAGCAACACGTCATGGACAGATAAAATACTCGATAGGAATGATAGGAAACTGTGCGAACTATAGAGGTATGACTGTCCTCAGCAGCATTGGCCGAGTGTATGGGAAAGTATTAAAAACCCGACTGGAAAGAGACCTCATTGATGTCGAGGAACAGAGCGGCTTCCGAGCGGGGCGTTCATGTATTGATAACATCTTTAGTATTAGACAGGTAACCGACAAACGTCTCGCCCGTAACTTGGAGACGCACCTTGTGTTTATAGATCTGCGTAAGACCTATGACATTGTTCCATTATGTAGGCTCTGAATGGCAATGGAGAAACATGATGTAAATACGCAATCGCTTAGAGGCGTTAAAGATTTGCCGACTTTGTTTAAAATATATTTGAATGAAGCCCTGCGAAAATGGAGGAAGAAATGTAGTAATATGAGTATTAAAATTGGTGACTATATTATTCTCTCTACACTTCGCAGATGATCAGGTGTTTTCGCTGAAGATGAAGACGACGTTCTATATATGCGGCGGAAATTGTATGAAGAGTACTCGGAATGATGTTTTGAAATTAACCTTAACAACACTGTATATATGGTTGTAGGAGGAAGTGCTAAAAGTCTAAAACTAGATGATGGTTTGGAAGTAAAACTCTGTCAAAAATTCATATACCTGGATAAATAAATGCAAATGGAAGCAGTTCGGAAGATATTAGAAACAGAATTGTGAAAGGCACAGTGTCTATAAGACAACTACATCCACTGATATGGAAAGATACATTAAGTAAGAGTGAAAAGAGAAAATTGTATAAGACTGTTGTAGAGAATATTGCCCTTCATGGGTCTGAGGTATGGGAAGTAACAAAAAAGAGCAAACAAAAATTGACAGCAATGGAAATGGACTTCTGGCGCCGAAGTTGCGGACTGACTTTAATGGATCAAATTAAGAACGAAGAAATTAGACGTAAAGCGGATGTAAGTTTAGATATAATTGACACCATAGAAGTGAAAAGACTAAACTGGTATTAGCACATGCAAAGAATGAACGAAGAACGCTGGCCCAAAATACTGTGCAAATGGCAACCAGCTACCCATCGAAGAAGAGGGAGACCTTACATGGAGAGGAGTAGAAGAGACAATGATTAAAAGAGGATTGATTCATTTTTTCGTGTTTCCGGGCACGTCAACTGCTTTGGTCGTTAGTCCCGTTAGTGTAATGCATGTTTTTTCTCGAGAGATGGCGGTGATCTTCTCCCGCCGGATGGTGAGATCCGGCGCCGACCTACCGTCGGCTAGTGGAGTTTCCCCTAGCCAGGATTCTCCCACCAGCGGGGCACCGCCCCAGCCGGGACAAGCTCTAAGCTCCCGACTGGTCTCCCGGAATATGTGGTGATGTAGTGCATGTTAAAGTAAGTGTGTATGTAAGAGAAGAGGATAGGACAAGGAAGAGGAAGGACAGATCGCGCGCGGTCCGTGGTCCGTTTGGTAGGGAACTGCTCCGGCATTCGCCTGGTGTTGATCGGAGAAACCACGGAAAACTACAGATCAGAGCAGCCGGCCGCTAGAGTTCTCCTCCCGACAGCGACTGAATTCGACCTAGCTGAAAAGCTAGTGTCGAAAATCCAGCCGCCGTCAGGACTCGAACCTAGGACCTTCCGGTCAGAGGCGCTGCAGTGACATCAGTTAATGCACTGAGCTACCGCTCCCGGTAATAAAAAAGGATTAAATAATAAAGACTACACCGATAGATATGAACGTTGGGAGGCGAGAGACACCCTATGATGTAATATAACTCGCCATTCTACTACTAACTATTTCTATTGAATTAATTAATTTGGGGCGCGTTCTGGAACCTAAGTTTTTTAATCATGCACGCGCTGTAAGTATTTCTACACATGTCTGCTCCATATAATTTAGGACGTTTTTAGTCATATTGAAGCATTAAGAAACTTCCTACGAAACAATTTTCATTGAAACGTTTGTGGGCACGGAAACGACATGCCACAAAAGCAAAATTCAAAGGAGAATAAATTTTTAATTTCAAGAAGAATTCCATAAAATGATTATTTGACATTTTGGAACGCATTTATTTTCTATTCTTCTCAGTACTTTTGTAGCTATATAACATTAATAAAATATCAAAAATTGAATTACAATATTTAAATATAAGACTTGACTATATCCAAATTGTGGTCGATCATTATAGTCGAATAGTTATTCGGTCAAACCTAAACAATCACAAAAACCGAGTAAACTATTGCAGACTAAAATACTAAATTGTGTTATTTCAATTAAATTATATTCACTTATATATTAGCAACGGACGATGACCCGATTGAAGCATCAAGAAAACTACAGGAGCACCTAGTTTTGATCGACGAATGGGTAGACAAGTGGAAAATAAAAATTAACGAAAACAAGTCAGCTCGTATTACTTTCCCGTTGAGAAGACAAAAATTCCCCTTCGTATATATTAACAATAAACCAACTTTACCAGTTGAAAGTGAGAAGTATTTAGGAATTCATCTCGACAAACGTCTTACCTGGAAATCCCACATACTAGCCAAGAAGAAGCAACTTCAACGGCAAGTGAAGACTGTATTGGCTACTACGATACCATTCGAATATTTCCTTAGACAATAAATTATTGATCTATAAAATAATAATAATCCCAGTATGGACCTACGGCATCCAAATTGGGGGCACGGAAAGCAGACCATCTCTCTATTTTACAAATATCACAATCCAAAACGCTTAATGTGATTGCTGCGGCACCATGGTACATCTCAAACACGCTTCATGGAGTCTGAAAAGTACCAACAATCTTCCAAAGAATCGAAACAAGTAGCTAATGTTATCTTCAACTTCTGGAAACTCACCCAAATCTTCTAGTCATCAACCTTCTAGATAATAGTGAAGAAATTTACCATTTACCCAGAATTACACCCATACAAATCCATTATAGATTCTCAAGTTAGTTACAATATTTATAGTTACATATATTCCTGAACATTGTCTCCTACCCAAAGGAAATATATTGACTCTTTATATACTAGACTCAAGAAGGCGATGAAATGTACTATTGAGATACGTTCATTTATAAGAATTAGAAGATTTAGAAGAAAGAAGATTAGATTTAGAAGAAGAAGCAGAAGATTAAGTTACCCAAAAATCCGTTGTGAAAAGTTATTTTCAAGGTACCCGCAACTATTAAGTTGATATTTTGCTTTGTGACATTTTGGTCATTCAATAATTATTTTATAAGCGATTGTAAATATATTCTAAATGACACTCTTCCGCAATTACGATAGTGTATTGTGAGATTCTTCTACAAAAAATATAAAATGAACATGAAAGGCATGGAGGAAACGGTTTCACAATACTTCATTAGATCTTCCGGTACACACAGGATACAGTTTGAACGTACTTCACATTTGCATTATAGAACGGAAATGAATCAGTATTATTTATCTCCCATACATCGCATGTAGCCTTACGATGAAAATTTGGTGATATATAACGAATTACTAAGAATTACGGACGTCTCTCTTATTACTATTTTACAAATAAACAGAAACACGAAATGTATGGAATAATCATAAAACTCAACAGTCCTGCGCGTTGGTCTTATTGAGGAAGAAACATTACTTCTCTTTGAATAATCGTGCCTCAAATGAACATCGACTCAGAAAGGTTTCTCCAAATAAAAGTTGCTCTAAATTATACAGAGATGTAAATTTATTTATCAGGGGAAGAGGCTCATAGACAGATGAACTGGTTTACTGAATATTAGATTATTCACAATCTGATGTCATGAAAAATTACAGTATTTTATTCAATGGCATTCAATAAGTGGATTAAATAATGGTTCAAAAACGACTTGTATTGAAACACCGCAAAGACTACTGTAAAATATAAAATGAAATTTTTATGCTTTATTTACTTGGTCGCATGATCTACCAGGTCACTAGCAACCACAATCAAAAGACTATACAAAGTACAACAGAACATACAATATAATTTAAAACTAAATCAAAAATACATAATTTGACAAAGTGTACATTACATGACGACTATTAACAATCACATGCGACAGCAAGAGAATATAAACAAAAGAACAATCATCAGAATACATAATATTAATTACTAATTCATTATTTGACATAACATTGCGACAAAATTCTTAGTTATTTTTTCAGCTTATTAATAACGTTACTTTCCTTTAAAAATTTCAAAGACTTTCAATGTGATTGTTGTTAATAATTTCTGGGAGAGTAAGAGATAATGGATATTTTTGTGGATAACTTTGTAAATGGAACAGAACAGTGATATGTGTGGTATAGAGAGAGCAGACTTGCGTTAGTCACAATTTTGGCATTTATTTTGTTAGTAAATGCCGATGGGTAAGTTAAGAATGGGCAATTCTTAAACGGTGGTAATTTGGTCCATTCAGTTTTCTAAACATCCTTGTTTCTTTGGGGCAGTTTTGATTTGATGTCATTGTGGAAACTGGTTGTTCTTCAATAAGTGAATTAATAATATAGTCGTTTGCTGCTTCATCAACCAAAAGATTACCAGACAATGCCTCAATATTGATTGATCAATGCCTACAATACATGGGATCAAAATGAGAATTATTTTCTTGTTGATGAATAATAAGTCATAGTATAAGTTAACTATTTCAATTTCTATAGGTTTCTGGTTTTAATTAACTTACTAGCACACTTTGTAATCTGTAAAAATTACAAAGTCTTCGGTTTGTTCTTGAATTTTAAGGCAGAAAATGGCATTTGCTTCTCTCTAAAAAATAGAGCAATAATCATTTAACCTTTGTAGTAGTGTACTGCACAGCCAGCTTCAATCTCTTTACGAGAACCATCGGTGAAGATGTGTGTATATCAATGTATTTGTTATGTATTTCGTTGAAGTAAGCTTGCTTTTTGTTCTTTGAAGTTACTGTGCTTTTTGGGAGATCATTGAGGCTGATGATGCTATTTAATAGCAAAGGAGTCCATGGAGGTTTTTAATCTTGGTACTTCGAACAGTAGGAAATGTAAAGTGTATTTCTTCAATGTGCTGGTTCAGCAGATAATAAACTTGTTTCGGAGCATACTTTTCCTGTGTGCATCATAATATTTTCTGGATTCTTATAAAGAGGGTTATTAATAGAGAATGATATATTGCTGGCATATGAAAACATAGTTTTCTTCTGATATGAAGAGGTCCTTTATTGGATTCCACAAGAATGCTCGAAATCGGACTCGTTCGATATGCACTAAAGGCTACTTAATCCGGTTGAGTGTACTGATTAAGACTACTTAATATTGTTGGCTTAGCTGACTGGTAAATTACTACTCCAGAATCCACCTTAAAACGAATGAGAGCTTTGTATGTTGAAAGTACATTTCGTCGGCTCCACACGATGCTGAAGAAATGGCTTTATTATAATCATTCGTAGAAGGCATTCAGCTTTTAAATTCTTAATACGTGGTATCCATGTTAGTTTACTATCAAATAATATTCCTAGGATTGGGATTAGGCTAGAATATTTTAGTTTTGTGGTTCTATTGTAAGTTTTAGCTTATAAGATAAGATACCCTTTATTGAAGACTATACTACATTCAGATTTGGTTTTAGAGATCTGGAAACCTGTGTATTGGACCAATTATGAAGTTCATTTAAAGTGATTTGGAGCAATTTTTGAAATGTTTTAATATTTTTCCCACTTAATATTATAGTGATATTACCTGCAAACAAGAATACTTTTACTGGTCGATGGACATGGTTCGTGATATCAAAGTTAGTATTTGACCGTAGATCCTTGAGGTACTTCGTTATTAATCCTATATTTGTTCGAAAAAATATTCTTGAATTCAACGTGTAGAGATTTATTCTTCATAAACTGGGTTATGAAAGTTAGTATTTGACCGTCTACTCCATTACTCGAGAATTTTGATGATTCGATCTCTCCGTACAATGTCGTAAGCCTTACCATGTCTGAACTAAAAGTCACGAGATTTTGGTCTGTTGTTATAAAGGCATGACAATGTCACTATCGATATTTATTAGATGATGATTTGTAGAACGATTTCGTCTGAAACCATTTTGAAATGGTAAAACTTTATTATAATATTCGAAGTACTAGTTAAGTTTTCGAAAGACAATTTTTATTTCAATAATTTGCAGATGGATGTTAAGGAGATAGGTCTAATTATTCGGGTTGGTTAAATCTTTGTTAGGTTTAAGAATCAGTATAACTATAGATTTGTCAGGTAATTCATCTTTGTTATTTCATTGAATAGTTTAGATAGATATTCAATAGCATTAGTCGGCAGTTCTTTAAGAAAAGTTCCATCTGGTCCTGGGCTTGAATTTCTAATATGAAGTAGCACAATCTTAACTGCTTGTACTTCCACGGGATAATTTAATGAATTACTTGAAGACTTTTCTAGAATAATTCTGTCCATTGTTATATTCGAATTAGATTTGTATATTTGAAATTCATAATTAAATTTACAGTCGTTTTTATTATTAGTAAATGTAGATGCTAAAATGCTCGCAATTTCTTCGTTAGAAGAGGTAATTCGGTTGTCGTGTAACAAATATTTCCATTTTCTTTGACTCCATGGATGACTTTAGAAAGTATAGACTCTTTTTTAATACAAAAAAAATTCGATATTTTTCTTATCGTGATCCGATGCAACAAACCTTATCAGCAATGTTATATGATATTCCTATTTCCTACACCAATTAATAAATTAAAACTCAATTATCCAAAACATATACTATTACATCTGTTTATAGATTAATAAAAATCGCGAACCTTTAGAGATCTGTGCCCTGAAACTTATAGATAATGATCTTAATAGGGATATCATAAAACTGGATAAATTATTCAATAGCATTGTCAAAATTAAATTCCGTTCTAAATCAAATTTTCCTATACAATGTAAAAACTGTCAAAACTTTAATCATACTCAGGTCAACAGTACTCTAGAATCTCGTTGAGTACGTTGTACTGAGAATCATCACTCTTCAAATAGTAAAAAACTAAGAAAATCTACTCCTCAGTGTGCAAATTGTTTTAAGAAGCATATATCAAACTATCGAGAATGTATTTTCTTTAAGAAACATTTATTTGAATTCTGATGCAAATTCAGCATTAAATTCTAATCAAAAGTTGCCTTTATCTACACCATTACGTAAGTAAAATTATTCAAAAATATACCCCCTATCACAGTTAAATCTCCTATGAGTTCGTCTTCTATAACTTCTTCTCCTGAAATTTATAATTTTTGTTACCGTCTTTCTATATAAAACCCAAATAATCTTTTAATTCTTTTAATTTTGTACAGAATTCAATTCTTGCATTCCTATTATAACAAATCAAATACTAAACTTTCTACTTCTCCAAGTACATCTATTAATTAGAGATGTTATTCCATGAACATTCAATAATAGATCAAAAATTTTAAATTGAAAAGCTAATGGTCTTCTACGTCAGCTAGTTGAATTTAAACACTTTTTATATAATCAAAACATTGGCATTGCTTGCGTTACAGAAGCATATTTAACTCCTTCTAAAAATGAGCTGTACCAAATTATATAATACACAGAAAAGACAGAAATGCTATTACTACCGGAGGTGGTGAAGCAATTTTCATAGTAGAAAAATGAAATATTTACAAATATATGTTCCTACTTCTTCTGAATTGGAATTAGTAGTTCTCACCGATTTCTTTTCTATAGGTCGTATAAATATAATAGTGGGCATATAAACCACGTAACAAAAAATTATCTAAAATAACTCTAGAATTATTAGTAAATAACAATTCAAAAACACTTTTACTCGGTGATTTAAACGCCAAACAACAAGCTTGGGGATGTAGTAGTACTTCTCCATAAGGTCAAATCTTGTATAATCTAATCACTTTAAATAATTGGTCAGTTCATGCTCCTTCGCCGCCAACTTATTATTCGTATAATACCTAGATTACTCCTGATATTCTTGATATTGTAATTTCTCAACATATAATTTTCCCGATAATGCAATATTGTATACCTGCTTTAAATTCAGACAACAATCTAGTTTTAGTAACATTTCATAAAATTTCAACTTCATATCAGTATAATAATTCTCTCATTAAAGGAAGGATTAATTGGAATATTTTTAATTCTTATAAGCAATGCTTTACAAAATATCCTTCCTCTTTACTTACTTCACGATATGATTTTAAAATCACACGATAAATTTTTTTTAAAATTAAAAAAAAATTTTAAAAAATATTTTAAAATTTTGAAGAACATCTTTGTATGTTTTCATTTAACATCAACGAAAATAGGTCATCGCCTTTCATTGTTAAAATGTCTTAAATTAACAATTATTATTTTTATTTCAATAAAAATTATCAAGGTAACTATAAATATACTTATCACTAGATGCTCATTAACAATTGAGCTTACTGATTTAAAATGTTCTCTTTCCTATCCATGTAAAAACCATGATATTTCGTTCCCGGCTTTGCACATATGTTCTTAAGCAGAAAATTGTGAAACCGTTACACACTCGTAGGAACTCATTAGACTCGCCAATGCCCCAGGCTGTGCAAAAGAAGTACACAGTATAACGGGCTCTTTAAAACATAAAAAAGCTGCCATTAAGGCCACCACCCAGACGTCCGCGTGGTTTGCCATCAGCTCTCAGCTGCAAAAAGGAAATTCGCCATTTGCGTTACACGTAGTTGTGATGTGAAGCCGGGTTATGACGAGGAACAGTTTGACGATATCTAATTAAATGTGCGGCGTTTTCATTTCCTTCTTGGGCACATATTTAAGTTTACTTATTTAAGTTATATAAGAAATTTTATTTTATGTTACATACCTAAGAATCAAATAATTTAATGATCAAATAAGGACATCGTTTTCAATTCATCCAATATTTTCTAAACCCTCAATAATTTGCGTTACATGATTAGATTGGTATTGACTTTCTATGATTGACGTATTAAAAGTTTAAATATTTTCAAGTCATGGACTACCCCTAGATAATATTCATACATTAATTTCAAGTCACACACTAAATAGAAATTCGCTTTTTAAAGAATGAATATCCTCTTTACAATATGTAACACGATAAGGATATAAAAATGTTTTTGACAATTTATATGAAACCTTCCACAGAAAACTCTTTAATGTGCTACGACTGTATAGATAATTACTCTCCTGTCCTGCATACAAGCTATTTAAAATGAAACAATTTGCAGAGTATGATATAAAAATACTCCTGCAACACATTATAATCGCGCATCATCGAAAACGACGCGTCCTAGTCTCTTAAAATCCTGTTTTCGTGTCCCAAACATTTTGTGTTTAGAAGAATCACAACTTTTGTGGGGGGAATGGTCAGTTGTGTGATAACACGAGTTGTTGGAGGGGGCAGGTGGTAAATAAAAGGGGGCTGGTGGGTAAATAAGAGAACAGGTGGGGTCCGAATCTTTTTGAACTATATTACATTTTTTTGGATTTAATTATTTTGAGAGCTCTCACTCCGAAGCATGAGTAGTAAGAAAAGTGCAGAAACCCGAAACCAATGTAAAATTAAATTGAAAGAAAAATACGCATATAATCATTCTCGATAAAATGAAAAGGGACTGTTTGGTTTTCTGTGCAATTTAATCTGAACGCTTAGCGATGGATAGTGTCAAACAATCCCGTGTCTCTAATGTTGCAACACAGTTCAGGGGATGGCCGTTCGAAGTTGCTTTCTTCTATTTTCCCACATTTTCTTTCTACAATTATTTCCAATGGACGGAGTTTTCTCTGCTATTTATGTTTTTGTAGTAAACTGAAAATATTAATTATTTGTAGGGGAGTGAGGACGGATGAGACGCAGGGGGTATGGGTCATTCAAAACGAAAACCTTTGTAAAAGCCCTTTCCATTTGATCCCAAAAGTTGGCAGTACTCTGGATTAATCTTCTATGAGGAAATGATGAATGACAAGTAGCGGCTGTGAGAAGTTATTAAATTTGATAAAGCGTTAAAAATATATTGTTACGTTTTACGGGAGAGCTTAGATATTAAAAATATTTAGCGATTATGAACAATTTGTATAAAATCAAAAAAAGGAAACATTGCTCTCAAATTTTAACATTAAAAAACAAGGGTGTCTTTGGCGGTTACAATTTTATAGTTCGTAATGTCTAACAAGGAACATGCAGGAGGTTTGCGACTGCAAATACAGGAAGAATGGTACACTATTGAACAACACATTTTATGACCCAAATGTCCTGTCTGTACGTAAGTAGTGTAATAATTAACTTAAATGTATTCCATTTTTAAAGTGAAATGGGTCTCTTTTGGAAAAAAATAGAATCGAAAAAACAGTGTTAGTTACCTCGTCAGAGATCTTGGGAGAAAGTTTCAACTTTGTTAATGAATTGAAATTGTATACTTAAACAGGTTTTTAATGTACATAAAATTATATTATAGAAATATTTCATTTGGCCAACGGAATTATTCTATGGCTTAACAAACTAGCAAGCGCGAAAATTTGTGTACCAATAAACAAATGCTCTACACTATGAAAACATTCATGCGACTCCGAAACATTCCCAATACGTGTTAGGAATAACAATAAATTCACTTGCGTCCGAATAACCTAAAATACGTTAATGTTAGTAAAACATATTCATTTTCTTCAACACAGATAATATTCTCAATATTTTGTTTAATAAAAGAATTAAAAATAAGTAAATACAATATTGAAGGAATCTGAATAAAATCGTAGCACCCGGACTCACTGTTTCAAAAAATATTTAACATGAATCAAACACGAAAATCACATTTCGGTCAACGTGATAAATAAAAGACCAAATGGAAATTGTTACCATTACTTTCACCTTCATGCACATGAAAATTGACATTTATAAGGCGTCTTCAACAATTGTATGGCAATCATTCACAAAAATCATTACATATTTCGGAATCAGAATTAACATTTAAAAAATTGATATTTCGAGTTACCTTAATAAACACCATTGTTTTACATAATGATTCCCTAGAAAGAATTTTTCTAAATAATTGGTTTATTTTTACTTTCTCTATCTTACGTCGTAAAAAGAGAACGTATTTTAATCTTGCGCCACACAACAGAGAATATTCGACATAAATACTCATTGCCGAAAAATAAGTAGTGCTGGTCACATTTCCGGCAAACGCACCGTATTTTCGAAAATTATTAAAACGTTATCACGCCAGAACTACAAAATTGAAGCAAGATATTTTTGCCTTACACAAAATTTGTAAACAAAACAATTTCCAAGAATTTTTAGATCATTTTTTAAACAAATATTGTTCAACATATTTTCAAAGTGAAATTCGTCACGTCTCCGTGATATTATTTCTTATAGACATCAGTTTATAAAGATTTCATTCGTTGGAGAGCCGCATAACTCATTTTCACTACTGAAATAATATAGGAGACGATAATATTGCGGAGCCGATACAATAATGCGAGAAAGTATGTGATGTAACAACACGAATTTTTAATAAAATCAATTTTCAAATACATTTTATAGCAATTTCGAAAATACAATAATTATAATGTGGAAATTTAAAACGACTAATATTTCCCTTTTTTTCTAAAACGCGTTTCTTTGAAGTAGGAGAAATGGATGACTATTCACGAATATCTGTTGCTGCGAGAAGTCTATTTCTGCAGGTACTTCCCCAAACCACTAAGCCTACTGCGGAACACGATGACCCTCGTCACTTTGACCTTGAGTCTCCACTTACACAAGTCTTAAAAAGAATAAAACTTTTAAAGACCTCCAGAGAAGATAGAGATTTCGTAATGTTCGTATAATATTTGCGTTTACTTCTCGCAATGGTAATATTTGAACATATTTTTGTTTAATTTATTCATTTTTCAAGTAATATGGAGGATATTCAAATACCTCTCTATTACGATTGCCTCTCTCTGCCGTTGATCAGACTAGCATGGTCAAATGCTGAGCTGAAACAATTCGACTATCCAATTATTTGATGTGCCGCACAAAATGTTTAACATCCAATTCCTTTCTACTATCCTAATAAGAAGAGTAAATGATGATTGAAAATATTACCCGAATAAAAATATATACAATAGGTAAATAACACTGAATCCAATGCATTTTGTTTAAAAATCTACAACGCTGAATAATTTATAAAAACGTAAATGTTTACAAGTGCGAAAAATTGCGCCCAGTTTAAAAACAAAAGTTAACACAATTTGTAAACTTCGCACAATATGTTTTTAACAAATTTATTTTGAACAACCAGTATATAAGTGAATTTATATGCATACATTTCTTTTGTCATGGTCAAGTTACAAGTGTTGGACCACTTAAAATGGATTGATTTAGAAATCACGTGATCGTTTTGTTAAACTTTGATCTGAAGAAACCACGAATTTAGTTGAATAATTCCTAACCCTAAGTGAATTTTCATGACACAGTTACTTTATTTTCGTGATATTTAATTATTTAGTCAAAAACTGTATGTGACGTATGAGGGAGAAAATCATCTGTGCACTCTTTCTTGAGTTTCAAAATCCCTTCCCAACAATTTAACTATTAAATTAGTTCAAAGAATTGGTTACCCCACGGATTGAACCCGGCCTTCTGGTTACGCCAGTGCTCTAACCCTAAGGTACCGAGACAACACACCTTTAAACAGTTTCTGAGCGCGATTATCGCTCATTCTATGTATAATGGTCACTTGCCGTCACCTGTTGAATGCATACGCTCGGAGAATATGTTCCGCAGACGACAGCTATCAAATTGACCGTGTTACTGGTAACAATGTATTTTAATAATTAATTAGTTCAAAGAATTGGTTACCGACCGGATTCGAACCCGGGCCTTCTGGTTCGCCTAGCTGCTCTAACCTAGCTCCGAGACAACCAACCCTTTGAACAGTTTTCTTGAGCGCGATTATCGCTCATTCTATGTATATAATGGTCACCTTGCCCGTCACCTTGTTGAATGCACGTACGCTCGGAGAATATGTTCATTCAACAAGGTGACGGGCAAGGTGACCATTATATACATAGAATGAGCGATAATCGCGCTCAAGAAAACTGTTCAAAGGTTGGTTGTCTCGGAGCTAGGGTTAGAGCAGCTGGACGTAAACCAGAAGGCCGGTTCGAATCCCGGTCGGGGTAACCAATTCTTTGAACTAATTTAATTATTAAAATACATTGTTACCCAGTAACACGGTCACAATTTGGATAGCTGTGCGTCTGCGGAACATATTCTCCGAGCGTACGTGCATTCAACAAGGTGACGGGCAAGGTGACCATTATATCATAGAATGAGCGATAATCGCGCTCAAGAAAACTGTTCAAAGGGTTGGTGTCTCGGAGCTTAGGGTTAGAGCAGCTGGCGTAAACCAGAAGGCCGGTTCGAATCCGTCGGTAACAATTCTTTGAACTAATTTAATTATTAAAATACATTGTTACCCAGTAACACGGTCACAATTTGGATAGCTGTGCGTCTGCGGAACATATTCTCCGAGCGTACGTGCATTCAACAAGGTGACGGGCAAGGTGACCATTATAATTTAACTATTAATAGTGGAAAGATGAAATTAATAATAATAATAATAATAATAATAATAAATTTTAAACATCGAAAGATTAACATTTCAAAATCTAGATATTTTCGTTTCCGAGTTATAGAAAACATATTTGTAACGGTGAACGAACTGCAGATTTGATTTTCTGTATTGCTAACAAAACAGAAAATCACCCTAAGCTCTACTACCACTATAAGCAAAAGGAAAGCTCAACAAAGCGCATAGTGAAGTTACATTTACGTCCAGAAGCAAATCAAGGAGCCATCTCAGCATTTGCTCAATGGATCAGGGAAAACGGACAAAAACCCGAACGCGATAGTGGTCATTGACCTATGAACCCCCATTGATGTTCTATTATATACATTCCGAGGTATATATTCGCATGAAACCTCGAACAAAATTGTGATATTAATGTTGGTAATATTAGTATAGGTTGGTTGAGTAAAGCGGTTGAAAGTCCATTTCTTTATGTGTATGATGAATGATTTCTAACTACTAAATTAATGACAAACTCATCTTTTTCTCACAACAAATAAGAGATTTATTCTTTCTAAGCTTGTCAGGAGTACATGACGATTCGACGGTTCGACGGTCTCGTGCAGCGCTGGTGGCCTGCCCTGCAATTTATCTTGGCTCTCCAAAGGTTATTAGTCAAATGTGAAAGCTCTTGCATCTATGTCGGGCGAGAACATTGCGCGTCTAGCACTCGCGCCATGACGGGGTCAGAATAGGTGAAGTTCAGATTTAAGGATTTTTTATAGTAAATTCAGAAATTCAAAATCGTTTCAATGTGTTTCACTGCGTTGCGCGTGGTACGGCCCGATACCACGCATGCTTCCATCCTCCCCCGCGTGTCAGAGCAGCAGGGCAATCTGCCTAGATCAACAATACGGGGTCACGGGGGGATCGCCCGAGTAATGAAAATATGACCTGCAACCGTATTGAAATATGTAGTTGTGGCCCTTGAGGTCTTGTAATTTGGACATCCGTCATCTAGTAGGTCGCACCACAATGTCAAAAATTTTGAATGATGTACAGTGAAACCAATAATAACCGAGCACTGTTGGATCTTTGAAAAAATGGTCTTTTAGAGACGTGGTCGCTAATAGGACGCATATCTTTTTTTATTAAATGGTGTATTATTACTAGAGATCGGATGTATAGGAAGGCGAATATTACACGATATATTTTATGAAATATTTTTAGTATATGAACATGAGTTATTAAAAACTGTACATTTTTACTAAGTTGTATTGTTTTATTTTCTTTCGGGGGTAAACTTTTAAGTTTATTTTAAATGCATTTCAAAATATTTATCTCTTTCTCTTTGTAAAAAATTAACGTTTAAATCATTTTCAGTTTTAGTACTACCAATGATTGTCTATCGGTAACGAATCTCCAATTTTTGTGTGTAGATTCAATACGTCATTTGGGTATGCAAGAAACAATGTATTGTCCTAAGATATTAAATTATCCTCGTTTTCTAGCACAACAACAAAAATAACAAAAAACTTCAAGCGACGGATCTCGGATGAGCGCTGGGTTTAGATTCTCAACGCAACCCTCTTGTGGTACGGGGCAAATCGGTTACCCTGACTTCAGACATTGGCAGACATTCTACTGCACCAGATGTTCTTTCAGGAAGATACTGTAAAGCAATTTCTGTTAATTCAAAGAAATAAATGTAGATCGCTTTCACATCCACTGTCTCATTAAAAAAATTTAACTGAAATAGAGCTAGTGGCCGTCAATCAAGTAACAATAAGCCATCAGTAGCGACGGATTATTGTTACTTGATTAACGAAGTGCCCCGCGCTTCGATTTCCTCGAGAATGAAGCTTAGGCGCGAATACTTTTTACAATACCGCCAATTTTTATTTTAATTAATGTGTATCCGGGTTACTGTGTACTCGTACTTACGATTTTCCTGAAAGTGGTCTCTTAAAAAGGGGATAAATTAAGAAAATGGCTATTAAGGAGCTAGTTGGTGGTCGGGGAAAGGGTGATATGTTAAAGTTTACATTCAATATTTGGGTTTCAGTATCCGTTTGAAGAAAAATCGGTCGTTGAGAGGGGTGGTCGTTCAATAGGGGTGGTCTTTCAGAGACGTTTCACTGTCCACAAACAAATTTTCAGCATCCAAACAAATTAAGGTACTCGTCCACCTCAAAATGACGTTTTTTATGAAAAATTTAAATTTTTGTTTTTAATAGTTTATTGTGCATTGAGATGTGTACTTTTCAATACTTAAGTTCCTTTGTTAGTTTTTGATTTATTCGTACTTTCCGAATGTGCGCGAATAGGCCACATCCCACGGCCATTTGCTGATCAGGTGCCCATAATCGTTACAAGTGAAAGAAAAATTATTTTTTTAAAGAAATTTTAAAATGCAACTTAAACAAATGTAAAGTCCTCATGTTGTAACATCAAAAGCATAACACCCATTTAGGACAAATTCTTTCTTGTAGTTATGAATTTAGTGTTCACCGTTTTAGAGATAATGAATCTCAATCTGGCTTTTCCCCTAAAGTTACTTTGTCTCTTTTGGCCCGACTTGTAACATCATAACTCTTCTAATTTTGAAGATATCTTCATTATTCTTTTTTATTTAATAGAGGAAAGTCAATTCGTGTGCCTCAACCTCAAATTGTAATAGAAAATACATATTATCAATAATTGTAATTACAAAATGTAATAGAATCACATATTATCAATAATAAATTACTCTGTTAATGGATATTGTTACCAGTGATTTTTAAAAGTTCTAATTTCCTGTAAAGCACATACAAGTCCCATCTCAATCTTAAATTTAGGTTCAGGTACTAAAATATAATCCAAATAATAATCTTTAAAAGGAACCATAAAAAATGTTCAACGGTCCACGAATAATGATGGCATAAACCATTCGGTTTTTGGAAGGAAAACTGGCAATCGGATTAAATAATTAAAGTATTTAAAAGAAATATTTTTGACTTAGTTAATACCTAATCTTACGAGTAAGCATGTTTAGATCCCGATATACATCACAAATAAAAATTTTACAACTCAGGAACACGAGTACCAAAGCGTTTGCACGTAACGGCGATGAAGTAGAGAGCGCGCTGGAGTACTTACCCGCCGCCCTCGGGGGCGGTGACTTCGGCCACTTTGCGCGCCATGGAGGCGGTCGCTCTGGCGGGCAGGCGCACGCGGGGCGCCGGGGTTATGCGCGGGCGCCGCTGGCTGGCGCTGGGCAGTCCTTGCAACCTGCCGAGCACACAGCGAACAGTCGTCAGCTGCACTGAAATTAGACTTCTGCCGAAAGCACTGCAACTACACACACGAATTTGTTGGTAGGGGGTTGATGTCGTTACCATTTATGACAATCCACTTCAGTTGTGCATGAATGTAGGGTCATACATGGTGTGATAGAGTGAAGAGGAACGTGAAAAATGGACGTATAAGACTTCAGATCAAGTACATAACACTTTACATCACTGAATTTATCCATTAGTGTAGAATTGCAAAGGAGAATTTGCCTCAACGGAAATGAATATATTTTGCAACATTGAATTGAATAAAAATTCATAAGGTTTGAAGCAATATTAGTTATAATTAGGAGATCAGGCTTAAGTCCCATTTCAGATATTGTGAAGATGCCAATTAGGTAACTATAGGCTTTATGAATATTTTAGCAAATTAAGCTTCTCAATTACAGTAAGGTAAATAACGAAGTCTTTAGAGGTCTTAAAACAAATTTCTCTCTATCCAATGAGTAAAAGAGATGGCCTTTCTCGGGTCTAAAAAGTTTGGAAGATTTGACACAGCTTTATACTAAAATAAACATATACGACAAAACAACGCCTCAATTTCATTTAGATGATGCAAATGTCGTGAACTCCCATATCCTACTATTAAGACGGTATAGAGCCATTCTGGAGCATTGCTCTCCTCAAGAACATTTGGGCATCCTTGAAGCCTCATTCTTGACAATGTGTTCTTATTTTTGTACACAGATCAATAAAAAATATAAAAATAGGTAAATGAAAATTATTTCTCTTTTAAGTACCACTTCAAATATTATATTGCGTGTGGAATATATTTATTTATCAGCAGATATCATTTTTGACTATGCGTATCTCACTACATTTTGACGAAACCTAGAATTCGTTTAAATTAATGACAGATGGTGTATGTAATTTAAACAATTTAACTCGATTCCTGAACAATTTACTCAATTTTAATGTCATTGTTTGAGTTTGTTCGGTACGTAGCGTAACGTAAAAACAAGGCATTTTCCCCTCAAGAGCAACTTTCTTAGCTCTCGGTCACGTTTTCACTGCCCTGGTAACCGCTTCGCTATCCAGCGCGGAACTGTTGTTATTTCAGCGTTCTGTCACGCTTTGTGCCCAACACCATCACTCAAATACGAAGTCTTTCGACCTTCGTTTGAATACAATGTCAGTGAGTTCATAAGGATTCTTCCATTTAATTCCTCTACAGTAGGAAATTATCATTGATGTCACTGAGTTCCATGGGGCTATCCACTGTTTACCAACTAGGCGTAAAGATACGCATTACGATATCAGCAAGCAGGAACAAATTTGATACAATTTAAGTCTCAAAAATAATTAATAAACTTAATTTATCTATCATTTCAATTGGGTAACAGGTAAATATAAAAAAAGAACAGGTCTTTTCTTTAGGAAACTAGAAATGTGTGTTGTTTGGTTTGGTTTTCTTACTTACATCTCTGAATTGAACGTAAACCAACTTAGATAATGAATAAATGAATTATTGAATGAGTAAATAAATAGTAAACAAGCTTCTTGGTTACATAAAGAAAACGAAATGAACCGCTTTACCCCAACAAGTAGGAGTAACCAGGACATGAAACACGATGTTAACCGTTGAAGTCGACCAGGCCAACCAACCCACTTACATGCACGTTGCCACTGGAATGCGTATTTCAAAAGCCGATCTATTTTTCATATTTACTCTTGCTATCCTTTTGGTGAAGTCGTAAAGCTGAGTTTTTTCTAAACCCGTTTTTTATATTTGTATCTCCTTGTTCGACTTGAAAGTTTCTTTTGCCCTACCTAATGGACCAGCATGTTGTGTGAATGTTTGTAAACTGTAATAGTAGTTGAGAAATACGATTTTGTAATTTCAATATATTCAAAAGTATTGGATAAAATGTATCAAAAGGAATAAGAAGTAAAATTTTTAATGCAGAATTCACTTCATAGGGTAATGTGCATTTTGAATAATTTGCTCTTTTTGTTCAGTTTATTTAAGGCTCGTTCTACATAAACATGCCACCAAGATTAATTTATCTAAGAACAAAAAATGCCTGGTCTTTAAAGTAAATAAATTTATTTTATCCACTTTCATTTGTAAGGGTGTCCAATGTTTAGGCCGGTTTACATAGCGTATGTAGTTGCAAGTACGAAATTGAAGAGGTCGATCAGTTATTATGGTTCGAATCTGAACGGATGCGAATTTTCATAACTAGATAAATAACGTTGTCTAAGCCGACATCTATCCCAGTGAGAATTGTAGAGGCAGGCTGCTCACACTCGTGTCCGAGTCTTACTCCGCCCTATTCCGCGTGGATGCCTGAGAGGAACTGTGATTAACGCGTCTCACAGATGACGCGCAATTTTCCTTTCTCTCCATTCCCCATCCCTCTCCTTCAAGCTGGGCGATGGACTACACCCTTAACCCCCAAATGGGCAACCCCTACAAGACCATGGCAGTACTGCGAACAGGCGGATTTCAGGACACAACCTAGTAGAATTATTGGGTCAGTGAAGCCTTTGACGATTTTAGGTTTAGAGAAAATAACAATGTACCGAAAAAAATATCCATTTATTTCAGATTTCAATACAATCTTCACTCCAGACAGTCTTTGTTTGTATCTTCCACCAATGTTTCCGTTCAGTATTAATAAGGTTCATACGCGTAAAAAGACCTTTATATTCATTTTGATGATACCAACACAGGTAGTTATCCACTTAATTCAGAGGTTAAAGAATAAAATACATAGAATGTCTTTATGCTACGAATATAATTGCAAATATCTAAACTAAAATCAAGGTTTCAAGAAGAAACAAAGTACCTATCTCCGAGATTCAACACAGCATCTCCGAAAAAAATACTCCGATCCACGCCAGTCCTTCCTTTCATGCCAAGAAGCGAGTTCTGCCGTAATAAGTAGTTAATGCTGGCGATCGTTTGCTAAAAAAACAAGTCAGACGATGTGAAGTAACTGAGAGGTTGGTACACATTGCTTATGCAATGCAAGCCTTTCCTCGAGATGAATGTAAACTTTACTTCACTTCACTTACTCACTAGAGCACACAACATATCATCAGCATATTAAACGGTTTGCTGACTTGTTATGGAAGTTCAAAAGTTAGCATGAGAAAGCATGTGCATCGCATGTCTTCTCCAAAAGTATTCAAAATAGCACTGGAATAAAATATGTTGGGTAAAAAATGTGGGAAGAGAAGAAATAGTACCTTCGAAACAAGTCTCCTGATCATGGCAAGGCAGACAGTAAAAGAAGAAAGAGGTATAATCCTTCATACTAACATCATACTCGTAGTTGTCTCTATCCTTGACACCACTTTCAAAATATGATAAAAAACACCGTCCGGAACCTAATCTAACCTGACCACGCCACGAGCACACAGGAGCTGGATTGATTTATTAATTAGTGTGATGTCCCGGGCGCATCAACTGTTATGGTCATTATTCCCATAACTGTAGTGCAGGTTTTGTCACGGTAGATAGCGGTGATCTTCCCCCACTGGTTGGTGAGATACCGCACCGACCTTCACCGCGTCGGCTTTCAGGATTTTCCTCTCACAGGTATCTCCCACCAGCAGGGTTCAAACTCAGCCGGGACAAGCTATAAATTCCCGACTTGTCTCACGACATGTGTTACAGTGTAGTGGATGTAAGTATAAATGTATGTAAGTAAGGGGTGAGGATAGGACAAGGTAGATGAAGGAAAGACCGGAGGTGGTCCGTTTGTTAGGGTTCTGCTCCAGTATTCGCCTGATGTTGATCGTAGAAACTGCGGAAAGCAAACCCACTAGAGCAGCCGGCCGCCATAATTCTTCTTCCGACAGCGACAGATTTCGTCCAAGCTACGTAGCTAGTGCCACAGTCGGGACTCGAGCCCTAGGACCTCCTGGCGTGAGGCGCTGCAGAGACATCAGTTGGGTTTGCGGATTCGGTGGTGTAACGGTCAGGGTACCGGACTGTTGTGCCCGAGTTTGCAGGTTCAAATCCGATCAAAAACGTGGATTTTAAGGGCCAAAAAATCCTTCGTACGCCTTCCTTCGGAAAGGAAGTAAATCCGGCTGACCCATGTAGTAGATTTACTGCATGTAAAAGATCCTCAAGCCTAAAAGAAGCCTCTGAGCAAACTTGAGATCCACCTGTTTCGTCGCCCAAGATAATACCTCCTTTCTCCGCTAGGTGAACGAGCGTAGTGGTGAACGAGCGTGAATGAACGGAGCGTAGCAAAATTTGCGAGGTTAGACGGAAGTGCGAGCCTGATGACCCGAGTGTCGCCACGTAAAATAAGGCATTAACTAACTAAACTTAACTAATCAGTTAATGCCCTGAGCCACCTCGGCCGGACCGGAGCTGGGGCGGCTTGGGCTTATCAGATGCAGAGCGCCTATCAGATGGTGTTCGCGGCGCGAGGGCATCGGCCGTGCGGGGCCACCGGGGGAGAGAGGCTGTGGTGGCGGCGCCCAAATCTAGGCCGCGACCTTTTTGTAGGCGGGCGAGCCGCGATTTCACTAGCGGAGCGGGCCTGGTGGCGGTAACAGCAGCGACAGTGGCAGCTACTAAGAGACACAAAGTGGTGAGCTAGCACACCACTTCGTTACGGGTCATGGTTGACATGAAGGTTGTCAAAACCACAAATAAGTAGGAAAGTAATAAAAATACTAATGGAAATGAATTATTCATAATGTATCTTCTACGCGTTGTACGCAAACGGTCCTGACCTACGGCAGGTCGTAGGTCGGGAACGACGCCTCGTTTCGAAACTAATTCTGTAAGCTTCGAGTATTTATGATAGAGCACAGTATGGGAGGAAAGATACCTCTTAAATTCTCTCCTGATGTAAATCTAACTCACATGTAGCTTAATTATTTTTTCGTGTTTTCTAGATATTAATAATTTATTTTTTCAAAAGATTACGTTTTTCTTACATCCGAATTGATTTTGAGTTATTCATAAATAAATATTCGGATTCAGTCTAAATGACTGAGTTGATCAAACAGGAAAAACAATACGGAGTTGTCAATACGTATTGCTGAATATTTTAAGTGTTATTTACACATAAATAAACATCAATATTACGGTATTCGTACATTTAATACGCAGCTCTTAACCTTTCCGAGTACACATTTGCGACTTTTAGCAATAGTGTCTTCAAATATTACACCCATGTAAAACAAGTTCTTCCAGTTGATTAAGTTTTTACTCAATGACGGAATGGACTAATACACACACTCTTACTCCCAACCAAACAGGCAATTCAATTTGAGATACAATTTATAAAAAATATTAGTAGATTCCCGGTGACAAGTCCTTCTATATTAATTCTAATTAAAATTTTGTGTTATTTCACAGAGCACCAATTTTCTCGTAGTCAGTAACGGTAACGTAAAATTATAATAAATGTTTAGCAAATGACGTACTTCAAATATTACGAATATCTTGTGCAAAATTCTTTGCATCATACTGCTTGAATCACAGCACCCCACGTTCATTTTCTAGTCTAGTCATCTTCTAAATCCCACTTTATAAATAAAATTGTCCCCTTTGTTGCGTACGTGGCCAACAATGTGTTTCGCAACGCTGAAACTACACCTGAATGACATTCAATGAATGCAATACAATAATTGTTGTAATGGCAAGAATGCTCAAAAGTGTCTTTAATTTAAAAATATTCAGCCGTGCGCTGATTAAAAGCACGTTTCTCAAAATAAGCTAACTACAAAAATTATTGTAGTACTATAATTGCTTACCTTCAAAATTAATAAAATGGTTTATGTTTTTTTCTTATAATATTTTTGTTGTGGATAATGTGTTTTAACAAATCGGAGGGCACGAACATTCGACGTTCAAATATTCCGAGCTTCTTTTGTTGAATAGTTTCAAACATATCTGAAGAATGAACCAGAATACAAATTGCAATATAACAGTATTACGTAACCGTTACTCATAAGATTAGAAAAATATGTTTCCTGCAACCGAACGATTTGCCATCCGACCAATAGAACATCCTCCTTTCACTTTGACTTGGCTGAGGAATCAATTATAGTTATTTAAGTGCATTTATTCTATAACATTAACATAAGGTAGCATAAAAGAACGTAGTAGGAGTTACGATGGCAACGGAACTGCTCTAAGACAGACTCTCTTCAGCTCCAACGATTGTGTTGATCAAGATGTCACGCGACGTGGTCGGGTAGTGGAGGCGGAGGTAACGAGAGCAAGAGAGCGGTGAAGGAGGCAAAGGGCGTTGACGGTAACAAAAGGCGACGGCGCCGATTGCATGGAGCGTAGGCCTTTCGCCCATTCCCTGCAAACCTTCCCTGCATCTGCATCCTCGTTGACCTTTTCTTTAGCGCAACCACCCAGTGCTCCTGGGATTGCAAGTCTCTCGAGTTCTTATGAACTTTGTGCAGCATGCCTAGGCTATCGCAGGCAGATGCACACTACGAGTTGTATCAACGACCGTCGCATGTCTCGATTGAGTCAAGGAAAAGGCTGAAAATACTAAGTACGATAACGTGATGGCCAATTTGAGGACTCAATGCCCATTTTTGTCTTATCAGCAGTAGTGCCCAAGCAAAACATTTCTGCGCGTATTTACAGTTATGGATTCATTGTCTCTAATGGATGCCTTATTAGTCGCGGAAAACAGTGAAGTACATTGCAGCACTTGATATCGCGTTTAGGACATTCATGTTATGATTTCCTAATTTGTATATTCTATTGGCAAGACGGTTAGGCAAGGCTGGCATGTTCAATACAACAATTTTTCAATCTTGCTAGATTGCAAATAAAAAATAAGTATTTTTCTTAACACCTTCTTTATTAAAACAGCCGTATTCCATATATTTGTTTATCACAATCACCTAAGTAGGCTGCCCCGCAACTCTCAAACGACACATTTATTTATTTATTTATTTATTTTACGTCAAAAACAGTAAACTGCTATGACGTCTATGGAAAGTGTGGTCACATTTCAAATTCGTGATCCCTACACTAAGTCATATACTAATAAATTTTAATTTGAAAGAGAAAAAAACTCTGTAATAAAATCTATTTTCAGATAAACAAGCAAAATTTGAATTTGAAAGGAGAAACAAACTCCCAGTAATAAATCTATTTCAGATAAACAAAATTGAATTGAAAGAAAAACAAAACTCCCATGTAATAAAATATTCAAAGATAAACAATTGCTTATTCTCCCGACAACATGGAAAATAATTTGAAAATTGTATTTCACTGAATTTGAAGACGCGAAAATGAAGTTACATTTATGACACATGACCACATGCTCCGCTCGCGTTGCCAGGCAACAATGCATTGCGAGTTGCATAATTTCTAGAAATAGTTTTTGGTGTGACTAAATGTTAGGTAACTTTTTGGGGTTGCGAACCTCTTATGTATTTTTTCAGCTTCCAAAAAAGTATTTCTGGAAAACTTGAGAGCAACAAAGTTACTGTAAAACACACAAACACATTCGGTACATCTATTTTATACATGAAGAATAAAATTAAGCAGTTATTTGCCCTTCTTAAGAGAGATATGAATTAATTGTTCTCGAATGACAGCTTATTAAGCCAACACCAAATTCTCAACGTCTCTTTCTCATCATATTTCGATTAATCTGTCTAGAACTGTATCAGCTTTAAGAAAGTACATTAGCGCAGTAAAATAAATAACCTCTCGGCTGAACCACTGGGTACCAATCCCTGGGGATATTAGTTCATTTCCGACCAATCAGAAAGTATCGTGCTTTCAGTCATTTCAGAACTATCCTAACTATCGGCTTCATATTTCAGCTTGACCAAGGCCAATGACCTCCTTTTAGTGCTGTAATCTACAAATCAGATCCTGAAGCTGCCTTGACCGTCTACCAGCTGATTTACACGCTTCCTTTCGATGAAGGTTTCCGAAGTTTGAGCGAACCCACGCATGTGCAGTGTGGCCTGTGAAACCTGAAAAACTACATTGCACATGCGCGAACTCATTAAATCTCCGGGACCGTTCGTCAAAAGGAAGCGTGTAAGTCGGACGTTTTAACATCACCTGCAATTTAACTATTTTAAAAGAATTTCATAATCTGGATAGCCATTGAAGCTAACACTTTGTCATTCGATTCATCCATGGATATTCTAGGAATCCATTTCATTTATTCGTCTTATTTATTTTATTTGATGCTGCATAATTTTCTTTTTTAAAAGTCTACAAGAGGACTTATCTACAAGAGGTCTCTCAGAAAAGTCTTGATTGTACTGCAACGAAAACCATTTTCATGACTTTAGCATTAATTAGGTTATTTGAACTTTTAAAATAATGATCCTAACATTTGGTTGGAGTGCAATTCTTACGAGTTCCCAAGATGCGATTGAAAGTAACTGCTTACTTCCGTTGACTCGCGTCATTTTTCCAATTTGGAAATATTTCTTTTTACATAATAATTTCAAAAAATTGATTTTTAAAATTTAAAACCTTTTTAAAATGCATTCAATTAAAATTATTTTTATTATTAATATATAATTAATATTTCCTTATTAAATATTAATCATCCCTTCCTTCAAAAAGTAAGGTGTAAATAACAGATTTTCCTGAAACAATATAATTATCTCCTCTATCGTACATTGGTAATTAATAATTTTCAATTGAATCTATGGGAGAAACCGCAGAGATCAACAACGCAAGAGAGCTGCAGTTTTTTCAATAATTTAGGCAGTTATTTCTTTCTGTCTCGAAGGCAAAATAAGTGTAATATCTAAATATTTTCTCAGACTCTGAATTTATTCTACTTGCTTATGAATGTTTATTCATTCATTTATATATGCACTTCTTTATGAACGTTTAATTTCCTCGGTCATCAAAATGAGACTTTTACAAATTTCCTGCGTCCAGTGATAACGTCTAATGGAAAAGCAATACGGATTTTATTCAGGATTTCACACTTCATTAACATGTTCTTCATTATCTTTTTATCTTTTGAATATTTCAAGTCTTTTTTACTCTTTTCGTACTCTACAACCCTACAGATTATGTCATTAGAACAAGGATATCTACAACCAAAAACAGCTGAAGCATCTTATGCGAATAACTTGCACAAATCCATACTGAGTTTTTTGACCATCCAAATGATCTGGATTTCTGCGTAAAGTGGAATTTATATTCAAGGACTGATGAAAATATTTTTCAGTTTCAGATTTCCTTTCAATTTCAAGACAACCCAAAATATTTCAATAATAAATTGTTTGACTGTTCTTCCACGTAGATTGAAAAATAATATAACAATAATTAATGTATTAACAATTACACGGAATCAAAATACAAAAACTAAAAAAAAAATAATTTTTGAAAAAGTACGATAAATTATCTTCTTGACCATATCATCGAGTTGTAGTACGCCCAAACGTCAGCCACCTACCTCATACTTATGTTTATTAACATAAAATACACGAATGACTTTTAATAAAACGGGGTAAATCAATATGAACAATAGGAAATAATGCATAAATGTAAAGAAGTACATAAATTCTGCCAAGTTTCTGGAGATTACATTTGCACATTTCTCCGAGTGCTATCTTGCTAGCAGCATTTCCTCAAAAGTCAAAACCTCCAACAAAACAATCAATCACCCCTGACAATAGTCAGGGGGTGATCACTGTCTTGCGCACTTTGGCAACATCTCAGGGAGTAATTATCATCCGAGTCGTCGATTCGTTGCCCCTCCTTCGCTCGCGAAACCGTCGCCGCGAGCACGCCATCCACTCACTCACCTGAACCGCGTCCGGCGATGTTGGCGGCGCGGCGCTCACTGACAGCCAGCGGAGGCAGCGGCGGCGGTGGCGGCGGCGGCGGCGGTGGCGGCGGTGGCGGTGGCGGCGGTATGGGGCGGCGCGGCCGGCACGGCCGTCAATGGCAAGCGCTCCGCCACCGCCGCCACCGCCGCCACGCCCCCCACCGCGCCCGCCGCCGCCCCGCCCGCCGCCGCCGCCGCCGCCGCCGCCGCCGCCGCCGCCGCCGCGCCGCCGCCGCCGCCGCCGCCGCCGCCGCTGCCGCCGCGTCCTCTCGCCCGTGCAGTGTGACGCTCCGCCTGCGACCCATGAAAGAAGACCCGGCAATTACCATTAACCGCCTAGCCAACGCAGAGACATCCTTTGTGATGTACTTGCAGAGAATATTAAAATTTTCGAAATGGAACATGGGAGAAACGCGATGAATCTATGATATGAAGGTTGTCGTAGCTAGTAGAAATGCTGGTTTCTTTGCTTATGCCAATCCAGTAAGCGATGTTCACGTGGGGCGACACGATGCGGACCCGACGTCTCCAAACGAAAGGAAGTAGTTGAATTGAAATTACCTTCCTTTGATACCCCGAGGAGAGAAAAAAGACTATTAATGTCCAAGAGTTTTATTTCATACCGACTTGAATTGAAATCGCCTTCATTTTAAGTGGCCAGACTCAGATGCTAATGGTGCTCTTTAGTCTGACCTTCCAGCGTCATCTCCGTTCATGGTTGACAGTAGAGTTATCACCTCCTGGAAAAGAATAGAATTGGGTCATGATAGTTGACGTTGGTGATTTATATAGGGCGATACGATATAGAATTGAAAGATCAACTAATCTATGCTGGCCATAATTACAATGGACGGTTTTTCAGGTAGAGAAGAGGGCTTGTTATCGGCAATAAAACATGGGTCCGCTACCTCCAACAGGAAACTAGGAAATGCGAAGAAAGAACGTATATATAGTTCCTAGACGAATCTCACGCAAATATTTGCGAGTAAGTTTATTATTTCTTGTAAGATGAAAAAAGGTCATTTGATTGGACGATGTGCAAAATAAACTTCATTTGTGTATGTCACATAACTTCATACACAGGGCTTACAATCAATCAAGTCAAAACACCGAAAAGTGCAAGTGTTTCGCTTCAAAATGCAATTTTCCCCCTGATCCTACACAATCAGAAATGGCTTTCAAGCGTCTTCCCCGACGAATTTTCTATAATATATTATCAACCATTATCCATTACCCTGAATGTCGTGGTGCCGTGCCTTAAACCGAATTGCTTCTGAGTGATTACGCTGAAAGTCAAAAATACACGTTATCCAGAGGCAACGAGCATCTAAACCGCTAGGTTGTAGACACGACGGGCAATACGGGATTACACAGAAAACCACTGTGCAATTATGTTTTTTCTTTCTCAAACAAATAAACTGACGAAAAATATTCGAGATCATTAATTAACATCCACACTATATTATCAAACGTTTTTGGACTGTAATGCAAAAGTGAATTACTTGCTTTCACATAGTTTAAAAGTGTATCGCGGTCTTACCTAGTCTTTCAGTGATTTAAATGGTTAGAACTTCAACAAGTGTCTGGAATACTACAACTTTCTTTTTATTTACTAAGCGTTCTTTTAGACGCATTGGAATCCTCTTTCATAGCAAACAAATATAATGTAAATTAAATATTATTTAAATGTGTTTTAAGTTTAAAATATAGTAAGAAGTGTAAGGTAAACAAACTGACACTATTCGTGGCTGGTAGCAAGTAGGGCATTCAAAATAAACGGTCACTCTCTCTTCTACTTCTAAGTGAAGACTTCCTCATCACGTCAAAAAGGATACATGGTATGCGGCAGGTTCATTTCACAAGTAAAGAAAGAGACGAGAAGCGTTCAATTAAAAGCATATATTTGAGAATTATGAAATATTCATGTATACTTATATGTTTTCAGTTCATGTGTCAAAATACGTTTCATCAACTGACGACTCTGCAGTACCTCTGACCGCAAAGTCCTAAGTTCGAGTCCCACGGATGCAGAATTTTCGAGAGTAACTTGTCAGGTTGGTCAAATTCAGTCGCTGTCTGGAGGAGAATTAGCGGCCGGTTGCTCTGATCGGTAGTTTTCCGTGGTTTCTCGGAGCAACACCAGGCGAATGCAGGGGCAGTACACTAACAAAAGAGCCACGGACCGCGCGCGATATTTCATTCCTCTTTCTTGTCATATTCTCATATCTTACACACACACTTACACTAACATGCACAACACTACCACACTTGTGGAACCTTTCGGGGACTTTGAGTTTGTCCCGACTGGGGTGGTGCCCCGCTGGTGGGAGATACCTGCTTGTGGGAAACCCCGCTAGCCGGCGGTAGGTCGGCGCTGGATCTCGCCCTCCAGCGGAGGAAGATCACCGCCACCTCCCGATGAGAAATTATGCACTACATTTACGAGACTAATGATCTCACTGTCGGGAAATCTAACAACTAACCAACCATCGTAGGCTTCCGCGACCAATCTTACAAGTGATCTTGGCTGTCCGGGTGACGCCGCGTAAAGGCTGTAAGGCCGACGTTTCGACTGTCTTCCCTAGTTTTTTCAGGCCTAGTCAATGAACATGGTCGCAACGAGGCAGAAAAAGGGATTTGATAAATGTCACATGTGATTAAACTACAAAATTTTATTTATAAAATGTAAGGTTTTTTAACAAATTTTAACTACGACAACTCACAGAAAATATTTGATTACCACATACATAGAATTTTGAACTTCATTATAATACACGCTTAATAAGTTCTTAATAATAATTATCTTACATTGGAACAAGAGAAAAGCGTTCTTTGCATTCTTGCAGAATTATCATCGCCAATACGTTTAACTGTTCGAAATATTAATTGTAATAAATGTCAGAGTCAAGTAAATTATAAATAATCTTGGAGCCGTGGTAGATAAAAGGTTCAGTGACCAAAGGTTGGATGTAGAATGCATGTAAGAGTTATGTTAGTTCCTTTATTATCACATCAAACGTTCTTTTAATAGCTGCAATAATTCACTATCAGCCCCGACACAGGTGAAGATTGAAAGTGGGTCCACATAAAGAAACTTAGTAAACAATAACATATTTGTAGTCCAAATAGCCTACTGTAAACCGTGTACCTACTAAACGTAGATACTTCAAATCAGGCGGAACGGAAATGGTAAAAGCGCACACACGCATGGTAGCACTTGTCAAAGGCGTCGAAAGACGCATGCATATATATACTACGTCTTTCTCGCTATCAACTGAACTGCATTCCTCTCAAGGAAAGATAGCAGATATGTTGTTTGCCCTTCCTCTCTGCATACCATCCAATACTGAAGAGACCACCGGGAGAGTTGACACAGAGTATCGAGTGATGTCACTGCAGTGCCTCTGACCGGGAGGTCCTCGGGTCCTGTCCTGACAGTGGCAGGATTTTCAACACTAGCTAGATAGCTAGGTCGAACTCAGGCACTGTCTGAAGGACAATTATAGCGGTCGGCTGCTCTAATTGGTAGTTCTCCGTGGTTTCTCCGATCAAACTCAGGCAAATGCCGGAGCAGTACCAAACAAAGGCGCCACGTACCGCTTGCGATCTTTCCTTCCTCACTCTTGGCCTTTTCTCACCTCTTATTTATACACACACACACACACACACACACACACACTTATACGCATTACACTTCCACAAATGCCGAGAGACCGGTTAGGAACACAGAAATTGACCGGGTTGGAACGGTGTCCTCCTGGTGGGAGATACCTGGTTGAAGGAAACATTCTTAACCGACGGTAGATCGGTGTCGGCGGAGCAAGATCTCCGCCACCTCTAGAAAAACACATGCACAACACTTACGGGACTAATGAGATTGGCAGTCGACGCGCCCGAAATCACTAATCAATCAATCGATCGATCCAAAAACTGAAGAAACAGCAAGTGACACTGCAGCAAAACTGAAGAGACAGCTTAGGAAAATAGGTTACCTCTTCCATTTCAAACTGTGATCAAACAATTTCGAATTGGGAATTAACACTATGAAATTAAGACTAAACTCATTCATGTTGAAACTAATCACTTTCAGATTGAGACAGCAATTTCAAATCGAAAACTAACCAGTAAAAGTCTTCCTTAAAATAAACAAGTTGAAATGTGTTCCGACCATGTTTAAAATGGGAATCACTTGATAATGAGTTGCAACTCGTACTCAACTTTGATCCACACGATTCAATTTTTGGGGGCCTGTTCGAATATATTTGAGTGTATACATCAAACTATCCAAATGTTTTTGCAAATATTCTACTGAAACAGTAATTTGTTGATTTTTTTCAAATGTTCATTTCTGATCATTCAATGTATGTATTGGATTTTCTCAGTGTTTAGGACCACAAAGCCCTGATGTTCCTCCGTAAATTTCATCCTTCTCTTACCACTTTCTGGTCTTTTTTACCTAACAATATGTGACCGCATTTTTGAGAGTGTTAGCCAACCCATTGTTAGACAACACAAATTTTCATTATTGTAGCTTCCAATTTTTACTTTGTATACTTCTTACGAAGTATAAAGAATTATTTAAGGGGGATTTCTTTTGCAGAAACAGAAAAAGGGATAAATCTTGTCACCGTATATCGTAAATTACTTTCTCTAACACGCTGAGTATACAGAATCCCACATTTCGTGAATTCCTGATACTGAAAAATTGGCTGATGACAAAACGTGTTTGTCTATTCGTCCGTCTGTGTGAAATGCTAGAGTCTAAACCGTTTTCTCCAAAATTGATATTCTCTCATCGATCTGGCCGAACTGGAAGCCCTGCAAATTCGAAATGCAAAGTCTGATTTTGGGGGGGTTACGTAAAGCCTCAACATTTTCAGAATTTTCTTTTAAAAAATGGTCTAAATTGTTCACAACTACTTGGCATTTGATTTCTCGAAACTGACTCTGACTCTGACCTCTTGTCCAACTGATCTGATCACTGTCTGAAAATGCTTATGTTCAACTATTTGATGACCATTTGCAGCTATTTCTGGACTTGACGTTCACAAACAACAATGGAATTTTTATGAATGACAAAGCGCCATGCCACCAAACTACAATTGTTCGCGATTAGTTTGAAGAACATTCTCGACAATTCTAGTGAATGATTTGGCCACCGAGATCGCAAAACATTAATCCCACCAAACAAATTACTGGACATAATCGAGAGGTCAGTTCGTGCACAAAATCCTACAAAGGAGACACTTTCTCAATTATGAACGACTATAGACGCAACATGGTTCATTATTTCTGCAGAGAACTTCCAACGACTTGTTGAGACCATACCACTTTGAGTTGCATGGTCTAAGCCGGGTAAAGGAAGATTCGATATGAGGTATCTCAGTCTCGAGGACTTGTGCCTCCTCAGTGTACATAACAGTACAGTATTACGAAACAGTGTGTGTAATAGAACAGCATTACAAAAAGGACTGTCACGTGTGGCGAGAATTACGTGAAAACTACTCATATTTTCATAAGGTACATGACCTTATTTTCAATCTATCTTTGAACAAAATACGTCATGATAGAAAAATATTTATCTTTAATTATTTTGTTGTAGGAGAACGGCGAAAAAGTTTTGAACATTTGCAAAACTTTTATTTCTGGGTTATGGCAATGAAAAGTGGATAAATATTGTTCCAATAGTATGAAATTACTTCATCGTACACGTTATTTAGTCAGTATTCACATGTTGAGGCTGTAAAATAGCTTTTTTTGGGAGAGCAAGTACGGCGCCAAGTTTGAATTAATTTTGGCCGCCTATGTGCCAAGACCACATTTTGTTGGTCCTTGACACCGAAAAATCGATTAACGATAAAACGTCTGTGTGACCGTCTGTCCGTACTTCCGCCCGTCTGCATGCCTGTGGTCCAACCTAGCACCTAAACTGTTAAGATCATTTTCTCCAAAATTGATATTCTTTGACCGATTTAAAGGAAATCAAAGAGGAAACCTGCGAGTTTAATAGGAATATTTTGATTTTGTGTATCTTCTTCACGTTCTCCAAGCGCTTTATTACCGCTACACCACGATATCGATCCACCTTAGTACTTTGTGTTGACGTTTAAAAGTCTAGTTGCCTCATCCAATTGTTCCAAAAGTTCCGGGAATTCAACGAATATGAGACTTACGCCATTTTTCAACATCCGTGTTTGCAAACATCGGCATTTTTAATTGTTTCAGTTACAAGCTTTGTGTTACTTGATATTCCGCAGGACAAAGCGCATTGAGTTGTACGTAGACGACAGGAAGCATGCGACAGCGACATGGCAATATCCGCCGTGCCCCGCGGAAAAGCGATCAGTTTCATTAGTCGCTTTCGTCATGCCGTTACCGCTGCCGAAAGCATCTTGTATGTTATTAGGCGAGTGAAATGGTCTGCAGAGGGTAGGATAGTATCCCAACAGTGCAAGAGGTAGTGAAGGGTGTCAAGACTGCTTTACGATACCTGGGCACTGAAGGCAACAACTCTGGAGCAAGATCTAGAGAAATTACTAACGAAAATTGTACGAAGCAAACAATTGAAGAGAAATTATTTTTTAAGAACAAATAAAGATATTGAACTTTTCAGTTCGTGCTGTAAATGAATTTCGCTGTATCTCTATATTAATAAACTCAATCGTTTTGGAGAAATTCTATTTAATTTTGACATCGGATATAGTGCACATCAGAACATTTGATATAGTGAACCAAAACTACTAGACCTCAGAAGTTTACTATAGCCTGATGCGACTGAATGTGTACATTATATAATATTACGTAAAGAATATGATACATTTTATTTTCTCACCTATTGCTTAAGCAGTAACCATGAAAAAAATTAAAGCAAAATTTGGAACCGTTTTTAAGAAAGTGTTGTTTTTTTGCATTAATTTCAAGCATACATTTGTTTAAAATAATTGCACATAACCACTGATTTTACTTTCTCGCGCTTGAGAAGGAACTTCGAAAGTTATGTAATGCTTCGCATAAAACGGCGACTTTTCGGCCGAAAAACTTTTTACACAGCCCTGGCAACGAAAAAGTGGAGAAAGCCAGTTGCTAAACTTAGAAAAAAATCCTCTAATACGTGTAATCCTCTAATAATATGTAGCCAGAATCCCTGTTTTGAGGGACCTTGAACCTGAAAAAGCGATTGAAACGAAACGTTTGACGTTCAAAGACATTCCGTCTTTGGACAACGCTAGCGGCTAAGCCGTTCAGCCAATTTTCTTCAAAATGTATATTCCCCAACCAATCTGACTGATGCCTTGAATGCTGCGTTGCCCCTTGAATTTGAAATCAATATTTTAATTTTGGGGGGTCCTTTACATGAAGTCTCTCAGACATTTTCAAAAGAATGATTTTGATAATTTTTTTTTGGTGGATAGTCTGAGGGAACTTTAAAAAAATTGTGCAGGTCTCATGTTGGTTGAAAATTCATATTTTTTGAAAATTGAAACAAATCAAATTTTTTCGGCGTCTTACTACAACTATAATTAAGAAAACACAATTTTTTCTTTATGAAATGTGTTCATCAAAAACAGATTTCAAATAAAGTCACGTTGAAAATATGAGTATTTTTTTAGTAATTGGGTATCAAAGTTAGTCGCCCGCTCTGAAAATCCTACACTTCGAGATCGTAATTTTAGAGATGTTTTGAGGCAGTTGAATGCTACGTAAATTAGAATTTCTATATTATTTCATATTTCCTATTTTATTATTATTATTATTATTATTATTATTATTATTATTTAATACATTTATATTTTTTCATTTTAAATTGAATCCTTTATATTAAATGTGAAAATGAATATATGAGCGATCATTGTCGGTTGTTGTAACCCATTATTGTAACTTCCCTCTGATATCAGTCGGCGATAATGACTGCTGCCTTCCGTTCGCGGTAATATAAATTAATACTTTTATATATTTATAGAATATTATAATTCCATAGTGTTTAATAATTACAATTATATATTTTTCGATCTATTTGCATTTGTTTTCCAACGCTATCAGTATCACATTATATATCAACTTTTAATTATTTTACTTTCTCGCATGCTGCTTACGAAGAATATTGTAAGGCTAAAAATCACATCCGATATGTTCGTGAATACACTACACAATGAATTTAACGCTCGAAATATATTTTCATTTAAAGTTTTGAATGAAAAATCTATTGCTTGAAATTAATTTTCACACCAAATTTTCTAAGATTTCAAATGTGTTTCACAAAAAACCAAGACTGAGATACGTTAATTCGGAGATATCGGAGTGTAAATAATATTACATAACCGTTACTAATGGTGAGAAAATACGTGCTGTTTTAGCACAACTAGTTTATTTTCACGCACTTACTTCGAAGAAAGAGAGAGAATAGTAATCGTGCGCTGTAAAACGGCGAATTTTCGTCAGAAAAATTCTTATTGCCGGGCCCTGGTAACAAAAACATGAATAAATCTTGTTTCTGTATGTAGTAAACTACTTCAAACACGTGTAGCCACGTTTGGAGGGTCCTTGATAGTGAAAAATTGAATTATGGGAAAACGTCTGTCCGTGTCTGTCTGTAGACAAGTCTAACGGCTAAACCATTTGTACGATTTTCACCAAAATAGATTTTTCAAGATTTACCTGACTGATCTTGCGGCCCCTCGAATTTGAAATTTTGGAGGGTACTTTACATCAAGCCCCAAAAACAGTTTCAAAATTTTCTCAATTTTTTTTCTTGTGATAGAGGAAAAGATGCATAAGTAAATGGCTTACGTCACATTTTCGTTACACTTCATGATTTTTGAAAATTGAAAAGTTGAAATTTTTTCCGCTATCTTCCTACAACTGTAATAACAAAGAAAGATTTTTTCCTTAAAGAAAAAACAAATTTTGAAGAACAGATTTTCTAATAAATCCGTGTTCGATTTTTCAAAAAGAAGAGTAGTTTTTGTGTCATTTTGCTTGAAACATTTTGCGTGAACCAATTTTTTAAATTTTAAACAAATAATTTCTTAAATAAGGTGTCTATTTTTTCCTTGAATTTTTTTCCTTGTATGTAGCAAAGAACGGTAACTGTTGTGTATAGAGACCAAACCATAGAGAAGCAGAAACTAATAATACAGAGTTGACAGGTAATGAGACAATCACCTACCCCTAGGGGGCCACCCAGAAAAAACCAGGGTCCTGGGGCAGTGGATTCAAGAGAGACCCTTATTTCAAATAAAAATATTCATCCTCTCCCAATTCAAAAACAATTCATTTTTCCATGCTACAGAAATAACTTGGAGCGTTAAATTTTGAATAGAGATAAATGTATTTTTCATTTCTTGTCAATGAAAAAATGTTCAGGGCCCCCGATTAAGTGAGAGCCTGGGGCAAGGCGTCCCAGTTCCCCTCCCCTTCTGGACTTCCCTGTCCGCCGGCCCCATCCGAGAAGTTTGCACACAGGTGCAGCCCCTGCTCTTCTATGCTCCCCTTCTCTACAGCTCGCGAGGGCGTTCCCTCGTTGACCGCGAGCGACCAGGGTGTAATGAAAGGAATTTATTTACATCCCTGCCCCGCCCCGCCCCGCCGCGCTCCGTCCTGCCCCCTTAATCCTGTGCCCAACCCGGCCCCCTTGCGACCATGTCCTGCCTGCCTGCTCCATCGGCATCGGTTCACTGCAATCCGTAATACGTAACTGCGACGCGTATTGCCTAAAATTGGATAGATTCGTATGAACATTTGCATAAAGAGGTAAGTGGGAACTTATTTTGAAATTTGGCTTTGAGTTACAACTTAATTGAACAACTATAATAAATTAAAATGTACTTAATAGGAAATTTCTTTGGTCGTCTATAACCTAATTCGCACCTTGGGATTTTCCTCGCTCTTTTCTTGATGTTTCATTTAATCTCAAAAAGTACGCATTTAAATTCTGTTTTAAGGAGAACCAAAGGGGCTACGTCAAATCCCACATTGACTACGACTTTCCTAGATTGAAAGTTTTGAAGATTAGTAAGCAAAATTGAATTAAGATCTCTAATAAACTGCATTTTAGAAATACAGTTATACACTATACAGATCAGTCTTCTTTATATTGATACCATGGAAAAATTGGAGGAGTGCAAGCCAGTGCAGCGAGAAAACTCATAGTAATCACATATAATAGAATTATGATGCTAGGATTGTAACTACCTACAAAATAAATACTTGCTTTGGGATACATAGTTAATACGAACAGGCGATTTACGCATCCATTTTGATATAATTTGTGGCATTTGATTGAGAACCAAAGGAGAACCCCTCATAGTCCTGACTTATGATATGCTATAAATTCTTTATTTTACTTTGCAATTTTCACCCGACCTAATTTGATACGCATACTTTTATGATTTCTACCGATTTCTGCACCTGCACTACAATTTATATAATAAACTGTAATTAAAATATCATCCTTCAACCATTTCTAAGAAATAAATCAGTAATCGTCCTTGTTTATGATACTGGATCAGTAATGAAACTATCTTAACTTAAAAAGAAATAAATTTATTCGAATAAAGCACGTTTGTACCTGAAAGTCATTATTTGTCATGAAATAAAAAATTCATAAGTTACAGTTCCAACACATTTTTTAAAAAATACATTCATCCCTTTCATCTTATTTTTCGCTAATATAACGGAACAATTTTTTGGTATTATGAAATAAATTACAACATATTCATTGCAATCTAAATGAGAGATGTGATATGACAGCTTACGAAAACCCAGAAGACTAGAATAGCTCCACGCATGACTGGTTGCATCATAAAGAATGCAAGATATGTTAGAAACATATCAGACCCTTTAGATTTTGATGTACTATAATATTGCATTCAGCACACCAGTTGTACAAGAACTTTCGCAACACCCGGACTAACTTTTTATCAAGCGGTGAGTCTGTTCACCTACTCGGCTTGAAACTCACTTTCTATTTCTTTTTATGCCATGCATCAGATTATGAATAAATTGCTACCTTCGCAAAAACCCTGAACTTGCACACTGTAGCTTTCATTTACCGTTCTCTCAAACATCCTTTTGGTACACGAATATGTAATTTCACATTCTGAAACCTTCCCATGTGGTTTCGCTATTTTATAGTCAGGAGAAAAGACTTACATATATCAGAAAATGAGTGAAAAACAATTTTAAGTTCCCTAACTTTTAAGTTGAATAAAATACGAATAAAAGATATGTATGTTTCACTGTAAAATAATCTCTTAATAACTGGGGCTAAGGTTTCTTAAAAACGTTTCTTCTTAAATAACACAAGTAATTACTTCTTTTAAACAGATATACAAAAAATAACTCTAAAAAAAATATATCTTCATTCAACAAAATTTAAAAAATTCTAAGGTACGTACATTGTACCCTTAACAGTTCGACTCGCAGGGCTCTATACGTTCGCAAAAACCACTCGCCACAGCTGCACCTGCGCCTGCCATTCGCAACTTTCTGCTGTAGAGCAGGTACAAACTCCCGCTCCGATTACGCGTATAGTGAAAGGCGCGGGCGATTTCTGCAGCGATCAAAACGACACTGCTCGCGGCTACCTCCTCCTGATGTATTTGACGCGTCCTAATGCTCGAACACGAGTGCGCATCGTCCGCGACCAACCACAGCACGCCCGCCCACGAGCGCCTCTGGCGACGCAAGGGTGACAGCGCAGCGAAAGTGAAGCACGCAAACAAACACAATTGCGACAGGAAACTCGCACCGGACATCGCGCTCGTCAATGTCAAAGGCTTGCGCCACCGTTCACCGTGGCATGGAGAAAGGCATGCGTTAACGAATCCCGCGTTTCTTCGAAGAAGCAAAACAGGGTGTATGTCGTTTGTAAGCAAAACCATTTCTCCTGAGCTGTAGAGTAATAATCAAGCAATAAGTAGATAGTTATCTCCCTTTATTTCATTATTTGTCGCAATAAATTAGTACCTAGCTTATCGCGGCATCTGTATCATTACTTAAAAAATTGTAATAAAAAATTAATTATCTGAACTGTGCAAGTTCATAATGAACAAAAAAAACTTAAAAGTAATACTTAATAAATTGCTTGAATTTCCCACCCTCGGCCCCAGTGTTACACGTTTCATTACAAAATTAGGTTTGATTACCATTAATCTGATTAATCAAATGTTAACGATTCATGTTATGCCGAAAAGCAGGTATTTATAACGCTGTAAAATTTCATCGCTGTACGTTCCTTAAAAGCCTCCAAAAATACCTTTTCTAGAGTTTTTCTAAAATGTTCCGGATAGATCCTATTAACACTATTGTCATTCGATTCGCTGAAAGAAATAGAGTATGCAATGTAAATGCCTCAAAAATTCCAAAATTGCTATTTGGACTCTTAAACCTCTCAAATTCACGTCTTTTAGAATTGTCTTAGAATGTTCAGGAAGGATTCGAAAAAATAGTCAATTCTTCGCCAGTGGCCAAGACGCATGAAATGAATCCTCATACGCCCCGAAATGTAAGTAACGATGAGGTGGCTCGATTACCATGTATTCGATAGCATGGATACCTTTCTCTAAAGCACAATTTTGAAAATTACGTTTTCAATATGTATGGCAGGTTTAACGTAGAGAGAAAATGTTTATCATTCAAATTGGTAATTCGGGTGCTTCAGTACTGTCATTTACCATTTACGCAAAGAAATACTAATTTGCGAACATTGTATAATTACCATTTTCAGAAAATAAAATATATTCACCCAAACATTCTCAGAGAGGCTTCGTATCATTTTCAAAATGCAATTAGAAACATATTTAAAAATCATAAAACCAAGGAAAGTATTATGGAAAATAAATTCCCTGAAATTAACGGAAGTTACTGGGTATTATGTATCATTATTCTGAAATATTGTTTAAACTTTTATTTATAGACCATTAGTGTGTTCAAGTCAATGACGTTTTCTATTTGAAGTACAATTCAGTTCATTGTAGAAATTAACTGAGCATTTTCTCATATTTCATTACATAAAATAGTTAATCAATGTAGAAGCCAGACAGCTCCATTTAATGGCTGAAGATTTTATAAACAAAAAACAGGAAGGGGGCACCCGGGTTTGAACCGGGGACCTCTCGATCTGCAGTCGAATGCTCTACCACTGAGCTATACCCCCTGGTTGCCTCATATACCACTATTAATAAAGACACTAGTGCGAATATTTTAAAACCCATTTTTAACCAAATAATTTTCTCTGAATTGCGCCTGAATTTAGAACAAAAATTTGTAATTTTTAGTGTAAAACAACCGAAAACTTAAAGCAAAGTATTATAACTACAAGCTTTATAACTTCCTTTAGCCATATAGTTTAACAACTTCGTCTCATTATGTTCTCTAAGTATTCTCCATTTTCCTCATTATTCTCTTAGTTTTACTGTTTTATTATCGCTTCATATTCCTCAGAAGTCACTCTCGCAGTCTATCTGTTTACAGTATGTGTATGATTTTTGTTTTGATCAGTGAAATTTTCAACGAAAATCTCATTATGCATCTCATTATATGAGCTATACCCTGAACTTAATATTGGTTTTAATTATACCTATTAATATATCATATTTTTTTCAATTGTTCTCAGGCTCATTTGATTTTTTATCTTTTTTACTAAACGTTCCAAAACCTACTCTTCTCTACATGAAGAATATTTTAGTTCTTTTTCACGCATTCATATTTTCCCATTAATCAATTACAATTAACTATGTTCCTGAACTTCCTCCAAATCCATCTATCCTTTATTTTAACTTATGAATCACGTGCATAAAAGGAACAATAGTGAGAATGATTTTTTAAATTATCACCAATAAACGAATTTACATTTGGTCATTTTAATAGGAATTAAAACGATGAGTATAATATACTCAACAGAGCTCTTTGTACTTTTTGGCGAAAAATATACAAAACAGAAAGCAATAAATCGGACAGATGTCGGAAAACAAAGAACAGATACGGTTTGTTGCAAAGAATACAACATTATGCGTAAAAACATGTCATAACGTAGAAATCCAAAATATGTATTTTCTATGAAACTAAAACAAAGAGACACAACTCTACATTTTTCCTTGTTTTTCTTGCAATGTTTCTTTGGATGGATCTAATGCTATTTGCATTTACTAATATTGTAAATATATTAAAGTTATATACATCACAATTTGAGATGATATTTGGTGGTTGTTTTGTTGATTTCTATTTTTTAATTCTCATCCACAAGCACTGATGAGTTTTGCAAATCCGCAAACTAAACGTACGTTTATGATTTTTGTTGCTGACTTGCTCCTATCAGGAATAGAACTTTAACAATATAATTAGATTGGTGTCCTGTAGCAGCAAAAATGCTTTTGAACAAAACCACACAAAATGTTTTTTCCAAAAAGTAGCACGCACACTGTTCAAAAACAAAAAATAAAATGTCTGCGTAGAACATTGCAATAAATATTTTAATAAAAACGGTCTTCACTGTCACTGCAATAACGTAGATTAGTACTTATAGTACAGCTGTTCTTTTCTAACTAGAAATATTAAAAAAATCTTCAGTTTCATAATGCAATATGGGAATAACAAATATTTTATTACGGCGGACTCTCCTTCTGAACGTTGCTGTCGCATGTCGCCAGCTGTGCCATAAGCAAGGATGCGCTGAGTATGAGATTTTAGCCGGCATTATAATAGTTCCGTAAGTTGGCTGACATGACTGGAAATGGTTTCAGACGTCATATTGCAGATTTAAATTCAAAACCAACGAATTAGAGATATGTATCTCTAGCTGGTTGCTTAAAACAAGCTTAATGCGTCCCACTGTCTCAGGCCTTGGGCCGTAGTATGATTATGTCATACATCTTGATACTTTGAATGCAGTCTTTTGTTTATCATATTCGAGTAAATAAATATTAATTACATAACTATAAAAAAAAGCATTTCCGATAAAGATTTATTACCATGCACAAGAGTCGGGAAAAATTTTTGGCATTTTCATTTGCAAGTATGTAATTTAACTTAATTAAAATAATCATATATAATAAATAATTTCACTTCAGATACAGATACAATTTTATTAATCCCCTGTCTTTTTGGAAATGTCCTTGTAAAATGATGAAACGGCTGAAAAATGTATGATAAACATATATTGGTAATTCTTTCAAACTCAACATTTAGTAGGAATAATATATTACAAAATATATCATTTCGCAGGCATCTAGGTCAATTCTGCCTTTTATACTTGATTGCTCTACACTATTACATTTTACACTATCCGCGGTATTGCTCTAGAATCCGTGATATTGCTCTAGACTGGTTATGTTCGTACCTTAAACAACGATATCAGAGAGTGGAAATACCTTACTGGAATGATGGACCATTAAGTACGCACCTTTCCAACTCTGCCCATTCCACGTGGAGTTCCTCAAGGATCGATTTTAGGCCCTATTCTGTTCCTACTTTACGTAAACGATATGCCCTCGACGATTCGAAACGGAAGAACGGTTCTCTTTGCGGATGATACGAACATCCTTTGCAATAAAGAAACCGTAAATAGTACAATATCAGGTGTTTCAAATTGGTTCCGAAATAACAAATTAATAGTAAACGAAAAGAAAACGGTTTTAATGCAGTTTTCCATTTCAAATAAACCATTCTGTGCTCCATTTAAAATTAACGTTGTACCATTGACTGATGTTAAGGCAACAAGATTTTTAGGTCGCTCAATTGAGATAAACCTTAAATGGAACGTCCATTTAAAATGAATTGAATACAAAATTAAGTTCATTATGCTACGCGTTCAGAATTCTTGCAAATTCAGTCAGCCTTCATACTGCTCGTTGTGTATATTTCGCGAATGTTCATTCTCGCTTGAGATATGGCATAATATTCGGGGAAATATCTTATAGCTTCCAGACGATTAGATTAAAAAACCCAATTTTATGAATAAAACCAAACCCCACCCACGTGATTCTTGTAGTTCCTCATCATTAACCTACGAATTTTACCATTACCTTGTCTGTAGATTTACGAATCAGTGGTTTTGTCAAAATGACTTGCTTAAGGGCGAGAATATATTTTCAGAAAATGCCGATGTCTATTACTATAACACTCGACGTAGAAATTATATTCATCAGGTGACAGTATCAACAGCTCATTACAAAAATTCACATACAATACATGTACATTATTTTTCAAAAACTTTGTCAGATGACATTAAACGATTAAATTCGATAGAAAAGCTTAAATCCCACGTGAAATCGTTTCTGCTACATCACTGTTTCTTTACAATTAGACACTACACTGAGCATGACAAGGAAAGTAACATTAATTTTAACAGTGATATTTAATGTATTACTTGTACCATTGGACTGTATAATTCTAAACAATATGTAACAAGTATTGTATCGCAGCTTCTGGGTCAATGACCCCCCATCTCGATCAGGTTTTTCGTCCAGTTTCCCGATCCATTGAGCAAATGCTGAGATGGCTCTTGTTTTGCATCTGGACATAAATGTAACCATTATCTGTGCACTTTTGTATATTTCAGTGGGAAATATAGTTATTCAAATTATCGTTTCCATGTTGTCGCGGCAGGAAGTATTATTCCGAAGTACAACATCGATAAGAACCCAAAATTTATTGCTTATTCGTCCTTGAAAATAGATTTTATTACATGGGAGCGTTTCTTTCATTCATTCAAAATTCAAGAAGTATATGACTTAGTGTAGGGATCACAGAATTTTGAAAATGTGCACAGAATTCACTTCTCCCCATAGCACGTCATACGCAGTTGTAACTGTTTATTATGTGTTAGGTAAAATAAATAAAAATAATTAAATAAATTACACTATTCCATTACATAATTTAATTTTGAATTTTTGATGATGTCGAGTGTTATAAAACGGACCTCATTTGATATTTGGCAATTTCAAAAATGGAAATTGTCAGTGAAGTTGAAGTTTTTTCATCCCCAACGTCGCCTGAGCAGTATACATCGTCCTACGTACTATATATATATATATATATATATATATATATATATATATATATATATATATATATATAATAATCACGTTTCACCAATGCACCCATAGTTGCATTTAAGCCTTGAATTATAAATATGTGCATTACTTATCTTGCTGACGACTCTGCTACTTCCTTGTTACTTGTTATCGACGAATTAAAACTTCATTATCATAATAACATCTTATATGTCATATTTGCCGACCTGGATGGCCGGTGGATAAGAGCAACACAGCACTTCGGTCCGAAGGATCGCGGGTTCGAGCAACACCCCCTGGATATAGAGGCGGTGTTGGTTCGAGTCCCCCTTAGGCATTGTTGTTTGTCTCTTACCTCCTGTTGGTTCTAGTGTAGGTCGTACTCTCTTCTCTCCTCTCTCTCCCTATCTCTTCTCTCTCTCTCTCTCTCTCTCTCTCTCTCTCTCTCGTTTGTCTGCCCTGACATCATATTTAACACGATTCTATGACTTCATGCGGCTCACACAATACTCCGTATTTAAGAATCATAAAAACATGTATTTTTTTAGAATTCCTCCGGAATATTTTAAAGGGAGCCAGATACAAATTGTGCCAGTTGATTTGTCTTTTAGAGAAGAATGAATGAGCTACTGATCACTTCTGCAGATGGCGTATGTCGCCAAAAACGCGTTTTGATTCCTTAAAGAAACAAAGAACACGATTTTTAGAGAAAATTCTTCGAATCATCTGTACGGATCCGCAAAAAATGACCAGATCCTCTCCAGGAGACCGTGACGTCGAATGACCCCTCATTTGTCTGTACTAGTGGAGGGAAGAAGTCTAACCGTGGATTTATAATTCATTAAAATAGATCATCAAGAATTATTCACTCTTTCGGTATCAGGTATCTTCAATATGAATTTTTCTGCTAAAAAATGGCCGTTTCTCACTGCAATGTTTTATTACCGTTACTAATACTACGTACGTAGTATGCGAGAAAGTAAAAAATGTTCTCGGAACCTGCGAACAAATTTATGTTCTCCAGCCTTCAATCATGAAATAGACTTGTGTATAAAAATATTTAATTACGAGTATAATATGCTTTTAACAAAATTTTCTGAACTCGATTAAGAATATCTTAAGTAAATTCCGAAAAAAGTATATTTAAAAAAACATACACACATAGAAGTAGGTCAATGGGAGTCTTACGAAAGTGAAGTTGCCCATGTTTTGAGGCGTTAAGAAACGCCAAAGAATACGTTGGCGTCCCCGCCGCCTCCACCGCCGCCACTGGCGCAGCCAAAGCTGTCGATTCAGCAGCGGCACCTGGGCTTATTAGGATTGCGCGCCGCCTCCGCCGCCAGTGTGTCCGACGCCGCCCCCGCTGCTTCACCACCATGTCGCGCTCCTCACTGTCGCTGCTGCTGCCGGTGCTGCTGCTAGCGGTCATTGCGCGAGGGTATGTTACTCACGTCGCTAATTCTTTGGAACTCAGAAGTTATTAATTTTCTTTCTTTCTTTCTTTCTTTCTTTCTTTCTTTCTTTCTTTCTTTCTTTCTTTCTTTCTTTCTTTCTTTCCTTGTTTCTTTCCTTGTTTCTTTCCTTCTTTCTTTCTTTCTTTCTTTCCTTTCTTTCCTTGTTTCTTTCCTTGTTTCTTTCCTTGTTTCTTTCCTTGTTTCTTTCCTTGTTTCTTTCCTTGTTTCTTTCCTTGTTTCTTTCCTTGTTTCTTTCGTCACTTTCATTATTTTCATCCTTTTTACTTTATTCCTCTCTTTTCAGTGTAATTTTTAGAATCCAGTGGCCTTCTCTCCTTGGATATTGAGGTGTACTTTATGAAAAGTGACATACAAAAACTATTTCTAAATCCAAGAAAGTCGATCCTTTTGTGTTGTACCCGTGATATAGAAAGAAGCATCACGTATTGCTACATTTTAAATATTTCGAATTTTAACTTATACAAAATAGCCCTCTGAAATGTAATACTTAAATTAAACTAAATTCAATAAAATATTAATTATATGCAACGTAAATCTTAAGGCTTCAATAAAGAAGTCATTTTAAATTCAAATTACATATAAATGTTGATTATTTGTGAGATTAGAACCCTACGACCTGCGTCACACGAGCGTTTGACGCGCGATAAGTAACGCGCGTCGTGGATTAACACTAACATATGCGGCACGGCCGAAGCGCTCGTGTGACGTTTCGCGAAATATACAGTGTTATTATAGATATGAGGATAACCAACCACGACAATAAAGCAAATAATATATAATTTATATATTTATTATATTATATATTTATAATTTATTTTTATTGTTGTGATTGATTATCCCCATATGTATAATGGATTATTACAAGATCTCAGCTACCACCACAGAATTTATGCAGCGTTATTCTTCGACGCGCGTAACTTAACGTGCGTCAACGCACCGCTCGTGTGCAGGGTGTGGGGCCCTGTGGGGGCGAGGGGCGCGGTGAGTGACGGGCGCGCGTGCGGTGTCGCAGGGAGGAGGTGGCGCCGGGCGTGGACGTGGCCGCGAACGCGGTGAACGCGACGGCCGCGCCGCCGCTGCTGCTGGCGCCCGCCAAGGTCATGTGCTCGTGCGGCGTCTTCCTGAGCGGGCAGTTCACGCGCGGCAGCAAGGACCCCCCGCGCGGCAACCCCGCCATGCTGCACGAGGACGTCGACATGTTCCCCAACACGCCCTTCGGCTTCAAGCAGTGCACCAACCGCTGCCTCGACATCGTGAGTTCACATACAGTCTTTTTTATTTATTTATTTTTATTATTTTTTTTTATTTTTATTTTACGTCAAAAAAACAGTTAAAAACTGCGTATGACGTGCTATGGGGAAAAGTGAATTGTGTGCACATTTTCAAAATTCTGTGATCCCTACACTAAGTCTAATACTAATAAAATCTATTTTCAAGGATAAATAGCAATAAATTTTGAATTTTGAAAGGGAGAAAAAAACAACAAAAAACTCCCATGTAATAAAATCTATTTTCAAGGATAAACTAGCAATAAATTTTGAATTTTGAAAGGGAGAAAAAAACAACAAAAAAACTCCCATGTAATAAAATCTATTTTAAAGGATAAATAAGCAATAAATTTTGAATTTTTAAAGGGAGAAAAAAAAAAAACTCCCATTTAATAAAATCTATTTTCAAAGATAATAAGCAATACATTTTGTTTATTACTTCCTGCGAAATGGAAACGATAATTTAATAATTAGATTTACTGATTCTAGAAGACGTGCACAGAAAATGAAGTTACATTTATGTCCAGAAGCAAAACAAGGGGCATCTCAGCCCCTTGTTTTGCTTCTGGACATAAATGTAACTTCATTTTCTGTGCACGTCTTCTAGAATTCAGTGGGAAATACAATTATTTAAATTATCGTTTCCATGTTGTCGCGGCAGGAAGTAATAAGAGCCAAAATTCTTCCCATGATTCGACAGTACTTGCGAGTCTGATGTAAAAAGGGGTTTATCGAATAATCCATTTTCAATATTTGATTAAAAATTCGTAGGAAGTTGCAGGAAATGAAGTTCGATATTTATATGAATCAAGTTTTTATTGCACAATCACTTTGTGACCGTTTTTTTCTGCTCGATAATCTGTCTGTGCCATCAAACTCAACGTACTCAACGTTGGTGTATGTATGATTTCCTAAACGTGAACAGCAGCGTTGATTAACTTCAAATAATCTCCACTCCCAACTCCAAAAATTGCACAATAAATGTTTTTTACCCATTTATTGCGCTTTCTTTTTTAGGTGGTGAAACATCTCCCCAACAGCCCTGCCATCTTGTGTGGCTCCATTGACAGAGACGTTCACAAAGAAAGGGTGAGTGGAATATTTTGGAATACAACTATTGATTCCATTACATGAATAGGCATGAGTGAATTTGTTCGCGCAAATGAACGTCATTTCTTTGAGTCCAATTGATTTTTTTATGAAGTTTAGGCAGTAGGTTAATTTAAAGCAAAGTTATAAAGTAATTTATTTTATTTATAAAAATAGTTGTTATAAATCTGATACGGCTTTTAATATGTTAAATAATTTACTCCTGTTTTTAAATCAATTTCAATAATCACTAAAATTTAACCAATAAATACTGATCAAGGAAAAATTAATATTTTTTTAATGGTCAATTATTAAGAACAAATTCCTTTCATATCATGTTCTCAAGATTTTCTACATATTTCCTCATTCAGTGAATGAAATATCAATAAAATGTCCATTTAAGTTGCGCTTGATTATCATTAAACACCCTCAGGTGGAAATAAATGCAAATCGTTCAAAAAATTATTTTATAGAAGAATTATTGTACAGAATTTTTGGTAAATTAGGAGGTAGAATAACAGTCCCTCAGTATTATATTTTCTTTTGCACTCCTTCACGTACTGAGCGAGGGTGCGTTGTATTGCTCCGTCCGTTAAATGTTATCGAATTTATGTTTGCAGGCGTATCTGTTCATAAAGAATGGAGAAGATCGCTGGATGAATACTAATTTGTCTGCGGGTCGTGAATACTGTTGTAAGGACGGCGTTCCCTACAGATGTCCAATCATGTCCTAATTGTCAACCTCACCATAAATCATGTTCCTAAAGACCTCATTTTTGTACATCCTTTTTTAAATAAAATGTTTGAAAAATGAATTTTATGTTTTTCGACTCATTTCTTTGTTAATTGCAAGTTTGGCATTTGCTTATTAACTAAGAATTATAATTTAATTCGTTTAAAATGTGTTGTCTGAATATAAATTTCATGACCATTTGATTTACTTACACATCTTCAAACCATTTTACACAAAATACGTTTCCGTGAATTGTCTCTTGGACCTCGCAATTTTCGAAATATATTTCTCTACTATTAAAAAGTCAATCCATATATACAGAAATTGGGGTATTTGTGATTATGGTCACTACAATTAGTATTAGGTTCGCTGGCAAATAAGAGATAATGTAAGAAATCCATCAAGTCGCTATAGTTGTGAAATAATGCTGATAAACTTCATCGATGAATTAACACGATGTTTAAGAAAAACTTTCAGTCCTGTCATGCTACTTTTCAACTGACTTCAGGCTACTGTATTGATAGATGTTCAACACAAGAACATTTCCGCCCAATTTCTCTGCAGCTCTCTATTTTCCCGCTTATTGGAGGTGTAATTATTCGTACTTTTAGCTCCTTCAATCATACCCAACAAACATGTCCTTGCTTTTCGTCAATTTAAACAATTATCGTCGTGAGTGCCTAAACAGCTCTTAGTTTTCGTTGAAGAATTTCTTGGCGCAAGGAAGTATTGACATTGGTCAACAAATCTCATTTACTAAACTTTTTTATAATATATTTGCCTTCTACATTGTGACCAAACGTAACATCTTAAAAAGCTCTTACAAAGATGTGTTCAGTTATTGGTAGTCCTGTGTCAGAAATTGCATTAGATGTTACGAATCTACTTAGGTATTTAAACCTGTAAGTACATATTCAACACACCGAATGTGAACGACTTTTGACTTTTCTCTGTGTGATGAACGAATGCATATCATGAACAACATTTTCTGTATATCGATGTGCGTTTCCATTTCTTCACGTTTATTTAGGGCAAGAATATTCTAACTTTCTTCTCAATATTCACTTATGGTCTGAGCATTTACTCAAATCTTACTCTCTATTCGCCGAAATGTTGACGCGTACCTACCATGATCATAATGGTTTAGTGCTATGTTGAAAGTAATCTAGTGAAAAAATATTCATCGAAAACATATGCATGGCAACTGTAAATAAACACTTCCGAAACAGTGTTTATTTTTTTCTCCGTAAGGTGAGACGAACAGGTCAGTAGCCCAAAATGTACCAATGTCCTTTCGCAAAAGCCGTAGTATTGTTATTCATATGTTTCCGTGATTCGTTAGATTATGAACGAAAAGCCAAGTGGAAATACTCCGATTCAAGGTACCAGAACAGAAATGTCAGCAGGAAATAATCACTGGAAATTTCAGAAGAAATGGGTGAAAAGTGTTATGGGTAGTTTCTATCAAAGATGAACCTAACGTCACTAATAAATAGACTTTTCATTTATAGATTTCTTTCATATCACATCAAATCTATCTCACATCAAAAAATAATCTTAATCTTTTCGCCATTGAACGTTGTTAATACGTAATTATTTGAAGACAACTACCTCGCGCAGACGAATGAAGAGTGCTGACCACTACACTTCGATTAAAACATTAAGACTTTTGATATTTCGTCAGTTGTGACGATGTCATCCAATCGAGCGCTTGCAAATGTCACTGAATTGACGTTCAAGCAGAGACGGAACCAGCCTACAATTTTGGGAGGAGCCATCATTATATATATATATATATATATATATATATATATATATATATATATATTTGTTAAATAATAAACGTATTTGTTAATATATTTCATATTATTTTTGTAGTGTATACATGATACTATACAATAATATTTTGTAAATAATTACATAATTCTAACATTAACAAATATTTAAATCAATTTCGCCAAATAAATGAAGGTAACCAACGAAAACTCTAGGCGTTCTGGGGGGGGAGGGAGGGCCAGGTTCTCATGCCCCCCCCCTGGATCCGCCACTGCGTTCAAGCTCCCGATTGGATGCCAGCGTCACAGCTGACGCAGTGTCAACGGACTTCATGTTTTAATCGAAATATAGTGGTCAGCACTCTGCATTCGCCTGCGCGAGGCAGTCGTCTTCAAATAATTACGTATTCACAACGTGCACCGGGAGCGGTAGCTCAGTGCATCAGCTGGTGTCACTGCAGCGCCTCTGACCGGGAGGTCCTAGGTTCGAGTCCTGACGGCGGCAGGATTTTGGACACTAGCTTTTCAGCTAGGTCGAATTCAGTCGCTGTCTGGAGGAGAATTCTAGCGGCCGGCTGCTCTGATCGGTAGTTTTCCGTGGTTTCTCCGATCAACACCAGGCGAATGCCGGAGCAGTACCCTACCAAACGGGCCACGGACCGCGCGCGATCTATCCTTCCTCTTCCTTATCCTATCCTCTCCCCTTACATACACATTTACACTAACATGCACTACACTACCACATATTCCGGGAGACCGGTCGGGAACGGTTTAGAGCTTGTCCCGGCTGGGGCGGTGCCCCGCTGGTGGGAGAATCCTGGCTAGGGGGAAACCCCACTAGCCGACGATAGGTCGGCGCCGGATCTCGCCATCCAGCGGGGAAAGATCACCGCCATCTCTCGAGAAAAAACATGCCCTACACTAACGGGACTAATGACCAAAGCAGTTGACGTGCCCGGAAACACGAAAAATCAATCAATCACAACGTGCACGTAATTGTTCGCCAGATCAGTCGGCCGTTCGCGCGCCATCCTTCCGACGTCCGCACGCGGCTCCTGGTGGAGGGGCGGCGCGGCGCGGCGCGTGGCCGAGGCGGAAGCGCCGCTGCCAGGGGCGCGCGTGCGCCGCGCCGTAAAGCGAGCGGACGCTGTGCAGGCGCCCTCCTCCGCCGGCGGAAGTGCGTCGCAGGAAAGCAGCTGCGCCAATCGCCCCCGCCTCCGCCCTCGTCCTGCGCGCGCAGCCCAAAAGGCTGCCGCTGGACTCGCCAGGATAAGTCACATAAATAGTTTAACGTTCAGTACTTTCGTTGAATTTGAAAGGTAGTATTTAGATAAGACTTATATTTGCGGCAGTTGCGTCTTCCATTTAAAAATGTGGATAATGTAAATCATTATAGTATTTGTCGAAGATGTTTATTTGCTCTACTGGAATATTTTTTCTCCAGACTACTTACTACATCGCCAAACTAATGGATCAAAGAGGGATACGTGAAGATTTCGACGAAAGCTTTGAGAAAAATTCTTTGAGTGCACATTTTGTTGTTCGATCTTATATCCCGAGCCACAAGGAAAAAGTCCATACGATTTTTAGCAATGGTGAAGCTAAAATGCGCATTTGTCTGGAATTTTCCTAGAGCCTACTGTCCTAAATGAAAACTCGATAAAAAATCTTTGTAGTAACAGTTCACTCTAATGTTGCAATATCCGTGAACGAAAGTGAAGAATGAGTGGTAGGAAGGAGGGCATTCTGTTTATATGGTTCGAATGACAATGACATATTGGTTTCAAAGTTCCTAAAACGATTGTAAATTATGTGTTGCAGAGGCTCAATGTTGGTTTTTAAACGTGTAGGGTGTAGCCAGAAGCCTCGACAGTCGACACCCAATATCGACAAGCGTAGCCAATCGACAAATATGTCAAGATGAACGATCTTGAGAAGAAAAAGAGTTTGGCATAAAATGAGTTGGACAGAATCAAGGATGTGTTATGTTAATCGCGGAGGCCTAATTCCACAGCATAACCGAGTCTTCGACACGCGTAGCTAAACGTCAATGCGCCTTCAAAGTTTAAATATGGTTCCGCTCGCGCTGGCATGGTTCGGTGGTGTTGTTGTTTGTTCTGATCTCGCAGAAGTTAGGTGATTCCGTCTCGTTCGTTACGATAAGAGATAAGAGGCGAAAACTCAATTACCTCGGTGCTCGCAACTACCTCGTTTCGAAAGGCTGGAGGTGGGAATCTACCTTCGGCTTCATTGGTTTTGTTCGTCCATTCGCATTTCGTGATCATTCTTTCAAATTCCACATTGCACCTCCGCGTCTTACAATCTTAATTCCAAAAGGTGGCATTGGTTAACATTTTCTCCGTCTCGAATATATCGATTTCATTTCATTTTTCCTTAGGATAACGATACTAAATGTCAGCGAAGCGACATGAGGGTCACTGTGTTACCATATTCGAGTGAGTGTTTCGTGTTTCCGAGCACGCCAATTACTTTGGTCATTAGATAGTAAGTGTCAGGCATATTATAGCTGAGAGAGGGAACGCTGGAATGTGATATTCCGTGCCCCCCTGCATGTGGACTTGCAGGATTTCTCCTTCCAGAATGTTCCCCAACCGGGACTGGGAAAAGCCACAAGCCCGCGCCTAGTCTCCCGACATGTGTAGTAGCATAAAGGAAAGAAGGAAAAAGGATATTTTCTCCACGGTAGTGGTGTTCATCGTAGAGAAGGAGTGAAAGGAAAGACGAGGAGCAAGGAAGAGGAAGGAAAGATCGCGCGCGGTCAATGACTCATTTGTTGAGGTTCTATTCCGCCATTCGCCTGCTACCAAAGAAACCACGGAAAACTACCGATCAGAGCAGCGAACTGTCGGTGCAGTTGGCGGGTTCTAGGCGCGACCCTTGCGGGCCAATGACAGCCCGTGGCCGCGGCAGTGGGGCGCTGGCAGCGTGCACGCGGGGGCGGGGCGGCGGCGGGGCGGGGGAGGGCATTCGCTCGCGCCCGCGCTCCTTGGCCGCGCGCCCACGCGGCGCCGCTCGTAAACAGACGGCGGGTGGCGGCGGCGACGGCGTCGCGGCGCACTCAGCACAGTGGCGCCGAAGCGAGATGTAGCCACGCGGACAGGAACCGGTGCTCCCCAAGGACGCTCAGCGCAACACAGGAACTCTTTTGACACTTGTAAAATTTATAAACAATTTTTTTAATGTTCGAAAACATTTTAAGTTAAGAAGTGTTATGTCTCGATATTGTGATTAGAATTCTCGTAACATCGAGAACGTCTATTTTAAACTATTTGACAGACAAGTCGATTTGGATCGCAGCATTTCGACTCTAATGCTATACGTGGGAGGGACCATCAGGAAAGCGTGACCTATATTCTATTTGAGGAATGTACGCTTGAGAACTAGTTGTTCAAAGTATCTGGCTAAAGAAAATTATACGAGATTCATGCAAATTGATGGCATTTTATTCTCTGTTTTATCCAGAGAAGAAAATATATTTTTGTTATTTACTCTGTGACATGTTGGCACACTATTTGCTGCCCACTGGACTAGCACTAGAGAACTGAGAGCTGCAATGTCAAATTTTAGAAATCGTAAATTTAGATGTAATGAAATGCAAACCCTAATTAAAAACAAACTCGTTACACGGGTTATTTACTTCACTTTAATAAATATTATTAAATATTTATTGCTTTGAATCTAAAGCCAATATTCCTTATTTCTGAGCGCGAAGCAGATGAACTATGCTAAGAAAAAGTAATGAGAAGATGAAATATGCCCCGTTGTCAAGTAACCACGATTCCTCTGAATCACTCAGCACTTAGGATAAGAAACAAAGGGACAATCAATGATCAAAAAATGCAATTTATGAAATATCCCATCCTATAATTATAAAAAACGTTAAAATAATACCCTCCGCATTGAAATGTATGTTGAATCACTAAAACGAATGATTTCATTGTTTATTCCGGTGAGAAAATTGTTCTGTTCTATCGCGCATGTTCCCAAGCGGCGTCAGGCAGTGAGTGATTCATCAAGTTCGCATGGAATGAATTGTTGAAATGACGCCTCGTCTTGATGTTTCTTTCTTGGACCTGAAGATTCTGGTCGTATTCTAGCTAATAATCATTTAGAGAGGCTCATCTCGACAGTCCAATGCACTGTGAAACATTTAGTCCATCTGGTACAAAGGAGAACTATAACCAGATTCGAGAGAAAAAGAAAACTGTATGAAAAATGTGACTCGTGTACTTACTTTTGTTCTTTATTATGTCGTGAAAGAAAAATCTTAAAATTACTTCAAAACTTGACTTTTCAAAAGGTAAGTAGAAGCAGCCTGCATCCTAATTATTTACCGAATTCAAGCCCCCTTACCCGGAAGCAAATATAGTATGGTTATCGAGTAACCTTTGTTCGCCCAACCGTCGGTCCGTCACTAACGGCTAGCCCCCCTCCAGTTTGCGTCTTGCCCAGAAGAAAGAAAAGGGACAGTGTGGGAAATTATGTCCCCTTGTTTAAGGTACTAGTACGACAGTAACCTAGAAGTGATTGGAGCAAACAAAGCCAGATTCTTTGATTTTCATCCATAGGATGGTCAGTTTTAACCCAGCTAGTCGGCAGGTGTCAAAGAAACGGCCATGAGACTGTGTACATGTGTTTTATGAAAAATATTAGTTTTCATTATTAAAAGTAACTTTAATCCGCGAACACTTACGTTATTTCGGCCTCCACTAACATTTATGGGGTGCCTGGGCACACCATCTGTTGCATATGCAATAAAATCGGTACACATCTAAAAAGAAAATATTTAATGAATTATGTGAAAATCTGTTCAGGCATGGTTCAGAAATATTATTTTGCAATTTGGTTCTATTTTTATCTTGAAACGCAATGAAATATTTTTAATGTTGAACACAGAACAGCCGTGGAAAAATATAGTAAACCAGTACAAAATAAGGGAAAAAAGATAATAACACTCTGGGAAAATAATGTTTTAGAATTTTATTTTGCGGCACTTTCTTGACACAACTCGATTTTATGTTCTACACACACTGGTTTCTTGCATCGAACACAGAACATTTTGCACTCCTGTCTTGTGGGCGTGGATATATGTGGAATGTTCTTGTTTTGCAAGTTTTTGCGGTGGATTGGAAGGAATTTCTGAAAAATTGGTTTGCTTCTAGAAATTTCTCAATTAAATTTCTTAAATCGTAACTAAGTAAATTACTCAGTCTTCTCTTCATGTAAGGAGTAGTGAGCGTAATCTCCAGTGATCCCAAGAAATTTCGCCTAAGAATATTGCGACTATATTCCTCGCGTTTCGCGCACATAAAAGAACTTGAGCATTGATTCCTGCTTGGTCTGCAACACCAAAAAGGTATCACAAAGGCCATCTTGTTGCCTTTCCTTCTGTTGTATACATGTATGTGACAATTCGTCGAAAATATCTATACCACCTGTAGAAAAATTATAAAAGTGGATGACTTCAGGCTTTTTTGAAATGTCATCGTCTTGTCGTCATGCATTGTTGATAACAGAATCACCCTTTTACCTTTTCTAGGGATAAACGACACAAGGGATTTATCATTTCTCAAAGCAAATTGGGGCAACAGAACGTCTTTCCTTCTATTTGGCAGAAAATTCGGGGAGATTTCGAGTGTGTTGTGCCGAAAAGTTCTTACAATTGTGAGCTGATGATCTGTCAGCATTGTATTAGCAAGTGGAATAGATGTGACTCTGTTACTCAATGTAAGATTTCTTCCAGTTCCATGATTTGGTTTACTGATTTCCTGTCCATAGTAGAGTGCCAGAGGTTCCTTGTTAGTCCGGTTTTCCTTGCCAATGTATGGAATTGTATTTATCGTATAAAATATCCTAGCACCACACATATTTACAATCTCCAATCCGTTCTTATCCGGCTTTGAAGCAATGTACACTCGGAATGAGCAATTATCTCATAAGTCCAAAAGCTGTTCGTCTATGGTGAAGTATTATATATATATATATATATATATATATATATATATATATATACATATACATATATATACATATATATATATATATATATATAAATTTGAATAGTTCACTAATCTGTTAGTAATATGCACTTTTCATTTCATGATAAAGCGCAAATAATTCGAGAAAGATTTTTTGTAATTCAAACAGTAATATAACCACGGAAAATGCTTGACTCCGAGGAACAACGATGTTTCAACTATTGAATTACTCTGTTTTCAATCAAGGAGTATTTATACACTGAATAAAGAAGAAAATATACACAGCTTCAGCAAAAGACAGTGAGACGTACTCCATACATACCGGTTGAGATGGATCAAGGCAACAGCTTTTGCTATTGTAGCATTTCTGACCGGGAGGTCCTAGGTTTCGAGACCTATCGGTGGCGGGCTTTCGACATTTGCTACATAGCTAGGACGAAGTCAGCCGTTGCACAGTGTAATTTTGGCCATCTAGAGGGCATCTTGGCATTCTAGAGAAATATCAGTTGAAATACCTCTAGAGTCATTGTCCACACAATTCGTCATTCGTGACTAATTGAAGATGTGAAAGAAATCAAATTCAAGCTAACACTTTTTAAATCTTTTTACTAATCAGCTTTTGGATTTATCTGTGTGGTTTCCGTTAGATGTAGAGAATTTTACTACAATAGCGCATGATTCAATTAGGTCTTGCAAAGGTAGGGTTTGAAGGGATAAAGAAAAAATATTTAGTGGATGGAAATTTTTGCTCTAGATATCTGAAATTTGCAATGTTCACAAATCTATCGAGCAATATGCAGTTTTCATTTCATGATAAAGCGCACCAATTTCAGCAGAATTTTTTTTGTAATTCAAGCAGTAATTTTTTGTAGCCTCAACAGAAGTTGCTGACGTGTAAAACGAGGTCCAGAAAAGTAGATTTTTGTAAATCATGACCGATTATGATATTATTACATAACTAAATTTTTGAACTCCATTGTTTGAATTCAGGTCGATGGCATCTTTGACAGTACCTATAAAAAAACGGTCATTGGAGAAGTTGGTGATATTTCATACTCTCCGACAGAAATGCTTCTAATACACTTTGCAAAGGGGTAGCACCCTTGAAAAATCTCATGTCAACTTAAAAAGATGAAGAATATACTCTTCTTCTTCCTGACAGAGTTTAGGTTTTGTGATCTGTTCCCGCATCCATTTTTCTTCTCGATCTGCCAATGTCCCTTCTTCCTTCTGTTCTCTAGTTCATAGCTATGAACGGAAGTCGGTTTGTTGGCATTCTTGATATATGACTGTACCATTTGAATGTATTTTCTGAGAATGTTTTCATATAATTCTTTGACTTATAAAACATCTCTTAAAAAGATAATCGCTAAGATAATGGCCTCTTTTGTCTTTTACTTCATGTTTAGTAACATTTGGAAATCACTTTTCCCTACAACATTTTCTCCTCGTGATTATAATGTTCCGACATGGAGTGAACAATGCTGTACCCTATCGTTTTCTCTTGAGGAACATGTCACATACTTACGATCTGTCCGTGTATGGAAAAAAATTAGAAGACACCGCTGTTCAGCTAAAAACGATGCGTCTGGAATTACACAATGGTAAATTGCTCAAGATGCAAAATTGAGACATTTACCTTTTCTGTTTCAGCTAAAGGTTGGCAAGCCATTGGCGAAGTTGTGAAATGCAATACAGATATGAAGGGGGTATCTTATAATGCAACATATATTATTTTTATATTTACAGAATTCTTTGAACTTTCAATTGCCTCTCCCGTGAGAGCCACTTAAGGCGAGTTTGCATTATGTAGCTTGGAGCGCCTCAGAGGCAGATGTGACCCCCGTCCCTTCTTCCTGCCAGAACGGCGCGCGTGCCAGTGCGGGGCGGCGCGGGCGGCGCGGGCGAGGCGGGCGGGCGCGCCCATTGGGCGGCGCGTGCGTGTATTTCCGGCGGCCCCTATTTCGGGCGTGACAGCGGCGGCGCGGCGCGACGGGGCGAGGCGGGGCGAGGCGTCTGCGGGCGCGGGGCGCCCTGCCGGCCACTGGGCCGCTCAGTCGGCCGCGCCATGGCTGCGTCGCCGCGCCTGCTGACCTGCCCCATCTGCGCGCAGCCGGGCTTCGCCAGCGTGGACGCGCTGCGCAGCGGCCTCGTGTGCGCAGCCTCGCGCCCGCTCGCCTGCCCCGTGTGCCACGACGTGCTGCTGGGCCTCGACAAGTTCACCATCCACCTCTTCGGCCACTCGCTGCAGCAGCAGCAACAGCAGCGGAGCGCGGGCGCGGCGGAGGACCGGGAGGCGGCCGCGGGCGCGGCCGCCGCCCCCGTCGCCCGCCGCCCCGCCGTCGCCCTCGTCGCCCGCCCCGTCGCCCCGGACGCCCGACGACGACCCGCTCGCGCTCGCCCTGCGCCGCCCGCGAAGCGCCGACGCCATCACGCAGGAGCAGATGCAGCAGCTGTGCGCGCAGCTCCGGAGCCAGCTGCAGGCAGCACTTGGCGCAAGCAGATGCAGCAGCACATCGAGCAACTGCGGCAGCGCGCGATGCAGTTGAGTGGTCAGCAGTGCACGGTGCAGCCATCGAGAGGACTTGGCCAAAAGGCAACTTCACGTTCAGCAAATTCGACAGAAACAGCCTCATCATCATCAGAGGCGACACGATATACAGCAACAAAATAAACTTTTGGTTCAACAACAGCAGCAACAGTTGAAACAAATGCAACAACAGCAGCAGCATTTGCAACAACAAATCGAACAACATGTAAAACAACAGTTGGAACAACAAAAACAGCAACAACAACAACAACAGCAACAAAAACAAGCAACAAAACAGAGCAACAACAACAGCAACAACCACAGTTACGGATGTTAAACCAACAAATACGTTTGCAAAAGTTTCAAGAGCAACAAGAGAAGCAGAAGCAACAATTGCAAGCACAACAACGGCAAGAACTACAGCAGCAGCAACTGCAACAACAACAACAACAACAACAACAACAACAACAACAACTTCAACAGCGACATCAGCTGCAGCAGCACATGCAACATCAACAGAAACTTCATGATGAACAACAAAACTCTTCACAACAAGATAGGCAAGGCCAACAACAGCAAGTGCTCCAACAACAAGAAGAGAATCAAGTTCGCGGTGATGTACAGCAAGGGGGCGTCAGTGAGAATACGAAACTCGCCTTTCCGTGCCACCTTTGCGCCAAAGCGTTCAAGATGCGTGGTAGCCTCATGGTGCATCTGCGAGTAGCGCACAGCGGTATCAATGCAGGTATGTGCCCTGTGAGGACTTTCGCCGCCCCAAATCGGGCCACTCTGCATATAGCAGTGTGTTAGTTGTTTGATTGACCGATTGGTGATTCCCCAAACAGGTATCTTCCACCAATATTTGTAGTGCAATGCGTGTTAGTGTGTGTGTAAGTGGCGAGGATAGGACAAGGAGGAGGAAGGAAAGATCGCGAGCGATCCATGGCGAGTTTGTTATGGTACTGCTCCGGCATTCCCTGGTATAGATGAGAGAAACCACAGAAAACTACGTATCAGAGCAGCTGGAATTCTCCTCCAGACAGCAACTGAATTCAACCTAGCTATCTAGCTAGTGTCGAAAATCCTGGCAGAGTGTTAGTGCTTCCCGTGCACACTAAGACAGTTTCTGGGATTTCACTTTAGAGGTTATGTTCCCCCCCGCTCCAAAAGAATGGCCTCCTCTTGAATGTACGACCGATTTTTCAACCCTCCAATAGTAATGAAAAGGAATTATAGGAACTCAGTATTACTCGTATTATTTTTGATGATCAAATCAAGCGACAAGTCAAAGACTACATCCAACACAATTGAAAAGTTGAAAACCCACGTATATGGTTTCTGAGCACACCATTACAAGACTTCATACTTTTCGCAATGGGATGAAACGTCATTTGTAGCTCTTTGAATATGAATACTACATAGATTTTTAGGGTCACTTTCAATTTTACAGCATTAATTGTGTTATTTGTGAATGTTAAGCATAACTGAATTTGTTTAAATCAAAATATCAACGCTCTGATTAATGTACTTATCAATGCAAAAATTTGGCTCCGTAAAATGCAAGTTTGGCCAATTCTTCTAGTGATCTACGGAATAAAACATTGTCCTTAAAGTATCCACAATGTGTCATTGTCAACGATGAATCACATAATTTGATAAAATAGTATTATTTTCAGTTTTTGCAATTATAAAATCAATGTAAAAATGGACATCCAACACACTCATTTGAAAATATGTGACGCATGGAGGATTGTTTTTTTTTTAGATATAAAATTCAAAGATTAAATATAAATGGCATTATTTAGTTTAAATGTAAATAATAATAATAGGATTATTATTATTATTATTATTGTTATTATCATCATCATTATCAGACCCTAGTATTATAATTTCTAAAACTCAAAAGTTCGTGATTCTGAAAACATGTAGAATTTTCCCCCTGTTATCATATTATTATTATTATTCCCCCAAGTATTCCATATTGCTAAGGTTCAAAGGCTCCGTTGACTACCTTGGCTTGAAAAGTAGTGGGCTCGAATTGGCTTGTGTGTGTGTTTTCCATGTATGTATAGTACGTGCATGTTTTTATTAGGACTAATAACCCTAGTTGAAAACGGTGATGGCATAAATTCGACCATCAGTGTGTATAACCATCACGAGCTAAAACATTGACATTGGAGCAGACTTCCTCGTAGTTTTGGTGGTTCAAAAACATTCGGAAACTTAATAAGAAAGTGTGTATTCTATGTCTATTCTCTTCAGTTACGTGAGCTTACTTGCTTATTTTTGCGAAACATTCCGGCAGGAAAAATACTCCGAAGCTGGGTTGAATCTGCACAGCAACAGCAGGAACCGGACGCCAAGGCCTTCACTTGCAACACCTGTGGGAAAGGATTCAAAAAGGTATCGCTTAACACAATGAGTGCAAGAAATCATAAATATCACAACATATCACAGAGCTTACCTTTCATCCTTTGAGTCTTATTTTTTCACTGAAATTCTCCTCATCAGAATGTGTTTGAAACATAATCTGAAAAATATAAAATTAAATGAATTAATAAAAGAAATTTTTAATTGAAATTAAATAGAAAAGTATTATTGTAGCTCTATAAAAATATGACAGTAAAAAACACCATTACATTTCTACAGTGAAATGATTTTTATTTCAAGTTTTAATTTTTCAGGAACAACAGTTGACACAACATCAAAAAACCCACGAAGGGAAGCAATGGGAGTGTGACGTATGCAGCAAGCTCTTTACCACAAAATACTTCCTAAAGAAACACAAACGTCTCCATACAGGTATGCTTGTGGGTTTTGTACCAGTAGAAACCTAGCGAATAGAAAGCTATTTTTACTTCATAAACTAACAGATGCTCCCGTAATTGACGGGGATCGACCCGTTTTTGTTCAAAGTAGTCTGTATATTTCTTGTAAAATTTAGGAAGAATTTTAGTTTTTCGAGTCAAATTGCCTAAACACCAGCCTTGCCTTCTTACTAAAAAATTTAAATAATTTTATCAAAATAATATTATCTGCAATATGTCTAAACCCAAAAAAAGAAAATAGCATATCACATCGCTATAATAATCTGTTCACTCTGCCACTCCTTTTCACATGCACAGAGTGAAGAAAAACTTTTATTTGAAGAAAAAATTGCTGCCTGCAATGTCTAGGTTCACAAATTTCAAACGTTTCCAATTTTTTTTAAACTTTGGAGTTAACAGTCGTAATTAGACTTATGACATGTTTATAAGTGTATTTTACTTTATTCTTTCAAGAAATTTAAGAAAACTTTGGAGCCATTTTTGAGAAAAGTTTGGAAATATCCCAGAGACACTATGTAAAGTACCCACATAATTATTTTCAAAATCGTAGACTTATTGAGTCAGGGACAATATATCGGAGAATATTCATTTTGGCAAAAAGACTACAAATAATTTAGGCCCTAGTGTTGTTCACGGACAATCATAAAGACAGGCGGACGGCAGTACGGACGGACGGCAGGGCAAACTGAGAGGCAGGACGGACAGACATACAAAGAGGGACGTTTTGAAATAAAAAAAATTGCAGTATCAAGGGACTCCAAAAAATGTATTTCCGTTAAGTTTGAAATCGGTTTTCTGCGCACAACCTTATCAATACCTCGTAAACGAGAAATAAAACGTATGTGCTTATCTTTAATTATGGTTATATTTGAATAATTTCATGCGCTGGCAGAAGCCCAATCAATATGGTAGAGAAGAGTCTCTCATATCAGTTGTTTCTCTTATTTCTTTATTGGTGATGTGTTAGAGTCTGGATACCCTGGAGGCTCTTCTCAAGAAATCCGGTTAAATGGCTTCAATCAGTTTTGTGTATTTCTTGCTTTAACACAATCCGCAATGCATTTGGACATTGCGGATTGTTCGATCGGACCGGAACCGGGACGGGACGGAACAAAACGGGACGAGACCGGACGGGAGGGGAAGGCTAACCAAAGCGGGCGGGAACAGCGGCCGGGCGGGGCGGAGCACGGTAGGCGATGCCTGACGGTATTAGCGGGCGGTAGTGTGGGTGAGAGAACAGGATGGAGAGAATCAGATCGGATAATTAAACACCCGGACAACGCTAATTTACTTCAGCTAATGTTTAGTAAGTGTTTTGCTGAAAATGTCACTTGGAAATAGCATTTCGTTCGTTCTTTTATGCAATTCCTCTTACGTTAATTTTGTTTGTTTTCAGGTGAAATGCCTTATAGTTGTCCAACATGTCACAAAACATTCACTTTTCAACAATCGTACCACAAGCATTTATTGTACCACAGCGATGAAAAGCCTCATGTGTGCACAGAGTGTGATCGTGCTTTTAAAGAGTTGTCAACCCTTCAAAATCATCAGAGAATACACACTGGAGAAAAGCCATTTGCTTGCGAAACGTGTGGTAAGTAATGGATAAAGTGAATGAAGAAAATAGAATTAATTCCATCATCAGTTTTAACACATCACACTATATATTAAAGTCTTATTTATTTATTCATTCATTGGAGTTTAGGAGTTCTTCAGTTTGTAAAGTCTTTGAGTTTCGTGAATGATTAATTGAGTAGATGGTAGCGGTAATGATTGATAGTTTCTGCATACGTCAATTGCGATGGTTTAGTCCCGTTAATGTCTGTGTGTGAGAGAGTAAGGAGAGAAGATAGGATAAGGAAGAGGAAGGAACATAGCACGCGGTCCTTGGCCGGTTTGTTAGGGTACTTTTCCAGCATTCGTCTGATATTGATGGAACCATGGAACCCAGAAACCATGGAAAACTATCGATCAGAGCTGCCGGCCGCTACAATTCTCCTCTAGACAGGGGCTGAATTCGACCTATAAATGTAGCTAGGGTCGAAAAAACGTCACCGATTTTGGAGCCTTGTGGAACTCCGCATGTAATTTCCTTCTCCAATATCTTTTCTTTACAGTTATATATAGTTACTCTTTCGGTTAGGTAATTGCCAATCATTCTCAGAAGGTAGTCGGGAATATTGTTTTTATTTTGAGTGATTCCAGAATATGTACCCCTCTTTCCGAATTGAAGGCGTTTCTGATGTCTATTGCGACAAGGATACAGAAAACCTTTTTGCCCCGCACAGCCACTTTTCCTCTTTCAGATAGTTTCACAACCGTCGTGATGGGTCGACGTCGAGCAGCCCTTCCGGAATCCATATGGTCTCTCTGAGAGCTCTTTTCTTGCTTCGAAATGTTTCTTAAGTTTTTGGAGAAGAAGGCCTTCGAGAAGTTTGCCTGTAGTATCTAGAAGGCAGATGGGTCTCAAAGAAGATGTCTGATTCTGAGGTTTGTCCCCTTTTCGTAGCAAAGTTAATTTTTGTCGTTCGACGTTTTAGGAAACTCTCCTTTCTTCAGGCATGCATTGAAAACGTCTAAAAGGAGTTTGGAGTATACCTCAAAAACTTTCTTCAGTTGGTATACCGTTAGGACCTGGGGCTTTTCCAATTTTATTTGCTTTTCCACGTGCTCCAATTCCAAATTAGAGAACAATTGGTATTCCGTCACTTCACATCGTTCGAAAGTTTCCCTTGTCCAACGTTCTTGTTGTGGGAAGAATCTCTCGATGACTTTATTCACCCATTCCGGATGTTCCATCCCAGGAATATTCTGTCTGATCTTTAATTTCTTTGCTACGATTTTGTAGGATAGACCCCATGGATCATTTTCTATTTCTAGGATTATCCCTCGTCAGCATTCTTCTTGTCATTGTTTTATTGCTACTCTGAGCTCTTTTCTTGCACATTTGTGAAGCGCCTGAAGTATTGGTTTGCTTTTTGATCTTGTTGCTTTCCTTCCAGAACAAGGGCATTTTTTTCTTAAATTTGCTATTTCGCTCGTCTACCAGTACATAGACTCTCCTCGTAGTTTTATTTCTTTTCGGCATTGAACCATTGTAAGTAGCTACTATTTTCTCATTCAGAATTTTTAATTTTTTTCAAATATTACCTTCACTTCTCCTCCATTTGAGTTCGTGTATCAGTTTTTGTTCTTCCAGAAAAGGAGTCAATTTTGATGTGCCAAGCTTACGCAATATCCAAGGAAGTGTCTTTCCTGTTCGCCCGTTTTGTCCATCTTGGCTTCTATGTGTAACTCAATATAGTGGTGGTCGCTCAAAGTGTAATCTTCCAAAACTTTCCCTTCCTTCACCCGTGCAGTAAGTTTTTGTATGGATAGCGACAGGTCTATTATTGAGCCTCTATCCGATCTACTGAAATTAAATTCTTTTCCTTTATTAAAGACAACCAGATCATTTTGGGTGATGAATTCGGTGAAAATGTCCTACCTTTTGTCGGATTTAGACTCTCCCCGATCCGCCACTTTGGTATTAAAGTTCCCTGTGATGAGGATGTCTCCTGTGGTTGTCCTAACGCCCGATGAACTCTAGGTCATCTACATATTTCGGAAAATTGCTTCGGTGTCGTTGGGCGAGTACTAGCATCTGTATATCCGAATTCCTTCGGTCTCTACCCAGACATACCCTGCCATTAGTAATGCAGTAATTCTTCATACTCAGGGTATTGTTGCAATTGCTATTGCTGCCCGTCGTCCTGGTGCCAGGAAACGTGATTCGGATTTTTGTAGAATTCACTGGTTAGAATTACACCTTTCTCGTTCACCGTTTGCACTGATAAATCTTGAGCTTTTTTTCTTAAGTTAATTTGTAGAACTTTCAGTTCCATTTTCTTTTCTGTTTCTCATGCTCTCCTTGATAGAACGTGCATTTCTTACTCCCTTTGCGTGACACTATGTTTCTTCTCATTGTCCTTGCATATCACGCATTCTGGTTCGTTTTCGCAAGTTCTAGATATGTACTTTTTTTTTCACATCTCCCGCAGGCTCCTTTTCTATTGATGTCAGAGCAGTGTGTGGCAATATGTCCATACCCTGGACATTTGTAACACTGGGTAATTTCTCTTCTTTTATTCTACAGCTGATCCACCCAATTCTGACTTCCCTCTTTGTAAGAGAGCATCTGCTGCATTCTCCGTACCACTGCAGCGTGTGTGTCTCCGTATCTTTTTCTGTAGATGGCAGTTGATAGATGTCAGCTTTAGCTCCGATAGGGTGTTTTTTATTGCGAGTTCCACCCCTTCCTCCATTGTGGTCTCGTCCATGTCTCTTATTTCTATTTTTTCATCCTCGCGAATGTTTTTACTTCCGCTTTGTCCGTTTCCTTGGACGATGAGGAGCTCACCTTTCTTTGTATTCCATAATGCTCAAACTTTAGGTCCGCATTCATTCAGGTTTACCAAGCTTCTCATACGTTTAATGAAGTCCGCATACAAAGTATCTTCTTTTGCGGTCACCTTGATTGTCTCTTTACGCTTCTTTTGCATCTTGACTTCACTGCTCTTTTCCTTCTTCTTCTTCTTCTTCTTCTTCTTCTTCTTCTTCTTCTTACCCTTCACTTTTGTGAATTCTCCTTTTTCATCTTTTCTTGCAGTGTCTCTTTGGCTTCACCGCCTGCTTCCTCGTCTGACTCTCTATCCTCTTCTGACAAATGCGTGATTTCTTTGTCGCCTGCAAATGAATTTTGGTTATCTTCCCGTTCCTTCTCAGGCGGTTTTTCTTTTGAGCTCCTGGATTTCATTGCGTCAGTCCTTGATGGCGTCACACGAAACTACCCCTCACTGTGTTACCTATAATCTCGAATCCGATGATCTTGAAATTAAGTTTCTTCAAAATTATTTCCTTCCTAGTGGCATCAAGGTCATACTTTGATCTTTATTCTACAGTCACGTCCTCTTTCAAAACTTTGTGAACATTTCTAGCGGGAGACAACACTTTGCTGATGAAGATAATTATTTTCGAAAGTTCTCGAAAAATGCCATCTTCAGTCTCTACGAGCGACCTTAAGTCTTTCCAGCGGTGGAGAGTTACTTCGGGAGCTCACTTCCCTACGCTTCCACCTAATTTCTTTGGTAAAATATTTTCAATTGAAGCCTCCCTAGTCAGGTTGCGCTAGTATCAAATTGTGTTACACTGTGAGGGTACTGTTGTGGGTTCAATTCCCATAAGCACCTTCAGGTTTGACTACCTACTTTGTTAAGAAGCTACTTCACAATTCCGTTCACTGAGTTCGCTTTACTTCCACCAGGTACCACTACCATCCACTAGCAACGCATTGTTAATTCACCTCCGGCAAAGATACAGTTCACAACGGCAAGGACTGAATTTCAATGTGGCGTCTGAACTTACTTCTGGTCAGAACAACCAACTTTTCAAACTATGAATCCGACCCCCTCCCGATTGAGAGAATTTACACAGTTATTTGTTGTCCTCCTCTGTCAGGGTCAGGCTCTCTGCCATGGAAGTATTTTTTGTTTTGTAATAACCCTTCTGTCTCGTCTTTCGTTAGAATGAAACATCTCATCCCTAAACAAGTGTGAATTGAGTGAACAACTAATCGAAACAAGGTTTCGTTTTTGAGGAATCGACAAATGTTTTGTGCGAATAAAAATATATCCTTAAAAGTGATATCTTGACAAACTTCTGTGTTAATTTCACATTTTAAAGGAAGTTCTGTGTTTTAGTATTTCTTCTGTTAATAACGTTTGAAAGTGTCAAAAACAAAATAGAAGAAGGAGTTTAATAAAATAAATAGTATTAGCAAAGATATGTATTCAATTCTGTAGTTCATTCTTACCTGACAGATACTTCCTCTGGCGATATTATTTCTTCTAATATAAATGTACCAATGTGTACTGAAGACTTAAATGAATTGTTAAAACGTTCTCCCTTATGTTGGGCATGTATTCGCTATGATACTGTTTTGAAGAAATTTGATTTACTTGTCCGAGATGACGTTAAGTAATAATTTCGGCCGATATTTCAAAATCGCAGAGGCAGATTATGCAGCGAAGATGCGCTTAATACCTGAGGGTCCGGCGGGTTGCATGGACCTTCTGATCAGGGGCGCTTCAGTCAGCATAAACGCAGAAAATCATCAACGCCCTCATTTTGCGTGCGACAGACATACGTACATTCCCATTGTACTATGTCTATAGTCTTCAGCCTTATTTAATGATGTCTTCGACGAATAGATTTCATTAAGGTAACATTTCGATCTTCAATATTGTAGCGGTAGGAAGACGCCGAAAAAAATTGGAACTTAAGCAGTGTTTGAAAACTCAGCTATTTCAACGAAAATGAGACTGAGGAAAAGATTTAATACACAAATTTTGAAGCCAATTTTGGAAAAAATGTTGATAATGCAGAGACTCTATGTAACGCGCTCCCAAAACTCCACATATGTGTTTCAGACTCGCAGGGCCTTGAGTTCGTATAGATATTTTTCGACCAGAAAGTTTTTTCCAGGGATACAGCGAAGGATGCTTACAAAAATAACGCATATCTCATTTTCGTTGAACGTTGAAAAAAAACTAAAAGTACCACAGTAAGCTTTTCTCATTCTAGGGAATCAAATCATGTCCTACAACTTGTCTAGTAAAGTTCTAGAAAAAAGGATGTTTGCAGCAAATGAAATTTATTAAATTTTAGTTACTCTGAACAATACAATTCACAAATGATTTATGAGTACTTAAGTGTACGTAGAGGAAAGCATACCATTAGAAAATAATTATTACTTCCGAGTCAATGTGACTTTAAATATGTTATTTTTATGTCTGAAATCTATATACCATTTTCATTACCATATATAAGCTGACGTGGTAGAAAAATTCAGTTTGTGATACGATTCGTTCACGCGTCCTGTCAATTCCGAAAATGAATCACTCGCGGTGCGGCCGACGCACTTTTCCACGGATTTGTGACGCTTCATTTCGCGTATCCAAGTTGCGAACGAGGCTCGAGCCTTCGGCCCTCGCGTTAACATAAAACATCCTTGATTCAGTCCAACGCATAATTAGCAACGCATTTTATGCGAATACTCACCTTAAAAATCATTTGACGTGTGTATGTTCTTTATGTTCTCCACGTATACTCGCAAAAAAACAAGATCCGTTCTGTCCGTTTGTTTTCAGATTCCAATTCTGGTTCTGACGAACGAATCGGATCACAAACTGCATTTGATCTACTGACTAATGAGAATAATTATATTGAAAACCATTATATACAAAATACATAATTTTCACAATTTGCAATTGTAAAACCTAATACAAAGTTATTTTTCTTGTGTTTTTCAGGGAAATGTTTCAGACAGCGTGTATCGTACCTTGTACACAGAAGAATTCATACTGGAGCAATGCCATATCAGTGCACTGCATGTGGAAAAAGCTTCCGTTATAAGGTGAGAGTTATTTTATGCTTTCATTCAATGGCGTAATGTTCGGGCCCACAATGCTCGCAATGCCGGCGGACCCATGTAAAAGTGGCCTATTTCAGGGGATATTTTTATTATTTAAGGTAGAAAATAATAACTTCCGAGTCAATACGACTTTAAATACGTTATTTGTATGTCTAAAATCTATATACCATTTTCATTGTCTTATATAAGCTTGTACATCAAACACCACTTGAGTTTGCTGTACACTTTATAATGGGGGCCCCGATAAAAGTTTTTCAGGCGGTCTCCCACTCATTTCGTTACGCTACTGCTTTCATTGCTATTTCTCATTGCCACTTTCAAATTGTACTGTCAAATTTTGTGCTGAATGTCTTTGATACTCAAATTGCCTTAAATCTATGTACCAAGTATTAATGATGTCAAATCCTAATTTCACATATATTTTTTCAATTCAAAATTATTATTAAAACATTTTTAAAAATTTCAATTATATTCCAAGGTGTGATCCTTTAGTATGTAGGCCTATTGCTTTTATGAAAAAATATAAGTATCCAAAACACAGGGTCATTAATTTCTGTGAAAAAATGTGTGTTCCTAATTTCTAGTCTTATGCTTAGGAGGCGGATTTTGATGACTCAAAACATTGCCAAAACTGATACAAAAAATGCACCTAAAATGTTTTTAAAATGCCCTAAAATCAGAGAAAAACGTAAAAAATGTGATGAAAACCAATTCAGTTGAACAATTCAAGCTGGATACGTTACTGATGTAATCAAGACTTCTTCTATTCGTTCAAGTGCACTTATCTGGCAAACCTTTGGTTTGGACTGTTCTTTACCAGGAAATGTCTGCCTTCAATTGTCCCAAAATCGCCGAACCGACAATGGCGTCATAGACGTCACAGTAACCTTAGATTACATACAGCGGGTTACATTACAATTTATGAGCGAAGAAATCGAATTAGCTACTCAGGAATTCTGTGGGAAAAATTTTTTGCATCTCGTAAATATTATTTGAAGCAAGTACCATTAAAATAATATTAAAATCGATGGAATCAGAGAAAAATACATTAAAAATTACGGGAAAGGGTAAAAAATGACGTATTAGTCGAATTCGACGGAAAATGCAAAAACATTACATATAAAATTGGGTAATTTCCTTTCGTCATAACATAAAATTAATTTATATATTAAAGAACATTGTTCTAAAGTTAAAAGAAAAAATGACATTTCATTAAAATCTGCCCTCTAATGATGACATTCTTAAGTAGTGTAACTGTTAATATTCCATAAGTTACACGTTTGGATCTGGTGTTTGAATCTCGTGAAAGCCACAAATTTTTAAGAAAGAAAACATTCCTTGCATATGCCTTCCCTAAGAAGGAAGGTAGAGCTAGTTGTTCTATACCATAGATTTGCAGTGTATTTTAGAACTGAAAGCATAAATAGTGCCTCTGGGAAAAAATCGAAAGTATCGTAACTGTTAATTATTAACTGTTAAATCGTAGTGTAACTGTTAATATTCCATAAGTTACACGTTTGTATCTGCTGTTTGAATCTCGTGAAAGCCACAAATTTTTAAGAAAGAAAATATTCCTTGCATATGCCTTCCCTAAGAAGGAGGGTAGAGCTAGTTGTTCTATACCATAGATTTGCAGTGTATTTTAGAACTGAAAGCATAAATAGTGCCTCTGGGAAAAAATCGAAAGTATCGTTGCTCTGATAATATCGATTTGATATTACTCTCATTAGTATTGCAAAAGGAACATAATCTAATTCATAACTCAAATGAAGATCAATAGATCAATAAAATGGTTTTGGAGTTGTGACTGTTAGGTCAAAGCAGAAAGAAAAGTAAAACAATGAAAGGGGAAAGGGAGGGAGGATAAAGAAATTCCAATTTTCTTAAAATAGGGATCACTCATTTGGATACATACGAAATTGTTTCCAGTAGGAAACTCATTTAACATTTCTCTAATTTTTATTTTTCAATACATTTATATGCAGAAACTTATTAGCATTTTTTTAATTGATCATTGGAAACTGAATGAAAAATCCCATTGAGATAGAAATATCTATATTGAATTAATTTCACATTTTCAATATGCATGAAAGTTTTCTTTTCCTGCTTATTTTATGTTAGAAGAAGTTGAAAATTGCATCTATTCAAAAATTGTAGTGAATATTTAGAGGCAAAATTGCAGAAGCTTTTGGAGTTAACTCTATCTGGAAAATAGGTACTGCATTTCAAGGGATAAATTTTAACAGTTGATTTATTGTGGTTGTTCATTCTTTTCAGCAATGGTATACAATGCATTGAGAAACCCACCAGAATAAAACATATACGTTTTAAAAACAGACACAAAATAAACAAATAATAAGTAGGAGGAATCCTTGTAATCACGGACAGCTCGTTCATTAAAATGACATGACAATACTGGAAAGGGAGAAAAGACATCTTTTCTCTGTCCTACATAAGGAGTATTTGAGAAACTATTTAAAACTAGTGATGATATAACTACTCATACTTTCTCACATTCTTTTTAATAGGTACTACATGAACCTGCAAAAGTATTTCCAATCAGAAAAATATTTTTCTCTGCGCAGAGATTTGAACTCATGTCCATCAAGTCAAAATATGAAGCACACGAAGCACTCACTCGGGAGATGCTGACATTTCCTGGTGCTTAAAAGCTAATGGTCTCTCCCATTATTTCTAAATAGGTCAATTTTCGAAAGTTAAGAGAGTTAATCGAAAATAGGACCAAAGCCATTTTTAAGCATTATTTTCCATATCCGTAAAAAACTTATTCTCCTTCTTTCTCTTTTTCTTTTTCTTTTCTCCTTCAGATTTTCCTGGAAACGAAAGTGGCACCAATTATTTTACAGTTCTTTGAAACATATGATGAGAAAAGTTAAAGAAAAAAGTTTAAACTGTTTTTAAGGGAAAAAAATGTTTAAAGAATAAAATTGCCTTTATTTCATGCAAAATTACGCGAAATTAACTCAATTTAGAAAACTTGTACATGAACTTGATTCATTATCTGTTTTTAAAGAACAAATTTCATTCAGGAAAGAATTCTCTATTTTAAATATTACAGTTGTGGAAAGACGCCGAAAAAAATGAAGTTTTGTATTTTCGAAAAATCAGGAATTTTAACGACAATGAGGCTTACGCCATTTTCTAAAGCATCCTTCACGCTATTCGAGGACAAAGTTTAATCGCAATCTTTCGGGTCATTTTTCAGAAAATTTTGAAAATGTTGAGGCTTCAAGTAAAGTATCCCCAAAAATAAATATATCCATTTCCAACTCAGAGGACTTTGAGTTCCTTTAAATCGATTGGGGAATATCAATTTTGAAGAATTTTTTTTGAATGGTTTAGGTCCTAGCGATGACCACAGGCGGAAGAAAGACAGGCGGACGGACAGGAAGACATTTTGCAATCAATCGATTTGTGGTATCTAGGACCCTCAAAACGGGTTCAGTGTCAGAGGAAGTACGAATAATTTATTACATATAGCAACAGGACTTATCCACTTTTTGTTACCAGGGCCCGCCAAAATGAGGTTTTCTGTCGAATATTCTCCGTTTTCCAGCGCAATACTTTCTTACTTTCTCTTACAATACTTCCTCTTCTTACGAAGGGCTCTTAAGGGCGAGAAAGTAAAACTAGTGGTGATCCAACAACACTTAATTTCTCGCACTTGCGTATACTACTGCAATTTCTGTCCGTTTTAACACATGTTAGTCATCACTTTTAGAAATCATTACAAATTGTATAACATAGACGCGAAAGCTCATTCTCTTATAGGTAATTATACCTATACAAATGCGACAACTAAAACTGCATTTCATACAGCTATAAAGTCTAAGAGAAGGAATTTTCATAATTTCAAACTACCCTGTGGTGGCGGGCGTGCCATTGTCGATTCCTTGGTGGAAAGAGATGGGTGGGCGCTGTCACATCGTATTCGATTTCAACCAATGAGCTTCAGGCACCAGTTTGCGTCTCTATATTAGCGGGAATTTTAAATCCCAAAATAATCACCATTGACGCAGATACATGAAGCACTTTTTTTAAATATTATGTGTCTTATTTCGATTACATCTTCGTGTTAATTTTGGTTGGTCATAGTTGAAAATTGTCTCTTTATGCCATTTTTAAAGTGTTTCTCAACACTTCTCGCTCTCCATGCAATAAGGCGGCCAGCGAACGAAGTGCCAGTGTTGTGGAAACTTGTTTTTTAACGCAAACTTGAGCTCCACAGAACGAGCAAATCTCGTTGCACCGGAGGAACCCACCTATCTCTTTCAACCTCGGTTGATTTCAGTGTGATACACTCTAAGGATTGCAAATTGGAGCGTTGGAAATTCGAATTTGAAAATTCGATAATAGTAAAATTACGCAAAACTACACATTTTTAAACTAGTGGTGCTAAAACACATACTTTCTCGCATTATTTCTAAATTTGCAATATTCTAAAATTCAACGACATCAACGAAAATAAGAGGTGCGCCATTTTTTAGCGTTGCTCGTTCTACCAGAAGAAAATTTTGAAAAAAAAATTGGATCAATTTTTGAGAAAATATTTTTTATAAATTGCCCACATTTTAAACACAAATTATTCAAAATCCACTCGTTTTTTTAAAAAAATGTACATGATCTTTCTAAAGGACCGATGTTAGGAAAACAGATTTTGTTTAAGGCAAAAATTTCTATCATCAATTTTGTAGTTTTAAAACGTTAAATTTTTCTAATTTTCGAAAATACAGAGTACTAGCACCAATTGTACTTTCTTGCTTCGGAGTAGAGAGAAAGTTACGTAATGCTGCACAAAAACCGTCGAATTTTCGGAAAAACTTTTATTGCAGGGCCCTGGTAACGAAGTGGATAAAACCAGCTGCAAAATTAGAGAAAAACTCTTCTAACAGGTGGTGTAGAAGAATCCATGTTTTGTGAGTCCTTGATACCGAATCCTTGATACCGAAAAATCGAATGACAGCAAAATGTCCGTGTGTCCGTCCGTCCGTCCGTCTGTCCGTTGGCCTGTCCGTCCGCCGGCCGTCTGTCTGCCCGTCCGTTTGTTCGTCCGTCTGCCTGTCGGTCCGTCCGTCCGTCCGTCTGTCTGTCCGTCCGTCCGTCTGCCTGTCCGTCTGTTCGTCCGTCTGTCCGTCCTCCGTCCGCCGTCCGTCTGTCCGTCCGTCTGTCCGTCCGTCTGTCCGTCCGTCTGTCCGTCGCCGTCTGTCCGTCTGTCCGTCCGTCTGTCCGTCCGTCTGTCTCCCCCCCTCTGTCCGTCTGTCCGTCTGTCCGTCTGTCGTCCGTCTGTCCGTCCGTCTGTCCGTCTGTCCGTCCGTCTGTCCGTCCGTCGTCCGTCCGTCTGTCCTCCGTCTGTCCATCCGTCTGTCCGTCCGTCTCGTCCGTCCTGTCCGTTCGTCTGTCCGTCCGTCTGTCCGTCCGTCTGTCTGTCCGTCAGTTTGTTCGTCCGTCCGTCTGTGAACAATGCTAGCGGCTAAACCGTTCAGACGATTTTCTCCAAAACTGATATACCTCAATCGATTTGAATGATGTCGTGACCCCTTGAAATTGAAACCGATATTTTAATTTTTGGGTGGGTACTTTACATGAAGCCCCTGAGACATTTTCAAAATTTTCAAAAACATTGTTCCACCATTTTTTATTAAATTTTGTTATTGGATAGTGTCAAGGAGTTTAAAAGTAAGAGTATGGTGTGAGAATGTGAGTTCATGTTCGTTCAAAACCGAGATTTTTCAAAAATTAAAAAGTTCAACATGTTTTGAGTTCCTACAATTAAAATATTAAAAATAGATATTTTTCCCTTAATGAAATCTTATCCTTAAAATTATATTTTGAAATGAGGTCATGTACAAATTTTTCGTAATTTGGCGTGAAAATACGGGCGAGAAAGTACGTGCTATTTAGCACAAATAGTTTTATCGTTCTTTGATACATACGAGGAGAAAATTTCAAGAGAACATTTGTAGCCGTTTGCGAGAAAATAATTTAATAATGTCCTTCAACAATAATAATATGTTTCTAACTTAGAGGGCCCCGAGTACGTTTAAAACGATCGGGGAATATCGATTTTGGAGGAAATCAGCAGAACGGTTTAGGCGCTGAGATTAACCATAGTCAGACGGACGGACAAACGAACGGAATGACGAAGTTTTGCCATTAATCGATTTTTCGGTATCAAGGACACACAAACATGAATCCTGACTTCAGAACGTATTAGAGGAAGTCATTTTCTATATATATGAACAAGACTTATCCACGTTTTAGTTTCTCATCTTACGAAGTAAGGGGGAGGAAGCCAAAAAATACTATACAGTAAAGCTCTTCCAATTCATTCATCACCTTTTAGTTTCAACATGGTACCAAATTGCAGTGTCAGGAAGTTCGTGTTAGTTCATTCACTCTTTTTCATATTTTTTTATCAAATATATTAGGACTAGCGTACCCGTGTGAGAACTCTCGCATGTTAAACCCCCACCCTCTTTCCTATTTTTCCATTGCTATATTGTTTCTAATATACCTTTTTCTTAAAGATCCTCTTATCCTCCATCACTTGTTCTGTGTGTCTCCTTGTAATTCATAACTATACAACACACATTGTCAATACAAACTATTCTTATTTAATGTTATAACCGTGCAGAAAGGCACACCCGTGTAATTCAATCGCGTATAATATCAAGTAATTAGTTTAATTGCACATACAGTTGCAGATTCTACATGCTCTGATCAGGTGGGGTAGAATCGAGAAGCGCCGAACCAAAAATAATATATTAGAATGTTCAAGAAGACTGCATCCTGTACGGTGTTAGAAACATTTCTTTAAGTCCTTTGGTCGCAAAATTTTAATTTTTGAGACCCTAAAACGCTTTTTTTAGGAGTTATATAACGATATAGACCGGATGTATCGACCGAGAGTTGCGGGTTGCATTTGACATGAATATTTATATGCGTATTTTTTTTTATCAAATCCTTCACATTTGTAAAGTCAAAGTGCAATTCGTCACGTCTTCATGAAATTATGTTTCTTTAGAGACCTCATTTATAAATATTGGTGGCGTGTGAGAGCCGCAAAAGGTATGTATTCTACTGAAATAATATAGGAGACGATGAATCCCAATCCCATTTCCAAAAGATATTTCCTGCTACTCATCCTTCAAATACAGTCTTTCCTACTATTCATTGTTTTTACAGTGTCACCGATTATGTTGAATTACACAAAAAATACTTTTTGGTGTAATCTCCATGCATATAAAATCTTTAAATTATTTTTTATATCTTTGAATTTAACAACTGTACTATTCGTATTATACATTTATTCATTATATTTACATTCAAAACTTGTAGACAGTTACTCTCGTTAATCGATAATAAAATATATTGACTCCGCGATATTCACGTAAGTAATTCGAACACGTAAAAACCAAATTGAAATAGATATTGTATGTCTTTGCTCCAGAGTGAAGGAACATCATCTTGATCATGGATTCATCCAATTTCCCAGTGATACCGAAACTGAATGTCGAAACGTTATTCCGTTCTTTGCTTTGGAGTAGTAGTGTAGTGTCACTTCCCCAGTCGTTACATGCAGTGTACCTTACTTATAATAAATTGTAATTGTAAAGTACTTTGCAAATAAACAACAAAACTCTTAATAGCATAAAGATTTAAATCTTTATAACGATGACAAACAATGCATATTGGTTCCAGATCAATCGATTCACAGGACAATGTCCAATTAACACAAAGTCCAGAGGAAAAATGTCACTGCAATGTCACTGCACTGCAAGTCCAATGAATGTAATGTCCACAGCAAAAATGTCCACTGCATAATGTTTTTGAATGGAATTTTCACAGCAAAAATGTCCCCAAGAAAGTCCATTGAATATTGTCTTCAAAATGAGTAATGTCAGGTTATTTTTATAACTATCCCCGCACTGTTTAAGCAACTCGTAACTTTGCACGATATTGTCGGTGCAAGAGTATTTCAATTGGTTTTTGCATAAACAACACGAAAAAATGAAGAAACATACATGCCCGCAAACATTTTGCAAGCAGAAGCTCATCGACTAGATCTCAGACGCAAACCACCCACCAAATATGGACTTTGAAATATCCAACTTAAATTATGCACAGCGCCTTTTCCAAACAGTACCGGGCGCCAATTTCACTTCTTGCAACCTGTATACAAAAATGTTGTTATAACCGTAATTGTAATCATTGTTAGAACCAAAGGAACCGCGCCACCATAAACTAAGGATCAACCTAGTTTAGGATTTTTTCAACATTTTGGTTTCCTAATACCAGAACCGAAATATTACTTTAAGAATAATAAAGAAGAGTAATAGATAGTCATATATGGCAATTTTAATTTAAAAATTTGGGAACGTTTTTAAGAAAATGGTGTTTAAGTGTTACTTATTAAAATTTAATTTGTTTAAATTTTTTTTTAAAAAATTACATTTGTGTAATTTTTGAAAAACAAAATAATACCCCAAAATAAACTTTACGTCATATTAAACAGTGTCAATATCACTATCTGTTGGAAAAAATTGACAAAAAATTTTCAGAAAATGGCGTTTGAGCGTTTCTGCAAATGCGGAAATTTGAGCTCATTTTTTAAAAAAACTGTTGAGTTTTAGAGAAACTTTATATGACATTGTTTAAAGCATAAGTACTCATAAATACAATAATGTGAACAAATGACCGCTAATGTAAATATTAATTATGTGAGAAGAGTCAATAAAATTACATTTTTGTAATTTTTGAAAAATCAACTAATAGAGCAATATAGCGTTTATGTAAATCTTATAAAGAACATTTAGCAATACGCCTACCAAAAGTTTAAAGAAAAATTTGGAGCCGTTTTTGAGATAATCTTGTTTTTGTAATTTTTTAAAATTTATCATATTGCACGCAGTTTTGTTCGAAACCTACTAAAATATTCAAAACATGTACATAACCTTATTCAAAGAAATGATTGTGAACAACAATTTTCATTTGATGGGAAAAACTCTATCTTCAATTTTGTAGTTGTAGAAATACACCGGAAACAATTCAAAACTTGTTCGATTTTCGAAAATTCGGAGTTAACCCTGAAAAACGGACCTATGCCACCTTTGTAAGTGCATTTCACTATTATGTCAAGAAATTTAAAGAAAAAATTTGGAGCCGTTTTTGAGAAAATTTTTAAATGTCGCAGGGGCTTCATGTAAAGTACCCCCAAATTTTAAAGAATGTTTTTTAACTCCCAAAATGTTGACTCGAGCCAGATGAACAGGAGTTTCTTCAATTTGGAAAAGAAGGTAGGCGTGGTTTAGGCGCTAGTGGTGTTCATGGCGGAAGGGCAGACGGATGGACTGACAGACAGACTGACAGACAGACAAATAGACAGACGAACGCACGTTTAAAAAAACACTTTTTCAGAATCAGGGGACTCCAAAACGTGTATTTCAGTTGAAATCTCGAAATCGAATTTCCGCAGCATTACTTTACTTTCTCTATACTCCGTATATATATGTAGTACGTATTCGAGAAAGTAACAAATGCAGGAGATTGTAGCCTTGCCTTTCGTTCCGTTGAACGATATAAAAATGGAATTCCAAAGTCTATTTCAAGAGATCGATGAAGTCCCTTTAGAACTAGCAGAATAAATCCAACATACATACGAATATGTTACCGGTGGGTGGGCGAGTACAAGGATGTCCTCCTATTTGTAACTCATGAAATCACATTACGAGGTGGCAACAGAACGAACAATTTAGTAAAAGCATTCCATTTTAAATTTCAAGGGATGGTATCTGGACACCACACCAAGGGATGGTATCTGGTGAATATTTGGAAATTTTAAAAAAATATTAGAAACGAACAAATTGATACTAAACAAATCATGATACAACTTCAAAGCGGACACATTAAAGTTTGATATCCCGTAAATTAGAAATATGTCACAAATCAAAGGCGAACTGAAGAATTAGTGAGCATATTCGAGAGTTACAAAGACAACAATAATGTCAATCATTATCTACGTGCTCTTTCATATCATATGAAACTGCATGCTGATCCTGTGGTAGAAGAAAATTGAAATTAAATTACTGGTTTCCACATGTAATACTTTAAGAAGTCAATAAAGTTACCATAGACTTTTGTCAACGAAACGTCATTTTCCATATCATTCCTCTGTGCGTTAAAGACAGTACACATTGTATTCCACTGGGCATTAAGGTAATGAACATGCCTGTAATGAACATGTAAATAACTTGGACGAAACAGTATTGGGCCTATAATGAAGTGGACATTTATACTAATGGACATTTCCGCGAGTGGACACTGTGGTAGAAGACTTTTACCTGTGGATCAATTGACTGCGAACCTGCATATTATTAGAAGTTTCCGGACTGATCGGCCGTTTTCCAATTCGCTTTGAAATGCCGTTGGCTATTGACTCCGGCCTTGAAAGCCTTTGATGCTACTCGTATAAAAGAATACACTGTCATGGTCCTATTATTCTCTTCCCCAAAACACCAAAACAATATATGCATTCATTAACTTCGCCCTAAACATTGAACGCCATTACCCTGCTCTTTACTAGCTCGTCTGAATAAATAATAGGTGACCACATCAACAAATTTCTTATCCGTGGGTGCGCAGAATCGGCCTGTACAGGAACCGTGAATAATACTATTATTGTTGTAGGAAAACTAATTCTCATAATTTGTTGGGAACCTATTATCATTAATTAAACACAAAATTTAATTCTGTTTTGAAAGCTGATTAATAACAACTGAATTTATTTTCTCGTAATTGAAATTTTCAAATGGCTACCTTAGCCAGAGAATAACACAAATAAAATATAATACTCCTGAAAATTAAACAGCAGTGCTAAAACTTATACTAATTATATCTTTAAGTTATTTTTCTATAATAATTACTCAGTGCACTTTCCAAAATTTACTGCAATTAATTACTCATTGGTTGGATCCTTTCAAATAACTATTATTTGTTGCAAACTGATAATAGTAAATTCATTGACGTTCCTTGGAATATTACTTTAAAACAACAAATCTTATAATTTTGCCTTAAAAATATAGTAATCTTGACCTTGCTACAACATTAAGATTGTCAAAAGTTTTTTCACTTCTCTTTCGGCACCAGATGCTGCTGTCCGGTATTACAGCACCATCAGCTTGCACCAATTTTTCTTCGTGACATGTCCAATTCCATTCGTTGCACTTTTACAATTAGCTTGGCACTATTGTCCTCCGACAAAACTGTACAATTAAAAATTGTTACGCCTACTATGCGTCTCCATTTGTCTAAAAGAAAATTCTACCGTGTTTACATCGCGTCTCCATCCGAACCTCGAGACGTCTAATGATCGTCTGCTTCATCGACTTTTCGAAGCGCCTGTTTCAAAACAGTCAACGATCCTGCCTTACACTGTTACTTTTTTAAGTTCTATTTCCTTTCTATTGATTATACATAACTCCCCAATGTTTTCATAAATTTGCACCATTTCCGAAATGTTTATATTTTTTATATATTCTTAATTTATACGCGGATTCCTTTTATTTTCCAAAATACTGTCGCTCGTCATGTTGTAAACATGAGACGGCGTTCTCCTCCCACGACACACCATTACTAATTTGGAATTTTACTCAAAAATAATTATATCCTGCAATTTTTGCACTCCATCACTGTCCAACATTGTTTATTAAATGTTGTTCTAAATGTTCCACACTTTCGTTCCTGCGTCTTCACCGAAATACGAATAATATTTCCAAATTTCCATCTTACCCCTTCCACCTTCACTTGTTTGCTTGTTTTAATTACTACTTAAAATTTTTATAATGTTTCTTTTTCCGACGCATAGCGGGATCATTACAACACATCATTATTGTTTTTAGGTACATTATATATAAAAATATTTTTGGTTTTGCGTGACGTGATTATTCCTGGAGATTATTCTCTGATTCCCTTTTATATAATCCATTATCATTTTCAGTAGGTGTATTAATTATTATCACAATCTCAAAATTCTGAACTTTGAGTTTGAGTTTGCTTTAGGTGAGTCAAAGAACACACAAGTGTCCAGCCCAACCCCCTGGAACAGTTGTGCGTCAGAGTGGAGAACTGGTTCAGCGTCTACTGCAAGGTGTTCAACAAAGAGCAGCTGAAGCTCAAACAGAAAAGCATGTGACTTCTCCATTAAGACCAGAACCAAATGATACCATTAAGGTGAGCCTTAATACATTTATGATGTCAATGAAAATTTTATTCTAGTATTGCACATATTTTCCTGTGATATAAACAATTAAATCAAGTAGCTAATTTAACTCATCATATATGGGTGTATTTGTGTAGTATCTACCTCACTAAATATAGTTGTTATTATTATTATTATTATTATTATTATTATTATTATTATTATTATTATTATTATTATTATTATCCCCTAAATTCACGATCAAAGACAGGTGTACTCCAGGTTGCATCCAGCTTCCTAAGGAGTAGATCAAGTGTCTATCGATGCTTCTACAATTCTTTACGCAAAATATGGGGTGTTCCAAATCACCTAAATGTCTTGCACTTCCCACACAACCTTTTGGACTACCTCAGAGTTTGGGCAAGTTCTTGCATACCTTTTGCAAAACAAATTCCTGGGTTCCGACCAGTGCCGGCGCTGGGTATGGGAAGACCGAGTGATTGCCCGGGGCCCCGCAAGTCAAGGGCCCCGACGATGGGGCTGATGGGAAAAAATAGTAAAAAACTAATGAATAAATTAAAACTCGTGAAAATCGTTTTCATAGTTTTACTTGTATGATCATGTATATGATCGTACACATTTATATAAAATTAAAATTGGTACCCTTGAAATTTAAGATCCACGATGAGTCAACGATTAATTTAATATAATGACTATTATTAAGAGCAATATAATTAAATAGAGAATAATTTTAGCGTCATTTATACGTTTGTAGTAAAAAATCAAATAATATTGGAGATGTTGAATATAAAGTAATAAAAGATTGCAAATCGTTAACAAAATAGTAACTTTATTAAATAATTATCATATTCCAGAATATGCATGATTCAGATGAGAGATACATTTACTCTATGTATGTATCTATGAAATGGAAAAATGTGTGTGACGCAAATGTCGCTAACATAAAATTAGGTTGTGCTGAATTTCATATTTATTATTTCATGTATTTAACAACTAGAGGTTTTATTAAACACTAACTAAAGACAAGATTTTTTTTCGTTTTAAGTTCACCGTGGAAATTTTATTATTTGATTACTTAATAGTTTTACTTAAAACTATTATTGAAAATATATTTTCAAAAACTTTTTTTAGCTCAAACTTTGTAATTTTTGTTGTTGGTTGAAATAAAATAGCCAATATAGTTTCTTGATACAACTTTCACCCTTTTAATTTTTCCGGTGGGGAGGCTACATTTCACCATTGCCCCCGGCCCAAAATGTCTAGTGTGGCGTCATAACAGTCACCTTATACAAACTACTAGTTACGTGCATTTATTGCACATGAAACGCACAAGGAAGTAGGAGGCGACAGCGGGTAGCGCTTGCTAAAAGGACGCTTTGCGGAACAAAGTAAAGGATGTATATTTGGGCGGGGAAAACCTGTGCTCGAGCTGGGCTACGGGAGGCACCCCAGCAGAGCGGCCGTGACGTGAGTGGCCACGGGGGCAGGCTTGTAGACACCGTCGGCTTGCTGACTGGGGAGGCGGAAACGGCTAGATGACGCAGTTTCGTAAGTCGGGCCAGGAAGTATATAAGCGGATCACAGACAAAAATCCTTCTTCTGATTCTTGGGGAAGAGGAAGGAAAGATCGCCCAGCCGGGACAAGCTCTAAGCTTCCGACCAGTCTCCCGGAATATGTGATAGTGTAGTGCATGTTAGTGTACTGGTGTGTGTGTAAAGGGATAGGATAGGTCAAGGAACGGGAAGGAAAGATCACGCGCGGTCCGTGGCCCGTTTGGTAGGGTACTGCTCCGGCATTCGCTTGGTATCAATCGGAGAAACCACTGAAAACTACCGATCAGAGCAGCCGGCCGCTAGAATGCTCCTCCAGACAGCGACTGAATTCGACCTAGCTGAAAAGCTCGTGTCGAAAATCCTGCCGCCGTCAGGACTCGAATCTAGGACCTCCCGGTCAGAGGCGCTGAAGTGTCATCAGTTGATGCACTGAGCTACCGCTGAGGACCGAAGGGTCGCGGGTTCGAGTCCCGCCTCGGGCATGGTTGTATTTGTGTTCGTCCTTTCACCCCTTATCATCACCATTTCGTTTCACCCTCATAGTTACCATAACGTTAATGCTAATAGTGGTCGCTAATGACCTAGCTGTTCATGCGACCTTAAATAACAAAAAACAAAAAAAAAGCGCTAGTGTTCTTCAAATACAAACGCACAGACGTATGTGGTGCTAAAATGGCATACACTTTCTCGTATCAGTTCCTATTCCCTTGATTCGGGCTAGATTTCTGGTTTTGACCCTTTTCCAGCTGCTATCTATCGATGACCAAAAGACGTACCACAGCCTCCCGCGTTACATACCGCTCTCATGGGAACAACTCTCCATGAAGAGGTCCCTCACGCCGACATAGGACTTAGACTCATATTAGACCTGAACCATTTCATAAAATATGCAAGTGGTCAACCATAACCCCGCCTCAGCGCGTGTACCATTGTTTTAGGTTGCATATTAAACGTCATCGATTTAAATATTTCAAAGAAAAAAATTCTAGTCGTTTTTGAGAAAATCTTTTTAATATTTTTTAATATTCATTCATAATTGCTCGAAAAGTACTAAAATTTTCAACAAAACGTACGTGACGTTAATGAAAGATTGTAGAGAACAAATTTCATTCGAGGGAAATAACTCTGTCTTCAATAATGTAGTTAAATGAAGACGCCAAAAAAATCAAACTTTTCTAATTTCCGAACATTCCAGTAGTGAAAATCGGAACTCACCATCTTTATAAGTGTATTTCACTCTACTCTCACAAGAAATTTAAAGACAAATTTGGAGTAATTTTTTCAGAAAATTTTGAAAATGTCCCAGGGGCTACATGTAAAGTTCTCCCAAAATGGAAAGAATGTTTTTCAAAATCGCAGAGTTATGATTCAGGCCAGATCGACAGCAAAACAGTAGCGTCTCCTCACTCTGGACCCATATAAGACAATTTTTTTTATTATTATTATTATTATTATTATTATTATTATTATTATTATTATTATTATATAGGGTGTTTGCAGTAAAGGAAAGTGTTAACCCCCGCACTACTCTCTTAGCAAACATTTAAGTAAAATTGAATTATGTAAACAAAATCCTGATTTATTAGTTATAATATTGGAAGAATGAGGGAAAGATAGTTGCAAAATAACAACAATGAGGGTGTAGTATTTTCGGTAGCAAAAATTGAAATAATGTATTTTAAAGTATTTAAAAATATATGCTCGACGTTTTTTCCATTCTTCAGTGGTTCTAAAAAATACATTCTGGTTAGGACATGGTCGCTCACTATCAATAACTGTTTTTTTTTTTCATATGAAAGCAAAGAAAAGCAATTACTATTTAAAAACTTTTGTACCATTTTTTCACTACCCATATAAAAATACACTAATTCCATGAGTATTCCTAAAGGGTGCAACGCGCAATAGAGAATGTCACAATCACGGACGCTCGCTCACTAGCAGGCTGTTAAATCGAGATCCAACGCCTTCGCACACTTCGTCCTTGAGTGGGAGGATGTCGCGCGCATGCACTGCCGCCATCTGATCCGTCCTGAAGAGTTAGAGATATTCGCCAACGGCTTGAGCTGCACTCGCAGACTGCCCGCGTTGCGTGGACGCACTAGTGCCAATCTATGACACCGATAACACGGTAGCCCGAATAAATGAAAAAATCTAAATAAAGCCAAAGGATTTTTTTTTAATTTCCTTCAGCGTTGACACACGACTTGCTCACCCAAAGAAAACGCCACTTTCTTTGGGTGTGTGCAGCGAAATATTACTTTTGGAAAAAAAAATCCTACGAGTATTTTAGGCCCTAGTGTTTTTCACAGACGGATGGACAGATGTTTTGAAAAACTCACTTTTCTCATATCGGGGGACCCCGAAACGTGTATTATCGTTGAAATTTCGAAATTGATTTTCGACGGCATTACAAAACGTTATCTACAGTACGTATATGAGAAAGTATTTAGTAGTGCTAAACAGCACATACTTTCTCGCGTTATTTTGAAATTGGCAATTTTCAATTGGCAAAATTCAGAGTGTTCAACGAAAATGAGACATTCACCATTCTTTTAAGCATTCTCCCCTTCCAAAAAAATTGGAACGTATTTTGAAATTTTTTTTATAATTTTGTCGTGGGGGGGATGGCTGGATGGGTGGATGGGTGGATGGGTCTGGCACCACGTGCGGGGAAGTGGAAGGACGGTAAGTGCAGAAGGTGCTCTCTGGGCGGTTCCCTATTCTCTTAATGGCCTAAGGCGGATGAGAGGGAGCAATAAGAACAAGGATGACCCCAGTCATGGCAAACAGTTTATTGGGGTGGTATACTTACATACAACTTACTGGCACCTGACGTAGCCCAGCCTCGCCAAGGACTCTTCTCCGGAAGAGACACTTGGCAGCGGCCATCAGACGAGTTAGCGGCACACGAAGCGCACAGCGGTCAGAGAGTGCGGGAAGCTGCTAGCAGGACCCCGGAAGGTCAATCTGAACTAGCGAAGAGGAGGAATGTCGGCAGGGCCAGTTAGGGCCGATCTGAACCGACTAGGTGTGAAGGGAGGTCGGCAGGACCAGTTTGGGCCGATCTGAACCGACTAGGAGTGAAGGGAGGTCGGCAGGCCAGTTAGGGCCGATCTGAACCGACTAGATGTGAAGGGAGGTCGGCAGGACCAGTTTGGGCCGATCTGAACCGACTAGGTGTGAAGGGAGGTCGGCAGGGCCAGTTTGGGCCGATTGAACCGACGGAGTGGACGGTCTGTGCACACGGGCGACGAGCTCACGAGTAGCATTCGTCCCCCCGCTAAGCGGAGATCGAGCTGTTTTATAGGCCTTTACAGCTCAGACACACTTTCCGAGGCGGAGCTACGCAACATGCTTACGCGGGCGCCACTGTCTGCGGCCACGCGACATCACTCCCTTCCTCGAGAAGAAGATTGGAGCCTCTTGTCGCGTTGCCGCAGCGGCTCCCGCGTACTGATTGTTACACAGTTTTCATATTAAATTTAAAATAATTAAATTCACTCATCAATTAGTGTTGTTACAGTAACTAGAGTTCAAAACAATTTTAAATTTACACATACTGACTTAATACCTATATTTGTTTCTTCGTACACCGATATTTCTACACATATGTACCCAAAGCTATGCTAAAATTAGTACGTTGAAAAGAAAATCATTAGTGAGATATATACTTATACACTGTGCACCGTAATATACACACATTTTCAATAAAAAAAATCCTAAATTCACAAAGGTGGAAAAATTGGTATGTCATTTATACTAATACTCCTTTAAGTGTTTATATTTATCACTGTTGAAACGTCTTCACACACTGCACTTGCACTGTTTTTGACTTTCGATATCTTCTGGTTACACATATAAAAACAACAATTATAATGGCGCCGTGAAACGCCATTACCGTGTTTTTTTATTTACGAATCAGTGGTTTTTGTAAAAAATGACTTGCTCAAGGGCGGGAATATATTTTCAGAAAATGCCGAAGTCTATTGCTATAACACTCGACGTAGAAATCATATTCATCAGGTGACAGTATCAACAGCTCATTACAAAAAATTCACATACAATACATGAACATTATTTTACAACACTTTGCCAGATGACATTAAAAGTTTAAATCCCACGTGAAATCGTTTCTGCTGCATAACTGTTTCTATACAATTAGAGACTATACTGAGCATCACAAGAAAAGTAACATTAATTTTAACAATGATACTTAATGCATTATTTTCCATTTGCACTGTATAAATGAGTATAAACAACCTGTAACAACTATTGTACTACAGCTTCCGGGTCAATGACCCCCATCTCGATCAGGTTTTTCGTCCAGTTTCCCTGATCCATTGAGCAAATGCTGAGATGGCCCCTTTTTTCTCCCTTTCAACCCCTTGTTTTGCTTCTGGACATAAATGTAACTTCATTTTCTGTGCACGTCTTCTAGAATTCAGTGAGAAATACAATTATTCAAATTATCGTTTCCATGTTGTCGCGGCAGGAAGTAATCAGAGCCATAATTTATTGCTTATTTATTTTGAAAATAGATTTTACTACATGGGATTTTTTGTTGTTTTTTTTCTCCCTTTCAAAATTCAAAATTTATTGCTTATTTATCCTTGAAAATAGATTTTACTACATGGGATTTTTTGTTGTTTTTTTTCTCCCTTTCAAAATTCAAAATTGAAGTAGTATATGACTTAGTGTAGGGATCACAGAATTTTGAAAATGTGCACACAATTCACTTTTCCCCATAGCACGTCATACGCAGTTTTTAACTGTTTTTTGACGTAAAATAAATAAATAAATAAATAAATAAATAAATTAATAAATAAATAAATAAATAAATAAATAAATAAATAAATAAATAAATAAATAAATAAATAAATAAATAAATAAATAAATAAATAAATAAATAAATAAATAAATAAATAAATAAATAAATAAATAAATAAATAAAAACAGTGTTTCCACACTTTACCAATATTTAGGTTTCTATATAGTTATTACAGCTAACATCATAAACTATTAAAGCTCACTTCACATTGCCACAAAAGAAAAACACAAGCAAACTCGCTTAAGTCTGAAAATTAAACTAGTACAGAAAATATTTGAAGCTTCTATATAACACAAAACTTTAAATAAAATTATTCTTATAATAAATTTAACGAGAACAATAACATTTTAGTATGGTTTTCAAACTTCTACAATAATTTATTGCTAGTTAATTACACTCCAAATTAAATGTTGAACACTTCTTTTTGCCAAGATTTTGAATCTCAAAATTTTACATCAATAATGAAGTTAGAAGAAATTTAAGTTTCCGTGAATTTATAATACCTTAAACACATTTCGAGAAAATAAGTATACCTCACAAGAATGTATCGTTTAGAACTTAAATCGGGATTAGGACAAAGGGTATATGCATGGCAGAGGGAAAAGTTGAGTGAACCAACGTTCATCACCGTCACTGATCTGCCATTGTCAAGTGCAATCCGCCAATCCAAACACCGAGTCACTCTTCTCTCCCTAGAAAGATCTTACTGGCGAGCGCACGTTGGCTGCAGCCTGCTAGTGGGACAGGTGGCCTTTCAACGTCTCACCGTCATAGGTCTGCCTTTGCCAACGCGGTCGGCCAGTCCAAGCACAGCACTCTCATATTCTTCGGAGAGAATCTGCTCGCAAGGGCAATTGACTGCAGCCTGCTAGTGGCTCTTCCATCGTCTCCTCACAGTCATAGGTGTGCCAACGTCAAGCGCTGTCCAACCGTGACAAGTGTGTGGATTGCGGACAAACCAGCACCAAGGCTAAGGCAACATAAAATGCCTAAATCGAGGAAAATGTATGATCAAGGACAAAGAGATCGGACGATTCTCGTCAAGGAGTACGCCAGACGATACGGAGATGTGGAAACAAGAACTATGCAAGAACTACATTTAACAAGAAATGTTCAACATTTTGAGACAGAAATGAATAGTAACTGGTCTATCGGTCGAGCACCCAGTAGTGTCCATATAATTGGCACTAGGCACCATCGTCCCATTACATCTCTCCACCTACAAAATAAGAAGAGAGAAAAAATACACGAATGGCAATCTTTGCCAGAATGTTTTTTAACCAATTTCTTTTTTTTTAGACATCCCGTAGTTCTGTATATTCTTGCGGCGCCTCCATGCCGCCCGACGACGCTGAGCGTGTCTCGACTCGCCCTTTACTCGAGCATCCAGAGGGGGTCTCGCCCCCAGGTCTCCTAGAAGATTTCTCCGGGCAGTCCGGAGACCCGCCGCGCCGTCCAACCTCACGAGGTCCAAACCACAGAACCCTAAAGGATCCAAACCTCGTCCCGACGTCCACCATGGCAAGGACGGCTCGTGCAGACCGCAGAGCTTCAAGTAGTGTCAGATCAACCAAGGCATATTTATTTTCAAAAAAATATTAGAATAATTTAGGTGCTAGTGTTCACAGACAGATGAACATTTTGAAAAAATAAAATAAACCTTTTACCGTATCAAGGGAATCCTAAACGTATATTTCCAATGAAATCTTGAAATCGATTTTCTGGAACATTACATAACTTTCTCTATCCTATTTAATACTCAATATTAATGTAGACACATACAAGAAAGCAGAATGGATGAATGGGTTAAGTATTATTCAGATGTTTGATGAAAACAGACGCGAATTCAAGGAATCTCTGAAAGAAATTAACAGAAAACTGGATATTGCACCTCCCCATGACATAAAAGAAATAAGTTTAAATCAGACAAAGAACTCCATCAAAAAGATGAAGGTAATTCTCTTGGCCATGGAAGTATTCCTACAGAACTATTTAAAAGTGCTCCAACCAATGTAGAAATACTACAAAAATGTTTAATAAACATTTGAGAGGAGAAAGTTGCCTAGGAATGGAAGGAAGCTTATCTTACACAATTCACAAAAGAAGACCAAAATGGGAGTGTAAAAATTACACGAATAAGTAAAAGTTCATCTGAAGGAAGATGATCAAATTTTAAAACAGAGAATTGAAGGGGAGTTTAATACAGAAGAGGAACAAAGCGATAGAAGTTGTATCAATAACATCTTTTCAATAAAACATGTACTATAAAAGAGATAAGTAAGAAATTCACAGACTTACATTGTATTTATTGACATAGGAAAATCTTACATATGACCCATTAGGTAAACTCTTCCAAATTCTGAAAAGGCTGGTATCAGGCCGATCTCACTAAGGGTCTTCAGGCACAAAACTCAAAAACAGACAGTTCACCCAAAATTTTAGACACAATGTTCGTTTCCGAAACTTCTTCCTATGAAATTCTCAAAATAATCGGTAAACTAAAAAATAAATATTCCTCCGGTTTAGATGAATTCCCGGATTCTTTGTTAAAGACTTGTGCGTATGCCATTATACACCCGTTAACTCACATATTTAATGCATCTTTATGCACTGGAACGTTTCCAGATATTTTCAAAACAGCTAAAATTAAGCCGCTTTTCAAAAAAGGCAACAAAAATGAAATTCAAAATTATCGACCCATTTCTCTTCTATCAGTTTTTTCAAAAATATTAGAGAGACTTTTTTACGTACGAATGGAAACCTTTCTCACTAAACACGACGCGCTTTCAGATTGCCAACATGGATTTAGAAAATCAAAATCAACGGAAACAGCTATATTTTCTTTTCTTAAAGATGTCGCCTCATCATTGGATCAAAACGAGGCACCTATTGGATTATTTTTAGATCTCTCAAAAGCTTTTGACGTCATTGATCATGACATTTTACTTTCCAAATTACCTTCATATGGAATTCGTGGTATTGCTCTAGATTGGTTATGTTCGTACCTTAAACAACGATCTCAGAGAGTTGAAATACCTTACTGGAATGATGGAACATTACGTACGCACCTTTTCGACTCTTTGCCCGTTGCATGTGGAGTTCCTCAAGGATCGATTTTAGGCCCTACTCTGTTCCTACTTTACGTAAACGATATGCCCTCGACGATTCGAAACGGAAAAACGGTTCTCTTTGCGGATGATACAAACATCCTTTGCAATAAAGAAACCGTAAATAGTACAATATCAGATGTTTCAAATTGGTTCCGAAATAACAAATTAATAGTAAACGAAAAGAAAACGGTTTTAATGCAGTTTTCCATTTCAAATAAACAATTCTGTCTCCATTGAAATGAACAGTGTACCATTGACTGATGTTAAGGCAACAAAATTTTTAGGTCTCTCAATTCAGTCAAACCTTAAATGGAACGTCCATTTAACTGAATTGAACACAAAATTAAGTTCATTATGCTACGCGTTCAGAATTCTTGCAAATTCAGTCAGCCTTCATACTGCTCGTTGTGTATACTTCGAATGTTCATTCCCGCCTGAGATATGGCATAATATTCTGGGAAATACATCTTATAGCTCCCAGACTTTTAGATTACAAAAACGAATTGTACGAATAATAACCAAATCCCACCCACGTGATTCATGTAAGCCTCTCTTCATTAATCTAGGAATTCTACCATTACCGTGTCTTTTATTTACGAATCAGTGGTTTTTGTAAAAATGACTTGCTCAAGGGCAGGAATTTATTTTTCAGAAAATGCCGAAGTCTATTACTATAACACTCGACGTAGAAATCATATTCATCAGGTGACAGTATCAACAGCTCATTACAAAAACTTCACATACAAATATGTACATTATTTTACAACACTTTGCCAGATGACATTAAACGATTAAATTCAATAGAAAAGTTTAAATCCCAAGTGAAATCGTTTCTGCTGCATAACTGTTTCTATACAATTAGAGACTATACTGAGCATCACAAGAAAAGTAACATTAATTTTAACAATGATACATAATGCATTATTTACCATTTGACTGTATAAATGAGTATAAACAACCTGTAACAACTATTGTACTACAGCTTCCGGGTCAATGACCCCATCTCGATCAGGTTTTTCGTCCAGTTTCCTGATCCATTGAGCAAATGCTGAGATGGCCCTTGTTTTGCTTCTGGACATAAATGTAACTTCATTTTCTGTGCACGTCTTCTAGAATTCAGTGGAAATACAATTATTCAAATTATCGTTTCCATGTTGTCGCGGCAGGAAGTAATAAGAGCCAAAATTTATTGCTTATTTATCTTTGAAAATAGATTTTATTACATGGGAGTTTTTTTGTTTGTTTTTCTCCCTTTCAAAATTCAAAATTTATTGCTTATTTATCCTTGAAAATAGATTTTATTACATGGGAGTTTTTGTTTTTCTCCTTTCAAAATTCAAAATTTATTGCTTGTTTATCCTTGAAAATAGATTTTATTACATGGGAGTTTTTTGTTGTTGTTTTTCTCCCTTTCAAAAATTCAAAATTTAAGTAGTATATGACAAGTGTAGGGATCACAGAATTTTGAAAATGTGCACACAATTCACTTTTCCCCATAGCACGTCATACGCAGTTTTTAACTGTTTTTTTGACGTAAAATAAATAAATAAATAAATAAATCAGCACCAAATATATAAAATCAGTACTAGATTGGTATGTGAATCAAGAAACAAGAATAAAATGGGTAATGAAGTTTCTCAGTCATTTGAACAAAGACTAGGTCTAAGACCAGAATATTGTTTATCACTGACTTCATTTAAGATTTACCTGCAAGAAATTCTTAGTGAATAGCAAAATATGAGTCGAGATAAATGGAATATGCACTGATGAAAATTGCCTTCATACATTATTATTCACTGATGACCAGGTGATTTTGTTCAATGTTGAGTTTCTCTTCGTGAGTTGCTTGAGAAAACATACCCAAAAGCAGGATTAAAGATCAATTTCTTGAAAACATAACATATGGCAGTGGGAGAGAAGAAAAGTAATCATATACCAATAAGAGATTGGAAATCAATTAGATGCATGTCATGAATTTAAATATTTGGGAGAAATTATAAGTAAAGAAGGAGATTCCAGGAAAAATATAGTTTCAAAGACAACAAGCTATTTTAAAGTTATACTAGCTGCTCTAGGGAAAATAGATATCCAGGTATTGAAAATAGGAAAGTAAACAAATAAAAATTGTGCATGTGCCATATTCATTAAAATTGAATTTTCAAAAATTGCATGGTTTAAAGTTTTTTTCGACTCTTTGCTATTATATTTCTGTAGATAGAGATTTTTTCTCAATGAAAATTAGATCTTTGATTAATGTCATGAACAAAATATTCAAAATATAAGTATTTTTTGTAAACTTTTGCTCCAAGTCAGGACATTTTTAAAAAATACAAAAACTAGATTTATTCCAAACAGGCTCCAAATGTTTTTCTTTAATTTTTTAGTTTGAATAGATTGAAATTTCCTGAATAATATTACATTAAGACTGATTTTCACACAAAATTCAGGAATTTTAAAAATGGACAAAGTTCTATTTTTTTCTAAGCTGTTCTTTACCTTCAATATTAAAGCTAGAAATATCTTTCTTGATGCAATCTATTTCTCAATATTAGATCTTTAAATCATTTCAGATATAATGTTTTGGAACATTAATAGTTTTGGAGAAATTTTGAAATAAATTATGAGAACTTGATTGAGATTTTCTCTCATTTATATAATAACTCCTAGAACTTTCATTGAATGGATGAAGGGATACACCATTAGCTTACCAATAAGAAGACTGGGAATTGATTTCTGCCACTCCTAGGGAAATTTCTTTTCCTTAAATTTTTCTCCCTGAGTAGAGCAACATGTGCTTATAAATATGGATGAAGTCAAAAAGCTGTGAATTTTTTGAAATTGCTATATTCAACAATTTCACATTTGAAAATCCTGCACTTCTTTTAGTGGTGAGAGTGGTGGCAGGTGGCATAAGGTGGCAGAAGAATTAGTAAAATATCATTTGCAATTTTATGCTATTTCATATTTGTTACAAATAATACAAGAATATGTGCTGTTGCAGTATCACTAAATTAATTGAAAACTTTGAATTTATATAATGTTTTACTTGAAAATATAGACTGTTCATTCAGTTTGTAGCCAAAGTCATCAAGTACCGGCGGCGCAAGCCAAATTCGTTTACTACACTCCATGAAGTCACAAAGGTTAAGCGAATTCGAGACTCACGGGTTCCTGGTTGGATGACCAGCCAGGAACCCCGGGATCTAACAGCATTGAGCCCCTGGCCGAAAGGATAAAAGGCACTGACTGACTGCAACGTGACGTGACTTGACAAATGTAATAATTATTCAGTATAGTTAATTACTCAGTAACAGAGGATTACTCCAGAAGAAAGCGCTCAATGCCCAACAAGGGTTAAGCATTGCATTGCATCATCAACAATGCAACAAATAAAAAAAAAAAAAAAAAAGTTTGAAGTGTAACCAAAAGTTTATAACTTTTATGGTAATAAATGATTAGACATCTTCCCTGGATGATTGAACACATGTAGTTTCAACCCTTGTGTTCTGCTAACCTCAGATCCAAAAAGGACACAAGGATCCAAAAAGGACTTCAACTGATGTTTGTAAACCTTAGATATTGGAATTTTTATTTGTCTATGTGGCATTCTCTAAAAACAAGACAAAGTAAATTAAAGATGTGATTCTCAAAGTTATACTGCAAGTATGGTGACAACAATAAAGTAATTTTGTACTAAATGTAAATAATCAATGTTTACAATTTATAAGTCATATGCTTTAGAAATGATATATAAACTCACAAATGTCAATTGTTTCAATGTAAGAGTAACTTCTCAAAGGATATAAATATGAGAAAAACAAGATGGCCAGTATGGCAATATTACTCTTTCAATGGTATATGCTAATAATATGTTTTGTTTTGTTTATAATGCATAATTATTAAGTCATGACATAGCATGCCTTGGATATGACACATTTACTTATCTATGCCTTTATTTCAACTCGCTTAACCCAAAATTAATGAAGTTTCAAATACAAAATTTGGCTGCATCATCATACACCATACATATTTACGGACATTTTAAGTTGCAACTGTAACTTAACACAACAAACAATTGTATATAATGTTACTAACAGAGGTAGCTAACTATGGGAACAAAGTCAGTAAATAAATTTTTTATACAGACAGTGCTACTTACATTTTTCAAAGTTGTGACAATGTTTCACCCCTGGTAATGTTACCCGTTATTACCTTATACATGGAAAGAATAAAGTTGTGTGTAAAATTATTAATAAATACTTCACTATGAATATTGCAATTAAATGATGACTGAGAACACTCTTATTCATCATTTAAAGTCATTGTGAGAAGTTATCAATTCACTGAAACTAAAACAGCTTCCAAGTATTAAAAATATTTGTAATTATAACAATGGCAAAATAATGAAATTTTTAAAAAAGTATTTCGAACCTATGAGAGATAATTTCTGTATAAGGTATTTGAGTACTATTATAAAAGAACATCCTATCATTTTCTTCAAACCTTTTCAACCCTAATTTTTTAACCTTAGGTATTGAAAAACTATAAGAATATCATCTTATACATAATACATTATTTTAAAATCTATAGTTTTATACTATCTAGGATTTAAGAGTGGCCATTATGTCCATTTCAACCAAAGAGACATCTCCTTTTATATGCAGTGACAGATGTCCTTACAATTTTGTGGCTTTTCTACTAATATTGTCCCCAATGATGTAACAAATTAGTAACATTTTCACCTTCCTTAAATGTATCTGTCAACTCATGTATTCCTTGCTTTGCTTTCTCTTTACTAAATTCAGTTATTCTCTTTAAGTTCATGTACGATTTTACAGTTCCCCTTCTTCTGTTTAGTAGATTTGCCTTAGATTTCATTGTAATCCCTAATCTTTTCTCTAACCTCATACAAACATATAATAAATAAATAAACATTCTTTAACTTTCAAATGAATGTGACTACTTTCCCTTTACACGGGACAATACCTTTGTTCATTTAGCTACTTTGTATCAAAGAATAGTAGGTCATAAATCCATAGTTCTTCAATGCTAATTAAAACTCTGTGAAAAGGTAGATGTAAGATAAGTTAGCAATGGAATTAGTTTTTCAAGTAACAAATGAAATTCTACTTCAAGTTTCAATAACATTCTCATTTTCTTTTCTCAAAAAAGATCCATCAAATAAGTTAAAAATTGTATTATTTATCTTGTCTGATAATTTACATTGGGTTCTAATCATGTTTTAACTGCCATGCCAGATGTGCGTTCGCATGCCCTGTTGAGAAAATGTAAATTACTTTGGTTTCTTTTTGACCTTTTGTTTGTTTCAAATTGGTGAGTCTTTATGTGTTTACTATATCGAGTGCTGTACATTTTTTTTTTTTTTGTTCTTATTTCTTTGGAGTATTTTCTTATAATATTGTACGTTATTATTTCATAATTTCTTTGTTACACAATCGAGCCTGAGGATGGGGAAAAATGAATTCCCCAAAACATTGCTATGTAATTTCTAGATAAATTCTGTATATATGTAAATAAATTAATAACAGGATCTTTGTAATATTCTGTCTGTCAAAAATCTTAATGTGGCCAAATATATGAATCTGAATTTGATGTATTTGTTGGAGGAAGAAAATGTCTACCTATACTTTTGATAGTATATCATGTCCAAAAAACCTTTCCACAGAAAAGGCAATAAGTAAAATTGAGTAATGAGTTATTCATCTTGTTTCAGGAAAGCAGAAGTATATCAAAAGAAATTAATATGCAAACAAAATCAAATGAAATCTGTAAAATGGAAGAGACTGGTGCAGAAATTGGTACTCTTTCTGAAGAACATCAATTACCTCAACAAAATAATCAATTTATAATTTTGCTTGAAGGAGATGTTCATCATGGCTTACCTCCTGGCCTTCTTGTTGCAACTCCTCCTCTTTTTATGCTACCCTCAGACACAAGTGCTAAAGGAACAAACAGTTCTTCGTGGTCATCTCTGGAAACTTTTTCTCACTTGTCTAATACGCAAGATATAGCACATTCAAATACCAGTATCATAAAAAATTCAAATCAGAACTCTTTCTCTCAACAAAATAAAGTTTTAAATACAGAAGGACCTAATTCCAATTCATTAGTAGAGAAAGAAGGGAGGAAAATAGAATCCAAACAAAGTGTATCGACATCTGAATTGCCTAAAAGAGAATGTGAAAGTGGAGAAATGTCAAGTGATGAGTGGTTTCGAATGGATTCGGAAAATTCACTTCCTTCGCTTGCACAAACGAACAGATCAACTAATTCTTCCAATAGTCCTGATCTTGTAAGCCAAACTACAGATTTCTTCACAATGGTAATGTCACCTCCACAAACTACAGGACTTCCATCCCCATCTGAAGGTCTTCGACAACTAACTATTTCTCCTCCTGATGATATTAACCATCAAGATCAACCAGGAGCTTTATTTCAATTCTTCATGCCCTCAGCCATTTCTCAAACAAACATTTCTGTCACTAAAAGACTAAGTTCTGATATTCAAACTTCTGACTCACTCACGGACTCTAGCCTGACGTTCAATTCTCCTTCCAAGGCATTGCACGCAGACATTGAAGCTTCAGTTTCTCTGACAGGGTCTGGAGAACTACATACAATTAATGAAGAATCTTTAAAACAGTTGTTGTATGGTTCATCGCTATAAATAAAATAATACAATATAATTTTTACAATTGTACACTAATTTTTATCAACCTTTCACATTTCCTTTACTGAAAAATAATTTGTGTTAATATACATAGGTACATACATACAAATATATGTAGATGTGTGTAGTATATGTAGATGTGTGTGTGTGTGAGTGCACATGTACATGCGTGCATGTGTTTATATGCGTATCGTTTTAATTTAATTGTAAAATGAATACATTAAACTTTCAAATCAAAAGAATAATATAATATTTAATACGTTGTTATGCCAACAAATCCCAGTAGTTTGATTGAATAAGTAATAATCTTTTGAAGCCCAATCATTATATAAAAAATTAAAACTCTGCTATATCTTGAGTAATTTTATTAAATCATAAAATTCTATTGTCAAAATGAGGATCTTGCAGAACTTAATGAATTGCCCACAAGTGGGTCAGATTATATCTATGATACTGAAAGCAAAATGTTGTTACCAAAAAGACAACAAAACAAAACATGATCATTCTGAACCAAGAACTGTCACCTACAGGTCCCACAAGGGTTCATGCTAGGTCACATTCTACTCCTTACATTTGTGAATTATCTCCCTTCAATAATATAAAACAATAAAACAGTACTTTTGTTGATGATATGAATATAATATTCAAAGGAAAAACCACTCAAGATAGTAGTAGAATTTCAACCTTTAACAAATTGATTCAATGATTCCGGGAAAAAAAAAACTACTCGTAAATACAGACCTAATAATCACTTACCTTTCTACAACTCCCAGCCAACGCAACAATGCTCACCAAAATTTTACAAAGCAACAGTATTAAACAAGTACAAGAAAATTAATTTCTTGGAATACCAATCAATGCAATCTCACATGAAACACACCTAGAAGCTGTTATCTCAAAATTATGCTTATCGAGCAAACTCATGTTTAACTTTAAGAATAATTACAAGGATCAGTCCCGGAACAGTCTGAACAGTGTACTTTGTAAATGTTCACTTAATCCTCAAATATGGATTAATAATCTGAGGCCAAGCATCAGAAGCAAAATAAATCTTTAAAAAACAAACAAGAATCGCCTGGACAATAACAAACACAAAAGGAACAATTCCTGTAGATTCTAATTCAAAAATATTAACATACTTCCACTACTTTGTTTATTCATATACACAATCCTGATGATTGTTAAGAAGAACCTAATAATGACACACCTTATAAATTTAACTCAAGAATACATTCATACAACATGAGACAGATCTATAACCTTCACCAACAGCTTTGTACAAGCATATGACTCCAAAAAGTATATATACAATAACAAACTTGATTCATCATAAACTATTTTAATTGTACATGTGATACAATAAAATTTATTAATTTTATTATCTGTCAATGTTTCAGCAAAATAATTTTAATGCCTTTGTAGCACTTTACATGTCAGCTAGAAAAAGAGCAAAAGATTTGTTTGTGCCAGGTGGCAAAGTCAAAATTCAGATATTCATATACTACACTTATTGTCTTGTTTTGTAATTTATTGGTGACTATACACACCCAAAATTGAACAGCGAAAACAAAGAATTGATACAGGGAAATTCAGCTTTGTAAATAGGATCATTGTTGACTGGAACAATTTTCCTTCAGAGGTCCTAGTAACGTTTCCCAAGATTATGCAAGTTATACATTTGAAGTTCTCAAGAGCATAAATGGGCCAAAGTGTAGGAATGTTTTTCAGGATAAGAAAAGGTCAACAAAAGTGCAAGCTTGTGTCAAGTGCGTATACTTACTTTTAATGTAGAAATTATTGAATAGTGAAGAGGCAGGCAATGAAGTGAAGTAATGGATGTGGATGTGGAGTAGCAAAGAGTGTTACCTATTTTTTATGTTTGTGTTTGTCTTTTTATTTATTTGCATTATACATTTAATTTTATATTTGTATTATTTTATTTATTTATTTATTTATTTTGCATAATTGCCACTGGACATTCATTCATTTGCAAGAATTAATCATTATTATAATTATAGTGATATACATCTAGAAAATGGCCCTATACAATGTGTAGATGGTTCTTCCCAATTGAATGCTTTACATTTTTTTTTTTTTTAGGGTAATATAACATTTCCAAATTTTCCTCCTCATAATAAATTCATCACCATCCTTGTGTACTACAGTATGATAATCCTGAGACCTGTTTCTGGGTAAGTGATAGGCTTGAAAATAATATTATTAATCTTTCAAATATTTCTCTGAGATCTTTTTCTTTCTCAGACATCCTACATCTCTCTGTCATAGTGATGTGAATTTTAGATCATCCTTTGAGAATCTTCCTTCTTTCATTTTTTTAATATGTTCAAGTTCTTGCTTCTTTTTATTTTAAAACTTTTTCTGCGATATTTTTCTCATCGTTTCTGACTCTTTCTCTGTCAATACAGTTTACTATGACATGTCAAAGGAATTTGTTTGAATTGATTTCAAACTTTGTTTACCCCTCTGTTACAAGATCCTTAAACCAAATAATTGCATTATCTTGGCTGCCATTCTGTGGATTTTTAATATGATTTCCTGTATCATGTTTCTTCCCAAATGTCCTTTGATTACTCCGTTTATTTTCATGTATTTCAAAATTTTACGATAAAAGTCTCACAAATTTTGAAAGTGTAGAAGTTATAATTTAATTGATTTATAACATTTTCAAGGCAATGAGTGAAAGTGAATGGTGACTTCAGAACTCAATGCAATGCAAGGCAACCCAAAGCAATGAGTGAATCTGAATTGCGACTTAACAACCCAGCATAGATAAATCTCTTCTTTTTCATGCCATAATAAAATATTTTGAAGTGCTCAATGAAATAATGTTGATGAAGTATTGATAGATATAATAAAATAGCTTAAGCTAAAGTCGAGTTTTAGGTTTTTACTCAACGATTGGTGTTCACAAAGTTATTAGGTACTCTTTCAATTGTGAATGATATGATTTTAAAAACTACTGCCTCAAGTCTGTTTGTAATGAATGAATTCTATTGCCCACATTCTGAATACAACTTCATATAGATCTGTGAATATTTTAAAAGAAGTATCAGAGATTTTAACCTGGAGGCTCTTTTGTGAGCTAAAGTCAGAAAAAGCCTGGCTATTAATAGAGTCCACAGACAAACATTCCAACCTCTCTTATACGTAGAGAAGTGGTGAAACTATAAAACTGGTTAACAAGCTGCAAATATTGACTTAATTTAAACAGGTACAATATTTTTTTCAAGAGGCTCTAATTCTCCAGTTCTTTATAGAGAATTTATTCAGGAATTCACTACAGATTCTTGATGTAATGTTAATGGGTTCTGTAAATCATGAAAATAGTGTATATTGAATTATGGTCAATAATAAACAAAGAAAAACTAAATGCAGAGAGGAATTTTAACACAGGCCATTTCATACAAATGGAGCAATTGTTCACAAGCAAATGTGTATCTCTTTCTCAATAAAAAAGTAAAAGAGTTACTATCTTTTTTATTTACATGCAGCAAAGTAGATAAGACACAATCATAACGTACAACCACATTGAACATAATTTCCCATTTTCAATATGTACAACAATTATTGTACAGATGTTTTATAATTATTTTTTTTCAATCCCATTCATAAAATTATATATCTTAAGAATTTCTTTAAAGCAATAATTTTTAATAGTAGAAGGAAGAAAAAATATCATGTAAATAAAAAAGGACCACATGTTAAAATATAAAAGTAATAATACGTGGTTCAAATTATGAAAAAAATAAATTTAAACTTTCGTAAGAAAATGATATCTTGGACTGCTATATTTGCACCAGACATCAGGTGTCACTTGAGTGATATTTGTTATCTCATAATGAATTACTTGAAATTGCTAGAAAATTTAATAAACTCATAAATGAAATGTTTTGGAATGAAAAAAACTATAAAATGGGGAGAGAATATTAGTTTCTCAGCATGCGTCGTTTCTCAGGGACCCATTTTAGTGATTAACAAATTCAGTGAATTCATCAGTGGTCCAGAGTGGGAAATCAATAACTCAAACTTCGTGAAATATTGGATAAATTCTGCGAATTAACAATTGTTTTCCCGCTCCGCGGAAAATTGCAACTCTCGACTTCTATCGAACTGAAGATGTATAGTTCAATCATTGTATGCATGCTTTCAAGTTTTGTAGTACGAATATTTGATTAATCTTTATTTGAGGAAAATTTTTCGCTTCCATTTCTTCGGGGCAAGGAAAATGATGAACCTCCTCTCCTAGAAAATAAATTTTGGTGGTCATCGAACCTTAATATCGATATGCAGTATCGATGGTGGCCAGCAGCTGTGAAGCATGTTGTCTGGTGCGTATTGATGGCCAGGGAACAGCTGTGAAATAGAAGAATTTTCAAGCACTGCATCCGTTGCCGGACAAATTTGTTTAGGGATATATGCATTTAAATCGCTGCGTAATAATTTCCATGTGCATTATTTCAAATACGTTCAGGTTTACTCCCTGGAAATTTGATGATGGGACTATATTTGAAGGAGCACGGATCCATTACTAAGTCCTAGGGCCTTTTCACAATCAGTGCATTTCCGAAGCGTTTTGGTTGGGTTGTGAGCAATGATAAACGAACGGATGGTCCTGTTCGAGACTGAAATTGGCAACTCGCGTCTGGAAAATTCCCCATCGTTATTTCGGATTACGCAAGGAGGTAGGCTTTATTGCTTGATGGACTACACTTTTGTTTTAGGGTAAAAATGTTTCTCGTGTCCGAGGCCTTGGCGAATGAGAAGCAAGTACATAATGATGGTGGCCCTTGTCTCTTTTGTCTGCGTTATGTTTTCTTTTACTTTGGAGACCTAGAATTGGATTACTGACGTGTTTTGGACGTTATTGATAATGTGTGAAGTGTTGGGTTGTAAGTGGAAACGTAAGACGAGTTGGTAATCGTTGATCGGTGGTGTAACGCAGCGAAGTTCGTTTGGCGTATAATCGATTTGTGTTGTTGACTGCCTGGCACTACATCAAGCACTGACAGAAATAGAATGCAATATTAACTCTGACGATGATTATTTGCTTAAATATGTGTGAAAAAGTTTCGGAAGATCATCTCGCATCATGATGCACAAAGAACTTGCGGAACTGCGATTCACGCCCGATTAGCGAAACCGTTGTAGTCGGTAATTAATTTTTGTTTCCTTGGATATTTAATTAAAGTTATTATATAGTATGCTACATACTAATTTTGAAGAAGACTTAGTCGTCAAATGTTCTTTGTGTGTATTTAACGAGACCTGAAATACAATACACCTAGGAAGGAAGTTTTGGTTTATTCACAGGAGAAAGTTTCTAAATAATTGTTCATATTTGGTTTGTCAAAATTAAATTGTTAATGTATTTGCAGTATATGTAAATTTTTTCAGTTTTTCTGCTTATAGTAATCTGTAAGCGCTTCTTGTGTGAGCTTGTGTAAATCAGGTGGTGTTATGTTACACAAAACATGAAATGTACTTTCTTCTGTGGTCGAATGTTTCCTTGAATTTATCTCCTTTTTGTTCATAGCTGAATAATATGCATTTTAAGTTCTCAATCAACTGAAAAAGTAGGGGATAAAATTATTCAATGGGGCAGTGAATTGTAAAGAAAAATAGCAAACATTTGTGACAAGACTGGGTAGCAAGAGGTGATTTGCATGTTTCACTTAATGTGTGCAAGGTTTTTGTGAAAAAAGTTTCTTACTAAAAACTTCTTTTGTAATTTCGAAAGATTCTAAGAAACGGATAACTTGAAGTAGTTAATGCATGTAATATTGTATGTAGCCCTGCAGAAATAGACTTGTGTAGTGATTGTTAGTTTATATATAGCAAGATTGTTTTTAAAGGTCATTTGTGACATTATAGCTTTAATTCCTCATTCATATTATTTCACGAATAAACTATTAAAACAATTAAAAGGTGTTTTATAATTACTATACCAGTAGTTTTGATGTTATTGGTACAGAATAGATTGCTTCTCGTATTTCATTTTATCAACTAGTAAGAACTTGCACGCAGCATGGTTAAAATTAAAAAAGGTTCTTTACATTTTTCTTATGAATTTTAGAAGAGAATATAACTTTAAATAGTGAAATAGTATTTTTAGTAATAAGAGAGACTCTTTACTCTTAATATTATTTTTTTTAAGATTGATGTTTCTGTGATATTGCAAAATTAGATGTTAAAGGTGTAGTTGCTCATAATCAATATAACATTATTGATGAGTCATTGAGTAGAATACCTACTTGCTAGATTTGGTTTCATTCACAAATGTTTTGTTTATTTTTTATGGTGGAAGCCATTTTGTTTTAAGTTTATCAGCAATGAAAACCTTGAAATTTAAAAATTTTCTGAACATTTCTTTTGAATTTAATGAGCTTGTGTAAAGGATACCTTGTACAATATTTTTGTAGGTATTACTTAATATTTTTCATGTAACTGCATTTTTTCTTCCAAATTTGAGTAATGTAGCTCAGTTAACACAGGCTGGTTCTTTCTAGCTACAACACATGACAATTAGAATATCTACACAGATTAATTGTGTATTTTTATGAAGTTGTGCATTGTATCTTGTTTTGGTTTTTTATTGTGAAAAACAAAGTGTGTGGCCATTGAAATTCACTGTATAAACAAAGTATCCAAATCTAAGACAGCAATTTAGGGATCTGGTGTGAAACTGATAAAATCCTTCCTGTTTTGTCTTCAGTAAATTGAGAAGGATCATTCAATTTGTTATTCCAAATACCACCATGTATTATTTTTAAAAATGGCTTTGATTTATGGTGTGTAGTTCTTTAGAAATTGTTATTTTAACAGGCCTAGTTTGATTGTGGCATGCCTGAGCTCATGCTTTGCGTCTATGGCCAAGCAACCTAACTCTGTTCCCGGGGGGTCTGTAACGCTTCTCGAGACAGCTGGGGCCGGCACCAGTAACACAGCTAGGTGAGTTCGTAAGTCAGTACTGTCAGAATGGTTACCTACCTAGATTCAGTTGCAGTGAACACAAAACCATCCATTTTCTAGTTGTAAGGTTTTGATTGTAATTTGCTTTCAGAGGTAAATCCCAAGCGTGTGGCTCGAGGAAGCGACTAAACACATCTTCTAAACATTGGTCATCATCAAGTGGTAAAAGGTTTCGTACCAGCTCGAATTCTTCTTTGGTACCCGTGGACGAATTGGACTCAGACGACGAAGACCTATATGCTCTAGACGTTCCCTCTCATTATCACAATCACTGTAACCCAAAAGGTCACAAATCTCAGAGCAAGAACAGGAAAGTCGGTACGGCTGCATCAGGGAATTCTTCCAGCAGCTTGCCCACAATTGGTCAAAAGAAAGGTATGTGTTCAAAAAATCTGAAAAGAATTTTTATAGATTACATTGTTTGCCTATTTTATTTCAAGTATGTTGCATTTGTTTGCAGTTGTATTTGATCAGGTTTATTGATCTGCCATTCTCTCAAGTTTTGTAATTAAAAGAACACTAACATTCAGATTAGGAGATGTACCGTAGTCAAAAGGGTTTTAAAAGTTATCATTCATGATTGCCCTTTCTGTTGCTGACGTGACATGAAACTAACCTTACCTCAGACTTGACCTTACCTGTGAACTATTAGATTATTCATAGCTGAGCCAGGTGAATTGTATTATTCTAAATGGTCAGTGTATTAAGGTTAAATTTTTATGTGTGATACAGAGGAAAGTACTTTGAAACTCTTTATTCATATTATTTTGAGTAGACAAACTTGTATACTTGTACAGGCTCTCGTGGAACATCATCGCGAGAGGGTGTTAAAAGAGGCTCCTGCCGACTGAGCACATCCAGCCGAGAAACGGCCACTCCCCCAGTAGACCATAGACTCAATCGCCTTTCAGCTGTGGAGGAAGGGGAAGACTTGCTTTTGCTCGACTCTGGTGTTGAAAGTAGACGAAATAGTAGTGTGTCTGGCTCTACCCGATCACGCACCAATAGCAACAACAGCAGCTGCCCCAACCAGCCACCCTCTTCTGTGCTGCGGGGCTCACACGCCCCTGAAGCCAAAATTGATAACAGCAGTGGCAAGACAGCTGCGGCAGCACGAAGGGGTGGCCGGGGTGGGGGCGGTGGGGGCAGCAGCAAAAACTACACCAAAACTGTGAATTCTACTTCAGTTCCAAGTACTCGTACATCAACTCGTAACAGCATTGCTTCTAAGTCCAAAGTGTTTGTAGATTCAGATCAACAAAACCTATCTGCCCCTGAGCGTGGAAGTAAATCAAACGGAAGATCTTCAAGATCTAGTTCAGTCACATCTGCTACAGGTGACGACAGCGGATCACTTTCAAGTCAAGTACAGACAAGTAAACCAACAAGGAAACCAGCAGTTTCAGCATCATCTTATATTTACACCCGTAAAACTTGCAATACTCCACAGTCTAGTGTCTGGTCTGGGTGTTCACCTTTCCATAAAAGAGGAGAAAATAGTAACACTTCATCTAATACTCCAGACAATTCTGAAAAGGGTGCTATCAAGAAACAGTATCAGTCTAGCAAAGAGTTCCGCAAACGAAACGGAAATAATAACATACCCGCTTCTGCTTCCAGCAGCAATTCCACTAACAACAGCTGGGAGTCAATCTACGTGAAGAACAGTCCAAGCAGTGTTAAAACTTACTCAACTTCTAGTAACACAGCTCGCTCTACACCTGGCACTCCATCATCAGTCAAGTGTTACGGGCGTGGTCGAAAGAGAGATCTGACTGCTGAAGCAACCTCTCACATCTCTCTACAAGCTCCTCCTGCAGCTGCTGCTACTTCTACTACCACTACTTCTACTGCTGCTGTTGCTGCTGCAAGTTCAGCAACTTCAGGTATATTTGAATCTATAGTAAATAAGTATCAAATTTTTCATACGAAAAACGGACAACTATAGTTACTTTGATTTCCTTGTAGACCAACCACAGCCTGTGAGAAGGTACCAACTTCGTAGCCAGGTGAGGCTGAGTGACACAGGGGAACCAACTCCTTCAGGAGTCCCACGACGCCTCACCGTGGTTCCCAAGAAGAAAGCTAAGGTTGCTGATTCTACGAAGAATCTGGGTGAGTTTATTTTGCATCTTCTGCAACCACCTTACAACTTTGGTTTGACTGATCTGTACAATTGAGTTGCTCAATAAATGTAGAAATGTCATCTCATATTTAAGGGCATAACATTTGAAAATGGACACATAAGTAATTAAATTTACTATTGTGAAATACAAGACAATTGTAGTACTTCACTGAAGATAAATTTTGACAGCTTCAAGTTCTGAAAAATGTTTTTGTTTTACCATGCTATTTACCAAAATTTAAACCTGTAAAATACAGCATATGAAAAATCTTAAATGAAGACTTAATATAAAAAAATACATAGTGTAGACTTCATACTACGTAGCTGTAAACAGCAGCTCATAAATTTAGACCTTTTTGTTCATTGTATGCTAATGACTTGACAGGCTTAAATACTTCTACAATAATCAGATACAATTGACCTTGTCGGTTTGCAGTTTTCATTTGCTTTGAGCACTGTGTTCCTGAGTATTTTGTTATTTGAAGGGAACATTTGCACTCGCTGATGTAGTTGTAGTCCTCAATGTCTTCAATATCATGTGCCCATCAAGAAGAAAACTCTTAATTCTGGAAAATGGAATTATGAAAATGAAAGAGTTTTTTTAAACACCTATAGTCTTCAGAACAGCAGTTTTTAACACCTCATTTTCATTCATCTATTGCTCTGAAATAAGTATCATGTATTAAATTATTATGAATAGTTGTTTGAATTTAAAACAAAGGCATTGCTTTTGATTTGAGTTCCATGTTTGGGAGCACACTGAAGTTTATTTTTAGATGAGACTGAAAGATTGAAGCCTGAAGACTCCTCGGTTATGAAGAAATAAGCAAGATCATACAATGTACAATGAACTTTTCTCGGATCTAAAATTCTATCAAAAGTTCTTGATCATCATGGTTCTTTCAATTTGTAAGAATTTTAATGTAATATTGAAAACTAATAAACAATGTGTGTTTATACAGCTTTTGCTCACTACTGCTATTTTAAGATTGCTCTTCCTTAAAAGATAAAAAACGTTATTTTCTAGTTTTGAGCTTTTCAGTCATTAAATTAATTTATGACCAAACTTGATGTAGCATATTTTTCCCTATTACTATTACTATTTTGTACAGCTTGGTAATGTTCAAGTTAATCACCTTCAACTCTCTTATTAGCATGATAGAAAATTGCTACAGTAGGCCTTACAGAAGAATTTTTTGGTTGAGCCCATTAATCAAAAGTTTCTTTGCAAATAATATTGAATATTGTCTTCTGTACTTCAAAATTTGAAAATGTGTATCTTGTACGTTTTTTTGTAGACTTGGATATCTGGAGAGTGCTGTCTTTAGAACTGAAAATGTATCTGCAAACCTGATATAAAAATGAACAAATATAATTTTAAAGGATTAGTTGCAGAAAAGAAAGAATGCCCAAAGAAGAAAAAATAAAAAAAAAATTTTCCGGGGTTTAATTTTTAAATTTTTAAAGGAATTTTCTCAGAAGACCATGGAATAACATAAAATTTGTTGCATTTACTGTTGCAGCTAATTCACAATTTATTATTGGAAGTTCTTGATAGTCTCAAAGAAACAAAACTACTGTAACTACATATAATGTTCTAAACAAAGGTAATGTTAGGGATCAAGAGTATTGATTTAATATTGTCAAACATTATGAAATTGAATGAATTGACCTCATAGAAAGTGTTGTTCTGTTGTCAAAAAATGAAACATAATAAACTATTAAAATAGTTTTGCTGTCTTTGGAATCTCTTGCCAGCAAAATCATGTAAGTTCTGCAATTTCTTCAAGAACTTAAACTTCAAAGAAAGCTATTATGAAGATGTTTTACATAAAATCTGATCGAGGAAAAGGCAAATGAGATCCATGAACTCCTGAAACATAACAAAAACGAGATAGAAATGTATCTAATATTGGATTCGGTACTTATGAATTTTAAAAATGAAAAGCCTAATGGAAAACACGTACAACCTTAATTTTCAATATTGCTCCAAATTACCATTGTAGAGAAACCAAAATTACTATTATAAGGTACTTTAAATGAGCTTGAATGAGAGTTTACCTATCAAAGAAACTAGATTTTAATTGAAATTGAGATGAGATTCTGTTTTCTAGAACACCTGTTTGTTTCTTTGTCTTTTTAGTGGAGAACTTAGATAGTTTTACAAAGACATGATTCATTACTACTAGGAATGCCATGTTTCAGTTAATATTTTGTCCGATTAAAGGCAATATTTGTAGATAAAAAGAATCCAGAAGAGAAGCTGTGAAGAAATAAGAATGTCATTGAAGATGCAGTAATCTTCCATTAAAGAGTCATCAAATTAATGGATAATTATGGGAGAATGGCAAGAAGGAACTGGTCACATATTCTGTCAATTTAAAAAATGTTTGTGAGATACTCTCAAACTAATAAGAGTACTTGCAGAAGCTAACATCATTTGTCCAATTATAAATTCTACAGAAAATAGCTATCATGAAACAGTTTTTCTCCCCACATTTATCATCACTGTGGAAACACTCATCTTGAAAATTGAATTAGTTTCATCATTGCTTTTTGATATTATCTTTCACAACATTTGTTAATGAAAAATTTCATTTGTTGGTCTTTGTAAATAATGGGGATGTGTTTTTATCAATGAAAGAATAAAGTTTCTCTAAGAGCCTGAGTGACATGCTATAAGTAGCTAAGTTACTTTTATTCTTTAATACAGAGATTTCATGGAAATTACAATCTGTCAACACTGAAGAAAGAACAAAGCAGTATTGATGATTTTCAGACCTTTGGAGATTCAATCAATAATTTTAGGCAAAACACTTCATCTTGAATTAGACATCTGCACCTCCTAATCTAGATAGAGCCAGATTAATCTAGACATTATCTGTACTAATTTGACTGTATCTAAACTATAAAAGACAGTAAGTTAAATCTGTGTTCAAGAATTGAAAAATTAGATTTTTTGTGTAAGTTGCCTCCTGATGCATTGAAGTACCCATACAAAACTTGTTCTTTGTTGTGGAGTGCTTCACAACATGAAGTCCTGCATGGTAGGTAAAATTGTGAAAAGTTTTCATAGCAGTTGATTCATTACAGTGAAATAATTTGTTTAACTGAAAATGGAAAATGTTCAAATGTCATTGTGGATTTTTTGAGGTATTTTTGGGGTGAAATAATTTTCTTAAGGATTTTGAAATTGAGAATGCTGAAGTAAAGTCATGACTGAACAAAATCTCTAAAAAGGGAGGAAAGGATAGTGTAAATGCTAGGCTGTAGCATTAACAGTAAGTTGTTTTAAATGAAAGATTATGTGAAGAAATTGTGCATTTCCTTTCCAGCAAAACTGTTTAGAATTTAGTATTGAGATATAGCATTTAATTTGCCACCTTCTACTTTATATGCATTAAAAACTTGGTATCTGCGGAAATGCCAGTATTGATCATTTTGTGTACATAAATTGCAATATTTGGCCCAACAGCCAGTGGAAGCCAGGGTCCCAGCAGCAACAACTCAGGAAATAGACGTTCAGAGGCAAGTGCTGCCGGGAGTGGTAGCACTGAGTCGCAGGAGGTGCCACTCGTGCGCCGCAGCACCCGCAGCAAGCCAACCACGGGGTCCTGCGCTAGCAGCAGGTAAGATTCATGATTATGGATTCAACATTGAACAAAAAAAATAAATGGCATTCTTTAAAGTTTTCCTTAGTTTGAGATTCTGTAGTTGGTTTGTTACTTTTCCAAGTCAAGTTGGCTTTTCTCTAGATTATTCTTTCTTTTGTTATCTATACTAAAAATAAACATTGATAATAAGAGGCAGATAAAAATAAATCTGAAAATCTTCTCGAGCACAAATTGGAAATAAAGAAAGCTGGCAAAAATAATTTGGTTTATCAGCCCATCTTAAAAAAATTATGTTCTGCAGAAAAACATACATTTTATCAGCACTCAAAGAAGGTAAATAATTTTATAAGGCCATGACAATTATTACATCTTAATTTATAATAGCCTTCTTCAGGAAGGTAAAATGTTTCATTACAGCCTAGAAATTGAAGCTGCTTCATGACAGGTCTTATTTTTGGGTGAGCGAGTTGCATTAAGAACAAATTTCAGATAATATGGCTTAAGTGATGAGATGTTTTTGTATTACTTATAAGATGCCATTTCTTCAATGAACACTGGAAATACAGCTTACGAATTAATTTAAAGTAAATTATTCATTCATCCTGCTAAGTACCTACAATAAAGTTAAATTTAAATAAATCCAAGTTTTAGGCTTCCATACACAATGTTACTAGACATCTTGTAGCCGCACATTTTTCTTGTGGATGGTCAAAGGTTTTGAAATACGAAGTAGTCATTGTGAATTTCAGTAATATGAATTTTGTTTTTGAAGTAATCAGAGCTCCAATAATCATCAAGGCCTTCTGAAATTTAAAATTTTGTTTGTAAATTCTAAATGGGAATATCCTCACACATCCACTGTGTGAGGAACATGACAAGAATGTAGATGGTGTTAAACAATGGTCACTGTGCTTTTTATGAGCTATATTTTCTATTCTTAATCCTGGCTTGCATGCTGAGATAGAGCTTCTGTATTAAATGTCATGATATGGTGAAATAAGAAGATACTGAAATCCAGTTGTAGAGAACAAAGGCCTCGTATATTTTGTGCTAAATTTGTAAATGCTGTTGTTTCTCATCATTCCTGGAAGTATTAGAGTGCATCTAGTGTGAAGTACATATTGTTTGAGTTATGGGTTGCCCCTCATTTCTGGAAAAGAACCTGAAATTTTTGAAGAGAATGTAGTTGCACTGGGTATTTTATTGTATAAATAGCTCTTTTTTATCTTGGCAACTGTATCCCAACGGTGGCATGCATGCTGCATTGTGCATGAGTAAATAAGGGTAGGCATGTTAATCATTGGTTTAAATGATTAATTTTTTAAAAAATTTTGTCCTTTGCAAATAAGCCTTCAGGTTTTGTCAGGTTGAAGTAAATTCAACTCAAGTTTGATACCCATCCAGGTGTATAGAAGCTATTGTGTAAGTGTAGTGCAAGGTGAATTTAAAATATATTTAAATACTAAGAAAAAGTACTTTTTTTTGTTAGAAAGACTACAAGAAAGAAAGTTGAAAAACGACTGTTTTTTATGTTTTATCAATTAATGTAAGACTTAATGCTCTACACATATTGAATACTTGCATATGCTGAAGATGAATATTTACATAAAGCTAAAATTGAAGTATTTTCTTGTATTTTTTTATTTCAGAGTATCCAACAATTATAAAAAGGTTTTATTATTAAAAATTTTTCTTATAGTCTTACCTGCAAATTTAATTATGTAGGTGTTAGTCTAATCCTCTCATTACAATTGTCAATTAATTTTTCATAAAAAATTTGTGATATTTAAGTTACTGTTTCCAGGATGTAAGATCTTTTGTTTTCTATTTAAGGTGGAACAATAATATTGTCAGGTGATCAATTTGTGCAGAGCAAATAAGTTAAAAATGAAGCTACAATTTGTATAATTTTATCTTCAATTATTTTACATCAAGTGGTGTTCATAAAGTCATACTCTATCATGTATGTTGTGTATTCTTTAGGACTGTTATCGTGAGATGTTGATTCACTGAACTTTCATTGTATTCTTATCTGTCATGATTTGAAAATTATGTATTGCACCAGAAAGATATAACATTAAATTATATAATATTTTAATATTGTATAGAAGTTTTTTATTTGGTAGGCTGGCAATTTAAGAATAGGCAGTATGTAAAAATGCAAGAATTTTCTTCAGTTCAATGATATTTTGAAGAAAATGCTTTATGTTTATTGAAATTTTCACTTTCTTACAAATTGACACCCTGCAGTTCTGAATGTACGTGTGTTTAATGACACTTCATTCAGGAAGCGGTTAAGTACTAGGCAAATTTCAAATTTTGTATTTCTTTAAATTTTCCACACATGCACACACACACAGAATTAAAGTAAATTGTTATATAATTTAAATAAATCATAGTTTTCAGAGGTAATTGACTAGCGTGCACAAATTGCTAGTAAACAATTTTCCCTTAATTGAACTTGTATCTCTAAAATTTGTTTTAATTAAGTTTGTCTTGAGAGAATAAGTACTTTTTCTATAGTACATGATGTGTGGCTTTTCTTGTAGAGGACAACAAAATATATAGATGCATTAAGGGAACTTATTATTTAAAGGTTTTTATATCTAATAAATGAAACTTCGCTTTTGTGTTGAAATTCCATTATTGGACGAAAGATAAAATTTCCAAATTAAGTAATGTTTAAAAAAAAAATTGTTTAAAAGACTAGTTTCTAGAAGTTATTCATTCATTCATTCATTATTTAATTAATTATTGATTACACCAACATATTAGTAAGTACGCATAACTTTAAAACATTTAAGGAAATTTGTGCTAAGGGTTTTTGCATTAAAAAATGAACAAGTTAGGATTGTTTCAAAGTTTGACAAAAATTGTCCTGTTATTTCTTTTAAAAGGACATTGGGCACAGGGTACTTGTAAAAGAGTAATTCTTGTAAAAAATTAAAGTAGATTTGTAAATTTAACCAATTGATAAACAATGCCTTTTCCAGCTTCTATTCCATAAGGTGAATTCCTTTCATTGCACAACAAATTATGACTTGATATTATTACTGGTTTTAGTTGACATTTGTGATCATTTATTCCTATTGTAAAATTAATTTTTCTTTGTAGTCGGCGCTCATCCCGGGCCGGGAAGCTGCCCCTGCCTGGGGCTTCCGCCACTGCTGGCGGCTCTGGGGCAGCAGTGAGCGCTTCTGGGGCCATGGCATCTGGACAGGGAGCAGAGGCAGGGGCTACTGGTGGAGCAACAGGCTCTGCCAACGGGGGCCCTACCTCCAGCAGCCTCGGAGCTGGGGAAGAAGGGGTGGCAGGTGCTGCAGGTAGGCATGCAGAAACATCTTTCATTTTGTTTGTAAAACATTCTATTTAACTTGCATGCCAAGTTTTCTAGCATTATTTTTCATTTTTCCCTTAATTTTTTTAAAAAGTATATGTAACGGAAGTTGAAAACAACAAAATTCATGTTCCCCATATTTTTTTCTACACTTCGTGTAGCAACATAAGGAAGGCATTTTTGTGCAAACCACTGACAATTTGGTGAATGTAAGCAGATGGGAAGAGCTTTGTAGATCTTTACTCTCAATTATACAGTATTTTAAAATGGGATTATGTTAAATATTAATGAATTTTATTCTCTTTCTCATTGTTGTTAACCTGAGTAAGTTGTTGCCATTCAAAATTGAAATGTTTATACATGAATCAACTTATGAGTTGCAGAAAAAGTTATTATTTTCTTATAGAAAGGTGGTGGAGCCAACTTAATATCTGTTTAGTGGAATAAATAACACCTCGAAAGCCAGTAAAATAGATCAAGCAACAAGAAAAATGTTGATTATAATTTTGATCTGAAAGGTAGAAATTTTGTCAGAAATGTTCATGGAAACAAATGAAAAGTAATAGACCACTATGTCCCTCAGGTATTCCAGTAGAACTAAAGCTTAACTCGCTTATGTCTGGTGTTTCAGAAGTGGAACAAACATGGACATGTCATTTGTTGACCTTTCTCTCATTTCATTGCTTCTATACATGTGGTGACTTGTTTAGACCGACATTAGAACATAGTTGCATGCCTATGAGTGTTCTCATTCTTTTTCTTGCGATGTTACGAAGCGGAAGTTTAGTCTTTTTTATTGAAATTTCTATCCTCACAATAGGAGAAAAAAAAGTAGGTGTTGTTGCCCTTTATTACAGAATTTTAAAACAATTATTATTTTTCGTAACAATGAAATGTTAAATATTTAAGATGGAAGAGCTTATTGATGATTACATTTCCATAAATTTGAGAAACTTGAGTTAAATTATAAAGGTTCCATTTGTGGAACACTGGGAATGAACGGTAATATCCTTTTACTTGGTCGAACATTTTTAGAAACCTAGTTATCAGAGAAATTCTAAAACTTCTTGAAGTTTATGTTAATTTTTCAAATGCTTGTATTTTTATTACACCTCCTGAACATGGTGAGGAAGATAGTGCAGACTATGATGAGGATGGTAGAGCAAGCAATCTCCCTGGGTGACAACTTCTGGCAGAAGGAGAACCTGTGATTTTGTTTCAATGAAGTTGAATGAGTAGGAGACAACAAAAACATGGAGGAAATTATAGATCAGGTCAATGAAGAAATGCCTTCCAGAAAGGAAACCATTCAAAATTTACAGAAACTGAATTGTTCGCATTTGTCTTTAGCTTGCAAGTTTGCAGAATTGGGATGTGGGTATATTGTAACAAAAAATTGCATCAAAAAGTGTCAACGGAAGGATTCAATAATTTTGGAAAAGGAAGAAAGCAGTTTTGGTTACAAAACAGATGTTTGCAATAATATTAATAATCCTGAAATGGAAAGAAAATAGTGTTTGTCTTATGATTACTACATGTGATGCTATTGAGCCAATTGAAATTTCCAACAGACGGGTAAGCTGGGAAAAGACCACCATTTCAGTCCCACAGCGCAATACAGTAGCTAAGTACTATATAACGTTCATGGGTGGAATGGATAGCACGGACAAAAATAATGAATCTTATAGAATTTGTATAAAATTGTAATGTAAATAATAAGTGATGGTGGCCTGTTTTCATGATATGTATTGATTCTTTTGTTTGAAATGACTAGTTTCTTTATAGACAAAGAAATAAAAATGTGATTCATCTAGCATTTAGAAGACAAATAGTGCAAACATTTGCAAAACTATGATTAGATTGAATACCCATAAACCACTGTTATCACTCATAAATAGTAGAGTGAGAGTTGATAAAAATGGACCTTTGATTGTACCTGCAATCAAAGAAGGGTGGGGCACGTTATGTAAACAAAATAAAAAGAAATTAAGTGAGAAATGCAAAATGAATTTGCATGAAAAATGTTTCAAACCTTATCACACCCATTCATAATAAAAACATCTCTTGCACCTGAGGATTCTGAAACTCACATTTATCAATATAGTTATTTATTATTTGAAAATTTAATATGATGAAAAAGAGCAAGAGGCAAATTGATCACTCAGATTTAATGATAATTTAATAAAGTTCCTCACCAAAAATTAACTCTCAATTAGTCTTGCAGTTTTACCCCCCTCTTTCCTTTTGACCTTGATAATTTTGTTTATACTAATGCCCACCTAGTTCAGTCATCAGCAAGTTTTGACTTCAAATTCAAGTCTATTACTTGTGCACTGATTGTGTCATTCTGTTGGTTCTGCACCAGAACAAGCTTGATTCTTTATAGTGTCCGACTTCTGAAATAACCTCATTCTGCAAATGTTTCCATATGTGTTGAATTTTGGGGAGGCATGGAGAAGCCCAACCATTAAGTACCATACAAATGTCAATTTTTTTGTGTGGAGAGGATAAAAGTCTCAAAGATCTCTCAGTTCAGGGCACTTTTTCTTGAAATTCTAGAAGTATTTTGAAGATAGGATTTTTCTTGTACGTAGATTTAGAAAGTTGTTCTTGTGTATATAATTCAAGAAGACATTTGTGTTGTACCATCTTCTGTTTTGATATCAAGAGTTGCTGGGAAAAGAATTTGCTTAAGAAACAGTTCTAGTTCAAACGGGGCAATGCCCACCTTTTCTTCTGCAAATGTGCTGAGGATGGACAAAAAACAAATTTTGTAGTAAGGATGCATCTGTGAGCTGCTAGGTGCATTGTTGATACTAACACGGTCTTTTAGACATTACACATGCATCCATGCTTATCTTCAGTGCAAAAGGGTGCAATCCCATGGTAATTTATGACACTATAAAATTTAGTGCTAATTCAGGTCCATATCAAATACTTTCAAGTATTGAAATGAGTAAAAAAGGAATGATTCACTGTTAATTACATATATTGATTATAAATTATAAACATTGATAATCCCAACAAAATATTAAATGTAACTAGGGAGCCATAACATCAACATAGTTTTAGAATTCCATTTTACAAAAAGTCCAGAAATTCTTGAACCTTCACTTCTGTGTTACAATTTCTTCCATATATTCAATGTTTCGTAACAATAAAATTAAACTTAAAGAACCATAGCTGAACTATATAATGTGAACATCATGCAATGTTTGTCACCAAGTTAGCTTTCTTCTGTCCCGCAAGCTTTTTCACCTTCTCAAGGGTTTTATCTCTACTGAACCCTTAAGAAATACATTCTCTCAAAAATGGCTCTTTGGATAGAACCGTAGTGTATGTATACTTCGATTTATTTCGAGCTGCATTTGACAGGTTGTGAACTGTTAAGTTGTCATCCAATCAGGAGCTTACAGATCTATGGTGATGTTTAACCTACTGATTGGATGACACCATAACATCTGATTTATGTCAAGGGCAATCTAAGTATAGTATAATTTTCCACGCCTTTTAAAGTTACAGAAAGTTATGATGCAGCAGTAACTGAAAGAAGGTTTTGTGTATGCTTTTTTTAAAATTAAATGCTATTTTTTAACTCTCCACCGAAAAGATAAGTCCATTACTGAATACTGAAAAATTTTTAATTCTTAAGAGGGGAAAAATTAGATATAAATAAACATCTTGTTAGATTTTGCATTAGATTTTTAACTAATCCCATAATTTGGTACAATGGTAGTTTATTTAGACAAATGGCTCATTGTAGAAAGAGTCAATACTGGAGTAATCAGAGAACTTGAGGCTCCATTATAACTAATGATGGAAGTATTTTGTGTGCAAATAACTGAAAATTAATTAAAGTAAAATTAAAAAAAATTATACATTAATTAAATAATACCTTGTATCATTCTCTGCCAGAAATTATTTGCCCTGTGGATATTGTGTGCTTATTACCTTCTTGTATTAGTCTTTCAAATCAGTACAGGAAATAAATGGGAACTTTGATGGTCAGGTGCCTCCTTTTCCCTTTTGTTTCTGAACACCTTAGAAAAGGAAGATGTCTAAAAGATAAAATAGTTATAAAAAGAAAATGGCAAGAGAGATTAGGTGTGATTATGAAATGAATAGAATATTTGATGATGGAGCAGAGGGCAGAGATGTGGAAATGTGATTAGAAACTAGTTCAAGTATTTAGATGTAATGTTAAACAAAAATAGAAATTGAAAAGTGATTACAAAGACAGATAAAACCTGTCATGTAGAATTTTAAAGAAATTTAATAACTTTATCATTAGTTGAGCCCAAAAGTTTGGCATTATTGTTTTTTATTATTGCGATTTTATGACTTTTAACAATGGGAATTACATATACTTAATTGTACTTCAAGAGTTGTTTTAGTAGATTTTGCCTTTTTTTGCCTATTTTTGGCATTTTGCCTTTTTTCAGCCTTGTGCCTTTCTGCCTTTTTCATCATTATTTTCTCTTTTCCCCCTCGTGGCACCTATCTCAATCAAGCTAGGCATATACCTGCAAGCCTGGACAACGTGAAGGCATGGTTGTGAATTGTCTTTGTCAAGTCAACCTACATTAGTTTTAATTTATTTAGCCAAAGAACATTAAAAACTGTATGTGACCTATGGGGAAGTATCATCTGTACACGTTTTGTTGGGCTCCATAATGTCTTCCCAACATTTTAACTATAAATATTTGATTGAAGCATAAAAGTGTCAAAAGCAGCAAAGTTAGCAACAATATTTCTTTTAAGTGTGCCAAATTTGTATCGTGCAATATTAGTAAACATCATGCAATGCTGCACCGAATGACACTAGTGCTCCTATTTTTACATCTTGCAGTTTTGGGGAGCAAAAATGGGGAGTTGAAATGCCCCACATAGTGCCAAAATTAAATAACCTGAATAGTGAATTCAACACATTCTGTGGATTCCTCTGCGAATAATGTAAATGTTCTCGCTTGTTGGTTACAAGGTTATTTTGGAAGCTGTTCAGTCTTAAAAGGACTTTCATTATGATGTATAAGTGTGAAACTAATAAACGTAAAATGTATATCTGAAATAATTTAGCATGGAAAGTGGAGGAATTTATTTGGAACTTACAGAAAGCAGCATATAAGTGCAAAATGTACAACAGTTTCACTAAAAAGATCCAAAATGGGATCTTTTTATATTTGTGATTTTAATAGTCTTATTTTTGATTGCTTTTCCCCCAATATTTTATATATCTGATCCTATTATGATATTTTGATCATATTGAATTATTTCATTTATTGTTAATGCCTATGGCAACGTATTGAGCAAATACCTTTAAGAAAATTGCTTCAAGAGTGATTGTATTGACTTAACAGGACTTCCCATTGTACCTCGTTAGTCATAATTATAAAACATTCTTGTTGCATGGGTCAACATATGAGAGGAAAAGTTTTCATTCATTATGTTCGTTGAAGTTCACTGAAATTATCAATTCTTTTGTATCTAGGGAGTTGAGATAAGATGTTTACTCAAATTGAAGTCCATCTATTGTATGTCACAGTTAGTTATTTGTGTGCCTTAATAATTGTCTGTGTTCTGGCTTCTGAAGTAGATGAAAGGTCACCCTTAACTTTTTACCAGTGTTATGATTTTCACATTTTCTAGCTGTGCTATTTGCTTTAGAGTACTGGATTTGATTGTTGTTATTTACTAATGTTATCAAGTTAGGTTTTTAAAAATTGTCAGTGGCTGTAGATAGTGTTCTGTGTTGTTTATATTTTAAGGAAGTGTGCATGTGATTATAGGAGGAAAAATTGTGAGTAACTAAAAGTTAATTACACCTGATATTTTTACTAATTTCTAATAATAGCTAACTCAATTTATACTAAAGCTTTAAATTTGCTTCTTTGAAATTCCAAGCAAGTGAACTATCATTGGCAAACACAGTGAAGGTTGATCATTGTCTCCTAACTAATGTCATGTTTCATTGTTTGCAAATAGAATTACCGTTTACTTATAAACTTAAATTTCTCAATGACATGAAGTTACTACCATGAAATAGGTTAATAGGCATGTTGCCTGTTCCTGTTTCACAGTAATGTTATGGCTAATCCTCTTATGGTACGTGATTTAACCGTTTTAGTTGAGTCTCCTCACATCTTTGCCCTAATGGCTTGTATCTCAATACAGTCCTTTCTTTTTCATTCTCTTGCTATGGTACGTGCTTTAACCGTTTTAGTTGGGTCTCCTCACATCTTTGCCCTAATGGCTTGTATCTCAATACAGTTCTTTCTTTTTCAATCTCTCACAATCTTAACAATGGAATCAGATGATTTATGGAGGGCAGCAAATAAACTTTATAAAAAAAACAGCCCTAACATATGACATGAAAATCTCAAGAAATGAGACAAGGCGTTCCAAGGCAAAGAAATAAGAAGGGTTGAAATTGTTATAGATGGAAAAATAATATAACATGTAGCAAAATGTATGTATCTAGGAAACATCATCAGGCAAAATTTAGAAGATCAAGAAGAAAAGTTCAAAAATATAAGGGGGTAAATTGAATAATCAAGAAAAACTTTGGAAAGATATGACAGCAGAGACAAAACTTAGAATACACAACATAATATCTAAGCTAATGTTAATGTATGGATAAGAAATATGGACCCCAAAACAAAGAGTATCTGAAATTACTAACAAAAATTTGGTTTTTCCGGCACCTGGTTGGAATTACATGTTTTGATCGACAAAGAAACACTGAAATCGGAAAAAAACTTGTAACAAAAAATATAGTGGATGACTTTAAAGAGAACCAGAGGAGATGGCTTTTACATTGTGCAAAGAATGCAAGTGGGAAGATTTCCTAAAGCAGTTTAAAGTCTAAACCCATAGGGGGAAGAAATTTAGGAAGACCCAACCAAAAATGGATGGCTCTGGAACATCTGGAGGAATAATCACCAGATCTGTCTTTTAACAGGAACAGGCACGAGACCTACTATTCTGATGATGATGATGATGATGATGATGATGATGAATTTCCAGCAATTTATTAGTGATCTTCTGAACCCTTTATGCATAATAAGTCACACAAAATTTGTTTGTCCAAAAAAATTTTGTTACAAAAAAAATTTTTTGAACAAATAGATTTTTTTGTTATCAATGTAAAAGTATCGCTTGGTGAAATTTCATACTGTAATTATGAAGGTTGAGTCAAAAGTAAGTTACTCTATTTTTTAAAATCCACGACTTGGGTGGCAAAAGGCCAGGAATCACAGGCAATGTGTGTCTGGGTCTAGTGGCAGCACAGTAAAATTCCTACGCCTCTACCGTTACTGCTCTGGCTGTGATGCACTACCAACAATGGACACCCACTTATTCCTACTGCCAATTGCAAAGTTCCTGCTATTATTCGTTTTCTTCAAGGGAAAAAATAAAGGTGCAACTGAAATTCATCGTGAGTTATGCAGTGTACACAGGTTATTGCAGTGTATACAGTTATGCAGTGTATGTATATATATATATATATATATATATATATATATATATATATATATATATATATATATATATATATATATATTGTTTATTTTAACTAGTGTTACATACTTTTGAGATGGCTCTTGAATGTCACTTAATCTCTTGAGTAGTTGTAGGTATTTATCACAATCAGTCATTGCGTTTTATTGCTCAACCCCATTATTAACCCCAGATGGGCCCCCATCCAGAAACCTGCAGTGTCTCGAGTTACTTAACTTCCATGACTTCACAGAGCATAATGAAGCAAGTTGGCTGATGCCACAGGGTAGTTTATTCTTTGTTCAACTAAAAGAATGGTCCTATTGCTTTGCCACAATTTAGAAAAGTTTCCTTATTTTTTGAGGGTGAAAGAAATGCCTTATCCCATGACATCATTTATAGGCAGGTACGAAACAATGAGGTATTACTGAGCATTTACTCCTAGTCTAAATCTGGAAGACCAAACATACTATTAATGAAAATCTAGAGTAAATAATTACTACATAACCACTTAATTGATAAAATGCTCATAATATTAAAATGTCACCCTTTCTGCTCCCCTACTAAAAATGCACATGTATGTCAACCTGACTTCTTGACTAATATTGAATTCACAAGCAAGTGGTGAGTGCCATGTTGCAGTGGCTGAGAGGTGAATCTGAAATAAAGGGTTTAAGCTAAGTACTTAGGGATTTATTAGAGCACTCACCCTTCTCCATCTAACCACTTAGATAATTAAAGTGCTCATTTCAACTTCAGTAATTTTTGGGGCAAAAAATTTTCTAATGTGTTTTTTTAAATAGTCCTATAAGTGTATTGAATTAACACATGGGTGACAGCAGAATTCTCCATCTTCAGCACTCATGCATCTTTCACCAGCGACAGAAAATACAAGTCAACCACATATTACTAAATTATCTTATGCTTTGCAATGCTATCTAGTAATGATAGTGAAATGTGTAAAAGTGAGCATTGAGTAGACAGTCTGATGATCAGTTAAAGCCAGTTGTAATTTCTTTGGATAGCATTTCTCCATAAAAATTGACTGTATATATAACCTTGCTCTTGACTTGTGTTGGCAAGATACAGGGTCAGTCCCCAGGGACAAGTTGGGTGTCCAGGCAATCGGTTACTAATGTGTTAATGTGCTTTTCTTTTGTTACAGCTGCTGCAGCATCGGCATCAGGAGGTGGTGGCCCTTCTGGTGTTGCTAACAGCGCTGCAGATAGTGAAAGTGATGACAGTGAAGTGGGCCGTCTACAGGCTCTTTTGGAAGCTCGTGGTTTACCACCTCATTTATTTGGGGCCCTTGGTCCTCGCATGCAAACTTTGTTACATCGCAGTATGGGAGCTAGCTCATGTAAATACTTTTTTTTTTCACATACATATGCACACAGCTCACGTTTTTCCTTTCACAGGTTGTTTTCAGTTACACATTCTTTACCTTTGTCGCACAGCATACATATGTTTTATTTACACTTTATTTACTTACTTACACTTTATTTACTCTGTAGTGTTTCTGTTAAATATATAGCCAAAAACTACAGGAGTGGAAAAAATATTTCTCATTTTAAATAGTTTTCAATGAATATTCAATCTTAAGAGATCTAATTGCTATGGAACATGCGCAACCCTAGCAATCACACAAGACAAATGTGTGATAACATATTAGTTGTAAATTAAAATTAGACTCTTAAGCAGATTAAATTGAATGTATTAAAATCTGTTCAAGAAAGATGTAATGTTTTCCAATCATTCAATAATTATGGCACTTATTTTTTCAAATTTGAGTAATTGGTAGAATGTTTCATGGGAGATTTAAACAAACTGTTTAATTGGAAAAAGGGTTTTGTAATTTCGCCCTTTCGAAAGAAGAAAAAAGGGCATTTTTACTAGTTATTAGTTTCGTAAAATCTGTAAAAGAAATAAAACAAAGTGAAGTAATACCAACAAAGTGAATGGTGAATTATTTTGCAATGGACACTTCTAAAGAAAAAAACGCTTTTTTATTTAGTTAATTGTGTAGTAATACAAAGTTATTAATGAAATAACTTAACATTGTATTTGTATAAAATATTCATGAAATGTAATGTGCAGTATTTTAAAGCAAATATTGATTGTCTACAGCTTCTAAAGCCCAGCAACTTCTGCAAGGCTTACAAGCTACTGGAGATGAAGGGCAGCAGTTGCAGGCAGTTATTGAAATGTGTCAGATGTTAGTGATGGGAAATGAAGACACACTTGCTGGTTTCCCGGTGAAGCAAGTTGTACCGGCTCTTATCACTCTTCTCAACATGGAACATAACTTTGACATGGTTAGTAATTTTTGATAAAAGAATTTAAAGTTTTTGAAAAGTTTAAAATATTATTATTATTATTATTATTATTATTATTATTATTATTATTATTATTATTATTATTATTATTATTATTACTACTACTACCTGCACCCTAAAATTTTACGGAAAGGATAGTTCCATTAATATTACATGGTTTAAACAATTCCACACCTGCAATAAAAGAAAAATAACGAAGTTTGTGTTTTTCATGAATAAGAACAGCAACATATTGATAGAAAAGGAATTTGTCGCACTTCTTAAAGCTCAATCGCGTCCCAAGCACTTTGATCCATCGGCAGAATTGTGAAACGCTAGATCTTTCCGGTTGTGATGTACTCCTAGTTTGCCCTTGCCATGTTACTCAACCGCAACGCTGAATGGGTGATTAATGCACACATCCGAAGGCTGCAGAACAGACATTAGACCTCCTGGGATGATTTCCAAGTCAGTTTTCCCCCTAGTTAACAAATTCCGTACTTCCTTTGTGGTGTGGCCATGGAAGCTGTTCAATACCAACAGGTTGGGCAACTTTGAAAGTGCTCCAGGGTGACGTTGCCAAACTCTTAACCCAGTCCTGCACAAAGTCGTTGTCCAACATTTTGTTTCTTCCTTCACAATAATGCCAGGAATGTCAATTGTGACAAATTATGCAATTGCCATCTGAGAGATTAGCATCTTAGTCCAGACTTCTGTTCTACCTGACATTTTTGTTTGAGGTTTTAAAGGCATTCATATAAGTCTGTTGATTGCATTTGACAATTAGAAATTACATCTAATCACATACTTGTGGAAATTGATTACCTTTTCTCCAAAATCACTAGGTAAACAGTTGGGTAATGTTGGTTTTCTTGCGGAAGGTTAATCCATTGCGCTTAAAGGCACGCGTGAGCCACCCGCGGCTGACCTTTAACCCTTTCATGGCTCGTGTGCTAACACCACCTTTAGGCATCTGCCCGGTGTCGCTTCTGCTGTGTTAAAGCTGCCTTTAGGCGTCTTGTACTTCATGCTTCACTTCTTCACTTTCTTCTGAATGGCTGAGCCTGAAGGATATGTGGTGATATGTTTGTTTTGCAAGGGTTTGAAGTTCAGTTTATACCCTCCTACAGAGCGCTGAAGATTAATTTCTTCTTGCTGCGAGTTGAAATGTTTGTAAACTGATACTGTCGTGCAGCAGTTCTTGCCACCCATGAGAGGTTGGCGTGCAGCTTGAAGGAGGTCCTTCCCTAATGACCATAATAAAAATTTCTCTAGGGTTATTGGGTATGAAGTAACACCCTTACTTTGTGTTAGACTTCCTGGAAAGAGTTTGTTCTTGTTTGTATGCATAACTATATGAAATTGGCTTTGTTTGTGGACAGAACAAGGCTCAATGAAGGAAGTTCAATTTTAGATTTCTTGATTTAACAGAGTCAATATCATTCATTATCAATGAAAGTAAGAAATTCTATTTAAATTCACTACAAATCTCTGGAAATGGTCATTCACGACTTGCAATGAAGTAATACGTCGTGTGATGAAATGTATGTTTTCTTGGTAGTATATTTACTCCTGCCTAGAAAAAAAAAAAATCTGTAAATGAATACTCAACACCCGTTTTCAGGGCGATAATGTCTCAAGTTAGGTTTTTGTTGTTGCTGAGTATGTTCCATTTCTGTGAAAACAATGTAGGAAATGGCAATCGCCTTTTCGAAATCAGTTATGTAAACGCTATTAACCATAGCTTTGCAAGCTTATTTTCACCGTTCAGGAAATTGTGTGTCAATGAAAGCGTAATTTTATTTAAGGGACGGCTGCTTTTCAAACAGTATATCCCCAAAAAACGAAGGTCTTGTATCAAACTCTTAATGCTGTATGATTGTGAAAGGGGAAAGATCCTAGATTTTGTTATTCGCCATGAGTTGATTCTTTTGTGAGTGAAACACCGTGTTTTGAAAGGTAACAATAATTTCAAAATTCCCAATAATATCAAAAAGTTCAAACAATGATTGACATCCTTGTGCTACACTAAGTTTTAAAATGTTTTTCATGAAAAAAATTGTCACTCATTTCAAAAATATGTTAAAATATAAACAAATTTTAAAAAATTAGAAACAAAACACAAAATATATATTTCTAACTTTGCCTGTATCAGCCCAAAGTTCACATTAAAAAATTTCCGCATTTGTCTTGCGGCGCCACAGATACCCTGCCATTGCGCTCCCTTCAGAACAAGGAAAATTCACCGCACACACTGGTCGCCAGCCACTGCGGCCACTCAGCACAGGGTAGCGACGTGCCGGGTAGGGTCCGTAGCAGTGAAAAGGTTAATCCCACGATTCAAAGTTCCTTTGCAATAGCTGTTGCTTCCACTTGGCACATCTCACTTCAAACCTCACAACTGAACCGATTTTTTTCCTCAATATAATTACACATTTTGGTCTGCATTTCCAGAAACTTTGCCTTCTGTCCTTGAAAGGCCTGCAGACAAACATTAGTTTGTCCAAGACTTTTCTTTCTATGCCACTCACAAGTACAACTCTTGTCTACCCCATACTTTCTTCAAGCTGAGCAGTCACCAATTTCTTCTGTTCATCTATCACACGTAGTTTTTCTTTCGCGGTGAAAGACCTTCTGTGGGAACTTGGAGAAGCCATTACAACCAATAGGTGTCTGGCAAACACATTGCACTTCAATGAACTCTTTCTACTTAATGTGAATATTACCTGCACCCAATTTTCAGGTAGCAATTTTTGAAAAGAAATATGCGGGTTATATTAGAATATATACGGTATATGCGTGCGTGTGCACGCACACACAGTCGCAGGTGTCCGTGAGTGTGTGTTTACTTAAAAATTCTGATGGCAAGTTCACTAGAAAATTCTACATTGGTTGAACAACACTCTGTGATACGTTTTGTTCTTGCTGAAGGTGAAATACCAGGTAATATAGAATGAGTAAAGAGTATGGCGAATGTTGTAAGAACTGCAAGAATTATTATAAGTGGGTACAACATTTTAAAAGAGGTAGAGGTTCAGTGACTGACAAACAGTTCTAGCCGCATCAGCTGGAAAAGCCACATTGACTCTGTTTGGGGATGCTGTAGGTAGGTTTTATTGTGATTATCTCGAAGAACAGCGTATAATAAACAGTCAATGCTGCTCAGATATGCTTTTGAGCAAGGTGAAGAATCTCGGAGGAGAGGTGTGGTTCCTCAGCAAAACAACGCACATCCTCACACTGCTCAACAAAGCCGTGAAGCCATCGACAAAACGTGTTGAAAGGTACTACCTCATCCCCATCAGTCCCTCTTCCTCTCAGCACCATCTAATTTCCATTTGTGTGGTTCACTGAAGGAGGCATTACTTGGGAAGAAGTTCCATGATAATGAGGTTGTCAAAAGATTTGTGAGAAATGGGTTGACACACCAAGATAGTTCTGTACAGCCGTTATTAAAAAGCTGGTAACCCATTGGGACAAGTTCATAAACAGTGGTGGGGATTATAATAAAATGTAGGACAAGTACTGTTTTGTAAAAATAAACGTGTATTTCTCCAGACCAATTTGTCTCTAATTATTGAATGCCCTATGTGGGTGTGGGTGAATGAGGCTGGATGACTGAAAGCTTAATGATTTCTTGACTTCATGAAATTTGGGACCAGCGACCAGGAGCTCTATTGCAGCAGAGGGGATTGTTAATACTTCATGCCTTTAGGGGCCACCTTACAGATGAAGTGAAAAAGAAAATTGCTAGTCTGAACACAGACTTAATAGTGATACCAGGAGGCATGACTTCACAGCTACAAGTCCTTGATATGTCTGTAAACAAAACATTCAAGCACCAACTTAGACGCCAATATGAAGAGTGGCTGTTATCAGGGAACTGCCCATTTACTCCTTCTGGCAACATCAAAAAACCTTCCATTGGACAGCATGGTCAGTGGATACTAACTTCATGGAATAGTATTTCTACAGAATCCATAATAATAGGTTTCAAGAAGTGCTCTATAAGCAACAGCCTGGATGGCACAGAAGATGTGTTATGGAGTGAGAATGATGGACATGAGTTGACTGATGATGATAACTAGTGAAGGTGATTGAGAGATATGATTAAAGTGAATGTGGTAAAGAGGAAGTTTAATTCATGTACAGTGTGTAAAATATTAATTAAAAAAAATATTTTTTTTCAATTTCATTACCTAGTTGGGAACAAATTTCAAGTTATAAAAACGAGGGTAGTCTTTTATTTGGATGCACTTTTTTTCCCCAATTTCAAGTAAAAAAAAACAAAAAACGTCTTATATTTGGGTAATTTATGCACTCAAAAGTTGATTTGAAAAAATACTTTCTGTGCAGAAATTTGCATTTCAAAATCGTATAAACACTACGGAAAAATGTAAATAGTTTATTATTTACAAAGAAATTAATATATATCACGGTAGTTGATATAATTATTTATTTAAATTGCTAAGGTTCGGTTTGTTGGATAATTTGTGAAAGTCAAGAATTTGTTATTGCAGATGAACCATGCTTGCCGTGCTCTTACTTATATGATGGAGGCATTACCAAGATCTTCTGCTGTAGTGGTAGAGGCTGTTCCTGTTTTCCTTGAGAAGCTTCAAGTCATTCAGTGCATGGATGTGGCTGAGCAGTCACTTACTGCTTTAGAAATGCTTTCACGAAGACATAGCAAGTCAATTCTTCAAGCTGTAAGTATTTTTGATTAATCTAAATATACTATTTTTTAATTAAATTATTACAGTTAATGATTGGTATTCCTTTTAATAGTTTTATTTAAGAAGTGGAAAGTAATGTATCGTTCTTGCTTTAACAGAGAGGTGTAGCGGCATGTTTGATGTACCTGGATTTCTTCAGTATAAATGCACAAAGGGCTGCTTTGGCTATTACAGCCAACTGTTGTCAGAATCTCCATGCTGATGAGTTCCACTTTGTAACAGATTCTCTGTCTTTACTGGCAAGCCGTCTCACGCAACAGGATAAAAAGAGTGTTGAAAGTGTGTGTCTTGCTTTCTCTCGTTTAGTGGATTCTTTTCAGAATGATCCTCACAAACTTACTGAAATTGCCAGTCCAGAACTTCTGACAAATTTGCAACAATTGGTATGTATATGTAATTTACGGGAATATAACAGGGTGGCCACTTGTTAGAAAACCAGGAAGAACCTAGGAATTTCATTGATCTGGAAAAATCAGGGTTTTGGATATTTGAAATTCAGAGAAATTTTTGAGAAAATTTTAAAATGGATGTTACTTCCTAAACATTTTTACAGAAGAGTAGGCACAGATAAATCTGATACTGTTCCTGATCATGAACATAGCTCAACATACCATCATCTACAGTACATTTGTTTGTAAACTTTTCTAAAACATCATTGCTGTGGTTGGTTTACCCAATGTTTATTTATTACACCATTCTTTTTCTCTCTTTTCACAGTGGAATCAGAGAGCTGATAAATTAATAATAGGTACCGAAATCTGCTTCTATTTAACACTTTTTAATGTACTATAAAACACGCTTCAAATCCCCCCCAAGGGGGGAAGATATTAAGTGTATTGGGAAGCAAGGAAAAGTACAAAATAGTCAAAAATATGTTTCAAGAAAAGTGGTCACTCTGTATTAAGTGTATATCAAATGTTTTTCTAGTTTGGATTATAAAATAAATTTTAATTTACTTACTGAAAGTAGTTTAATTTAAATATACTCCATTTCAGCTGGTGCTTTCTCCACCAGTGATAAGTACCGGAACATTCATTACTGTTCTGCGTATGTTATCAGTGATGTGTTCAAGTTGCCCTGATCTTGCTTTGTCTCTTCTGCGACAAAATATTGCTGGAACTCTCTGCTATTTGTTAACTGGATCTGGAGATGCAAGTGGTGATGCTGAAGTGGAATTGGTTTCTCGTAGTCCTCAAGAACTTTATGAAATTACTTGCCTAATTGGCGAATTGATGCCACGTCTGCCTTCAGATGGAATTTTCAGTGTGGATGCATTATTAGAGCGTCCTAGCAATCATGTGCAGGATACTGTGCAATGGCAGTGGAGAGATGATAGAGGATTATGGCACCCGTACAGCACCATTGATTCACGCATCATAGAGGTTAGTAATCTTTATTTTGACCTCAAGGAAAACTCCTTGGAACTCTGTAATATTGCATTTCAGACTTTATTATGGAATATAATTAATGGGTTTTTCATAATTAAAAGTAATAGATTTGTTTTCTTGCTACACTACTTGAAATTCATGGTTTTGTGTAGATGTTTTTTTAAATTTCCCCCTCTATAATTTCTTAATCAACTTCAATTGGAAGTCAAGTCATTTGAACAGCAGTTTGTAGCTGGCTTGAAAAGAATAGAAAGGACAGGCAGACTCAGACAGACACGGTGATCTCATCATGCCTTGAACGGGAATATATAATTTCAAAACATTTCAAAAGGTAAATTGCTGCAACAGTTGCAAGGTTGTTGTACCTGCATTGAAAGGAAAAAGTCTCCATAGGCATATATTGCACAACGTGGGTTGGTGGGTGATTGCAGTAATAAGTGGCAGCATTCGGGTTGGCACTGACTCCACCTTGTCTGTCTGTTGTCAGGCTGCCCATCAGTCGGGGGAAGACGAGATCAGCCTGTCCACCCTGGGCCGTACCTACACAGTCGACTTCCACTCGATGCAGCAGATAAATGAAGATACCGGCACTACTCGCCCAGTGCAGCGCCGCCTAAATCCAAGTACCATGTCGGCCAACAATATGGTAGACATGACCGCCAGTGCAAGTACTACAGCAGTCAACGACAGCACACACTCAGCAGGCAAGTGATCATCAGCGTGGTTAGTTATCCTAATATCCAAATATCCTTCCTTGCTAAATTGCATGTCATATTCCACTCTATCAGAAATAATCCATCATTCCCCAGACATATATCTCAGTTAGTTATCGGGTGGTAGGCAGTTTTCAGACCAGGAAAAGGCAAAATTCTTATTGAAGTATAAACTGGTAAAGTTTATTTTATTTACATCCTCATGACACCTGACTTGCCTGGACCCAACTTGACCGCACCGGACCGTTCCATGAGCTAAGATTAGGCAGGTTGCAAAATAAATAGTACCAAGTATTTGTATTTTAACAAAGATAATTCTTTTTTCTAATTTTAAATTTACAGTTCCACATTTTAAAATTAAAGTACATTCTTTTAAAATTTGATTTTTTATGTAACTTCCATGTTCCAAATCTATTTTCATAATACATTAGACATAAACATTTGGCATGATCTTTTCATTTCATGCCATATTGTTTGCTTTCTTTATTTTTTTAAATCTTTTTTTAACACATTGTGGATTTTCACCAAAGAACACTCCTACCGCAATTCCTGGACATTTTCTTGGAGAGTCACAATCCACAATTTTTGCCTGTTAGAAAACTTGCAAAATCCTCAGAATACTTGGACCAAAATGAACATAGGAGGCCATTAAGGTTCTAAGTGTACTAGAATCCCTCAGAAAAGAGCTAATTTCCTTAAAACAAAAATAAGATGCCTCACAAGTGAGAACACACCAAGATGATCACCATTCATGGTCCTCAGAATGCAAGATGTAGAATTCTCATCCATTCTTGATTTAATTTTGGATTTAATGATCTTCATTCAAGTTCCATAAGCTTTCCATTTTTTTAATATGTAAAATTCAATTTAACACTTCAGAGAAAGTCTAGGCTAGTCTATTGTCGACATATGTGATGACATGCAACATCATCAGCTTCTCACCATTAAGATGTGATGTTTTTCATTTGGAATTCTCTGTTGGTTGTTCAGACTGTTCTGCTTAACGTGTTGAGGTATTATAGATAGTACAATATATGAAGACATAAAATTTGTTCATAGTTTGCCGAGTTCCATGCTGATTCATTATCTTTCCAGTTCTTGGTAAGATACTTGAGAAGAATTCCTCACTTTGTTTTAATATAACTTTTTCTCATACCATTCTTCCAACTTAACTATTTCTCCAACCTTTCTCCCCATTAAAATTGCTATAAAGTTTTTTTAAAAAAACATGGCTCTCTGTAGTACAATAACAACATAATGTAATGAGTTTCAATGTTGCATGACCATTGAACCAGGAAATAATGCTTGTATTAAGCATGTGCACAATTTGCTTGTGTAAAGTAATTTGACTGTTAAAAATGAAGCAAAATAAAAAGAAACTACTATGAAGGATCATGTGCCATTAATGCCACATTGCAGATAATGTTGAAAGAACTGTACATATACTACAAACCAGTCCACTACATACTTGGTTTTTTGAAAACAATAAGCACCTCTAATGGACATAACTGCAATAACCTTGGTATCTATTGGAAGGAAAGGGGAAAGATTATACCCAATAAGAAATAAATCTCAAAAACTTTTTTTCAGATATTCAAGGTAGAAAAGAAGCTAGAGAAAAAAGAGGGTAAAATCAAAATTGAAAATGGAGGTGATTTGTGTCTAAATTGATCTGTCACATGTTTGTTAAAGACTTTATAATAAAAATAAAGAAATTTTGTTGAGGTGTTATGGATTTGTTCAGAAGAAAGTGAATGTCACTGTTGACAGATTTTAATAAGATATATGATTTGTTCAAAATGCCAACTTCTTTCACCTAAACAATATATTAATATTCAAAGTGGGGAATTTGTGCAATTTCAGGGTCATCTTTGAGTGTTGGGGCTGCTCCCTGCAGTGGGCAAACGCCAGCATCCACAACTTCTGTGCTGGCCAGCTCAGAAAGCAATTTGAGCTCTCTCAGCAGTACTGGAAGTTCTGCTGGAAGTGCTGCATTACCAAGGCTAGGAACAGGCAATGGGTAAGAGGTTCTTAGATCTGTGTGTGATTGTAATTAATTTGACCAATTACAGTAAAACTTCACCTATACATTTTTCAGGGGAGTGAAGGGAAAAAATGTGTGAGAAAAAAGCATAAATGAAATTGATTATTAAGAGCAAAATAAAAACTCCGTATTTTTGCTCTAACACATTTACCAGTTTTCCCAGTTCTTTAGCAATAAATACTCTTTTCTTATTGCCAATCTCTCCCTAACAACTTTTAAAATGTTCATTTTATCTGGTATTTAAAGGGGTTGCCTTTTCTTACCACTCTTATTCATTATAATGGACATGGAATGGGGACCTTACTGATGACGTGCGACTCAGTTTCACTGCAGAGACAAAGGCCGTTTCCTGTGTGGGCTACAACTGGCGGCCGCGACGCGTAGCTGGTTGCTTCAGTTTCAAGCTTGATGTTACTTGAGATTTCGCAGGGTAAAGCACAGTGTTCTATGTGGGCGACAGGAAGCGCACGACTGTCATAGCCCCGTAGCCTGGCAACACCTATTGCGACACATGGAAAAACGATCAGTTTCGTTAGCTGGACGTGCCATGACCCTACCGAAAAGATCTAGTATGTTTTCATAGCGAGCAAAAGGGCTTTCAGGGAGTGGGACAATCAGTGCACAAACTTTCTCAGTTATTAGTCATCTAGATCATTACTCTCCCTTGGGGACGCCTTGGACCTTCCCTCAGAGCTAGCTGTCGCCACCTGAGATCCTCTGAGAGCTCTCCATATGCACTGACTGAAATTTTTGTAAGTTCCACTGACTGAGAGGCAGGGGTGCCTACTTTGCACTACCACCCTGTGGGCTTGCGCAGTCTTGGGACCTCAGCTAGGCAGAGTCGAGCTTCAGTTATATAGAACTATATTACAAGTTCAATTAATAGGAAGTAGCCTCAGAGGCTGAGCAATAGGTCACTCTGCAGGAGTGCTCTGGAGTGTGCCGACTCAAGTAACGTACAAGTTCCAGGCTCTCGGCATAGGTCACCCTGCACCTCACCAGGATCATTTGAACTTTATATGGTCTTAAAGGAAATTTTATTATGAAAGCGTGAAAAATGTATGAGCATAAAACACATAACTGAAATAATTTAGCATTGGAATTATAGAAATGTATCCTTCACTTACTTTAAAAACATATAAACATGGAAAACATGTAAGTGAGAAATGTATAAACGGGGTTTCACTGTACTTTGTATAAGGCATGGTGTACTTTTGTTCTTATGTAATTACTGCTAGATGCATATAACATTCTACATAAGTAAATACACCTTTAAGATTCATTTATTAACAAATAAACTTATTTTTAGTGTACGTGATGCAAGAGTGGCATGCCTTAGAGAAGAACGTGGTTTGGCTGCATCATTTATTCGATCACTCTTCAGTGTCCTGTATGAAGTTTATAGTTCATCAGCTGGACCTGCAGTTCGATGCAAGTGTCTACGTGCTTTATTGAGGATGGTCTATTATGCATCTGCTGAATTATTAAAAGAAGTTCTGAAGAACCAAGTGGTATCCAGTCATATTGCTGGAATGATGGCTTCAAATGATCTTCGTATTGTGGTTGGGGCCTTGCAAATGGCAGAAATTTTAATGCAGAAGTTGCCAGAAGTATTTGGGGTGCATTTTCGCCGGGAAGGAGTAATGCATCAAATCAAACAATTGGCTGATCCAAATGTTCCTTTGGGTGTTTCACCACCCCGTAGTGCTGCTGCTTCAAGTGCAGTTGTCAAACCAGAACCTTCAAATATTTCTCAACCTGGACCATCATCTGCCTGTGGAGTTACGATGGTGTTGGCAGCCAGTAGCAGTAGCAGCAGTTCTCAGTTGCTTGGTTCCACTGCTAGCAGTCCAAATGGCAGTATTGTAATTGGTGTGTATAATAATGTTCTTATGCATGTTTGTATCTTTAGTGCTCTTTCACATTTAATTTAATAATTTGGGAGAAATGATGCAAAAAAACCAATTTTTCATTGTTATTTTAGTGAGTGCCAATTCATCATTCCAAACATTGCTCTTAGTGATAATAAAATTAAATAAAAGATCAATGTGAACTTTGATAGTTTATGAGACTTGCATATTTTCTTAACTCGGGAAAATATGACCAGTGCTCATTCCATTCAGATAAGCCGTACTGTGAATATTCATTCAGTATGTAGTACTGTGAGGAAAACAGCAGTTTTTCAACAGAAATATTTGTATTGTTTGTCCCTCGTACTGAAAAAGTGGATAATTTCTGTTTCCATAAGCAGTGATTAACATGTTCTAGTGATAATTCATGTTCTTGTCAGAATCCATGGTGTTTGAATTCTTAATTCAAATTTTTTATACATCATTGCATTTGGGAGCACAAGGGTTTCAAATGGTTTTTTTATTTAATATCTCGTAAACTTATACGTTTTGGGTGAAAATTGGCTTAAAAATTGCATATTTTCAGAAACACTCAAATATTTTCTCAAGAATGGCTTCAAATGTTTCAATTAAAATTTGCATATAGAACGTTTTTCTTTTGTGTAATATTCTAAAAGTAATATTTTTATTCCATTTGAGATCAAAAAATAGAGAAAATTGTCATTCAGCTGCCGATAAGTGGCAGCTAGGAAGTGAGTGGAAAAATACCAAAAATGTTGTCTTCAATAAAGAGGTTAGAAAAATAACTACTGCAAGAAAGTCTGTGTCATTTGTCACACCACTAGTTTGAATGATGTATGAGTCACTAGTGATAAAAGTGTTGATGTAACCGAATTTGTCTTTTAGGTTTGTCTGTTTCACAGTAAAAACTATAATTAACTCGATATGTATTTCATATTCTCCTTTAGGTCCCAGTCTCAGTGCCAGTAGTACAGCTGCTGGTGGTCTTGTATTTGCCAGCCTTTCACCTGCTCCATCTCCAGCAAGTCCTGAACCACGCCGGTTTCCACAACAGCAGGATACAAGCCTAAGTAGTGAAGAGGCTCGAGCTCCTAGTCCATCCCAACTGTAAGTCATGTCTCCTGAATAGTCTTAACAAAACTCCATTTATTTTAGCAATATAAAACCACTTTTGAAGCTCAAATTATTAAAATGCAATATTTAAATAATTTTGAAAATAAGGAGTCTCATTGAGCTTGCTTATATCAAACATGCCAATAATTTTAATGAAATATGACATAGAGGAATGGGTCATTCCACATGAAATAGACAAGGCTCCCAACCCAAACATTTTAGAATTTCTTGAAAGTGTGTCAGCTAAAAATGTATCATCGGAGATGAAAAATACCAAATAGTATTCCATTTAGTAGTTAAAAACAAATTTCTTATTTAATGAGCACAATTTACTAACTTCCTACAGTTACAGTGTAATAAGGTCACTATGGGTATAAACAACTGACTAGAACTAACTTGAAAGGTATGAATGGATACATTTATAATTTTATGAACAGTAAAAATTCAGTATTTTTCAACATACACGAAAACGTGTTTGAAACGTTCATAACAATCCATAATTTAAATTATGATTAAGTGTCTCAATCTCTCTCATTCATTCATTACTTGGTTGTCCGTCCATCCATTCGTTCCCGGTCAGCTCATTTGTTCATCTGACTGTTCATTCATTACTCAGTGCATTAGCCCTTTCTGTTTGCTCGTTCGTTCGTTCTTCTGTCTGTTTGCTCGTTCGTTCCTGTCTGTTTGCTCGTTCGTTCGTTTCCTGTCTGTTTGCTCGTTCGTTCGTTCGTTCCTCTGTCTGTTTGCTCGTTCGTTCATTCGTTCCTCTGTCTGTTTGCTCGTTCGTTCGTTCCTCTGTCTGTTTGCTCGTTCGTTCGTTCCTCTGTCTGTTTGCTCGTTCGTTCGTTCCTCTGTCTGTTTGCTCGTTCGTTCGTTCCTCTGTCTGTTTGTTCGTCGTTCGTTCCTCTGTCTGTTTGCTCGTTCGTTCGTTCCTCTGTCTGTTTGCTCGTTCGTTCGTTCCTCTGTCTGTTTGATCGCTTCGTTCCTCTGTCTGTTTGCTCGTCGTTCGTTCCTCTGTCTGTTGCTCGTCGTTCGTTCCTGTCTTTGCTCGTTCGTTCGTTCCTGTCTGTTTGTCGTTCGTTCGTTCCTCTGTCTGATCGTTCGTTCGTTCCTCTGTCTGTTTGATCGTTCGTTCGTTCCTCTGTCTGTTTGTTCGTTCTTCCTCTGTTTGCTCTCGTTCGTTCCTCTGTTTCGTCGTTCGTTCTTCCTCTGTTCTGTTCTCTCCTCGTCTCGTTCGTTCCTCTCTCTGTTTGCTCGTTCGTTCCTCTGTTCCGTTCGTCCTTCTCGTTGTTCGTTCGTTCCTCTCTCTGTTTGCTCGTTCGTTCCTCTGTCCTTTGCTCGTCGTTCGTTCCTGTCTGTTTGCTCGTTCGTTCGTTCCTCTGTCTGATCGTTCGTTCGTTCCTCTGTCTGTTTGATCTTCGTTCGTTCCTCTGTCTGTTTCTTCGTTCGTTCCTCTGTCTGTTTGTCTTCGTTCGTTCCTCTGTCTGTCGTTCGTTCGTTCCTCTGTTTGATCGCTTCGTTCCTCTGTCTGTTTGATCGTCGTTCGTTCTCTCTGTTTGATCGTCTTCGTTCCTTTCTCGTTCTTCGTTCGTCTCTGTTTGATCTTCGTTCGTTCGTTCCTCTGTCTGTTTGCTCGTTCGTTCTCGTCTGTTTGCTCTGTTCGTTCCTTCTGTTTGCTCGTTCGTTCTTCCTCCTGTTTGTCGTTCGCCTTTCCGTTCGTTCCTCTGTTTCTCGTTCGTTCGTTCCTCGTTTGCTCGTTCGTTCGTTCCTCCTCTGTTTCCGATTCGTTCGTCTCTTCGTTCTCGTTCGTTCGTTCCTCTGTTTGCTCGTTCATTCGTTCCTCTGTCTTGCTCGTTCGTTCGTCCTCTGTTGCTCGTTCGTTCTCTGTTTGCTCTTCTTCGTTCTGTTCTCGTTCGTTCCTTCTTTGCTCGTTCTTCGTTCCTGCGTTTGCTCGTTCTTCGTTCCTGTCTGTTTGCTCGTTCAGTTCGTTCCTGTTTGTTTCGTTCTTCCTTCTTCGTTGTCTGTTTGCTCTTCGTTCGTTCCGTTCTCTTCTTCTGTTTGCTCGTTGTTTCTCTGTCTGTTGCTCGTTCGTTTCTCGTCTGCTCGTTCGTTCGTTCTCTGTCGTTTCTCGTTTCGTCGTTCTTTTTCGTTTGCTCGTTGTTTCCTCGTTTGCTCGTTCGTTTCTCTGTACGCTTTGCTCGTTGTTCGTTTCTCGTTCTACGTTGCTCGTTGTTCGTTCTCTGTCTGTGTTCTTGCTCGTTTCTCTTTGTTCGTTCTCTCTGACATTGTGCTCGTTCGTTCGTTTCTCTGACCCGTGTGCTCGTTCGTACGTTTCTCTGACCCGTGTGCTCGTTGTCGTTTCTCTGACGCGTGTGCTCGTTAGTTCGTTTCTCTGACCGTGTGCTCGTTGTTCTTCTCAGCCGTTTGTTCGGTTGTTTCTCTGACAGTGTTTGTTTGTTCCTGTCCGTTTTGCTACATTAGCGTTTCTACTTTTATTATATATATATTATATCCTATATATATATATATATATATATATATACACATATATTTATATATATATATACAAAAAGTATTTGATCTTGGGGTTTGATTTTCGGATGTTTCAAATTTTTTCGAAATCTTCAACTTGCTGTATTTTAGCTAGACTTTACTTAATCATGGGCCTTAGTTTCCTTGATATCAGAACTTTGTCAGTTAATATACACTCCTTTTTCAAAATGTTAGTACATCTACTTTCATAATTTTGAGGTACAATCAAAGAAAGTTTTCGTTATTGCATTTGAAGGATTTTTGTCATGCAGTTGAAGAGCATCAGTGGATTACCTCTTGAGTTGACAAATGTATCACTCAACTCATTGTTTTTCTTTAAACTTTCTGTAATAGTTGAGTACCGAATACGGAGAAAGCCATTTTCATTTAAAGTTTCGGATTTGCTAAAAATGTTCTCGCCAGCCAGCTAGGAAAAGAAACATGCTGAAATTGATTGAAATTCCTGTTGATGAGGCTGAAAATTATGAAAATTTTTTAACCTGCCATTTGTGCTTATTTTTTGTGTGCGACTAGGCTACTTTTTTTATTCTAACTCGTTCTGTTTAAAACATTAGAAAGCATATTTGCAACATTGCGTTGCATATGCAAAACATATTTTCCAGACAGCTTGTTAAAAAATGGTTTACGTAATCCGTAATAACTTGAGCTGATTGGTGTACTTGTTACATAACTTTTTGTATCTATTTTATGTGGATTGACCAGAACATTATCTTAAATTTTCTCCGTGAAGACTGAAAGAATTGAAGTATCTAAACCAATTGAGATAACAAGATAATTTGGATTAACATTTCATAATTCTTTTCTTAGTCGCTTGAGTGATGTCTTGAAGAGGAAACGCACAACTAAACGCTCGGTGACTTCAAGTCGCAACAAATCTCGGCAAGATGATAATTTGTCATCTTCTATGATGCAGGATTTATTTTCAAAAGGTAAAGAGCATACGAGTTACTTCCAGCTATGATTTATTTTTTTATAATGAGCATTTAAGTGCAATATGCTCCCTGTTCTTGTAGCTACAGCCCTAGGGTCATCAGGTCGCTCAACACCTACTGGCAGTTCCCGATCTCGTTTTGCGGGAGCAACCTCTAAAACCACGAGCTTCCTTGCCAGTCTTAATCCAGCACGTTGGGGGCGAAGTGTGAATCCTGGAAGTGGGGGTCTGTCAGATCGACCTTTCCATAAGGTAAGTTACTATGTAAATACTCCTGTAAAATGATTCACCATTGATATTCGTGATGTCAAATGCATCATGCAAGTTAGTCGTGTCTAAAAGTGCAATATTTATTACACGGCAAAGTGTTGCGCCACTGATATGGGTCAGGTAATTCCTGACAATAAAGGCGGTGTCATCATGATGCTTTCAGGAAGCACTGATCTCCTTTCGGATGTGGGTGGCCTCGTCATTCAGTCTTTGGAGCCCTTGTTTGTAGAATTGAGTGTTTATGGTGTGTCCAAGAGAGATGAACCCACTATCCTCTTAGTCAAAAAGAACAATGAGCATGACTTTCACATATGATTTACTCATGCAAGCCTTCTTAGAACGAGGAGATGCTGAGGTGTGACACACTCTGCCTCTTTGTGTCCAGGTTGTACACGAAGATCCACGTTTCACATCCGGTGATAAGGGTCCAAAAATTTGGATGATGCGTCTCAAAAGTTTCGATTAGTGTCTCTTTCAGCTTCACCCAAAACTTGATCCCATATCAGTCATCCTAAGACTTCTCCATCGTAAGTACAATACGACTACTACACAGGAGCTCAGCACCTTACATGTTCTAACCTCCTCAGGGCATGAAGAGAACAGGACTAGGAACCGTTAAAAGGCTAAACCCTCTGAACTAGTCTGACCGTTCTGTGACTTAGAGTGGAATAATAAAAAAAATTGCAATTCATTACTTTCAAGACAGACATTGTATGGTCTCTGCAAACAAAGATTTTATGTAATTTATGTGTTTTTCTTTGCCTTTCCACAGACCAAAATTCCGGTTTTTTAAAAAAATTTAAAAAATGTCAATTTTTGACATAAGATTTCACATAAAATAATCATTTTCAAAAATAGAACATGACATTATATAAAGATGTTTTTGATGAACACATTTCACCAAGAAATCAGTGGTCTAAAACAGCACATACTTTCTCGAAATTAGTAATGGAATAACACAACTATAATATAAATATAATAAATAATAATAATTCAATGAAACCCTAGCTTATGTCATCCAACTGTGTAAGTTGGTAGCGGGCGACTGAAGGCTGGCAATCTTTATTTCATATTTATTTCAAATAGATTTTAAATAATTTCTAAAAGATTAATTTGTAAACATATAAGTATTAATTTGTAAACGTAAAGCTGCAATTTAAAAAATGAAGGAATATAAAATAACATGCGCATTCTAAATTACGTAGCATCTAACTGCCTCAAAACACTAAAATTACAATCACGAGACGCAGGATTTTCAGAGCGGCAAATTACGTTTCATGCCTATTTACTCAAAAAACACTCATATTTCCGAATATGGCCTTATTTGAAGATCTGTTTTTGAAGAACAAATTTTGTTAAGAAGAATATTGTATCTTCATAATTGCAGTTGTAGGATGATGCTCAAAACATTTTGAATTTTTTCAATTTTTTTGAAAAAACAGGGTTTTTAACCAACGTGAGACCTACACCACTCCCTTTGGTCCTTTAGACCATCCAACAACAAAATTTCATCAAAATCGATGGCTCTATTTCTTTTTAAACTCTTGAAAATATCTGAGGGGCTTCATGTAAAATACTCTCCAAAGTTAAAATATCGGTTTCAAATTGAAGTGGCCGCGACATCAGCCAGATTGATTGGGGAATATTAACTTTGGAGAAAATCGGTTGAACGGTTCAGCTGCTAGCGGTGTTCAGACAGATATTTTGCTATCAATCAATTTTTCAGTATCAAGGATCCAAAAAACATGAATTCTGGCTACACCCTGTGTTAGAGAATTTTTTCTGTATTTAGCAACTGAATTTATCAATGTTTTCGTTACCAGGGCCCTGTAATAAAAAGGTTTTTCTGCCGAAAATTCACCATTTTTCGCGTTCGTTAAGTGCGACAAAGTAAAATTCATAATTGTAAGTGTAGAAAGAAAGCAAAAAAGGTTTGAATTTTTCTAATTTTCAAAAGTCAAAATTTTCAACAAACATGATTTCTGTACTCTTGAACATTCTAAATGCTATCCGAGGTGAAAATTGAATCAAAATTGCTTATGCTGTTTTTGAGGAAAAAAAGAAAAATTGCCTATACTATTTACATAAAATTATGCGCCGAAAAATATGTTGATTTTTGCAATTTTCAAAAAATCATAGTTTTTGAAGAACATATCTACACCATTATCATAAACAATCTTTACACTATTCAAAAACAAAATTTAATCAAAAACATTGGTGCCATTTCTTTGGAAATTTTGAAAATGTCCCAAAATTAAAATAAGTTTCAAATTTAAGGGGCCGCAACATCGCCAGATCGATTAAGGAATACAAATTTTCAAGAAATCGGCTAAACTGTTTAGCCGCTAGCGTTGTTCACTGGGCAGATAAACGGACGTTTTGCTGGCAACCGAGTTTCAGTATCAAGGACCCACAAAACATGGATTCTTCACAATGTGTTGGAAGATTTTTTTTTCCCCGAAATTTAGCAACTGGATTTATCCACTTTTTCCAGGGCCCGTCAGTAAGAGTTTTTAGCTGAAAATTTCCAGCTTTTTTTGCCATATTACATCACTTTCTGTTTAGTAGTGCGTAAGCGGTAGAAGGTAAGAACGTGTTGTAATGTGCGAAAAAGAACCTGCAAAATTTGTATTCTCAGACCTGGAAAACCGGGGGGGAAACCTTGAATTCCAAAAAGCCAGATCGCTGGCCACCTTGGAATGTCATTGCGAGGGCTCTTTGGGTGATGTCAATGTTGGATTGCATTGTCATTGCACAGCTAACATAACATAGAAATGCAAAACTTGGGTGTAAGTGTGTGAGAGGGTGTGTGTGTGTGTGTGTGTTTATTCTAACACCCCCCACTACCTTCCACACGTGGGGAGAGCGTGATAGTATGAATGCTCGTGAAGCGAGCTTAAAATTCTCAGGAAGAAGGATCTTTTGGGTATCTGAACCCTTGACACAATGAATCAGATAACACACGAATAAAATGAGCATATAGTCAATGAAAAATTACAGTGGCACAATTATATAATAGGATTATGCACTTTAAATAGTTGATCACTGGGAAAAAAACAGAAAACAAGGCAAAACAAAAATTGGCATCACCTCGACTGCCTGAACACACTTTCACCAATTACAACTCAGAATTTGCTTATTCCTCTTTCTGAATTTTTATCTACCACATTATTTTACTCTTTTTACTCTCGAGTTTTTCCGTGCACGGCTTTTAAAATGAGTTTTACACTTGTTCTAAGGTATCCCGTTCACAGGTGCTAGCCTTGGGCTTTGCACTCACTATAACACTGTGAACTTTAAAGGGAAAAAACAATAAAATGTAACATACATTGTTCTAATATCAATCAAAGTATCTTAACTTACAAAAATTTGACTTTTCCAGATAACATCAACTGTACATGTGAAAATCATGAATTACTTAAGTAAAATTGTACAAGGTATGGCCTCTTTGAATGAATTCAACAACACGCGCAGTAAATGAACTTGAAAACTGCCACTCACATCGTTCGGAATACTTCTCCCACCTATTCTGGACTTTTCACCCACTTTTAACAAGAATTGTCGTATTTACTGCTATTCTCTTTCCCCAACTGATCGCCGCATAAAAGTTGCCAGTTCTTTTACCTCAACAGCTCCGCATCGCTCGCCTGTAGGTAACTTTGGGGATTTTCTGCCGCTCGCAGCCTCGCGTTGTCACCTGTCTTCGCTGGCTGTCCCATGATGTTACCAGACTCGTACGATTCTCGTTCCAGTCCAAATCTTTCTCACCTATGCTTTGCTCTTCCTTGGGTCATCCTTCTTCTTCTGCCATTCATGCCTTCTCTCATACAAGTTTGTTCGTGCTTCCAGCCTCGAATAATTAATGTTGCTGAAGTTATGCATTAAATGCTCGGCCTCCTTACCACACTTTGGGCATGTGTGGTCTCAGCGTGCAATATGAGGTGCTGGATTTAGTTAATGTCCTTCTGCGCAAATTTTACAAATTTGAAATAATTTTGAAGTCAAACAATCACTTCACTTGCTCTCTCAAATATTGTGAATGTTAATGCAAAGAATGTTCGTGCTCTCCACTTCTCAGTTACATCACTTTCAGTGATACACATCTTAAGCTAACTTTTAACTACAAAGTTAAAATAAACTCTTATGCTATCCAGTTACAATCGCCTTCAGAACTCAGTCTAGTCGCCGTCGCTGCTGCAATCATAGAGCGCTCCTCCGAGGCACGCCGCGATACTTATGATACTTGCACCTCGGGAAATTTTTGGAGGGGTGAATATTCTCCTCTTTTCGTAACCTCCTGGAAAAACATTATTCGCTGGTTCGGACGTCAGAGTTCGGAAAGCTGTGGGTAGATGGCGAGTTTACAAGCCATCGCTCCGCCGCGTACTTTACTCCTCCCTGTTTGTGGGCTTCTTTTCGTAGCTAATGGTGGCGTTATGGGGTTGTCTAATCCCATGACGTCACAAAAAAAGAATATATACATATATATATTTTATTGTTATTATTATTCCAAGATTTGACAGAGTTTGAAACAATTTGAAGAACATTGGAATTTGCAAATGCAGGACAGGGAGATACGTAGTGAAAGTCATGATCGTGTTCAACCATTTGAAACAATGCACGCTGACTTTGGATTCAGGAGGCCCAGGTTCAATCCCCATGCCAGACATCCTGAACAGGTTTATGTGGTTTCCCTCAGTCATCCAGGTGAATGCTGGGATGGTTCTACTGTAAGACCATGACCATGAAACTGGTATCAATAGCCAAATTTGTTAACTATAAGAAGACGCAAAGGTTAAGAGATTTCAGGACTTCGTGGTTTCCTGGTTGGATGAACGACGGGGAACCTCAAGTTCTAATGATGCTGAGGCCAATTGCCCTGTACGAGACATATAATGGCTAAATGTTAATGTAAAATCTGAAATGCTCAGTAGTAATGAATTGACCACTAAGATTTCTACATTTTTTTGACTTTGTTACACTAAGCTATTTACATCTTATATAATTTTTTATTATTGGAACTAGTGTTTTAGAAAAGAAAGCGCGTACACAAAATTTTCTGAAATGCATGTTAATTCTCAATATCACTAGTAAAAAGTACTTCACCTAGCCTGGTAGCACAGGGCCTTACGGTAGGTTTACCCAAGCAAGAGTTAAACCAAGCTTGTGAAATTCAATCCCACTTAAATGTAAATGTTCATAAATGTTTTGAGGTTTGGTGATCGTGGTGGTATGGTGTACATCTTAGTATACCATACATCACCTCTGAAGCCAAATCCTTCCTTCCCCAGTTATTATGTGTGAGAGGGAGTACAAGGAGTCTGATGGAGTGGGCCCTACAGACTTCTGTGATCAGTGCCATCTTGTGGAACCCCAGTTCTGGTCTTTAGTGCTGAAACTGGTCCATGCTCTGGCAGGCAGGGTGCAATATGGATGCTAGGGATGGCTGATGCTGGGGATTTTAGGGATTTCCTCCTTTTACAGATAAGATTCGGGAAGAGCTATACATTCAAGACACGAGAGATTGTGGGCCCAAAATTTATTATGCATTGTTCATACAGGTTTTTTTAGATGGTTTAACACTACTGTGACTTTCACTACGTTTCTCCCTATCATGTATTTGCAAATTCCATTGTTCATCAAATTGTTTGAAATTATTTGTCAAATCTTAGAATGACATGTCAAGAGGCAATAGATTCGAACCAGTCGATGTGCAGTCAAGAGATTTGGGAATTCTGTTTAACACGTAGCCCTTCCTGAATCTCTTGTCTGTTTAATGCATAGCCCTTCCTAAATTTCTCGTCTGGTGAGCATGCAGCCTGTCTCAAATCACTCATCTGTTAAATGTGTAGCTCTTGCTAAAAAACGCAAAACTTAGTTGAAAAATTCTCTACTTGGTTTCTTCAATTCCTAAGATTTTGTGTTGTAAGTTTGTTGTTTTGATTTTAGTCAGTGTTTTATTTTGTAATCTCTAAACAAAATGATTTCATGTTTAATGCTGCTAAACTTCAGTTATTTACTTCTAACTTCTAGCAATGATATAACTAATGTTGATATGAACAATCCTAATGACTGACTTTCAGAAACATTAATCTAATGAAAAAAGAAGTACTTAAAATAATGCCCTAAAAATGAAAATATGTTAGGGAATTTAACTACTGTCATCTTCTTCAGCTATTTTTCTGAAGAGTCTTTTAAATTTTGTTATCATGATTCACTTAGTTGCCTAACCTGCTTTTTATCTTCAATCTAAGTACAGAGCACCTCTTTACTTCAGAGGTCAAGAGTCATAACTCCATTTTCAATGATTTTTCAGTTTTGATATCAAAATAATTGCAAGAAATATCTAATTGAAAGTATGCAGTAGTAATCCCTGTCTTTATTAGCTCCCATTTAAGCTTGTAAAATGAAACTGAGATTCCTGAATTACAAACGGGAACCAATTGTTAATCTTTCCTCCTGTGAAAAACAGAAATTGAGTTACGACACTTGAGTTCTGGGGTATTATTTGTTCATTACACATTTGCGGACGGCAGAAGTAGGAACTACTATTGTTTTGAAAGTGAGAGCCCAATCACAATCTGAGACTGCATGAATAGATGCCTAACAGCACTTGATCAATGCTGACGCCTGCTGAGACTGTCTAGGAAAAACTGCTTGTTTTGTTTTTGTCTTTTCTGTGATGTCTGTAGAAAAATCAAAACCACTTTGATATGCAAGATTGCATTCTGGCAGTAAATTAATTATAAATAATGTAGTGAACTATTGCCGCAAGCAAAAGACCATGAGAAAGTAAAAAGGTGGTGTTAATACAATTAGAAAGACCTACAGACAGAGCTGCAGTATAATTCTTTGTCATCAACAATACATGCTTTATAGGTGAAGGAAATATTTATATTTATCCTTTGAACACATCTATTACACAATAGTTATGTTCTTGCCCGCTTCTACTTTGCAGTACCCTGTTAATCTATGGTAGTACCCTACAATGAGTGGGTCTGTATCTCATTCACCACCATTTATATTTAATCAATCAGTATGTACTGTAGACGTGAGAGTCTCATTCAATCTGTGGTGACCTCAAGTAAACAGATCACAGTGCTCCATCCGCAAATGTAAAGTGAACAAGTAATACAGATTTCCAGTGTTGTGTTAACCCATAGGCCTGAAGGGTCTGGGCCCAGGGCCCCAGGTAGTCCTAAAGAAAATTATTAATAGTAAATTTTTCAAAAAATAAAATTCAAAAATCATATAAAAAGTGATGTGTGATGAAACTATACAATTTTTAAAATAAAATTTGTCATCAAATGGGTGAGGGGAAAATCAGTGGAAGTAAGAATAGGGGGTGGGCAAATTAACGTAGGTCTAAGGGTTTCAAAAGCTGTTAAAATAGCCCTGGAGATATCATTTCCTTCCAAAATGTTAGGGTATGATTCATTACCATATTTTGTTTCAAAATCATTTGCAAGAGTTGTTTCAAATTGTAGAAAGTTTAAAATTATTTTTCATGATGTGAACAGTATGTACTCTTGGAATATTTGTTTAAGTTCTCAGTCTTCCCCTCTTGTATGGGTAGAGTTCTGTAAAAGTTGAAATATCACTAAAATAGAAATTCATCTTTGAAAAAAAAAAACTTTGCAATTTTTTCCCTCCATATAATTTGTTTCCCCTGTCATTTGCAATGAGGAAATTAAATGTCTTAATTTGGTATATGGCGCAGTTTTTGGGAAAATGCCATTTGCTCACTTAGAAGAGGAAACTTGAGTAGGTTTCAACTATTAACATACTACATTCTAAAATGAAAGCCTTGTTATAAATTTAAGCTTATGCTCGCTGCTTTCTTATTTATACATTGAATCAAACTAGTATACCAATTTTGAACCAAATCTGAAATGGTCATGCCAAAAGTTGCTGATTTATCATGGAATTATCTTATTTTTCTCTATTTGATCATTGGTTTATTTTTGTTCCTTTGAGAGAGAAAGTATTAAAATAACACAAAAATCAGCGGGTGTGCCAACAGGAGTCTTCCATGTCCAAATCTGCTAGCAACCCCAATCTGACAGCTGGCAACAAGGAGAAAGCACGCACTTGGGTACGAGAACAAGCACTTCTGTTTGTGGAGGCTTATTCTGGCAGTGAAACAAATGGACCTCCACATCCTGCCATGAATGTACTGTCGCGCCTCACACAAGCCATTCATCGTTTGCAAAACCAAGTATGTGATAGTCTAATTTATTTTCTCTCACTCCTTCCTTTTCCAGAGCAATTTTTATAACTCATTTACTGTTATAACAATGAGTAGGCAACTAGACTTTTAAGTAACAAAAAGTGTATAGGTTTGACGTTTAAAAATGTTAATTACTTTTTTATAATTTTTTGTGATATATTAATTTTAATGTGATTTATTTAATGTTTCTTGCAAGAAGTCTCAACATTATTTTTGTTTTGTTAGTTATTTTAATATTAAGAACGTTGCGTAATTAGCCATTTGCTTGTACAAACAAAATGAACTATGATTTTTTTTTTTTTCTTTTGTTAGTTCATCATGAGAGATAGAAGAATAACATTGTTATGTTTAGTGTTGTACTATTATCGTACAGCACCAAATATAACAATGTTATTCTTCTAATAGTATAAAACTGGTGTTCATCAATGTGTTCAAAACCACTACTGCTACCTTCATTCCATTAATAATATTTTTATGAAATACTGTAAAACAAGTCTTAAACATGTACTATAATTATGTGTTCTGGAGTATTGTATAACTATTATTCATATTCCTAACCAACAGCCTGAAGAGAGTCTGGAGGCCCTAAAAGAGCTTCGAACGATTGTCATAGAATCAGACATATCACCATTTGAGGTGAATCATAGTGGACTTATTAGAGCCTTGCTGCATTATGTGACTGCTGAAAGTGCTACCTCTGGATCTAGAGATCAGCGCCTACGCTCCTTTTTGAATGTCTTTGCTGGGTGTCCTGTAAGTTTAAAACTTAGTAGTTCAAATATATCTTTACTATGTAATGTTCAGTTTGTAGTTTCCTTTAATGCTACTCTGATATATCTAATTTGTCATAAGTAAGGTGAATGTATGAATCTCAAGTTACATCTATTTTGAATTTGTGTTCATTTTCAGCTTGATATCAACTATTGTGGTCCCCTAGACGACTGGAATCCAGCATCAATGTCTGCTCTAGTGGCCAAACTTAGTGGCTGTGTATCTCAACTCGAACAGTTCCCAGTGAAAGTTCATGACTTGCCTGCAGGAACTGGCACAGGGCGTGGTAGCACATCTGCTCTAAAGTTTTTTAACACACATCAGTTAAAGGTATTTTGGCCTTGACTTTTCTTGCTAAACATTGGAGAATTGAATTGTGCAAATGAGAATCATTAAATCATAAATAAATATAAATATTATTTAATGAGTGTTGGGGGTGTAAGTCATGACAATCATTGATTTTTGCATGATTGCGGGTTTTTTTTATTAAGAAAAATAGTAACATTTAAATGGAAGTGAACTACATGTTGGGGTGGATGTGCAAATAATCCAATAACTTGTATCATAAGTTAGTGACAAATTGAGTAACAATCCAGAAATTATTGTAAGAGTAAAACATAATTAGAATAAAAACACAATGGATCTATGTATTTGAATTAATTTAAATTTACTTTACTAGAAGAATGACATATTGCCCAAAAGTTTTTCATGATCAGTGATTACCTTTTTGTTTGTATGTTTACAGTGCAATCTTCAAAGACATCCTGACTGCACTAATCTTAAACAGTGGAAGGGAGGTACAGTGAAAATAGATCCTTTGGCATTGGTTCAAGCAATTGAACGATATCTGGTAGTACGTGGGTATGGCAGACTCAAAGATAAGGATTCAGGGGATTCTGATGATGATAATAGTGAGGAAGATATAGATGACACTTTGGTAATTGCTCAGTATTATTTTTTTATGAACAAAGAATGACACTTCCATAGAAAGTTTTGTCTGTACAGTACATTGTCAAAAAATTATTACAATTTTCTTTCAGGCTGCAGTGGTCATTAGCCAAGGGGCAGCTCGCCATCGCTTGCAGTTTCTAATTGGAGACCAAGTTTTACCTTATAATATGACTGTGTACCAAGCTGTGCGTCAATATAGTCCTGCTGGTAATGACCAGTCAGAAACTGACACTGACAACGAAGCTCCTTTAGGAAATTCTGGAGTCTGGGTGCAGACCCACACCATTTATTATAAGTATGTATTGTGTTCTTTAATTAAATATTTAAGAAAAGACCATTATTCAAAACAATATTTTGAGTGTGTTTCTTGTTTGAATTTTTGTTTTCTGGAAAAGAAAAAGATAAAATCAAGTGGAAAGTTTATTAGATAACTAATCACATTCACAGAAATGTTTATTAAAAGGGTGTGGTTTATTTGACAGTTTAACCTTCTTTTTAACCAAGATTTCTTTATTAGTAAACAATTATAGTTTAAATTATTGTAGTAATTGTAAGTAACATACACTTGCCAGAACTAGTTATGTAACATAGAACCCCATGTAATAGGTTCCCAAAATCACATTTTGATGATTACAGCATGAGGAACTCTAGTTCCTGAGCTGCGGTAGTAGCACAACTAGAAAAATGAAGTTTTGATATAAACCTGAATTATTAAACAAATTATTTCCAAATTTTGAGTTATGCAGTTTATGTTCATACAGCTCATTTTGAAAATAATTATGAAGGAAAATATCTCCTACTAATTGAAAGTCGTAATCTTTTTATATGGTAAGTGGTACAGTTCATTGCAGAGTGTTTGGTATGGAGGGAGAGTAGTGAGAGAGAGAAAACCTTCACTGTGATTTCCCTACACAGGTCACTATCCTTAAACTCAAAATTTCTCTATCCCACAAGGCCATTGGGTCAGTGTCCCCTTTTCTACTTGTGCTTTATTTCTTAAAATACCCTTCTTGTATGTGAATTATTGTACTTTACAATTAAGTTCAAACTTAAATTCCATTGACTTATCCAATTCAAAAACAAAACTTTCTTTAGAGTGAAAGCATAAAATAATACTATTATTATATGTACTTCCCAGTAGTGACATGGTTAACTTGAACTTCACTGGGTATAGGAATAAAGGTGTGCATATCCTAAAACCACATGCCAAGCACTAAAATGATGTTTAATAGTTGAATTTCAATATTTTGGAAACTGTTTACAAGTGAAATTTTTCTAAGGTTAGATTGAAAAATTGGAGGGAAGGGTGAGATTGCTTCCTTTTTATTTCATCTCAAAGATATGTTGTGAACTCTTGGTAATCATTTTCATATACTACATTAACTCAATCAATACGCAGTTCTACCAGTAGTGGTAGGACAGTGCATCAACTGATGTCACTGCAGCGCCTGACCAGGAGGTCCTAGGTTAGCACAGCGATTTCACTAGCTTTTCAGCTAGGTCGAATTCAGTCGCTGTCTGGAGGAGAATTCTAGTGGCTGGCTGCTCTGATCGGTAGTTTTCCGTGGTTTCTCCGATCAACACCAGGCGAATGCTAGAGCAGTACCCTACCAAACGGGTCACGGACCGCGTGCGATCTGTCCTTCCTCTTCCTTGTCCTACCCTCTTCCCTTACACACACACACTTACACTAACATACACTACACTACCACATAGTCTGGGAGACCGGTTGGGAGCTTAGAGCTTGTCCCGGCTGGGGTGGTGTCCCGTTGGTGGGAGAGTCCTGGTTAGGGGGGAAACCCCACTAGCCGACGGTAGGTCGGTGCCAGATCTCGCCATCCAGCGGGGGAAGATCACCGCCATCTCCCGAGAAAAAAAACATGCACTACACTAATGGCACTAATGACCAAAGCAGTTGATGTGCCCGCAAACACGTAAAAATCAATCAATCAATCAATACTCAGTTCTAGACATAAACTAATTAAATAATCTTTACAAACCTACTTCCACGCATTAATAATTTGAAACTAGTGAGTTCAATCCACTAGGTACAAAGTTACAAAATTTAATTGAACAACATTGAATGAAATTTCCACATCCACCCTATGGTGGAGTGACTCCTATGAGTCACAGAAAGGGTAGTTGGCTTCACACTACTAATGTGTGTTGTTAATTTCTTGGATGTTTTTACAGACCTATGCCAGAAGAAGAAGCTGTTCCCAACAGCAAAGCTGGCACAAGTTGCTCATCTGGTCGTAAAGGAAAAGGCACCAGTACCAAGGCTAATTCTCGTAGCCGCAAAGGTGATGATTTGTGGAATGAAGGGATTGTACCTTCTCCTCATTCTCCATTGACACCCTTTTTAACCTCTTCTTTACCGGAGAGTGTTACTATTCAAGATGCTTCTCTTGAAGTGCTGTGTTTACTACGTGTGTTACATGCTTTGAATCGCTATTGGGGTTCACTATATCGTTCAATAGAGCACATGCCAATAGTGAGCCAACAAGAGTTTGTAAACAGCAAGGTTGCTGCTAAAGCAAGTCGACAACTACAGGACCCATTGGTCATTATGACAGGAAACTTGCCATCATGGTTGCAGCAAGTCGCAGCAGCATGCCCATTTTTGTTTCCATTTGAAACACGACAGTTGTTGTTCTATGCTACATCCTTTGATCGAGACAGAGCATTGCAAAGACTTCTGGATTCCACTCCTGAACTGTCTAGTTCTGATTCACAAGAGAGAGTGACACCTCGTTTAGATCGACGTAAGAGAGTTATATCACGAGATGATATTCTGAAGCAAGCAGAACATTTAATGCAGGAACTGGCATCATCTCGTGCTCTCCTGGAAGTGCAATATCATGATGAGGTGTGTATTATATTTTCATGTGTCTCCTTTTATATATTATAAATAAAATTTACTGTTGAGTGAAAATGGCTGTTCCTTGTCAAAATAAATCTTTATTCTAAAATTTCGATGTAGAAACCTCTAAAATGCTTAGAAAACTTCTGATTTTAAAAGATTGAGAACTAACAGTGTTCTACCTTACAGTACACACAATGAATCTAAAATCTAATTATGTTTAAACTTTGTGCAGAGGTTCAGGTTAAATGAAATATTTTGGACATTTACACCAATACTGTTGTTGTTGTTGTACAGAATCATTCTGGAGTGATGGTACATATGCTATTTGAAAACTAGATAAATGGATACATTTCTCTGGGGATTATCTTCCAGTTTTGCCCAATGTACTTCCTGGCTGCCATTTATTGGCACCATGGAACTTCTGAACGAATCCCTGCAGTCATTACCACCCTGGGAAATCTTCCCAGTGAAGAACCCCCCTTTTGCTCCCTGAACATTATGCTGAGGTTGCCCTTAGGCCCATCTTGGTCCTATACCTTTACACTTTTACCTTGAGATATGCCATGGGCCCATCTCAGGACTTGTACCATTACTGTGGGTGACACTAGGAAGAAACTCGTGCTACAAATGCAAACAGAACAGAGACTAGCCAACCCAGATGTAATTGGTTCTTGCCTTGCATGCAACTGCCACCCAAGCCGGCCATGTATGACAGGATATGATAGGAAAGGTGATGCATGAAGGGTAGACAAGCCAAACATGCCACAGCCCAAGGGTGAAAAAAAAAGTGGAAGTCAGAACATGTGACCCCCACGTTCCGTCCTCACTTACTCTACTGCCATAGTGACTGCAGCCATTTGGTTTATCTGAAATTCAAAAACTATTTACCCCATTAAAAATTTTTTAAATTTACATCTATTGTTTCATTGTAGAGTTTAATGATCCACAAATGCATCTGGTACAATGTTTTTGTAAAGAACTGCAAACAGTATTTTCTACAAATAAAATGAAATCGATCCTCAAATGGGGATCATGGTACTCGTCATGTAAAAATATCTAAAATAGAAAATACAGTTTAGGTTATTAATAGATTTGATGGCTGCTCAAACTTCTTTCTAAAACTGTGGATTTGTAATTGACAAATTTTTTACATTCCTTTTATACTGTTCACTTTTGTTTTCACTTAATAGTCCTTGACAGTATGGTGGAAATTTCTCCAAAGGATGCAGTGCACAAAGCTTTTCATTGCAGTACCAGACTTGTGCCTTAGCAATGACAACATTGATCAAATTTGTAGAGGAAATTGTAATTTTTTCCTCAAAGTAGCCCTTAATTTTTCTCTGCAATACAGTCCCATTCTGTCATTCCACTCATAAATCAATTTTAGTGTGTAATGAAGTATTATGGTTGAAAAGTTGACTTGCAATTTTTCTCTTTTGACTATCTGTACTAATGGTGACACCCCATGATTCAAAATTTCACATAATTGTTGTCCTTCCAAATTCCAAATGTTACTTTATTTGAAGGATTACAATTGTTTTCACACAAAACACAAGTTTTTGTCTTAACAAAAAACTTTTATATTTGCAAATGCCATATTTTACTGGTAAATAAATAAAATGTACAAGGAGAATAAATTATCACTTCAATTAATAAATACAATTGATATTGATGAATCATTTGTAGGTTGCCAGATGGTTTAAAGAGCCACTCCCCCAAAAGTTGTGTATCAATTCACCAAATTGTCGGTACAAAAATAGAAAATCAGAAACTAATCATATTTATGGAAATAATGTTTTATTGTGTAGGGCCTCTTTAGAAATGCCCCACCTTCACCCCACACACAATTTACCATTTGCACATTCTTTTCGGGACATTTTAAATTTCAAAATTGGGAAAGAAATTATCAAAATAAAAAAATGTTTTTGAGATTTGTCAAAGATTTCTATTTGTTGCACAAATATATTACCACAAAGCTCATAGGTCACCTGCGGGTCATTATTTTTTTCCATCATAAAATTGTTGGTTCTTAAATTTTGGAGCAGCACTTTTCCTATCCTTGAAATTGAAATGTATTGGTTTCATGGTCAAAAAACGTTTTGAGATGGTGTTGCAGTACAATACTTTTTTACCCAACAATACAAAGATGTTTCGAGTTTATATTTCTTTTAAAATGTGTAATTTTCAATTTATCGCAATGACAAAAGTCTCGGACAAAATATGGATAGCTTCTGTAACAATTACGCTCAATGTAGCCTACAACACGGGTTATTGCAACACCAAATACCATGATCCCCAAGTGGGAATCAAAGAGAAAACATCTCTACAAAACTGGCAAAACAATGATAATCAGTGATGTTGCAAAAGGAAAGTTCAGAATCATAGGATATTTGTCCTAAACATGCTGTATGTATGAAAATATGAAGAAGAAAACAAATACATGTGTAAGTCATGTGTCAGCAAAATAGTTGTCAGCGTGATTTGTAATAATTATCATTCTTCATTTAGTTCCAAGAAACACGTGTTGTCCTGGATCTCGAAGGTACTCATTCAGGACTATTATGACCGTTTTAAAAAATTCTTAACGTTAGCAGTATAGTTGCGAAAAATTATTCACATTCCCCATTTGGGGATCGTGGAATATAACAAGTTATCTCGCATGGTTCCTTGGGCAGTGAAGTTGGGCTGAAAGAAGGGTAGCCTTCCTATCCACTCTTTTACCACATGTACAACTGTTATTTCAGTGTCATTTTGATTGTTAGATACACAAAAGAAAATGAATATGTAATTTACTCAACAGAATTTTGTATATTTAAACACCTTTTAAAAATATTTTTTACTATAGTACTGTTTTAACAGTGAAAGTAGATGTATAAAGATCTTAATTGCACTCCTTTGATTTCAGGTGGGAACTGGTCTCGGCCCCACGCTAGAATTCTATGCCCTTGTGTCCCGTGAACTTCAAAGAGCAGATCTGGAACTGTGGCACGGAGAACGTCAAGAGCAGCCTGCATCAATAGGCTCTGGAATTAGTGGCAATGTCGGTTATGTTTATTCTCCAGTGGGTTTGTTCCCTGTGCCTCTTGGACGTAACACTAAATCTAATCAAGTTGCCAAAGTGAAGAGTAAATTTAGATTTTTGGGCAAATTCATGGCAAAGGCTGTAATGGACTCGCGCATGGTAAGTCAACCCAACAGAACTTCAAATTGGCCAAATTGGTTTCAAGGTAATCAGTTGATATTGATAAATTTTTGTTTTACTTTCATTGATTTAAGTGATATTTGTCATTTTCTATTTGCAAATGTGGTTAGATTGGAAAATTAACAATAGTACCGCTGTTTATAAGCAAATAAATAAATGTATAAACAGCCAGTTCAATTAAAAATTCAAATTACTTGCCTAAAATGTATTTCAAAGTTTGTATCAAAGTTGTGAATTTGCAAGCTGAAAATTTGTAAATCAAAGATATTAAAAAATTATTCAAAAAGAGTTACACTACATTTATGTTGATGGATTTTATTCACTTAACTCTTATAACAAAAGACACTTCCTTTTTCCCAATATTCTGAGGAAATAACATAACCCCGGTAATTGTATTAGACTGGAAGTCTGCATTTATTGAACTTCAATACTGCACTGATCAAACTGAAATAAAACCAATGTGGGAAAAATTTCTGGGGAAGGTATTAAAAGGAAAATTTTTAAATGCTTACTGAGAGCGTGCATGGCTATTGTAGAATTAAAAATTTCTTGTTTTTGTAAAATTATCTGAAACTAAATGTGATTAAAACTTTTTTCTCTAAACATTTAATTTATCTTTAAAAAATTAGCTAGGAAAATCGAAATTTCAGGGATAGGAAACCTGAAAATTCAGTTATTTTTAAATTTCAAATGTACATCAGTCATTTAACTGCCAAATTACAACCTGGGCTGTAGTATTCTTTGTAAATTCTTGATGGATCATAAATCCTTGCTTGTACTTTGTTTGAAGATTAAAGAATACATTATTATCTCTGTCTCTTTTCTTTAGTTGGATTTGCCGTTCAGTGTTGCATTCTATCGTTGGCTACTAGGACAAGAGGCAACACTTGAACTGTCAGATCTTGGACATGTGCGCCCTGAAGTGCATGCTACATTGCGACGCTTGCAGGGTGTTGTACGCATGAAAGAACACCTTGAACAATTGCCTTCATTGACACCTGCATTACTGAAAGAAGCAATAGATAGGCTTGATCTTGATGGCTGTCCCCTTCCTGAATTGGGGCTAGATTTCACTTTGCCAGGTCATCCAACTGTTGAGCTCCGACGTGGCGGAAAAGATATTACATTATCAGCCCACAATGTGGATCAGTATATTAAGGTATGTTATTAAAATGTTTTTTTTTTGGATGAGTGAAGTTGTGCATGCAGCTTAGTTCCAGGCACATGCGAGTTACAAATCTATAGTCTAAATGAAGCATAAATTTCCTGTGTAGTCGGAAAAGGTTATTTTGTGTGCAAGCATTTATATGTAGGTCAGTGGGCATCTGAATCCAATATTTTCAAATTCAACTGAAAACAGCTGATGTACATCTGCAAGTTAAATTATCCTTAGGTTTTGTTTTATACTTGAAATGTTAAGAATACTTCCTATATTATTGTGTATGTGTAATACATTCATAATTCCTATAAGTCTGCCATAACTTTTATTTAATAACATCATTGAAAATGGTATTGTGATCTTTGAAAATCTGGAAATTCAGGGAAATCTGTTTTCCAGAAGTTACTATTAATTCTGGTAGTTAATAAAGATGGCTGCTTAATGGAGGTTATGAGAATATGGGAAGTTAATATCCATTCTAATTTTGCTATTTGCAATGAAGTTGGATATGCTTTAAGAATGCTCGTGTTAACACATTTCTTATTGCATTTAATCTCAAATATAAATAATTTTTTTGCATCTGCACTTAAACAACTCTTATACAAAACATTCAACATAATTTTTGTTTTGTTTTGTTTGTTTGTTATTGTAGGCTTCCGAGGCCAGAGTCATAATCTGGACTGTCCAGGTGACGCCACGTTGAAGGCTGGGGTGCCGACGTTTCGACCGACATATCGTGGTCCTCTTCAGGGCAGTACAGCCCTGAAGAGGACTGCGATATGTCAGTCGAAACGTTGGCACCCCAGCCTTCGACACGGCGTCACCCGGACAGCCCAGATCAATTTTTTTTTTTTCTTCATTCCACTATATTGTGCCATTGGTAGACTTCATACCCAACCAGACTTGAAGATGCAATTCACTCCTTAAAGAATCTTAATAGCATGCATGGAAACCATCTATTATTTGTAGTGGTAGTAGAATTTAGCACTTCAAGTTTTAAAAAATCTCATTTTGAAAACAAGGCTTCTGCATTTTATAGCAGTATAAAAATTAAGAATTTTTACACTTTAAATTTTCCCAATAAAATCATTGAAATTTTGGAAACTAATTTAATATTTGAGCATTTGTGAACTTAAGCGCATAAGTGTGCATAAGAAGCACCATAAAACTAGGGCTTTTCTCCTCTTTCTGTTATCTTCTCCATACAGTGAACTGAGGAAGCTGAGATTCCTTGAGATGACCCTGAGCACTTGGGCCTTCTGGATCAGTTTCTTTTTAAATTGTTCATATTATTTTTTGCTTTGTTTTGTCAGTTATACCTTAACTATAAATTAAAAACACAGCCACTCTAAAATTAAATGTCAAACATTGATGTGTTGTAGTTGACCCGACCCTAGTTAAGAGAGTGAACATGAAGGAAAACATAAAATGCAATTTAGCTCAAATCTCACAGATTCACAACCCTTTCGTGCTTGGCGATCAGTTTCGCATTTTATCACAGTTTGAAAACTTCAGAAATATATTGTACTGACCATCAATACAATTATTAATTTTTTTCGGAATTAGATAACATTTTGCTTTTTTAGCAATTGCTAAGATCTACCATCTCTAGTCATATGAATATGCTCCTTTTGAGAGTTACACTACTTGTTAATCTGTTCTAAGTAATGACAGTGTGTTCCGCCCCAGGAAGATACTAAGTTAAGAATTATCTTCTGTTCTTTTGCTTGTTAAAGTTCTTCAGATCAGAATTTGCACTGATGTCAAGAAGTTGGAATGTTTTAATACAGGTTAATCTATGAAATCTGCCTGACAATTGACTTGATTCACTTCCGACCAGTGACCAGTGATTACTTCACTTTCAAGTCAATATTTACAAGTGTCTTATGGAGAGATCAGTGTACTTATGTGAAGAGATTGTTTCAGCAGGTTTCTTTAATATAATGATGATGATGATGATGATGATAAGAATAATAAGAATAGCCAAAATTTTCTTTAAATATGTTCATACACATGTAAAGAACCTGTAGGGAGCCTACTGCCCAAACCTAGCTAGGCCCTTTAACTAAATATCGAGGTCATTTTTACAGTAGTGTTTAGTGAGGCGCACCTCATTCAATTATAATATTATATAAAAGACATAAAAAGATTGCAAGTTTAAAACCTTTTTCAAATTGCATAGTTTTTAAATCATTATAATAGTTTATTGAGTAATAAAATGACAAACAATATAAGACCACTGCACACAATTGTTGCGTTGACGCATGATAAGTAACATGTGTCATGGAATAACACTGTTTTGTATGAAACGGCACACAAGCACTTTGTCCATTCCACTTAAATATCAAGTTAATCTAAAATATGCATTACTTACTACACGTTAACGTAAAGCTTGTGTGACAAAGGCTTTAGTTTATATCCACGTTTCTAATGTGCTCTTTAATTTTTATATTCAACTTCTGTTGTCCAGTATCAAGATTTTTAAACTTGTTTGACAAACATTAAAGTATTTTTTGGCAAAATATAAGTAACAATAGCTTCTTTGACCAATTGTTAACACATGTCTAGACAATTTAATACTTTCAATAGTATTCACTTGATTTTGATTGAACTAATTTTTCAGTTCATTGGTACTAATTATTTTAAGGATATGTTTTTGCAGCCTGCCCGAAGGATTTTCCACTGTGAAGATTTTATATCTTAAGAAGGGTATAATAAATGACTTGCTACTTCACATTCATCAAATATCTTGTTAGCAAACTTATGTGAATGTTATTAGTTATAAAAAATAACATTGAATATATTTGTTCACAGTTGGTGTGCCATTGGTTCCTGCATGAGGGTGTCTCTCGTCAAATGGAAGCATTCCGTGAAGGTTTTGAGTCAGTTTTTCCCCTACAGCAATTGCATATGTTTTATCCAGAGGAACTTGAAGCAGTATTCTGTGGCGGTGGTGCTTCTTCATTGGGTTGGGATGTGAAGACCCTTACAGAATGTTGTAGACCAGACCATGGTTATACTGCTGACTCACGTGCAATACGCTTCCTTTTTGATATTCTGAGTCAATATGACCTTAAAGAACAACGTTTATTTATTCAGTTTGTCACTGGATCTCCACGGTTGCCTGTTGGAGGTAAGTGCTTTCGCTGAATTTACCTTTCCTATTCTTGAAAACATTTTGACAGATTTTGTTGATTTGCCTTCATGTTTTCAATTTTTTTATGTATTAAGTTCTTTATTTAATAATATGAATTGTTGAAGTTGGAGCTTTTGCAAATGAAAGGTTTCCAGAATGAGCTGGGAAGAGATACCAGGTTGATGTGTTTTGTGTTTTCTTTTTCTTCTTTGTTTGCATCTTTGATCTGTATGGGTGACACCTGCCTCAGAATCAATTATTTAGACTGCCACAATTTCAGATTGGGTTAGTAGTCCTAGAATATGCACATGAACAAACACACCAAACATTCATGCCCAAGGTGGAATTGGTGGTGACCTTTCAAGCCAAGGCAGTTTGCACCCACCTTAGCTTCTTGGGTCAGCTTCTATGAAGGTTGCTGCAAAAGTTTCTGGAATTAGTAGACCCTGTTCTGTGGTGTTCTTCAGTTGTTGTGTTCGTAAAATTTGACATTTGTTACACATAATTCAACTAAATACCCTTACCAAAGTGATCTAGTTTTGTGTTCATAACATTTTTAGGAAAGTAGGTGTGTTAAATGGAAATCTCATGTGAACCTGAATGATTTTTTTATAATTTCAAATATGGTTTGACATCAAAACAATGCATCGATCAACTTTATTTGGCTTTTGGGAATGAAACTCCATCCAAGAGCAAGGTTTCCAATTGGTTTGCAGAATTTCAATGTGGATGCATCACTGATGAATTTCGTGAGGGTTGTCCTGCATCATCTGTTGCAATTAATGTTGATGCTGTGCAAGAACTGATCAATGGAAATTGACATATGACATGCAAGCCGACCTAGAGATTCAAGCAGCCTTGGGCATTGACATGAAAGCAATAAACACAATTTTGCATGGACATTTGAACTTACAGAAGCTAGGTAGTCGTTGGATTCCACAATTTGACAAAATCACAAAAACAGCATCATGTCAACTGATGCAAAGGAATGCTCAAGAAATTCAACCGAAGTGGTTCAAATTTAGTTTACATTGTTACTGATGATGAAACGTGAGTTTATTCCTACAAACTAAAAACTAAAAAGCAATCTACCGTTTGGGTATTTCAAAATGAGCAAAAACCAACAAAAGTTGTCTGTTCACATAGTGCTGCGAAGTAAATGTTTGCACAACCATTCGTAGAACAGTTAACACTGATTGGTACACCACTATTTGCTTGCCAGAAGTCATCAGTGGGATAAGAAAGACAAGAAAAGGAAGATGAAGAAGAAAAAAATAAAAAAACAATTTTTTCTTGTTTCCAACAATCAAAAATAAAATGTGTGATGAGCTATTTTCATCATGTAAAGGAGCAGTTGAAACTTTCCAGACATTGATTTCTGCAGTACCTGCTGTAGAGTGGAAGAAGTTCTTCACAAATGGGTTTCAGCGTATATGCAACTATGAATAAATGCTAAAAAACCAATACTTAGAAAAACAAGAAGCCATTTACCAAATTTCATTGATTCTTTATATCATTTTCAGAAACTTTCCTTGCAACCCTAATATTGGTATTATTAGTAGTAGTATTGTTATTACATTTTCATTTAAAAAGCTCTTTGAGATTTGTTAAAAAAAATGGTGTTTTTGCTCTTGCATCATTCATGTACCATGAGAACTTTTTATTTAATATTCCTTAAAATTTGAATGAGAAAAGGATCTTGGAATTTTCTCAATTTATGGCCCAATATTTAGTAAGTTCAAAATTTTATTAATTTATAATTTTTCCATGATATGTGTAATGGTTTAACCCTTCAACTCAGTTTCTCAAATACTTGTGTGGACTCTGTTTGGGGTAGTTTTGGACCCCAAATATTTTACATAATAATTTAAAAGTATTTGATGCTGGAATGTTATTTTGAATTATTAATTGACGTAACAATGCTCTTGGTTTGCTTTATTTACTATATTGTACTAAATAACATAGAATAATGTTCTTTCAAGAAAAAAAGATTTAAGAATATCCTCATTACTATACATAGCTGTACTATGTGCTATACAATACTGTGTACTATACAATCTTACCAGCATGAGAATGTTTGAAACAAGGCATCCAAATTGTAATAGAAAAACACACCAAATTTTCACTCAAAAACTGCAACATATTACAAAATGGAAATGGAAACGGAAACGTTTTTAGAATTTATCTTGTAATTTGGATGTCAAATGTGGCAATTTTTACTCCAACCACATAAAAATCAAATTATTTCCAACAATGAAACAAACTTAAAAAACTGAAAAGATAACTTATGTAAAACTGGACATAAATAACATATTTCAAAGGAGAAGTGCATGTAATTTGTAGAATGTTGCAAAACATGATTTGTCGCTGGGGTCAAAAAAGGCCCTCAGAGTCTAGGGTTAAACTTGGAAAACTTTCACAATAGTGTTCATCGAAACATCACATTTGAGTTCTTTCCGAATTACAACAAACTCTATTGCAACAGTATTGAAGTTCTTAAATTTCTCACTTCCAAAACTTTTACTTCATTCAATTGAATTTCTTAAAATGAAGGTAGCCTGCAGTGTGTTTGTAATTCCATACTAATTTCTATTTTCTGTACATTTTCCTTTCAAGTTCTAGTAGGATTGGACCTGCTATAATTATAGAATGATATTCCTTGTAATGAAATGTGCAGATAATAATTGTTCAAAGATTAAAAAATGTCAATATAAACATGAGTTAACCTATTACATTTATATAAACAAGAATTTAATTAATTGCTCTTGGCATCATAATTTATTTCTCTTATGAAATCAATTTTATTCATAGCTTCAAAGTTAACTTCATTATTCATACAATTTACATACCTAGGAATGGGTCAGGTTGTTTTAGTCTCCTTTGCAACACACTCATCCAAACAAGAAAATAAACTTCCGCATGAGTATTCATGCAATATTTAGTCATTTCATTTATACTTTTGTGCTTTTTTTTACCTACTGCTGGTGGAATAGGTAATGTTAGTCTGTAGAGTAAATGGATTTTATTCACTAGTAAAAATTAGCCCTTAATTTTTCAAAATAAGCTCAGAAGTTACATATTCAGTTGAAATAAAATTTTGTTCTGCTCTCTTACCATAAATAACAGTATTTTGGTGTATTATATGTGTGACTTTCGTGTTTTTTGTTTGGTTTTTAATATTTGATCTTTACATTTTGAGTGTTGAGATCAATTTCAGATGCATATGATGTGAAATGTAAATTTCCAAAAATATGAGCATTTAACCAGTTTTTGGAGTCACTGCAAATATATATAGTAGCATTAAATATATACTTGCAGATTTCAGCTGTAATGGTTCTTTTATTTTTGTTTGAGAATTGATGACTGCATCCTAGAATAATAATAATAATAATTTTTATTTGCCAATAAACTTAGTGATAAGTTTCAAGCATTATCAAAGTGTAATAAGTTAGAAATTGGATAGGAAAAGTAAAGAAAGAAAAAAGTATAAAACAAAAATGAATACATGGCATGCAAACATTCATAAGAAATAAAATAAGATATAAAACATACAATTTTCATTCTATAAGTTATTTTAATTTATAAGGATACGTTTCTATTAAATACTTCTCAAGTTACTGAATTTCTTTTCTTCAATTTTTAATTCTTTTTTTAGGAAGATTGTTATACAATAAAATGGCTCTGTGAAGAGGGCTAATATTTATTGAGGCTCTAGAAGTAAACACTCTGTGGTAGTTCTGGATTTCTTTCTGAAGAGAGTAATGATTTTATGTATATAAAGGGCTATTACAGTCATTTTGTGTGTGGTGGTGTAGTTATTCTTACATCTTTGTGTAGGTTTTAGTTTGAAAATCCATTGCAAACAATCCATACAATTTACGTCTCTTAAACATAAGTTTCAGCTTGGATCCGAATTATTCTCACAAGCACTTCACAGTTGCAAATCCACCATCACCATTTCAGTGTTTGTGAAACATTGAACACTTCCGATTGAAAATATGAATGTAAACAATTTATTTGTGGGAATATTAAGTTTCTAATTTTTGGAATAATAACTATGTGGAACTATTGCAGGATTCAAAGCTCTTTCTCCACCACTTACTGTGGTTCGCAAAACATTGGAACCAAATATGAATCCTGATGACTTCCTGCCCTCTGTGATGACTTGTGTCAACTACCTCAAGCTGCCTGATTACACTTCTCTGGATGTGATGCGAGCAAAGTTAAAGCTTGCTGCTCATGAGGGACAGCACTCTTTTCATCTATCTTAGTGGACTTCGTGTAAGTCAGAAGAAGGCAATATATGCCAAAGGCTCATTTCGTGGCCTAGTAAGCTTTTCTCCTCTCCTTCTGTGACTTATTTTATTTTAAAATTTTTAGAATTTCGGTTGAAAACTGTTACATCATTGTTAAAGGTGAAATTTGTAATAGTTTTCAATTGGAATTGCTTGCGGCTACTGTGTTATTCTTATACACATGCCATTGTGGATGTGTTTATTAAGATATTATTTTGTATATTTTTAATTCTGAAGTAACAAACATTGAAATTACAGACTTAATGGAGTATATCCACTAAAGCGTGCTGTCATCAGCTTTAAATAAGAAGCAGATTCCGAGATATTTTTGTGATGTGTGTTGTGCAGTTGATTTGTGTTCTGGAATAAAGTGAAGTGTGGTGTAGAATGAGAACTTTTCACAAGAGATTGAACTGTTTGGTTGAAGTGAATGAAGACTTTGATTATTAAAGTACTTTTTGAGAGTTCATTATTTACATGTGAGACATTTGAAATGCTGCCTCAATTTTTAAGTGATTATTAAAAGGAGGCTTCGACTGCATTTTTTGTGTATAGAATGAATCAGTGTGCAAAGTGTGTGATGTAGAGAATGGTTTAAAGGAGGTGATTTCATGTTATGAATGTTGAATTTCAGGAACATGATCATTCGACTTGCATTTTTATATATATAAATACCAAAAAATTTCATTTTTATGAGAACATATGAAAGAAAGGGGGTAGCAGAGATTTATGTAGACCTCTTGAGTTATGTGAGGAGTGTTACAGTGACTGTGCCTACTGGTGAACTCTTTCTTGAGGGAAGATGGGCACAGGGTCAAGCAGTGTTGTTGTGAATTTTTCCCCATGTTCTGGAGCTCCTTGCTCTAGCAGCCTAGTCTTTCAAAGCAAGTTGGGTTTGTACTTCTGATTTGCTTTATATACATTTAAACAGAAACTCTAAAAGTTACATTATAAATGTTCCCCCACCCACTATTGTATATAACAGAGGCTGAGCTGGTTGTGTCTTCAGGATTGCAAATCTGTGTCCTGTACTGATATAGTAGATATGTTTTGGTAATAATTAGATCGGATGCATGACATCAAGCAAAGACTGGCCATGTGATTGTGGTGTGTCTGAATCCAACTATTGTGGACATTTAAAAGGAATGTATTTTTGTGGTGTGATTGAGAGTGTAATTTTTATTGTCTGATTTATCTTTGTCTGCCTTCTTATGTATTTTGAGTATACAGCAGTCAAGTGTAGGCAAGGAATGGTGGAAATGTTGCAAATTCACTGTTTCATTCAAGTATACATGATGTTAAGTGATATTGTTTCTGAAGTAAGATTATCTCCAAAATTGTGAATCTGAAACTTTTTTCCACATGTGTTGTTTTGAACAATTACTTTGTAATATTCCTATGTGATTTGTGTGTTCTTAAATGTTTTCAAATAAGTGTGGTGTTGTGTGTCACTCCAGTACTACTGGGATGATGTCCTACTGGGAACACACTCAAATTGGCTTTAATTCCAAAGGATGAATGGAAGAGAAGTATTATTTTGAAGGTTAATACATTGTAGGCAGATTATTTTGCAGGGATTACAAAATGCCATACTTTTTTGTTTATTGTAATAGCTCATATATATATTGTATACAAGCTACAAAAAGTTCCATTATTCTTTCACTTCATTTTGTGAACTCTTCTTCCTTCATTCTTAGTTTAGTTCCTTTCTGTTAGAATTTTTGTTCTCATTAGCATTGTGTGTTTAAGTTAAATGTACAAATAAAGTTCTTCAAACAGTGTTTTTAACAGTGTTTTCACCAGTGTTTTTGTACCTACCCATTGTTTTCTTTATCTAAGAGTAGAATGAAAAGCATGTCCAGAGCCAAATTCAGTTTTCAAGAATCTTAACATGGTTCTTCAAGAGTTAGCTAGTTAATTTGTCCTAGTTCCCTAGTAGGACAATTTTACATGTGCAATTGACTTGACATCTTTAATTTCTGACAAATAACTGAAATTGATCAGTGTTTGAATGTTTTGCTGGAGGGAGGGGGAGAGTTGAATTAATAAATTTTGCCCATCGGCTTACATCCTACATTTGAAGTTAAAATTGTGGAGAGCTCACAATATTTTGAAGGCATTGTTTTGCCGTTTTCATGGTCATTCCAGCACCATTGTTTGTAGGCACACATGCTTCCATGTACGGTCACTTATTACTTTAATATTGACTTCTCCAGGTGTTTATCAGAAAATGGAATTAGGAATTATATTGTATTCAACAAATTTTAATTATGTTAAAAGATAGAATTTAAGAAGTATTAAAACATTGCTAAAAAGCTGAAGAGTAAATGTTGCTTTCCCCACCAAGGGGATGGGGTGGATGAATATCGAGCAATACCAGAACCTTGGTCTGTTGTGAAGATACTGTTGCAGAACTATTCTACAATGCAACAAGTACTAATTGCAGGATAATTTATTCAATTCAATAAATAATATTTTTGCATATTACTTTCACAATTCAATGAATTATAATCCTCTTATACGAGTGGTGTTATTCAACTCCCATTTTATAATTGTAATAGATGGCTGCAGCATGTTGCATAATGAGTCATGATGTAGTTTCATTATGCTGTTTTACTAGTTACAGTTGAGTAACCAATCATTTCTCGTTCAGTGTTTCATTGGTTTGTGTATGCTGTATCAAGACCACACAGGTGGTGACAGTAAACTACACGTGCCCTCCCATTTCAAAATGAAAATCAGGGTACTGAACCCCTATGAGGACTTAATCATTAACCTGTTAAGAAATAACAGACACTGAACTTTGATGACATTTCTTTAATAAATTAACTGGTGTATTGCTCATTTGAAGTCTGATTGTACTTGTATCAATGTCACCTGGGAGAATGTTTGTTAGATGACATTGACAACTCTTTACCACCTATCACCAATCAACATAAAACTAATATACAATTGATGATAGCTATCATTGGTCATAGCAAAAGTACTGTATGAAACTTTATGTAACAGGTATTAGTACATTCGTAGTTTACAATATTCACTTGTATCACAAATCACTTTATACTTGTGTATTTATCAATTATGGATTATTGCATCACTTCATAATATTCTATTAATACTGATATTTTTATTTATGTAGTGGTCTATATAAAATTGGGCATTTTCTGAAGCAAGGAATAGAGGTATTTCATGAGAAAACAAGTTTTACACAATTGATAAATGCCAATTGACTTTTGTACATCAAACACTACAGTTAATAAGATGTTCTGTAATTTAAAAAGAGGTGAGGAGGTAGTCCTTTAAATATCTAGTCTTTGAGAAACCCACTGACACGAAATGCCTACCTCTCCTGGAAGTCTAGTTAAGATATGGAAATTCATTTATTGCACAGTACAGTTTTTACTTTACATTTATTAAAAACATAATAGATGATGTAGGGACTTACAAATTTCCAATAAACAACAATACACATCAAACATTAAATGCTTGAGTTATCTAATTTTCACATTCACATAAAACATTTTCAAACTGGTTGATTATTATTTTTATAAAACCATTGCAAGCCAACCAGCAATAAGAAGAGTGCCACCCCAGGGAGTCACTGCAGAAAATTTCTTCTCATTAGTAAATGCTTGATGGTAACAGGAGCCACAAAACAGAACCATACCAAGTGTGAGCAGTGCCCCACTCTAAAACAAAAGGAAAAAAAACAAGGATTCAACAAAAGTTTGGCTTAATAACAGTGAGTGTAATAGTATACTTAATATCTGTACTCACTGTCCTGGGCCAGCGGCTCATGGGTACTCCAAGAAGAGCCACAGAGTGAATGAAATGATAACCATTTGCAGTTTCAAAGATTTTTTTTTGTTCTGGGGTTGCATCTTTATGTGCTGAAACCAATTAGAAATTTTCAGTATACATGAATCCTAAGTCGGTACATTGTTTTCTTCTACACATACCATGGGCACCAATAGCTCCTAAAATCACTGCCGATGCTCCAAATAGTCCAGCTACTCTTACTAATGAAGTTGGTGAACATCTTAAAATTTTTGTAGAAAAATGGGCTGCTGGTACAGTTTCTGTTTTCTTCCATTGCGGCATGATATAACTAAACTAAAAGTATTGACAAATCAGAACAAAAACACACGTAACGTAAAATTATCATAAGACGTGGCTGAACGTAATTTATTAAAAAATTCAGAAACAAATCGAACGACGTAACCTAGTGACACAACCGTATACGACCAATAACCACATACTTGCCTTCTGGTGACACGACAAAAATTTATCCGGATTTGGAGGGGGATTTTAGGGTTAGGAATAGAACTTTCACTTCATAATCCCCTCAACCTACCGCATATTTCGTACAATCGTGCAAGGCGTATACCACTTGATTTTTATATATAAAGGAGAACGATTCTGAAAATCCCATAGCAACGTATTAACAATCGCACCCTCCTTATTGTGCTTGTCAAGTTGTCACACACCGGTGCGAATAGCAAACACGTATGTTTTCGGAATAATTTTACAATATCCATCACACGTGACCATGACCACAAGGTGACCACCGTTGTACCATAGTACAGTTGTATCGAGTTTGTATTCTTTGGACTGCAATGAAATTCTGCTTGCGAAGATGCCGTTTTACTTGGACACAAATATTTCACATTTCTACGCTTAGATAAATCAAAATACTTTCTGGGAAAAAATTCGCTTCTTTTTTTAATTAATTCAGCATTGACTGTGCAACTGTTGGTGAAACCAAGTTGACAGAACAATCACAGAACTTGTATAATTTACTATAGTTTCTCTTTGATACGTATTGAATAATTGCAGTTGGATAACCTGTTTTTCTGATAACTCCGAGGATGAACAAGTCCCTTTTTGACAGATGCAGGGCAGACAGGGCAGAAGACACCAGTATTATATCACGAGTATTATACACACATTATATGCATGCAGGATTATACACGCACGTTCTCTTGAGCCCTCGCGTCGCTCGTTGCGCGAGGAGTGGGGAGTTTGGTTATTTCACTAGGAATTTTAAATCAAATTAGTAGTACGTTTTTCGATCCAAAATAGTTTTTATTACATGCGAGCGAACATTTCTAGTTATCCGCTTTTGTTCACTATGTTCGTTGCTATCATTTATTCTTAATTCAACTAATGTTGGCAAAGAAGTGAGGGTAGGTATTCCGGGGCTCAAAAAAACGTGCGCGTATAATATTCTGGTCGTTTATATACCTCTCCGACTGGTTGACACACAGTGCATGGAGGATCATAGTAATGTTCACAAGAGATCGGTGTTCTCAAAGAGTATATCTCTCTGGGTGTTCTTTTACTGCGTGGGTTGACACCAGTTGAATAGGGTTAGGAGGATCGAGAGAGCCTTTTTGCGCAGCGTGAAGCACCCGATTGCCGGAGACAGAAATAGACAATGATGATGTGCGAAAGTTATGATTGTTCCTGATGTTGGCAAAAGTTCCATGAGACGCCGAACATTCACTAGTATTGCGCTTTGATGTAATAATCTAATCCTAAAACTCAGTGGCATGTGGTGACATTTTTTCTCGGGAAGCAATTACCTTATTAGATTGAAAAGTTTTATTTTCTCGTATACGTACAAATATACGGAGTAATATACGTAGTATAGAGAAAGTTATGTAATGCTGCGGAAAATCGATTTCGATATTTCAACGGAAATACTCGTTTCGGGGTCCCCTGATACCGAAAAAATGTTGCTGTTTTTTTTTCTTTTCTTTTTTTTTTTCTTTCTTTCTTTCTTTCAAAACGTCTGTGCGTCCGTCCGTCCGAATCCGACCATCCGTCCGTCCGAGTCCGACCATCCGTCCGTCCGTCTGTGAACACTACTGAAAAAAATTTCCAAATTGAAGAACCCCCTATACATCTGGCTCTAGTTGAAGCTTTGAAATTTTGAAAAACATTCTTTAAAATTTTATTTTCGACATTTTCTCAAAAACAGCTTCAAGTTTTTTCTTTAAATTTCTTGTAAGAATAAAATAAAACACTTATAAACGTTCCATAGGTCCGATTTCCGCCGTTAATTCCGAATTTTCGATAATTGCAAAAGGTTGAAATTTTTTCCGCTTTTTCCTACAATTACAAAATTGAAGATAGACATTTTTCTTTCAAACGAAATTTGTGGTCCATAATTAGCTCTTTCATTTATGTTACGTATTTTTTGAAAATTTTAGTAGAGTTTGAGTATTATTGCGAGCAATATTTCCAATTTTAAAAAATTATAAAAACAAGATTTTCTCAAATACGAGTCCCAATTTTTTCTTTAAATTTTTGGTAGTGATAGTGCTAAACGTGTCCTGTAAGATGATCTAAACGCAATATTGCTCTATTCCTTCGTTTTTTTTCAAAAATTACAAAAATATTTTTTTTCTACTTGTCTCTCATGTCGGAAATACTTACATTAGAGGCGATTTGATCTCATTATTGCATTTATGAGCTCATGTGCTTTAAATGATCTCGTATATAGTTTCTCGAAAACTCAAAATTCCGTATTTTCAGAAACAATTACCATTTTCTCAAAATGGGCTCCAATTTTTTTTATACTGTGACGGTCCAATCAGTCGCGTCCAAAATAAATACAAAACATTGAATTAGGACTAAAACACTTTAATTTCGTTTGTTAATAAGAACGAAAACATGTGAATGTGCATGAGTGGAAGATGTTTCTTGAATTTATTTATTTATTTATTTATTTATTTATTTTACGTCAAAAAACAGTTAAAAACTGCGTATGACGTGCTATGGGGAAAAGTGATTTGTTTTAAAAATTTTGAATTTTGAAAGGGAGAAAAAAAACAAAAAAACTCCCATGTAATAAAATCTATTTTCAAGGATAAATAAGCAATAAATTTTGAATTTTGAAAGGGAGAAAAAAAAACAAAAAAACTCCCATGTAATAAAATCTATTTTCAAGGATAAATAAGCAATAAAATTTTGAATTTTGAAAGGGAGAAAAAAAACAAAAAAACTCCCATGTAATAAAATCTATTTTCAAGGATAAATAAGCAATAAAATTTTGAATTTTGAAAGGGAGAAAAAAAACAAAAAACTCCCATGTAATAAAATCTATTTTCAAGGATAAATAAGCAATAAATTTTCGCTCTTATTAATTCCTGCCGCGACAACATGGAAACGATAATTTGAATAATTGTATTTCCCACTGAATTCTAGAAGACGTGCACAGAAAATGAAGTTACATTTATGTCCAGAAGCAAAACAAGGGGCCATCTCAGCATTTGCTCAATGGATCAGGAAACTGGACGAAAACCTGATCGAGATCACAGAAAAAAAACATAAAGTAACATTGTTAAAATTAATGTTACTTTTCTTGTGATGCTCAGTAAGTCCAAATGGTAAATAATGCATTATGTATAATTGTTAAAATTAATGTTACTTTTCTTGTGATGCTCAGTATAGTCTCTAATTGTATAGAAACAGTTATGCAGCAGAAACGATTTCACTTGGGATTTAAACTTTTCTATTGAATTTAATCGTTTAATGTCATCTGGCAAAGTGTTGTAAAATAATGTACATGTATTGTATGTGAATTTTTTGTAATGAGCTGTTGATACTGTCACCTGATGAATATGATTTCTACGTCGAGTGTTATAGTAATAGACTTCGGCATTTTCTGAAAATATATTCCGCCCTTGAGCAAGTCATTTTTTACAAAAATCACTGATTCGTAAATAAGAAGACACGGTAATGGTAGAATTCCTAGATTAATGAAGAGAGGCTTACATGAATCACGTGGGTGGGATTGGTTATTATTCGTACAATTCGTTTTTGTAATCTAAAAGTCTGGAGCTATAAGATGTATTTCCCAGAATATTATGCCATATCTCAGGCGGGAATGAACATTCGCGAAGTATACACAACGAGCAGTATGAAGGCTGACTGAATTTGCAAGAATTCTGAACGCGTAGCATAATGAACTTAATTTTGTGTTCAATTCATTTAAATGGACGTTCCATTTAAGGTTTGACTGAATTGAGAGACCTAAAATTTTGTTGCCTTAACATCAGTCAATGGTACACTGTTCATTTTCAATGGGGCACAGAATTGTTTATTTGAAATGGAAAACTGCATTAAAACCGTTTCTTTTCGTTTACTATTAATTTGTTATTTCGGAACCAATTTGAAACATCTGATATTGTACTATTTACGGTTTCTTTATTGCAAAGGATGTTCGTATCATCTGCAAAGAGAACCGTTCTTCCGTTCGAATCGTCGAGGCATATCGTTTACGTAAAGTAGGAACAGAATAGGGCCTAAAATCGATCCTGAGGAACTCACATGCAACGAGCAAAGAGTCGGAAAGGTGCGTACGTAATGTTCCATCATTCCAGTAAGGTATTTCAACTCTCTGAGATCGTTGTTAAATAAGCGCAAAAAATAGGTTTCCGTGGTTGTTTTTATCTTTTTAAGGTACGAACATAACCAATCTAGAGCAATACCACGAATTCCATATGAAGGTAATTTGGAAAGTAAAATGTCATGATCAATGACGCCAAAAGCTTTTGAGAGATCTAAAAATAATCCAATAGGTGCCTCGTTTTGATCCAATGATGAGGCGACATCTTTAAGAAAAGAAAATATGGCTGTTTCCGTTGATTTTGATTTTCTAAATCCATGTTGGCAATCTGAAAGCGCGTCGTGTTTAGTGAGAAAGGTTTCCATTCGTACGTAGAAAAGTCTCTCTAATATTTTTGAAAAGACTGATAGAAGAGAAATGGGCCGATAATTTTGAATTTCATTTTTGTTGCCTTTTTTGAAAAGCGGCTTAATTTTAGCTGTTTTGAAAATATCTGGAAACGTTCCAGTGCATAGAGATGCATTAAATATGTGGGTTAACGGGTGTATAATGGCATACGCACAAGTTTTTAACAAAGAATCCGGGAATTCATCTAAACCGGACGAATATTTATTTTTTAGTTTACCGATTATTTTGAGAATTTCATAGGAAGAATTGATTGATATTCTAAAGAACTGTGACCAATATAAGACTGTGAGAATATAAATAAATAAAAACAGCACATATTTATAAATAATGACACGCCGCAACCATGTAAAGTATCATAAATAAAGGAATTTCATTCCAAAATATTTATAATGTTCGTAACCCCTTTTTCAAACACTTGTTTTCTTCTTTTAACATTTATCAGAAATTGATCATCATGTTTGTGAGAACATTTGACTGTCTCATTCCTAATATGGAAAATTAATTCATTATCACACATTTAGGAATTTATGGTAACATTCAAAGGCTATTAAAGACAATATAATATAAAAAAGAAAGATGTAAAGAAACAGTAGCATTGTTAGAGAAGAGTTGTGTTTTGTTTTAAACTACGCGGTATGGCAGAATTTAAAAAAAAGAAATTGAAATGTGACAGAGATTCCTTGGTGAACATATCGTGTGGTTGTGGTTGAACGGACGATTACTTATGAGACGATCTCGAGTTGCCGTAGTGGACGCATCGTGTGTTGGTTTCGAAATTTCATTAAGTTAATTTTGTAGATGTCATGATTTGTTTTTGTTACTTGAAATGTTGTGATATGGACAGCAGTGGCAGCCAATCGTCGTGCAGCAAAAAGGGAAGTTTAAAAACATTATATTTTGTTTTTCTATCATCAAAATGTATAGCAAGGCCAAGACTGTTAGTTCTTAAGACCTTAAAGAAAAGACATGACCATTCATGTTTTTAAATTATTCAAACTGATAAAGTGCACTCGTGTGAATGTCCGTAATAATTAATGCTGTGAATTTTGGAAGAAAATATGAAGAGATAAATTAATAAATACGGAATAAACCAAGTCGGTAATTTTATACGGTTTTATGGTAGAAATTTCATGGAGTTATTATTATTAGATAGCAACAACCTGAATGACAGGGAATAATTAAAATATGTACATCTTCCTGAAATAATAATAATAATAATAATAATAATAATAATAATAATAATAATAAGAATCTCAATTTCCTTATAGAATCGATTTCGCGAACTCACAATATATAAATTCGTTGGAATGGTGTATCACACCCGCATTAAGAAGACAAGGATTCAAATATTATTAAAGTAATTTTGTGTTCAGAAACTGGTGTAAAAACTGTGAGGGAACTACTCCTATTTATGTGATGAGATGTATTTGAAATTTCTATATTCTGTTCGTTTACAAGAGAGAAGAAACGTTCTACATCTTCTGGTAGAACATGCCACAATAGCAGCGCCGGACAAATCATCTTCAACTTCGTCTTCATCCACTCGAAGAGGTGGTCTACATCCACTGCAGATAATCCACTCGAGGAGGTGGTAAAATATCTAAAAGTGCGTCTTCTAATTACTTCTCATACCGCTCATTCAACAATTCACAAATTTCTTCAGTATTAAGCGCTTGTGTTTTCCCTCGACCTTACTCCATTTTTAACCATTTTGTTGAAAGCTCACAACAGAACGAAATATGACCAGTGGTAACACAAAAAACAAAAGAATATGCACCCCATTATTTGCCAGAAGCTATCGTCAATGATCCCACCAAGTCCCAGTGTCTTCATTCGAAAACACCTACATTCAACAATAAACTACATCAATGAAACATTCATTTGATGTATGATTTTATCTGCAATCCAAACTTTCGGGTTTTTGAAGTATTTCATTCGTTGTACAAATCTCTGACTTGCACAAGTACAATTTTAAAGAATTATAAAAATAAGCAGTGGAAACGGTAAAAAATATACTTTTTCAACAAACAATGGCACAAAACTATGTAACAATTATGCACAATATTGATAAATGTCGTTCACTAACCATTCAAATAAAAAATTATGACTTTCCCTCACATCTAAAATTTTTCATTAATAATACTTTTACGGTGTAAACATTCAGGACACTGGGACTTGAAAAAATTTGGAGCTGTTTTCGAGTAAATCTTGTATATGCTTTTTTTTTTCAGACATTGCATGCAATATTGCGCGAAAACTACTAAAAGTTTCAAAAAAATACAGATGGCCTTCTTGAAAAAACTAAGTATGAAGAACAAATTTCATTTGAAAAAAAAATTCTGTCTTCAATTTTTTAGTTGCAGGAAGACGACAAAAAACCCAAATTTTTAGTATTTTCGAAAATCCAGAGTTAACAGAAAAATCTGATATACGCCACCTTTAAAGAGTACTTTACTCTACTCTTACAAGAAATTTGAAGAAAAAATTGGAGCCATTTTTGAGAAAATGTTGAAATTGTCCGTTGGGCTTCATATTGTAACGTATTGTACGCTTCACTCACAATGTCGCTGCGCCAAGGGATTAGACGCCAGGGGCCAGGCAAGATGTGAGAACAATGCGGTATTGGGAGAATTCCGAGAGCTAGGGAAAGGGATGCCCAAAATGCGGGACAGCGCATTTTTGCCGCGTGCCGCGTGCAAAATTCTTAGAATCCAGGGCAATGGATGTCCAGAATGCCTGGCAACGTGACTAGCGCGGGTCGTGTGAAAAACCCAGTGACGTTTCAGGTCACGTGGGTGGGAGCTATATAAGAGGGAACGCAGAGCGCGGGGATGGGGTTTGTCGAGCTGATTGGAACCCTCGTGCGAACGCACAAAACTTGCGCCCAGGGCGGTGCGGAGCCGAACGAGGCTCGTACGGCAACCCATGTGTTGGGACGCCGGTGTGGATATGTCCACGGGTGATCTAAATCGCCGGAGCCACGTGCTGTGTGCATAAGGTTCGCTGAGGAGTGGCGCGGGCCACGAGTCAGATTACATTTTTAAGGATCGCTCCTGCGATCAGGGGAGTAAACGTCTACCAAGAGCTAAGAGTAACTCAAATATTTATTGTACATATTGTGAATAAACATGTACATATTTATCATTGAAGCTCGTGTCTGTTATTGTGTATTCCCACGACGTCACAATATAATGTACCCCAAAAATTAATGAATGTTTTTCAAAATAGCATAGTTTCGACTCAGGCTAGATGAGCAGGAGTTTCTTCAGCTTGGAAAAAATCCTATGCATAGTTTAGACGCTACTGTTGTCTCATACACCAGACGAACGGACGGACGGACGTTTTGAAAAAACAAAATACTTTTTCGGTATCAGGGAACCCCAAAACGTGTATTTCCGTTGAAATCTCGAAATCGATTTACCGCAACATTACATAACTTTCTCTGTACTACGTTCGTGTAGTTCTCCGTACTCCATTCATAGGTACGTTTTTTTTATTTTTTTATTTTTTTATTTTTATTTATTTTTTCACTTTCTTAACTTTTTCCTTTCCTAATAGTTCGACAGAAATATTACTTCAAGAATATTAAAGAAGAGTAAAACTTCGTCGTAAATAGAAAGTTTCAATGAAAAATTTGAAGTTTTTTTAAGAAACTGGCGATTAAGCATTACTGTAAATGCGAAATTTGAAGTCTTTTTACAGGAATCTATTGAGTTTTCGAAAAATTTCAATTGAAGTCATTTGAAGCACTTCCACTCACAAATGTAATAATGTATGCAAATCAATAGAAATTGGCATATTAACGGTGTGAGAGATATTTCAAAAACATTACAGTTGTTTAATTTTTGAAAAAACAAAAGAAATCACCAAAATGAACTCTACGTCTTATTAAATAGTGCAATTAGCACTTTCCATCCATTTGAGAAATGAGCCTTTAGCGTTTCTGAAAATGCGGAATTTTCAGCTCATTTTCGCAGAAAACTGTTGAGTTTTCGAAAAACTTTATTTTACATTATTTATGGCGCATGTACTCATAAATATAATAATGTGAAGAAATCGCCTCTAATGTAAGTATTACCGACATGAAAAACAAGTCAAAAACATTACATTTTTGTAATTTTTTAAAAAGCAAAAGATTAGAGCAATTTGGCGTTTATGTCATCGTATAGGATTCGCTTAGCACTAACCATATCAAAAATGTACAGGCAAAAATTGGAGCCGTTTCTGAGAAAATCTTCTTTTTGTTATTTCTTAAAATTGCAAATATTGCACGAATTGCAAATATTGCATTGCCCGAAAACTATTAAAATTTTCAAAAAGTTTTCATGACATTTATGAAAGAATTATTTATGGACAACAAGTTTCATTTGCACGAAAAGTCTCTGTGTTCAATTTTATAGTTGTAGAAAGACGGCAAACAAAATTCAAACTTTTGCAATTTTCGAAAATTCAGAGTTAACCGCGAAAATCGTACCTATGCCACGCTATTCTCACAACAAAAATTTTAAAGAATAAATTTGGAGTTGTTTATTGAGAAAATTTTGAAAATGTTGGAGGAGCTTCATTTAAAATACCCCCAAATTGTAAAAAATTATCTTTAAAATTTCAAAGCTTCAACTAGAGCCAGATAGACAGGGGTTTCTTCAATTTGGAAAAGATCGTACTGATGGTTTAGGCGCTAGTAGTGTTCACGGACGGACGGACGGACGGACGGACAGACGGACAGACGGACAGAAGGACAGACGGACAGACGGACAGACGGACAAACGGACAGACGGACAGATGGACAGACGGACGGACGTTTTGAAATCATTTTTTCGGAATCAGAGGACCTCAAAACGTGTATTAACGTTGAAATCTCGAAATCAATTTCCCACAGCATTACATATCTTTCTCTATACTACGTATATTACTACGTATATACATACGTATTCGAGAAAGTAAAACCTCTACCACGTGGTGTAGCTAGAATCCTTGTTTTGTGAGTCCTTGATACTGAATAGTCAATTGACACCAACACGTCCGTCCGTCAGCTCGTCTGTCTAGTTTATGTAAATAAACCTAGAGCTTAAACCAGGCGTAGGATTTTTTTTCCAAATTGAAGAAACCCCTGTCTTTTTCGCCTGAGTCGAAGCTTTGCGATTTTGAAAAACATTCATTAATTGGGGAGGGGGAATTTATATGAAGCCCTTGGTGCATTTTCAAAATTTTCTAAAAAATGGCTCAATTTTTTCTTTAAATTTCTTTTAAGAATAGAGTTAAATACAATTAAAAGGAGGCATAGGTCTATTTTTACCGTTAACACTGAAATTTCGAAGATTGTAAAAGTATGATTTTTTCGGCAACTTCTCACAACTACAATGTTGAAGGTAGAGATTTCTCCTTCAAATGAAATTTGTTGTCTATAAATATTTCTTTCATTAAGAAGATAAACATTTTTTGAAACTTTTAGTAGAGTCCCCGCAGTATTGCGTGAAATGTGTGCAATTTTAAAAAATAACAAAAACAAATTTTCTCTAAAACAGCTCCAATTTTTTTCTTTAAACTTTTGGTAATGATAGTGCTAAAGATAATTTATAAGATGATATAAACGCCATATTGGTCTATTCTTTTGTTTTAAAAACGAGTTACAAAAATGTACTGTTTTCACTTGTCTCTCACGTCGTTAATATTTACATTAACGGCCATTTGTTGACATTATTGTATTTATGAGTGCATGTGCATTAAATAATGCCACATAAAATTTCTGGAAAACAACACTTTTCTGCGAAAAAGCTCAAAATTACGAATTTTTATAAACACTGAAACGCTATTTTCTCAAAAATTGCTGCAATTTTCTTTACAGACTTTCCAGCAGATAGTGCTAATTGCACAGTTAAATTTTCCATAAAGTTCACTTTGGAATATTCTTACTTTTTTTAAAAAATTACACAAATGCATTTTTTAAATATCTCTCACGCCGTTAATATGCACATTTCCAACGATTTGTGTATTTTTTTGCATTTGTGAGGGAAAATGCTTCAAATGACGTCTAATGATGAGAAAGAGTTTTCTGGGAGAACTTGGTATTTACAGTTTAACTGTTGCGTTTAACTGTTGTTAAACGCCATTTTCTCAAGAACGGCTAAAAAATTTCAATGAAAATTGCTATCTATGACTAGTATTTTCTTTTCATTAATGTACTTAAAGTAATATTTCGATTCTACTTTTAGAAAACCGAAAAACAGAGAAAAAATCAAAAAAGTGTACTTTTGGCCGCGATAGATGGCAGTTCGTAAGAGTATGTGGCAAGTCCGAATATGTAGACCAGACCAAGGAAAAGAGATAATTAATACGTGAAAGTCCATGCCATTCTGTTGCACCACTAATTTACATTGTGTGCGTGTGTGTGTGGGGGGGATGATTATCCCTGCAGGACGCGTGCGATAGGCGCACTAAGTTCTCGCCCGACGTGGATGCAAGGGCCTTTTTACGTTTGTCTACAGCCTCTGGCGGGCCACATGGCACAGCAGGCCGCCGGTTGGACAACCTTGGCTTATACTATAGTTTTGATTGACAGCGAAACGTCTGTGTCTGTCCGTCCGTCTGTGGTAAAAGCTAGCGCCCGAACCGTTCAGCCGATTTTCTCCAAAATTGATATTCTTCAATTGAGTTAAATAAACTCGAAACCCTTGTGAGATTGAAACAGATATTTTTACTTTCTCGTATACGTACGTATATACGGAGTAATATTATTGTTTATATTGATTGATCTGTCTACATAAGACTGCAAGCGGCAGTCGAGCTGGTGGGAGAGTGGTGGCACCTAGGCTTTCGCCCCTATCCACCACTCGCCCCACCTTACAGTCACATTTATGGTTGGTTCTAAATTTTGAGGTCATAATATATGTATTGCGAATGGATTTACATTAGTACGAAAACTACAAGTTCTAACCTTCACCAGTGAGTGTGGATAAACCATTTTTAGTTTGAGATTTAAGCTAGAAAATTGTTTACTATTTACAATTCATATTATACCTAACTGCTACTGCTACTAGAGTTAAATACCGATAACCAGGATTATTACTACATTTAGGATTTTAACGTTAAACGATGATACTTGTTTAATACAATTGAATATTTAAAGATTTTCTGATTAATACATAAGCTAGATCTAATTAACATGGGAGTTTAAAATATTATTTGTTGTTGTGATTTTATGATGTCAAATTCAGGTGCAGTGTCATTTCTGGGCTTCCCCTCGACGAGGTGCTTCCGCCTCGTGGACGTCTGCCCCTGAAGAGTGCTAGCAACTGGATGTGTCAACAAAGTCTTGGCCTGGTTGATAGCAAAGCTGCAACGCAGGTCCGATTAATGGGTTGGGCAGCACCCACCAGTTTCAGATGATGGTGTACCACCGCCCCAGAGCGAGCCGACTCGTCCACACATGAGCTTCCGCCTTCTGGCCTCCGACGGGTTGCCTCTGTCTCATCCGTTGACCGCTCGGTGGGGGACAAGCTGGCCTAGCCCACCTCTTAGCCGGACTGTGGGCTTGACCACAGCCCGTTACCGCCCCTTGGGGCGTGGACCCGGGTGGGATTTGCTACCTGCCGAAACCACTGCCTTTATTCATAGTCTCGCTCGGTGTTGTATTGCACTTTGAATGGTTTTGTGGTTTACTATAGCGCTTGCTAAGGATTCAAGAAGTGTGTATGACGATCTATTTCTGATGAGCAATCTGAGGTCGCTCGTATTCTCATTGAGTGCATGTCCAATACACGATTCTATCTACCTCCGCTTCGATGCCCACTGGGGACAATCGCGGAGAAGGTGAATCGATGTTTCCTCCTCCTCACAAACGCATCTGGAGGTGTCCGCCAGCCCCAGCCTACATAGCTGCGCCCTACAGCCTTCATAGAACGGGCCATGCCCCAGAAGCATCTGGGTGAGTTGAGGCCCAGGTCAGAAGTGTGGGTGGATTCTGTTAGCTCGGACATCCGGTAGGAACGTCTTCGTTGTGGCCGCCTGAGTGCAGGAGTCCCAGCGCCTTTGCCATCTTAGGAGCAGCTCTGCCGTGAGACCGGCTCGCCCCCCCCCCCTCTAGGTTGAAGGTCTGTCCTTCGATTCGTAACTCTCCGATCCCTTTTCTGATATTATACCTTCCTGCAGCCCGGACCGCCATGAGATCCAGGGGCATATGCCCCGAGATGACTTGGAGGCCGGCCGTGGACGATGTCCTGTACGCCCTTGTAATGCTTACTAGGGCTAGTCGTTGAGCTTATGTAAGTTCTCTTCTGATGTGCGTGGTGTGGGCTCTTTCAGTACATATTCATTGGGATGAACGCAGTGTATATTTTGTTGAGGGCTGACGGGTGGATATGCCCGCGCGCACCTGTAACCCTACGCAGTTTATAGAAAAGTGCCCTGGCCTTGCTGCACGACGTCTTGACATGTTGCTACACGGTTATTTACTGTGTAAGGTTCCTGGAGTAGTACCAGGTTTGGGGGGGTTTCTGACTTGAGCAATTTTTCAATGCCCGCCATACCCGCGCGCGGCCTCGCATTAATTTGTACTATTGTTACCGCCATAGTCGATGCGCGCCAGTTGCACCTCCAGGGCCCTGACGTACTCAGGGCATTTTGGACTGTTTGCATCGTGCTTTGTATCTGTTCGATTTGCACGTGTGAATTTTATGCACTTGTGGTCATCGCTGTCGCAGTCTTTTCTTACATATTCTATTCAGCAATTATCTCTATATAGTAAATTAGACAAGGGCGAGACTTTGTGCTCTTTATAAACCGTACGTACGTCAACCAGCTTGGAAGAAAATTCAGGTTAGACTAGAAAAAACAAATTATTTCGGCCGAAGTCGATCACACCCACAAAATTCGAACAAGGAAACAAAATTCTGATCTTGGGAAATTTTCCTTTTGTAACAGAACAATTAGAGATTGGAACAGTTTACCCGCAGCAATTTTCAAAGCTTTTCCTCTAAGTGTCCGAAGTTTTAGAAATAAGTTAGAACAATCTGAGAGCAATAGATGTGAAATGAGTAACTAACAAGGGACCTTTCAACAGGTTCAGGTCCAAATCGGGCCTGCTTTTTTTTTCTATTGAAAGATATCCACTATTTATAACAGCTGTAAAATAATTAGCTGCCATTTTGCACGGGAAGTTACTGAAAAAATTTAAGAAATTTGTCGGTTTTGGCCGCACTGTTTTTGCTGACGGCGTGGACAACCCTTACTGCGGAGAGCAGTGTGATGGCGAACGACTCAAATAGTGCTATTATTCCTCGGTAGTGCAATGCGATACAGCGTCCTGCCGCGCGGTGCGGAGGGATGGGTTGGGAGGGGCAGGAAGGGGACCGATAGCAAGTGCACGTGCGTTGCGTTGAAGTCTGCGCGCGCGACATGGGATACCATCGCTGATAGCGCGTTATTAATATCTGCGGCGGCGGCGGACGAAGCGATGCGGCGAGCACATGGATGAAGGCGAGGACGGGGGAATCTTGGGGGCTCGGCTGCAGCCTGCGACGACGCATGCTCGAGGGCCCTTCGACTCCGACTCCGAGGATCTCAACGGTTGTGCCTGGCAGTTCTTGACACGCAGTTCAAGACACACTCGTAATTCGCACACTCAATTGACACTGATCATTTTTGTAATAACTTCACTGAATAAATTTGTATTGTATTATAGTGACTTCTGTTATGTATTTTTAAGCATAAATTTAGTTTAATCATGATTACGTGGAAGTTTACAGGATTTACCTCTTTCCTACGCCCAAATTTCTTTGTTTTAATCCAATGCCTCCATGTGTTGAATTCAGTCACAGATTAACTGAAAGAGGAAAGAAACTCATTTTATTGAACCATCGTACATTGATGTATATGTCAGAAGTAATGGAAGGTCGGTAAACAATGTTAACTATACTTGCGTGTCGCGGAAACACGTTGGCATTGCATCAGGTTTCAATTTCTGAATGTCGAAGAACTACTGCCCGAAAGAACCAGCGCTTTGCCTCGCGTCAAGGGCGGGAGCAATGTGTTTCGCGACCTTGAATTGGGACTCGTGTCCGTAGGAGCGCCTGCTCGCTCAGTGGATATTCTTACAGTAGGCAGGGCTGCACAAACCCCAGGCGACCGACAATTTGCGTCGTGAAAAGTGTGGAAATTTCTTAATTTTTTTCAGTAACGTCCAGTGCGAAATGGCAACTAATTTTTTTACTGATGTTATAAATAGTAAATATCTTTCGAAAGAAAATTAAATCAGACTAGATTTCGACCTGAACCTGTTGAAAGGTCCCTTGTAAGTGTTATGAAGTACTGTGAAGTGCTGGTCAGTGTAATTCAAAGCAAAGCAGTGTAGTGTAGTGCAGTTTAGTGAACGCGATCAATGCTCGTTTTTAATATAATTTAGCCAATATCTATGAAACTTGTATTAATTTTTAGTATCACCAACATATTGTATACATATTGTACAACATATTGTATACATTATATACATATTGTATATCATGATAGAGTTGAAATAATTGTTATGATACTTAATATTAGTGATAGTATGATTATTGCATCCCCGGCTTGTACTGTACTCTATGCTTCTTCTTCTTCTTCTTCTTCTTCTTCTTATTATTATTATTATTATTATTATTATTATTATTTTTATTATTATTATTGTTTTTGTTGTTGTTATTTAACTGCCACCGGGTCATACCCAATTGCAGTTCAAATAAAAATGTATTATAGCATTCCATCCATAGTCTCATAAGACGCTGGATTCAGCCAGCCCATTTTTAGTGTATCTTTAAAAAGCAAAATAAACGTCTTTGTTAATATATGTGTGTTTTAATTCACCACTTAGAATCGTAACAATATGTGTTAAATTTAAAAACTGGACTGAACTTGTACCTCAACAAATTTCAGCCGAGAAGCCATCCCATCCATCATTGGAAGACCAAAATATTGTAAAACCTAGATGTAAGGCTTAGTTTTTAAATTTAATCTAAAGTGTCACCTGTAATTTATTTTTTAAGTGGTTATAAATCAAGATCTGGTGGTTAAAAGCGAAATGTTGTAATTCTATAGTCGTAGAAAAGTGTTGAAATGCTATGTGATGGTATAACAAGCTGTAAACAGCAATAGTTTCGTGACAAATCAAAATTCATAATTAATGACACAAAATTTTAACATTTAAAAACAGGTTTATGCTCATTGTAAAGAAACCAGCCATAGAAATGACTTCTACTAACAAAATCCCAAATTTAGAAAATTTTTGGGATTGATTGGTACCTTGGTCTGCCTTCAAAAATGTTGAAAAGGCTGTTTTTAAGGCAAAAGAATTATTTCCATGTACATGCTAAGTTTCCACTGGCAGGCGCCAGAGTGCACTGAACAATAGGTGCTCTGGTTGTAAACGCCTGTGCATAGGCAACCTGACAGGTATACATGTTTGACATTTTGCCTAGCAATAAGGCGCTATAACTTTTTGAACTCTTTGAACGAAAATGGGCATACAACCCTCTGGTAATCGATTAATACTGCGTCACGGCTCAATGACGTCTGTTATCGCCCCCCACTCCTCTGGGGAAGCTATATAAGGGCTCTCCGCCCTGTGTTACGTGCCATCCAGCCACCATCTGCCACGTTAGACACTTCTTACCTGCGTCGGGTGTGCCTCGACCTTGTGCCGATAGGGTTTGTTATTTGTTTCTTTTACAGGTTTTTCTTTTTAGACTCCATTGTAAGATTCAATTTTTGTAAGTGGCTTAATACGCCACATCGTGATGGAATTGGATTGGTTAATTTTCGTAGGATATGTTAATGTTTAAGTATGTTATGATTAAATTTCGCCTTCTCTTACAGTGTCATTTTTTTATATGTACGTAAATGGTGCAAATGCAGGTTATGTAGGAACTCGCGTCGATCCTGACAAGCGGTGTATTCCACATCGAGCTGCGTAGGGCGTAATGGCGGCGCAGTCTCATATGTTAATGTAAATGTACTGCATGTTCTAATGTATGCTCGATTGAATGTTGCAGTGAACAGTTCCAAGTCTTGAGTAAGACGATTTTTCGCATTGGACCTCTGGAGCATCAACAAGACGAAGGAAGGGCCCATACGGCAGTAAGAAGCCGTGGCTTAATGGAGCACTTCGTATTGTGGCCCCGTGAGCGGCGGAACAAGGTCGCTCGGGTATCAAGCCGCAGTTGGCACTTTTCAGGTGTTCAAACGACTTTCGCGAAAGGTGACACTGTAAATGGTATTCATGGTAAAAGGCGTAAATCCTAGTTATGTAATCAATCCAATTCCATCATCTACATTATGTTGTGGCAATGTTGGTTCTCATTTAAGTATTAATGTTTGTCAAATGTTTTAATATGTAAAAGGTTAGAAAAAGTTAGTTCATTACAGCTTATAATTCAAGTTTTGTGTTATTTTGTAAGGAAAGGCTTCCGAAATAGAAACTTTTGTCATGTTGTTAATTTACGTCAGCCGTTTGCGGTCCTAAAGTGGATCAATTGGCAAAATCAGGTTTTGACGTAGTAATTCTGCGTAAAATATTTCCAAAGGCATTTGTTTGCCTGCTATTTTTTCACTAAATTCTTGTTAACATTATTTGTAATTGTAATTCTGCATTGTCCCTCTTTACAGCCGATTTTTGTGCAGCAAGAGGAATTTACTATTGTTGAGAAAATTGTGGTTTATGTAATTTTTCACATGTTTTGCAATAAATTTGTGTGTTATCAAGTGAAGTTGGATTGCATATCTACTGCTTAGATCCCATAGTTTGAAATTCACTTGGAATTCCCCGAATCATGTGCCTTTTCTCATTTAGAAAATATCACCTTCATGAAAGTTAGATGCCTAGGAAGTTTTGTGTTAATTCCGCTCCTCTCCATTAGATTCATACACGGCCATAACTTCCTTTTATAAATTTGATTCGCTGTTCAGTACAGTTGGCGACCGTAATAAATTTGATATTTCTTAGTTATCGCCTTTTGTTCATAACAAGATGATTATATCATCGTTTTTTAGTGTACTCTTTTATTTTTATTATTGTAATTGTTAATTAACTGCCACCGGGTCATACTCAATTGCAGATCAAGTAAATGTATCTATAATCGTCTCATATACTATTTCAGTATATACACACTTTTTGCGGCACTTACACACATCTAGTCTTTAAAAACGAGGTCTTTAAAGAAAGAGAATTTTGCGGAGACGTGACTAATGGCACTTTGACTTTAAAAATATAAAGGATTGGTTTGAAAAAAAAAACGCATCTAAATATCCATGTCAAATGCAACCCGCAACTCCGTCAGTTGCATCGTTACATAACTCCTAAACTTTTTTTTAAATTTTATTTTATAGATTTTGTTGGTTGTACATCGGTCAGTTTTAGTCTAAACTTTACATGTGTTTGATAGACTTGCATACTAACTTATATATAAAACTTATTTCTAGGACTTAAATCTAACATAAGGTTGAGGATGCTCTATTGGGTCCTCTATTCTGGTTCAAATTCGGAGAAGGTTTTGAGGAATATATAGTAGGGGTATCTGTTTTTTATTCTGGTATGGTGCGGGTTTTTAGCAAGTCTAAAGGTTGCAAGGGAATGGATTTAAGGTAAATAATAATAAAAGTTGGTGGCTAAGTATGTGATATGATGTGATGTGATGTTCAATGTGTTTTATGTTGAGTTCTTTGTGAAGCTGATGATTCGTGACGAACCACGGTGCATTGGTAATGGTTCTGAGAAATTGGTTCTGAATGATTTGTAATTTTTTTAGATTGGTTTTTGCGGAATTTATCCAGATGGGACAAGCATACAGCAATAACGGTCTTAGAATGGTTTTATATATTGCAATTGAGGAATGACATGGTAATGGTCTGTTTCTATAGGTTAAAGGTTTTAATTGCAGTAGTTTTATTTTAGCCTGTTTTATTTTTTCGTCTATATGCTGTTTTCAATTCAGTTTAGTATCTAAATTTAATCCGAGGTATTTAATAGGTTTGTTAGGGGGTGGGGAAGGTATAAGGTCTTAGTGTAAATATTTTTGCAGCGGTTTCGGATGGATTCAGTTGTATTTTAAGTTTGGATGCCCAGCTATCGAGTAAGTTAAGGTATAGTTGTGTTCTATTTCTGATGTCAGTGATAGTTGCCAGAAGAAAATATTGCTGTATAGTCCGCAAATTGGGCTATGTGAATGTTCGTTAATTTAGGAAGATCTGCAACGTATAAGTTGAATAGTGTGGGTGAAAGTGGTGAGCTTTGGGGGAGTCCTGCGTTAATTAGTCTGGGGTTGGAATGATGATTATTTACGACCATTGAAAAAGTTCTATTGTTGAGAAAGCTATTGATGATTGATTTTATGTAGTATGGGGTGCCAATTTGTTTGATCTTGTACATTAAGACTTGGTGTCTTGTCCGATCAAACGTCGGAGTGATATCTATAAATACGCCTATTGTGTGATATTTTTCTGGAATGCTGTGTATATATGTTCGGATATTCTTAGTAACTGGTGTTGAGTAGACAATTTTTCGATAAATCCAAATTGTTCTTTAGGAATTATTTTGTTGTGTAGGTGACTAATCTTTTAAGTATAATTTTCCCGAATATCTTTGATAAGGATGGTAATAGACTGATCGGACGATAACTGTCAACGTTTGCAGGATTTTTAGTTGGTTTACAAATGGGAATAATGATAGCATGTTTCCCGGTATGCGGAAAGTAATTTGTTCTGTGACTCGAATTGTAGATATTTTAATACTATATTATTTATATTGTCGTGTCCGGGTGATTTTTTAAGTGGCAGTTTATTAATTTTTTTTTAATTTCAAAGGGTGAAATGTAGTGTATTTTTGGTGAGGTCCATATTCTTGTTCTGATGCTGATTTGATTATAGTGATGTGTCCAGGATGGAAATTAGTGTTGTTGACAGTGAAAGTTGAAGCAAAATAGCTTGCTTCTGACTTTTGCTAGAATGTGACCGCTTTATCTTTTGTTGAGTTTATAGGAGGTATCGTGTTTTTCTTCTTAAGTATTTTTCGTGTGAATTGTCACAGAGTGTTATTACTGACGCTGAGCGACTGGATAAAGTTATGATACTTTTGGGTATTTAAGTTAGTAATAAGTCTCTTTACGATATTTGTTAATAGGTTTACTTCCCTCTTAAGTTCAGGTGTTCTTAATCGGTACCAAAGTCTTATAGTTTTATTTTTTATTGAAATTTATTTCAATATTTCTTTGGGTAGTATTTTGTGTCTGGTTGTATTTGAGCCGGGTGAAGTAGTTAATTGTGTACTTTTTAGTATAGAGTGTATTAATTCTTTGAAACAAGAGATGGAGTGGTCTATATCCAACGGGGTTTTTAATGTTTTTATTTTGGGTAAGGAATTTATTACTGTTTCTTGAAATTTGTGCCAATTAATTTTTATTGAGTTTGGTTTAGGGGCGGGGGCGTGTTGTGGTATAAGTTGGTGTGAAGTAATAATTACTGGGATATAATCAGAGCCAAGTTTGAAAGTAGGTGTAGAGTAGAATGTAATATTAGTATTGGATCCAATAAGATGAACCCGAGCGCTTTTGCCACATAGCACATGTCGCGATTTACCTTAGCGACTTTACGAAACCAAACAACCCGGCGGCGAACGACACCACTTAGCACTATGCGGGCGGATGGAAAGCGCTTTTTAGCTGCTACACGAAGTTCGTCGATCTCGCCCGTGAGGTGGTCAAACGAACGACTTCCCCGTAAGTTATTTGAGCCTCCGTGAATGATAAGAGTTTCCGGGGCTTTCACATCGCAGGATTCGATTTGCGATTTGAGTTCCTCCACGCGAATTTCCGGGAAGCATTTGACTTGGAGGTCAAAAGAGACGCACAATAGAGTCACCGAACACAACACACATCTTGGGAAACGACCCCTCTCGATTTTTTGCTGACGCATATACTTGCGGATTACACAAGTATCATCTTTCTTATGTGTTTGCACTTTTTCTAGTAACGTTGCGGTTGGCCTCTCAGCTTCGTTTAGTATTCGATCTGGAATATTATCAATATCTTCCATTTTAATACCGTTTGCTTCACTTTGAGAAGTGGTACACAGTGTAAGGCCCCCTATAATGAGTCTTGTTCAGAACGTTCGCCGCGTTCAAATCGAGTATGTCATCATAGAATATATGGCTGAAATGGTAAAGATATGCTTGTATTATTGAAATTAAAATTATCTTTAAATTGAAACGAAAAAATATGGAACGTATCACATGAATGAAGGGGTATGTGGACGATAGAAGCAAGTTTTCTTATTTACCACAAAGGAAATCCCATGGTAAATAAGTGGCAAATATGAAAACTCGCTACTATCGTCGCTCGTTTCCTTGAACATACCTCGAGTGTAATTATACCCCTTTTTATTCACTCGTATCATCTGCAATATTATAACCGTCTTTATCCACTCGTTTTGTTAATTATCATAAAGAAACTAGTAGATAAAGAGGACTATAATTACACTCGTATGTTCAAGAAAACAAGCAACGATAGGAGCGAGTTTTCCTACACTCCACGAGGGCAATATATGCCCTTTTATACTTGTGTTACGTTCAATATATTTTTCGTTTCCATTTCAGAAAAATGTTAATTTTGAGAAATTTAAGAATTTCTTGTGATGTATACAATATTTGATGACGTCATATTGGTTCTGATTAGTGGGCCTTGCATTGTGTGGCCACCATAGTGACTTATAGGATAATTTGAACGCGAGGGCCTTTGGAAATAGAAGAAATAGAGCATATTCCGAATGAAATATTGGGAAAAGCTGACAAGGCATGAAAACCTTAATTCTCACGAGAAGTAAAGATATATGGGAGAGAATAATGTATAAATGTTGGAAAGTAAAAATACGATTCATTTCGGACCATAGTCCCACCTCCAACAGGTCTAGAGATTTCCTTTGTTACCGCCCTCCATTTGGTCAAATTGATTTCAATATTTGTGTTGGAATTATGTAATTATTTAAAAACAATATTACATAGTATTATCTATACACTACAAAAATAATATACAATATCGTAAAAATGCGTTTATTATTTAACAAAAATCTAGAGTGCCGCTCCCCCCCCCCCATAATCGGCTGGATTCGTCCCTGCTTGTTTTACTGACGTACTTAGAACCGATAAATACAACTGACGTTTATATTTATACATGTGTTCTGAGCAATGAAAAAGGGCGAAGGGGGAAAAATACTTCCTACGCCTTCCGTCGGAGTGGAAGTAAAGTCGTCTGTCCAATGTTGTAGATTTACTGCATGTAAAAATGTTGTAGATTTACTGCATGCATCTTAAAAGAATCTTCTGAGCTAAATTCAAAATCGCCTATTACGTCGACCGAGTAATACCTGCTTTCTCGCTAAGTGGTGAAAGGACACGGCGATTTTTTTTGATTTTTATTTTTTTTTATTTTTTTATTTTTTTAATTTGGGCAAAAGTGGCAAGAAAATTGTTGAGCCATTTTGAGAAACTGGCATTTGAGCATTTTTCAAATGCAAATTTGAGTTCATTCACGAAAACTGTCAGTCCAGAAATTATATGACATTATTTAAACGTTACTCATAATATCATATGTGAACAAATTTCGGTAGTCAAATATAAACGACGTGAGATCAAGTAAAATTACATATTTGTAATTATTACAAACCAAAGAATAATATGGCGTTTTAGTCATCGATACAGTGCATTTAGTATCTATCAAAATTAAAGAAAATTCGTTTTAAAAAATTTTGTTTTAGTTTATACTGCATATTCTAGCAATGTTGGAATTATTAAATTTTTCAAAATTCTACATTACTTATTAAAAACTGATTATTTGCAATAATTCCTAGGTTCCAAAAATCAACTTTTCAGATAAAACTGGTTTGTTATTCTAAAATCACACATATACGCAATATATTTGGAGAAAAATACCTAAAAGAAAAATGACATGTCTTAATAAAGAGTTAATCACAACAGTTTAATTTGAAGGAAAAATTCTATCTTCAATTTTGTACTTGTGGAAGAATGCTTTTTGTTTACATTTAGATCCGTTTTTGAGAAAATTTTGAAAATGTCGCGCTTCATGTAATATAGTTAATGTAATAACAGTTAATGAATGCTTTTTGAAAATCGCAGAGCCAGATCGGCTGTGGTTTATTCATAGTTTGGAAAAATTCCTATTTATAGTTTATTCGCTAGTGTTGTTCACATACGCCAGACTGAAGACACAGAGGAGGTTTAAAAAAAAACACTTTTTCAGGATCAGGGGCCTGCAAAACGTGTATTTCCGTTGAAATCTGGAAATCGATTTTCCGCAGCATTACATAAATTTCTTTATACTAAGTATATTACTCCGTGTAAGTATATACTCCGTAAGTATACGAGAAAGTAACTAGTGGTGCTACAGAATGGCACAGACTTTCTCGTAGTAATGTAACGTAACGTCCATCTGTCCGTCCGACCGTCTGTGAACACCACTAGCACCTAAACCGTGCTTACTTTTTTTTTCTAAATCGAATAAACCTCTGTTCACCTGGCTCTAGTTGAAGCTTTGAGATTTTGAAAAACATGTTTTTTAATTTGGGGGTCTTTACTGAAGACACCCGGACATTTTCAAAATGTTCTCAAAAATGCCTCCAAATCTTTTCTTTAATATCTTTCTTGTAAGAATAGAATATAAAACACTTATAAAGGTAGCATAGGTTCGATTTTCACGGTTAACTCTGAATTTTCAAAATTGCAAAAGTTTGAATTTTTTCGCGTCTTCCTACAACTATAAAATTGAAAGCAGAGATTTTTCCTTCAAATGAAATTTCTTGCCCCTCAATAGGTATTTCATTAAAGTCATGTAGACTTTTTGGAAAATTTTAGTAGTTTTCGTGCAAAGAGCGTAAACTATTTGCAATTTTAAAAAGTTACAAAATCAAAATTTTTTCCAAAAGGCTACTAATTTTTTCTTCACATTTTTGGAAGGGGTAGTACCAAATGCACCCTATCCGATGACATAAACGCCATATTGCTCTGTTCTTTTGTTGTTGTTTTCAAAAATTATAAAATGTAATTTTTTGGCTTGTCTCTCACGTCGTTAATACTTACATTAGAGGCAATTTCTTTACGTTAATGTATTTATGAGTACATGTGCTTTAAATAATGTCAAATAAAGTTTCTCGAAAACTCAATTGTTTTCTGTAAAAATGAGCTCAAACTTCTGCTTTTTCATAAACGCTCAAACGCTATTTTCTCAAAAATGGCTCCAATTTTTTTCTTCAAATTTTTCCAATGAATACTGATAATTGCAATGTTTAATATAACGTAAAGTTCGTTTTGTTCTATTGTTTTGTTTTTTCAAAACTTACACAAATGTAAAATTTTTGAAATATCTCTCACGCCGTTAATATTCACATTTCCATCCATTTATATATATTATTACATTTGTGAGTGGAAGTGCTTCAAATGACTTTAAATGAAGTATTTCGAAAACTCAATAGATTCCTGTGAAAAAAGCTTCAAATTTCGCATTTATAGTTATGCTTAATCGCCAGTTTCTTAAAAATTGCGTCAAATTTGTCAATGAAAATTTCTTTTTAGGACCAGGTTTTACTCTTCTTTAATATTATTGAAGTAATTGTTTCTACTATTAAGAAACCGAAAAGTCGAGAAAATGTCATGAAAAATGTACTTTCGGTGCTGATAGATGACAGAGAATGGAGCAAGCCAGTCCACACCAAGGAAATTAGAAAAATTTGCTACGAGAAAGTCTGCGCCATTGGTAGCACCTCTAAGTTTCTTTTGAAAGATATTTACTCTTTATAACAGGTGCAAAAAATTAGCTGCCGTTTCGCACTGGAAGTTACTGAAAAAATTAAGAATTTGTTCGGGTTTGGCCGCACTGTTTTTGCTGATGGCATGGACAACCCTCACTGCAGAGAGCAGTTTGACGACCAACGACTCAAGAAGTCCTGTTACTGCTCGCTTGGATCTCAACTTACCGGTTGTGTCTGGCAGTTCGCTGGGTGGAAAACAGTTCAGTTCGGGAAACAATATGCCCCGGAATACTCAAGCGGTGAATTTATTACCTGTATTTGTCTGTTAGTTATCTGTTGTAAAATACGTAAGTTGACAAATCAGTTTCTAAAGACTTTTGCAGGAAGATGTTACGTAGTTAGCAAGTTTATTTCAATTACTTATTTTTTCTATATTTTTGTTTTGAAGCCTGCTTTAAGACAGGTGCATTTAAAAATGATTTTTATCTTCGCTCTGCCATTGGCCTCCTTACGTGGGTGGTGTAAGACACAGTTCCACATATTCAATTGACACTGGTCATTTGTGTAATAACTACACTGAATAAATTTATATTGTATTATATTGACTTGTGTTCTGTATTTTAAGCATATATTTCAGTTCTAATCATGTTTAAGGAGTCAGTTTACAGGTTTTGCCATATATCCTATGACCAAATTTCTTTGTGGTAATCTAATGCCTCCCGATGTTGAATTCAGCCACAGATCAACTGAAACGGGAAGGAAACGCATTGTATTGAACGGAACGATAATATATTGATGAATATGTGTCGTAAGGTAATCGAAAGTTGGTGAACTATGTTATCTATACTTGCATGCCGTGTGCACACGTTGACAATGCATCTGGTTTCAGTTTCTCAATGTCGAAGAACGAGTGCCCGGAAGAACCGGCGCCGTGCCGTGCGTCATTGCGCGTTTAAGGGCGTGAGCAATGTCTTTCACGACCTTGAATTGGGCTCGTGCCGTAAGTTCGCTGGGCGGACATTCTAACATAGTAGGCAGGGCTGCACAAACCCCACACGATCTACGTTTTGCGTCGTGAAAAGTGTGGAAATTTCTACGCCTACATTTGTGGTTTCACAAAACTTAATCTCACACTTTATCGATCCTTTGGGGTACGTCAGAATTCTCTTGACCAGTTTTAAATGAGACTCGGAGAATCTTGTGCCTTTGAGGCAACATTCACCGCAAATGTTATATCTGGCCTTGTGTCCACTGCGAGATACATAACGCTGCCGATGATCTCCCTGAAGCAACCTACATCATCAGCTAGTCGTGACTTTCCTTGCTCCATTGGCATTGAGATTGGCTTTGTTTCAGCCATGCCATACCTCGATAACTCTCTTTCGATGTAAGCACTTTCGCTGACATAGTTTGTATTGCCAAACTTCCGTATCTCAAATCCAAGCTAGTAACCCACGTCACTATTTCAAACCTTATCAGCAGCACTCTGATTGACTTTTACCTATCATGAAACTATCATCTAGGTGAAATAAAATAGCCAATTCTTGAAAAAAAAAATATAGGGTTCTACCATGCTTTGATTTAAGTTACGGTTTTTGAGACAGTCTGTCAGGCACGATTACCAACATTTAGATGCCTGCTTTAGTCCATATACGCTAGGGTTTAATATGTACATACGATTTATTTTGACTTTAAAACTTTGTGCTACTTCATAAAAATTATACCATTTATAGAAAATAGCCATTCAAAATGGCTATTTTCACATCAAATTGGACGACTTCCCACTTCCTTTGCATGGCAACGCCCACGAATACTTCCATGTTCTCAGCCTGCCCACAGTACTGACGGTATCCCTGTAATCTATGCATGAGCGCTGGCTGAACCCCTTTGCAATCAATCTAGCCTTGTAGGGCATTCGTTCAACTTGGTGGTAAATATCCACTAGTTGCCAATTGTTTTCCTCCTAATGGTACGTCGACTAGGTCCCAAGAGTGTGGGAGTGATAAATTGCATGTTGAAACTGTTTATTTTCAAAAAATGTTGTGTTTCACAGTTGAAGTGAATCTCGTTTCACAGTAAATCTGTTGCGCGACTACTTTGTATGCGGTGGGGGAGGTAATGTAATCACCGCACGCCCCTGGTGCAAAGAACGTTTAAGAGAATGGTGCAGGTCTAATTTTAGTTGAAAACTGATTTTTCGAAAATTGCAAAAATTCGAAAAAAAAATATTGTCTTCCTACAACTAGAATTTATAAAGGTAGAGATTTTTTCTCTTAATGAAATCTATTCCTTAAAGATAGATTTTGAAATAAGGTCTTGTACAATTTTTCGAATATTTTAGTACATTTCGCGAAATTTTGCGTAAAAGTACGGGCGAGAAAGTACATGCTGTTTTAGCCCTAGTTTTATTTCAATTTGTTGAAATAAAGTCGTTATGTGTATTTATTTCTTTTTGTATATATTGTACTGTGAAATAATTACTTTGTAAGCGAATAAGCTCAATCTATTCTTAATTTGGTCTTGTAAGTAAAATGGAAAAAGCACATGAAATTAGTGTTGAGTAGTATTATCATACTTACATTATCACCGTACATAAAAATGGAAAATTATAATGCGATGAAGTAATTATGTTCATTTAATTTTTTGGTAATTATTAAAAATGTCTTAAACTTTTGACCTGGAGTGTAGGTTATAATTTTAGTTTAAATTTAAATATGAGAAGAAAAATACAAATCAGCCATTTAAAGTAAAATATTAGAAGAGAAATGCAAGTCAGCCATCGCCCACTACACTGCTTCTACACCCCTCATTTCTTTTTCTGGACCCTTCAGCGTCCCCCTGTATGCCTCAAGCGCCCACAAGAGGGCGTTATCGCTCACTTTGAGGAAGACTGGTTAAGGTGCTAGCGTTGACCCCAGACGCAAGACAGACGTTTGAAGTTAATCGATTTTTCGGAGTCAAGGATCTACGAAACGAATTGCGACTACACAACGCGTTAGAGGAGAAACTCGTAAGTCGTATGTATAAGATTTATCCACTTTTTCGTTACCATGGTCCGGCAACAAGAAATTTTGTCGAAAATTTACCTTTTCCGGCTCACGAATACAATACTTTCTTTTCTTACGAAGTATGAGAAAGTAAAAATCGGTAGTCGGCCGCAATAGACAAATATGAATAAGTGCTCTGTGGTCGGCTGTATGGTTTATCGCCACCGCCCCACGATTCGCTCGCTGCGAATCGGTTAAAATATGGGATGGCGAAATTATTCCTGCCATCAAAGGCTAATACGTTACAAATACTGTGATATAAAATCCATTTTATTGAGATTTCTTGCAGTAAAATATGTTATTTTTAATAATAATACTACTTACATAAAAAACCTTTGTGTTCAGTTGATCATAAAACGATTTCAATTCTTCATATTCAGGAGAATTAAAAATCAGTAGAAGTTGTGTAATTTGAAATACAAGGCCAAAGAAGCTCATAATAAATCATGAAATCATAGTAGGGTAAACTCAAAACTTCTCATTAAAAATGAATATTAATATTAATAATTTATTGTTCTGTATTTTTTTTATAAAAGTATGTAATTTCCCCCAATTTACTCTCCCCATGATTTAGATCATATTTTCTTAAACCCTTGATAGAGAGTAAAAGAAGACTTTTCTGTATTTACAACTAATATGTTTAATGAGGTAAATGTAGTGATGTTTTGTTTACTTTGTTCGATAAAGAAATGTGTTTTTTTAACATGAAGATCTGGTGTATGTGTAGCACATACCTTCTCCATATTTCTGAACATTCCTCTGGATTATTGAGGCAAGAGATGCCTATTGGAATTTGTATTGGAAAAAAGGATTTGTTTCACCTCTGTGAAAAGAACTTTTAATATTAACAGGTAGTGTTGTTGCAGAAGTTTCAACACTATTTTTTTGTAGCTAGATAGCTGGGTCGAATTTAGCCACTGTCTGGGGGAGAATTCGAGCGGCCAACTGCTCTGATTGATAGTTTTTCGTAATTTCTCTGATGTTGATCAGGCGAATGCTGGAGCAGCACCATAACAATGGGCCACAGACCTCATACGTTCTTTCCTTGGCAAGTCCTTACCCCTTAGACACACTTACATTCACTACACTCCCACACGTCACAGAAAATCCCACAAGCTGAAGCGTAGGTTAGCACCGAATCTCACCATCCAGTGGTGATTGCCGCCTCCCATAATGAAACATACACTACATTTATGGGAATGACTTTGGTGGTTGTTACACCCGGAGTCACCAATCAATTAACAGGTAGTGATAATTGGGAGTGAAGAAGAGCAAGGATACATCTTGCATATGTGCCAGAATACACACATTTGCTGATATGGTTCTTATTCAAGTTTAAGATCATTTTCTTGAATATATTAAAGCAGAATTTAATTTCCATCCACATATTCAACTGTAATCTGAGAATGCAATAGCACACCATTCAGTAAGTCTTATTAATTACACTATGCAAATGGAAATTTACAAAAATAGTTATCTGATATAAAACTGGTAACATTCACTCAATATTTGAGTATTCAATGATTGCGGATGCTATTGAGAATTTGTGTTTAAGAAACACTAATACATCATATCTAGAGTACAGTGTCATTCTAACACACATTCACAGTCTTTTACTGATGATCATATAAATATGTTTTCAATTAAGATGAACTTACACTGTTACAAAAATTAGAGGTATATTAAAAATAATATTATTGCTCTTTAATTTCATACAAGATTAAATTTCATTAAAATTTTTATTATGAATTATTCCTCAATTTTTTACAAAATGTACTTTTGAAATATAAATGCAACATAAAAAGTCATTTGAATAAACACAAAGGCTTCTCTGCAGCTTTTCATTTCACTGCAAATCTCATAGTGAAAAATACTCAAATTCCATTAAAATTTACAAAATGTTTTCTCTTCCAAGGATGGAGCATTCAGGAACATAAATTCAAGAAAATTGAATTAGGCAGAAAACATGAGCAGCATCTTAGCAGTAAAAGCCAAATTTTCTTCAGCAGACGCTGAGTGAAATGTAGCTCCACAAGAGCAGTTGACAGGCTGAAAAAATTCAAAACACAGTACATTATTTTTTGAATTATCAATTTAAAAACATTAATATACTTATTTGTGTAATATTGTTTTCAAGGACAGACATAAAGCAATTTTTTTTTATTCTTTTTAATTTTTTTTTATACATTTTTGTAAATGTAACGTTCTTTAAATATTTAGTTTTCTAAAGAAATTGATAAATACATGGCTGTGAAGTGGACTCTTTCAACAAATTTTTAAAAAATTTTCTTCCTTCATCTGCATATGTCAAAATGGCAGTCACTTTTGTTACAAATCTCTTATTAACATTATATCTTTTGAACAAATTAATCTAGAAGGCACTTCTTTTCACTAAATGATAGAGAAATGTTCATTTTTTAATGTTGCTTGCAGTGCAAAAGTTTATCTTATATCACTATTTATGTGACCTGTTATGTTTTGTTTATGTGTTACCAGCACGAAGTGACTAATTTCATAAAAGGATTAACTTTGTTGCTGATTTCTGAAAAATGACATTTTTGAACACATTTGTCTGAAACTACTCAAGTGGTTATCTTCTGTTTTTTGCAGGAGATCAATTAAATAAATACAGGTTACCAAAATGAGTTTCATACTTCAGGATTTCTGAATAAAGGTATAAAAAAATAGCATACAATTTTTTACTTTTACTTCAAATATGCTTCAATTACAAAACTAGTCAACAAATATAATTCTTCTTGTATTTACTTAACACATTTCCGCTAAGATAATAGATTGAATGTAGAGATAGGGCTTTATGTCTCCTCTTAATATCCATTACAATTATGTGCATAACTCAAGTTCAGAATGAGAATTAGGAAAGTGAAAGTATTAAGCAATTCACATAGGAATGTAAATCAAAACATCTTGCAGATTATTATGAGACTAAAATAGATTTTTAATGCTCACAACACTAGTTATCTTAATGCAGAAAATATGCATTTATGCACAAAAATGTACAGGTGTCAAAGAGATAAGAATTCCTATTTAAAACTTCTTTACTACATCCAAATATGAATGAAAAACTTGTTTCATATTTGTATGTATTCAAGTCATTTACTTTATATTAATGCTTATCTGAAGACTACTTATTTTGAAAGTAAAGTATTTATTTGTTCCAGATATTTACAATTTCAAAAAACTTTTAATGAAGGTATTTTACTAGGAAAATATGCCTCTAAGAAACTAAACTAGGAAAAATTTGAAAAAGTTACGTACAAGCACTCTGTGGAATGTTCATCATGGCACAATGTTTTCTAATACATATTGTTGTCACTTGGATGAGCTGTATGTTTTAAATAAATGGCTATCTGGACGACCAGCACGAGCAGCTAATAGCAAGTAATTATCGTCTCCAATTGGTGCCTGCCTAGAAAACAGAAAATGCACAACATTACTCAAAAGAAATTATATGTGAAAACCCACGGTGGCAAAATGTAATCAATAATGTCAAGAAATAATTATTAGAGCACAATACTATAATGGGAAGATAATTTACATCAAAAAATTGTTTCAACATTTTCAGAATGTGTTCTGTGTATTTTATCCACTTTTACTGCAGGGATTTCATTCTCAATATTTGTAATTACATGATCTATTTAATTCAAATTTCTCTACTCATAAAATTGTATTCTACAGACTTTTTTGGCTCCTTCATAAAAGAACAATTACGTTTTTTTTTTTTTTATGTATTACAATTCTGTGTAAGCAAGTAGACATTTAATTTTGAGTATAGCTCATTTTTGGTTCACTAGGTGGGAAGAGCAAAATTAGCAATAGCAATGGCAAATGATATTATGCAACCACAATCAAAAAGTACTACAAGACTACATGAAATAACATAGCTAATTACATATTTGGTGAAGAATGAAATTTGTGCATGTATAATAAACATTATGAACAGTTAGAATAACAAATAGCTTCCTAAACTACTTCACAATTGAATTGTTTATTTCAGAATCCAGACAAATACCAAGGAAAAATGTAAAAAACCACCCGAGACCCTATGTCAGCCTCAAGTTTCTCATAAACGTCATGTAGTGGCTACCTGCATTGTTTTCTGGGTCCAAGAGTGACTGTTGTCAAGTTTTTCTTTTATTATCAATAATCCTTACATGAAAAAAGCAAGAAAATGTGTCCCTAGGAAAAATGTGGATCATGGATATGTCCTTCCAGAACATGTTACATGAGCATATGGAAAGCGATGTGTGAACGTCTGGAGAGGAGCTTGTGGAAAGGGCAAGAGCAGCAAGAAACCAGTGACTGAGTGCTAGTTGAGCATGAGAGGAGCAAATACAGTAGTGAGAAGTGGGTAAACATATGGTAAGCGGCGAGAGGGAGGCAAATAAATGACAAGTCTGATAGGTAACTCGTGCAAAAGAGGTGAGCTGAAAAGCTTTTTCTACTTTATCTAAGCTTGAAAGCCAATGCCTGTTGTGTTTTTTTTATTTTTAATGTATTTATTACAGGTTGTTAAAAGTTCTATTAGAAGGGAAAAACAGAAGCAACATATTTTCTCAATTGTTCTGGACTCCAAGGATTCCATACAGGTTTTGATATTTTTCTGAATGAGTTCTATCACAGCAATACACTTTGGTGAGGAAACAGTCAAACTTGTCACAGACCAATTTTTCATATTATGTTAAAAACATTCTTAAAAGAGCAGAAATTCACTTTGAGTTTCATTGTGGCCCATGTAATTCAAGTTTCCTACAATTTCACAGGAAAATTAAAACCCCTATTTTCTCAGTGACGAGATGAGGGGAGGCATTCTGCAACAAGACTTTCCAACTAGCCTTAGCCTTGAAGAAGACTCTTGACCCCAGACTTCATTGAATCAAACTCTGGTGTAGCCACTACTTACTTGCTGCCATATTTCGTCTCTCGCGCGAGTGAGCGCTGGTAGCTGCGATGTTCCTGCTCCAGCTTGAACGCTGTCTCCCTCACAAGAGACAGGGTCTTGAAACATGACTGTACATCTTCGATGACAAAACTGGGCATAAAACAGATGTCGCCCGTATAAACTGCTTGGCACTCGCACGCATCTGCACAGACAGTTGCCAAGTAAATGAATGCAACAAATAGTTACCATAATATAAGTTTCAAAAATATTACAAACATATAATTCAAGAAAAAATATGAAATACATTGCAAAAATATGTATACGTTTTGACTTTGCCTTTGCCTGTTATCTAAAGTGTTTGCAAACCCAAATGGACTCAAAAAGCCAATTAGAGAGAATTGAAGGCTGCAAACATGACTACGCTAGATTTCTTGAAATCCTATTAAAAGATATAGAAATGATGTAATAATATGTTCCACTGCTACATTGTTGGGGCCCAGAGTGGAAGTTCAAGTTTCACTGTGAAATATTAATGAACAAATAGGTGTAAAAGAGTATTTTACATACTTGTCAGTGCCTCGAGCCGATCCATATGTGAGATAAATAAAGAGTGAATGCGCTGCAACTCTCTATCAGGATCTAGATTCATTTGAAGAGATTTTTCACTCTCAAAAGAAGATACATCTGTACATCCAGGTGCCCCTTCTACCATAGCTCTGCAACTGAAATCAAAACAAGCATGCTATTCAACAGAAGCATTAAATGGTGAAATAACTTTTTGTCTCTGTGTTAATTAGAAAGATTTCAGTCGGCTTGTAAGAATTTTATTTCATTCTACGTAAATATTGTGAATTATTTTTTTAAATCTCATGACACATGGTGAAAGAAAAGTTATCTGGAATTACATTAATAATTGATGAGGTTTAATTACATAGTTGTCTAAAATATTATAATATGACAGTCAGAAAAGGTTGGAATTTCCAAAGTAGGTATGGGAAAACCAGACAAAATACAAAATTATATCAAAAAGGGAAAAGTGAAATAAAGTATACACTTCCAGGTTGCAATGTGTTTGATAATATTAACCAGTTAATAATAAGAGAAGATAATTATAATTGAATATCAAATGAGAGAGAAAACAATGTGAATCATGGTGTGGTGGATACATTAATTAATGAGATACGTTTGTAGAATGATTCTTAGTTCAATTTCATTATTTCTTTTCACTATTTCATTAATATTATTACTATTTAAGTAGTATAACTCTGAAGAAGGCCACAACATATGACTCATCCTAAAATGGACGCGGCTCATCTCAGACAGCCAAGAATCAAACTACCCCAGCCACGGAAGCCTACAAATCTACATTTATAGAATAGTAATGATGAATATAGATATACAACAAAACCCCGATATAAGAGGCCCCATTATAACCCAAAAGTATTTATTTCCTGTTATAAAGCTTCTCACCTATCGTAGACAATATTTTATGCCCTGCCATGCGTTCCTTCCCGCTTGTAAGAGACAAAGCATGAAATTTTCCTCCAGGTGACTCAGGAATTTCGTCAGCTTGGTAAGGGTTGGGGCATGTGCTTTAAATAGACTGGAGTAGGATTTTGCACACCAGCGACACCTGGAGGGGGGTAAGGGGGGCTGCAAATTTCTCTTGAGAAAGCTCATTTTAAGCTTTGTCTCTTGCCAACAAGGAAGCGCTGCAGTGCGTACATTACATCTAGTGTGTAATACTGCATTAGTACGTGTGTACATTATTACATATGCACGTTACTGCTACGTGAGTGAATTTATGCTGTTTTTTGTTTTGTTTTTGCCTTCAACGAAGTTCGCAAAAAGTTTGTCCAAGTTATGGCATCGAAACGGAAGGTTTTATTGCTAGCTGAGAAGTTGGACATTATTAATGAAGTTGATAAATGTAAAGGGCAATCTCTGAGAGCTGTGGTGGAAAGATTGAAAATTTCAGTTTCATCCTTCGGAAAGATAATGCAAAAGAGAGAAGAAATCCTCAATGCCGCCGGGAAGATGGGTTCGGCGAAAAAAATTCGTTCGTCAACGAATTGGAGAGGATTCTGTTAGAGTGGTTCCAGCAGTGCAGAGCTGTAGGTGCCCCCGTTGATAGGAACATTTTGTGGGAGAAGGTGCATGAAATTGAATGGGTAGATTGATAGGTTTAAGAAGAGGCATGATATTGTGTATAGAAACATTTGTGGGGAAAGCAACAGTGTGAGTGCGGAAATTTCAGATTATGAACTGAAAGATATTTTTAATGCAGCAAACGGTCTTTTCTTTTCGATGTTGCCCAGCAAAACATTTGCTTTTAGAGGAGAAAAATGCCATGGAGATACCAAGAGTAAAGAACGATTATCAGTTCTCCTTTGTTCCAATGCTCTTGGTACAGAGAAACTGAAGCCACTAGTGATAGGGAAGTTTGCGAAACCTCGATGTTTCAAAGGTATCCAGCACCTCCCCTGTGAGTATAAAAACAATAAAAATGCCTGGATGACCTCAGAAATTTTTGTTAATTTTCTGAAGGCATTTAATGCATGAAAGGGAAGTGCTGGGAGAAAAATTCTCCTCTTTATTGATAAGTGTACAGCTCATCCTCCTGATACTTCCTTCCTAAAAATATGAACGTGATATTTTTCCCCCCAATTTTACGAGTGAGCTGCAACCACTTGACTTGGGTGTTATTAACAATTTTAAAATCGAGTACAGGAAGATGGTGGTTAGAAGACTCTTCACCAATCTTGATGCGTGTAATACCTACATCAAAGTGAACGTCCTCCAAGCCATTCATTGGATTTCCTCGTCTTGGAATGATGTGCATCAAGATGTCATTTCCAATTGCTTTAAGAAGGCTGAATTCAACCTGAATATAGGAATTGTTCCAGAGGAAGAAATTATCATGGAAGAGTGGGGAGATTTAGAAGCAGGTGTTACATTTGAAGAGTACATTACTGCAGATAAAGAAGTGGCAACTGCTGGCATTTTGTGCATTTCAGACCTTTGCAACAACCAGAGTGATGGTGATGATGTGGAAGACTATCATGAGAGTCCACCACTTCCATCACATAGTGAAGCAGTTATGATGATGGAGTCAGTGAGAAACTATTTGTTAAACAAAGGTGCTTCAGAGTCAACATTGACTGCAATTAATTTTGCTGAAAGGGAGTTATTAGCAATGAGATCTCATAGGAAGCAGTTGGATACAACTTCCTATTTAAAAAAAAAAAAGTTTTAGATTACTGAGCATTTGTAAATAGCTGTACACAATTGTAAATATTAGTATTAGTCCTAAATATTGTACATACTTTTGCTTCCCAAAATCCAACCCAACATCCTCGCCGTGGGAGGTGGGCAACAGAAAATTGAGTTATTTTATATAGAAAGAATAATAACATCAGGTATTATCTCTTCTATCGTACAACAAGATTTTGTTGTACATTGAAACTCAAAAGATCTGGCTAAATGGGCTCTGGTTTCAAGTTATTAATGTTTCCTCAAGTTTAAAATAACATACAAATCTTACTAATCCATAAAAAATATGGTAACATTAACATTAAACGTGTCAAAAACCTATTTCCCACTTATAAGAGTTCCTGCTTATAAGAGACAAAATTCCATTCCCCCAGGTGTCTTATAAAGGGGTTTTGATATATTTCACCACAAAAGGAACATTTATTTAAAATACCATAATTTAAAGAATCAGATGTGATAGAGTTAATTGGACTCTTATCACATTTTAGGCTGACAACTTTGGGCAGAACTCATTCCTTTCCCTGATTAAGAGCTGACTGAGACACATATATCTTGGGAAATGCAGGAAATAAATATCTAAATACATTTCTTCTATTATTAAACATCACAAAATACTCATTTTAAATGTTAAAAAGAATATCATATAATTGAACTTACCAAAGCCAGTGGCCATTTACAAAGGCAGACGGATGATAACGCTGGAGTCGATTTGCATTTGTTTGGCAAATCTTCGTCAGGATATCAATCCATTCTTTCTCTTCGACACAATTGTTTGCCTGCAAATCACCAAGAAATAATACATTAATTCTTACCGAAATGCAGTCTTGATCCAATAAATAATGTTTGTGAAGTGATTATAATATTGCAATCAGAATCAGAACAAACATTATTCAAACACATGATTGATTCATTGTATGTGTACAACTTTATTTCTCTTCTCTTTTTTACTTTCTTGCCCTTACAAAGGTACTTCATAAGAAGAGAAAGTTATAAAATCATGCGCTTGCAGCAAAACTCTAAAACCGGGTCCTGGTAACAAAAAAGTGGATACATCCAGTTGCTAAATATAGAAACGTAGTGTAGCCAGAATCCATATTTTGTGGGTCTTTGATACTGAAAAATCGACTGACAGCAAAACGTCTGTCTGAGGTCAATGCCAGCAACTAAACCACCTAGTTGATTTTCTACAAACTTGATATTCCCTCATTGATCTGAACGAACTCGAGGCTTTGAGAGTTTCAAATGGATATTTTTATTTTTTAGGGTATTTTACATAAAGCCTTTTGAGGCTTCATGTTTTTAAAATTTTCTCAAAAATAGCCTTTTTTTAAATTAAACTTTGTCATTGGATGGCATAAAGGATGCTTAAGAGAATGAAACAGGTTCTACGTTTGTTGAAACCCTATATTTTTTGTAAATTGCAAAAGTGCAATTTTTTAGGGGTGTCTTCCTACAACTAATATTATACTAAAAAAATTACAACTCTATAAAAATAGGGATTTTTCTGTAAATGAAATCTGTTCCTTATATACAGTACTTCAAATAAGTTCATGTTCAATTTTTCGAAAATATGACTAGTTTTAGTGTAATTTTGGGCAAAATATAAGCACGTTTTAAAAAAAATTTTAAACAATTTTCTTCTCAAAACCCGCTCTAAACTTTTCTGAGGTACAAGCTGTCATAACTTCAACAACTTTATAATAACAGTTATCTGCAGAGCCTGCTGCGTCGTAGCAGTATTCTATAGCTGAAAGCACATCAGTGTCAACAGCCATATACAGTAACTTATTTGGGGCCGGCAGCAATGGCAGAGGCTATGATTATAGTATCTTCTAATGTTATGGATAACTGCAACATCTAGAATAGCAATGAAAATGCGACTAAGGCCACCCAATGGGCCAAATGTATCACGTTTAATGATTTTAACATGCGCCACTGGCGGTTTCCACTAATACTGACTGGCGATGTCTGGGTGCTAGTGTCTGGCCAGATGCCAACATCGCTTCAGCCTCTGTCGCCGCCCCCTCTTCTCGCATCATAGGACCGTGAAGAATCTCTTTGAAGAATTCTGACATGCTTCTGAAAAGTGCATTGGGGCCATAACACTATTTCTATTATGGTATCACCGTCTTGCCTCAAGCCACTTCCCAAAATCCAGCATCCATTTATTTTGGGTCAACAAAGATGAGCCTGTCCTGCTGCATCGCAGCAAACTTTGCGGGAACAAGCAAGTATGACAGCACCACATTCCGCTAATGCTGCTTAATCATTAGCCGCTAACAGTACATTCTTTTATTGCTGAGCCCTAGTAACAAAACAGTGGATAAATCTTGTTCTGGTATACAGAAAATTACTTCCTCCAACACGTTTTGTAGTCAGAATCCATGATCTGTGGATCCTTGATATCGAAAAATGATTCACAGCAGAACGTCTGTCCATCAATCTGTGGTCAACACTTTTTTATTTAATATTTTATTTAATTTAGGTAAAAAAAAACAAAAACGGTTAAAACTGCATATGACATGCTATGGGGAAAAGTGAATTGTGTGCACATTTTCAAAATTCTGTGATCCCTACACTAAGTCATATACTACTTAAATTTTGAAAGAAAAAAAATCCATCTCAGCATTCGCTCAATGGATCAGGGAAACTGGACGAAAAACCTGATCAAGACAGACCTCTGGTCATTGACCCGGAGGCTGCAATACAATACTTGTTACAGGTTGTTTATTCACATTTATACACTTCAAATGGTAAATAATGCATTATGTATCATTGTTAAAATTAATGTTACTTTTCTTGTGATGCTCAGTATAGTCCCTAATTGTATAGAAACAGTTATGCAGCAGAAACGATTTCACTTTGGATTTAAACTTTTCTACCGAATTTAATCGTTTACACTAGTGCCTAAACCGTTCAGCCAATTTTCTCAACACCACTTCTTCAACGACAGCACCTAGACATGTACATAGTGACAAAAATCGTCAGGACTTGAAACTAGGACCTCCTCGTCAGAGGCACTGCAATGACAACAATTGATACCCTGAACAAGCTAATCCAATGAGAACATTAAGAATGACCAACTAATAGCAACTACAACAAATTTTTCATGCAATAATTAGTCCTGGAACAAAAATACAAGAAATGTTGGTTTTATAGCAAGATATTTTAGTGTCAATTTTAATACGCATAGAAAAGATCAGATAACATAGAGTTAAGAAAGAAAATCGATCAATTCATCAATAGATGAATAGATGAATCTGTATAAATTTCTGAAAGCATTATTCAGAAAATGGTGAATTTTTCTAACGTGAATGGTGTTAATCATTATCGTGCAAAATTACTATTAGGTACACATTAAATTTCTTCATATTCAACTTGTGTAGTTGGCTTATTGAGTATTGAAAATTGTCTGCAGATTTATTTTTATTCTTCCTTACTCAGGTCCACACTACATTAGCATTAACTCACCTGCACATAAAGGGCACGTTCTGGTTGAACTATCTGGAACATGTTCTTTTTCTTGAAGGATTCTTCTTTTAATCTCTCGACTGCAAGAATCTGATCCAATGGTATACAACATAATGGCTCCTTTCCTGTAACACAAGTGGTTGTTTGAATAATTTTGTCGGTTTTAAAAGTCACAGAGCAAATAGGGTGTGTGTATGTGCAGAGTACCGAGTGTTTGAAAATGGAATCAGCACTACTTTTTATACTGTCTTTACATATGAGGTGAAAATTTAAAGAAAAAAATTGGAGCTGTTTCTGAGAAAAAATGTTTTGAAACAAACTATTTTTCATGCAAAATTACGCAAAAATTGTCATCTTTCAAAAATATGTACATGACCTCATTTCAAGATCTGTCACTACAGAACAGATTTATTTGAAAAATTAAAAAAATTTTGAACTTTTGCAATTTTTGAAAAATCAGGGATTTCAATTATTCATTTGGTGATAATTAAACAAAAATTGTACTTTTGATTAATTTTTATGAAGGATAATTGCATTTTGAACAATAAATATGAGAAGAGGCAATGTTTAAGCATTTAAACATAAAATAGACATTTATTAGTGAAATAGGCAGTCATAGGCACTATAAAATTTGAAATATAATACTCCTAATGCCCCAAAATGAACCAGTAACCTAAAATATTGTGTTTTCTATTGAAGGAAACAATAGACCAATATGCTAATATCCACAGCTTAATAATTTTCATTGTCGGTGAGGACTGAATTTTGATTGTAATAAGGGGTCCCCATGGGTCCCAGGCCTATTAGTTTTTTTAGACACCCCTGGTTTGGAGATTGTGATATCAGCTTTAGGTTAATCATGGTATAAGTGGGTGCATGAGGCAGAAGTGGTCTTACACTCAATGTTTCATGACATCTTCACTATCTTAAAGAAAGCAAGAGACTATTCATGTGCATCACATCCTTTTCAATGATTTTTTTCTTTGTATAAAAATAACTTTGTGGAAAAAATAAATAAATAATAGTAATTCTGTAGGAGATGCCAAGTCTCCCCTCTTGTCTACCAAACTTTCTCTAAGTTTGCAGGAAAAAATTGGTAGACCAGAGAGGAGACCTGGCATCTCCTAAGAAATTATAGTTAAGTTAGTGATTACCATATAGATACTGTCATGAAATCTGGAATGTCACAACATGGCAACCAGACTTCCAAACTTCCTTAGACAGTGTTGGAGGCTGTATGCCATGTGGGAATGAACAAAAGCAGTTAGACAAGACTTTGACAAAGAATACCCCCTGTGATGCAGGACAGGCAGGGCTGACACCCCCCCCCCCCCGGGGTCCAGCCATGTGTTCTAAAAGCCACCTGCACCTTTCAGTGAGGCTAGGCGGTGGGGAATCACATGACAACGAAGAAGTTAGATGGCCCGGAAGCACAGAGGAGGAGTTTGTTTTGAGATTGCCTTGCATGCGGACGCAACTGCCCCAGAGGCGGAAGTGTATTCCTTGTGACACGGCAAGTGCGTAGCACTTGAACGCCAGACAGTAAAGTGTCTGGGTGGAGGATGCACTAACCAGTTGGGGAACAGTGTGTGTGGGAGTCACGGAGGTAGATTGCGAACATAACCCCAGAACTGTAAATGGTGTATATTTGTAAATAAAAAGATTTGTAAATAGAGCTTGTGTCAGTGTTGTCATTTCGCTACCAAGATGCCACAAAACATTCAAAACAATTAAGAACAGAAATAATGTTGACATTAATATGTATTTTCCTTCTCTTCTACATCTTATTCATGAGGAGTATGGCTCTTTTATGATTTTCTGAAGGAGCAACAATTATTACCTTTGGTTTTTGAGTAAGTGAGGTCCTGTGTAGTCAGTCTGAAGTAGCGAAGTTTGAAATTCTTGCGACCAAATCTTTTTCGTCCTTGTGCTCGCTTTATCATCACCCTACAATGAATAAAATTATATTTAATATACATGAGAGTTGCATATAAAACAGTACAATTAAAATTAATGATTATTTTTCTTACAAATAGCTAAAGGAGATTTTTATATGCAAGTTAGATGATAATAATAATAATAATAATAATATACAACAGTTTATCTTATATGGGGCCATCAGGCCCGCTCTTCCGCCTAACCACGTATGACTAACAGATGATCATTAATTGAGCACAGAAGCAAGCAACTTAATGGTCTTTTAACTATATGTAATATACAACAGTTTATCTTATATGATTGACTTCTACGAGCAGTAATTTATATGATTGATTTTAGTAAAAAAACAGTTTTAAACACAAAGCAATTAAAATGTCTTTAACATTTCATGAACACTGAGAAATGTAGTTTAAAATAAAACAGTCATTACAGGTTTCACAATTCATCATCATAAATTTCTAAAAATGTCTGAAATGACAATGTTTCGATCCCAATGGTTCCCCCTTTATATTATTATATTTATTTTAACCTGGTTATAAAAACAAACCATTTTATCTACTCCAAGCATGAAAGTAAACAGCTTTTAAAGGCAAGCACATAACATAATGTCTTCCTGGCTGTCTGGGTGACGCCACGCCATTGGCTGAGAGGTCGATGTTTCTCCTAACATGTCACAGACTTCCTCAGGGCAGTGACGAGGAAGTCTGAGACATGACAGGCAAAACATTGGCCTTTCAGCCAAAGACGCGGTGTCACCCGGACAGCCAGGAAGATATGGACTTGAGCTGCAGAAGCTTACATTTACAGATAACATAATATTTTGTTTACAATAATATATTTGAAAGTTTTAACCATCTCTGATTTCATATGTAAAAATTGCATGTATTATTCTACAATTACAGATTATTACACAATTAATCTCCCCTGTATAAATCTCACAAATCAGGAGCTTACTTGAGAAATTAAATATTATTTTATGGTGGAATAAATGATCTGTTGGATATTTAGGGTAGTGTACACATATTAAACTTGTACATGGTTGAGTTGCAGTTATAGGTCTGGCACAGTGCACAAAATAACTCAAGCACATAGATCACACACATCACACAACAGCACTGTGTTTAACTCCTGTTTAACTCCAATTTCAAAAAAAATCTAAAGTACTCTTCAATTTATTCTATTTATTCAACCTTCCCAATGACTGAACCTTCCCAAACTGTCTCACAACAAAAAAATTTTAAGCAGACTTTGAGATTTTTTTTTTTTTTTATCAATTGCCCTTATTTTAAGCATAAATTACGTGAAAAGTACATATAGCACTATTCTATAACAATATAAATAGAGCCCAAAAGTTCAGGCATTTGTTTTACCTAAAATAGGCAGGCAAAAAGGCATTTATTTTTACTAAAATAGGCATGCAACAAAGCCATTTATTCTGACTAATGTAGGAGGCAAAACACAGGACACATTAAATAAATAACCAGTTAAAAGTAATTAGTCTAAAAAATTAATAACTAAATGATTTACATTTTTATTCTTACTCTAAAATTTACATTAGCACTGGTGTGGAAGAAAACTACCTTTCCTTTGTAATCTTGACCGCACTTGATAATCTGGTTGACGATTGCGAATTTATTTTACTCATGACCCTATCTCTACAAAATGCTACTGTGAACTCCCTTTAGAATCTTGGAACGGTAGCTGTGTAAACCGAATTGTAGATTTCATTCTTCGCACTTGTGTAATCTCCAGAAGGGAAGAGAGAACAAGAAGGAACACAGAAAGGTATAATCATCTACTAAAGACTCTGTCCCCAAAAGGGAACTGAGGCCATACACCAACATAGGATGATATTTCTCGTGAGCGAACAAGTCCACAAGCATCAATGAAAATATCAAAAATCTTCACTGGTATCATCCTCTTTTCTCTTTGAGATTTTTAACACAACCTGACACAGGAGCCTACGCATCCACAGAAATACACGACCTTGCCTTCATATTGTCCAAGGAGAGTAGGTTTGTTTCCAACTTGACAGAGATCGGGGTCAGGAGGGAAAAAAAAGGAAAATAGTAACAAAAGAGGCAGGAAAGACCACAAATAAGAAAGGAAAAGGCACAAAAAAGGCAAAAGGCAAATAGGCATCAGAAGCTAAAATGAGCAAAAAAAAAAGCAAAATGAAAATCTACTAACACATTCACAGAATGGGAATAGGTGATGGATGTTGGATATGAACAGGGCGTGTGATCCTAGAAAATGGGGAAAGTCAGAAAACATGCCAATATTTTTATGTAATAGGACATAAATTTAATAAAATTAAAAAAAACAAAAGGCACGTTTTTGTGAAGTTTAGAAACCTATGCTGCTAAAAAGAAAGGTAAACTCTTTTAAACAAAAAACTCTGTAAGGCATTATTTTAAAAAAAATATTAAAACCATGTGAGATCAGGTTTGCCGATAATTTATAATTAAAGTGAACCTTGTTTAAGTGGTATTTTGTAGTTTAAGGTAATTACAATGATTTTACCAATAACATACTGCATTTTACAGCAGTTAGCAGGATTAGACCTGACCTAAGCTTCCTGTATCCTCATAACTTTGTTTAAATAGTTACCTCTATTTATTATTTATTCTTTCTGAATTTCAGTCAATTTTTGCCAGAACAATTAGTGACCCAAATATTTAATATTTGAGAACCTCTTCCCCAGAAACCTTGCTGTTGCATAATGTCAGCTCTGTCAAAAGCAGTGATGCTCTGAGAATTCAGTCGATATGCGGAGTATATGAGTAAGTGAAATAACCCATTCAAATGTTTGCATTATTCAGTCAAAATTGAAACTCTATCATTGCTTTTGGATTTTTCCTGAGTATCTGAGCATTGAATCCAGAGACACCTCTCACATGGTAGAAGTGGCATAGTTTCTTTCAATTTGGGTGTGCATTGGAAATAAGTTATACAGACATTGCACAATCCAGTGACTCAGCAAATGTCTGAAAGTCAGCATTTAATTAGGCACAGAGATAAAAGTTTGTCAATAGCCATTCAATTTTAACAACAGAATTTGTGGTGCATTTTTGACAAACATTCATTTGCAAGAGGCTAACAGTTGAAAACTACTAATTTTACTTTCTTTTAATTTCAGCTATAAAATTATTTAAACAATCTTTGAGTGAAGCAAATATAATGAATCATTCAGCATCATCTTTGTACTTGAGTGCAAGGGACAGTGGTTGGATCCAGAGGGAGCAATGTGGAGTTTAGTGTGGAGTAGGGAATATGTGACAAGAATTGCTCATAGCATTTAGCATTAAGTTTACAGGAGTGTTGTGGTAGCCCCAAAATTGTGCCTTGAGTAAGAAAAAATTGTAGGGAAAGAAACAATTTCATAAGAACTATTGTTGTCATGAAAGTGAAGATAAGCATTCATAGTGGCAGATCCAGTAAGATAGGTAGCTATGGAGGCACCAATGCCATACAACCTCCAATGAACAACAACCCATCCAACATTCTATTATACTTTTGCTTCATTTATTTGAAATAACAAATTTTATTATTTGAAAACATTTATGAACAAAAGGAGCACTAAATTGACAATCCTGATCCCACCCTCAAAATACTTTCTGGATCTACCCCTGAATATGTGAGACAGTGAGTGGAAAGGTGAAGTACAACTTTTGGTGCAATTGTCGAAATTCCAGAACGTTTGTGCAAAGAACTAATTTATTTTCAATGATCGGTGCTGAAGTTATTTCTTTAAAAATGATAGGTTCCAAGTATAAACTTACTTATAATGTAAGACACAATTAACATACCCACCTTGAACTGGAAGCCAAAGCAGCAAACGAAAATATTAAAGGCAAAGTAATTATAAAAAACATAATTTCATTTTGTAACACAAGTCTATACCTTATTGGTAGCTCACTATTAGTAATTAATATTTTAAAATCATCATATCATTACTATGAGTAATTAATATCTTAAAATGGAAAGCAGATCTTAACTCACCCTTCCTTCAAGATCACCGGTGAATCTAAATTTCGGTGATTTGGATTTGGATTGGAGGCTGCAGAGATTATTTCCAGGAACTGAAAATGTCATAAATAAACATTTGTACAGTTACAAACATTAAGAATGTGTTCTGAAAATATTTTCACTAATTGTTCATAATAAAATTTGATACATTATGAAATAAAATAAAATAAAATAAAATAAAAAGGAAAATACTCATTTCATTTTTAAAACTAATTGTGCTATAATTGCAAAGACTTTTCCATATAATGTGTAACTATGTAAAATCAGGAGCTTGTGGTTTAATGATCTGGGGATGCCAAATATGTGTACTAGCAAATATCTCTTATGCAAGAAATCAACGCAACAGTTATCTTTCATTATGCTTTCCCCTCTCCTTATTTTCCTGTTAAGTAAAAATGAACTGGGGAGGGGGAATGATGTAGTATTCTTGTTATGTAAATAAAGAAGAAAGGGAATATTCACATTTAAACTTTTGAAAATTAAAAATTTAAAAAGATCTTTTAAAAGGAAAAAAAAAAAAATTTTTATAAGCACTAATTACTCTATTTGTGTAAAAAAATTAAATGAAAACATTTTGACACATTTTTTAAATAATTCTCAGGACTTCATGAAAAGCACCCCAAAAATTAAAAGAATCTTTTAAGATTCACGGTGCCTTAAGCTCAACAAGATCAATCAGAGAAAATCCATTTAGGAAAGTATCCTGTATGTGGTTCAGGTACTAGTATTGTTCACAGACAGATGCTTTTGAAAAAATCACTTTTTCAATATTAGGGATTCTCAAAATTGATATTTTTAACAAAATCTCAATTTCAATTTCTTACAGCATTACATAACGTTTTCAATAGTAAATATATAATAGTATATGAGAAAGTAAAAGCTTACTTATATTGCATCAACATACCTGTCGTATTGCTTGAATATGTTGCTCTGTACAGAAGGTCTGATATACAGCTGTCATGTACTCCTCTTTGCAAGGTTGCTGTAGAGAACGGCAACTCACTAGATTTCCTAGGCTTTGTATAATCTTAGAGATAAGTGTAAGAGTTCGATTTGTCTGCTGGTCCTGTACAAACAATGCATTCAATGCGTTAATATATTTAATATACACAATTCTTTCCTGCCAATTTTTTTGAATAGTGTAATACTGTATAATATAATTAATGTTTAAACAAGCAAAGGATTGATGGAGCCCAAATGAGATAATTAAGAGCAGTATTAAATATCTCAAGAAAAGATAGGATAAGAAATGAACACTTAAGAAAGACCTAAAATAAAGAACATTGTCCACGAAGTAGAGAATCACCAAAAAAAGGAAACACACAAGAAGAATGAAACCCAATAGGTATCCAAGAATGGCACTGAGATACAAGCCACAGGGAAAGAAAACCAGGGAGACCAAAGTAGAGGTGGATGGACCAGGAACACCTCGATAGCAATTGAGGAAATACTGCAAAGAAGGAACAGGCCAAGTGGCCAAAACCTCAAAAGTTCATGATGATAATAATAGTATTAATAATTATAATCTTAGATGATTTTCAAATCACAAAATAAGTATTGAAGACACAAATCACATGTTTTAATACTTTTGAATTACATGGATGCACTATTTTGATTATTTTGATGATTGATGATTGATGATTGTTGTTGTTATCTACCCTTGGATGATTCTAAGCAAGGTTCATTCTAGCAAGCAAATAAATTCTATTCTCCTCCCCCCCATCTTCCTGAATGAAGTTCATAAAATAGGAATCTTCCAGAAAAATGTTTGCAGTGTTTTTTTTTTATTGAAATTGAAATTAAATTTTCTATATATGTTTTCCTACAATGGGAGGGAGGTTCATTGCTGCCAGAACCCTAAGGAAAGGTGATCCATGATAATAGTTTCTGTTACACGTAAGTCAACTGCATTTCTAGAAATTGTGAGTTTCATTGGCAAAATTAAAGTAGGAGATCAGGAAAAAATAAGTAATTAAAAAAATAAATCTTAAAACTTATTCTTAAAAGTATCTAGTTTCAGATTCCTTAAGAGAGAAAGAACTGCCTGTGAAGTTAGCAAGATAAGGAACAATCAGAGAGATTAGTTACAATCAGACTCAATGAAAAGAGGAATATTCAAGAAGTTTCAAGTTAGTCTGAATATGTAATGTTGTGATGAAATGGTAATGCAAAATCATAAAATTATTAAATATTATTATATATTATGAACATATTTTCAAATTGTTTAAAGTTTTAGTCATCCCAACAAAGAATCAAACCTGAAACCCCTGGTTTAGAACAAAGGATGACAATTGAACTGGTTTTCTTTTTTTTTTATGTAGTATTTGTTCTAAAGTATCTCATAGTTCAAAATTTGTGATAATCAAGTGATAAAAGTGATGTGAGTGATTAAAGATTAATTAAGATTCGCAAAACCGCTCAAGGCTGTATACAAGGAACATAAAATGGTATCAGTTCACAAATTTACACACTTACTATTTGTTCAGTGGTGAGGTCAAAAAGTTTTGGTCCCAAAATTGCTGGGGCAAAGAATCTTAAGAACACAAAACCAGAAATTACGGAATACTTGACTTCCCTATTTGCTGAAACAAACATACATTTCACTTTAAAAGCAAACTATACAATAGTTTTCTAATTATATTAAATAACAGCACAGAAACAATTATCTCTGTATTTATTAGACAATAAAATGGATTTATTATAAATGGTGAGTTTTATGCTATTATAATAATTTCATATTTCAGGAAAAATCAATTATTTGTATAGTAAACTCATTAAGAAAATAAGAAATTGAACAATCATTATCAAAATTATTAATAAGATAATTTTCTTGAATATTTAATTTTGTCTTCTTTGAAATGTCAAAAACAAAACAGATTTGTCTCTTAACATTTATTGAAAAATAATAACTTGCAAAATTCGGAAAAAAAAAGGGAAACAGATGTTGTGATGGCTTGGAAAATTGCTTGCACGTAACCCTGAAATTGTGGAATAAATATTCAGACTATACAAATATTAAAAATTTGAAATAAACAATTAAGTAACACAGGCAAAGATTAACAAACATAAAAATTTTCAAACTTAACAACTATACCTTTAAATTGTTCAAATTAGTTTCAATAACATTAGGATCTTTTACACGTGTGGGATCAATCTCACAAGGCTTATGTTCCTGGAATAGCAGCTCCAAAGATGGTCGCAATGTGTTGTGAAGGTAATGTAAACCTGCTAACCTCATTACTTCATCCATCATTTTTGATACAAGAGTGTTTCCCCTAAAAATAGTATTGGCATCCCTAAAACAAAACAAAGCATGTAGTTATTATATAAAATATTTTCAAATGCTAAGGGTTAAAACATTCAGATTCAGGTCAGAGGCATGGAAAGCAGGGCCCAAGTTCTGGGCTCCCCTCAGGTATTGGTTGAATGGCTTCTGTTGCAATTTGAAAGGAACTCAGCCTGTTTTCACAAAAAATACAGTCTCATAAATAGGATGCTTCTAGGGAAAAGCTCACTGAAGTTTATTCAGATGACTTGCATCAAAAACTAATTTGTTTAATGAGACCCTCCTCAGTAAACTTATTTCCAGCAGCAATTCATTACTATTCCCTAAATACTCACGTGAGTTTAGAAATCTCCCAGTGGGCAAGAGCGCGCACCATGGGAACAATTTGGTCATGGTGAACAAGCACACGAACTAGTGGCTGGGCAGCATCTAGCTTGCTAGGCACTATTTCACCCAGAATGTAGGCTGCACTAGATGTAATAGGCTGCAACATTCACAAAAATTATGATACATTTAAATTTAAAATTATATTTCATGTGAAGTTCTCAGTCTCTTTTTCATCAATGTCAAAATCAGTGATTACATTGTTTTGTAGCATGTAAAATCATGCATAGTTTTCACATTTCTGTTACTGGCAAAGTTGTTGTGTTACAAATTCTTTACCTTTTGGGGAAAAAAAGAATGTTGGACAAGAGTTGTTAATAATATTTGTATTGCATAGTGGCATCTAAAATGGGAAATAAACTTAAAGAAAGATGCAGCTATAAATTAACAAATTATGTAACTGATTCATTGAAATTACTGGAACTACAAGAGCATGTATCTCTTTGCATTATTTGTAAGTTTTGGAATTTTCAAAAATTCACAGAAAATAAGACCTGTGACATTTTTTTTAAAGGTTCCTTAGTTAAATCCAAGACAAAAATTTGGAAACTTTTTTTTGTGTGTGTGTGTGTGTGTGTAAATTGCCTCTACTTTATAAAAATTTACCCAAAACTTTTTGTTTTTTTCCAAACATTGTACATGCGGTACTTAAGTTTATTTATTATTTTTTCTTTCTTTCCTTCCTACGTACATATGTAGTAAAGAGAAAGTATTGTAATGCTGTCGCAAAAATCATAGTTTTTTTAACAGGAAAATTTGTATTATGGGGCCCTCATTTAGAAAATGTGGATTAATCTTTTGTATGTATATTTTTTATAAGTCAATATGTAGTAAATTACTTACTCTACCACTTGTTTAATCAGAATCTTTGTTTTGTAGGTCCTTGATACCAAAAATTTGGTTGACAGTGAAACGTCTTGTCTAACAATATGTTTGTCTGTCAATATACCTGTCTGTCCTTCCATCCATCTGTGGTCAATGCTAGCGACTAAATCGTCCACACCAGTTTCTCTGAAATTGATCTCTATCAATCTGGACAAACTCAAGGCCCTGTGTGTTTGAAACAGATATTTGGGAGTACTTCATAAAGCCTTAATAACATTTTCAAAACTTAAAAAAAAAATGGCACACAAGCACACTAAATTACAAGACAAACATAATTTTGATTGAATGTTTGATTTTTCAAAAACTATACGTGTGATGGGTATTTTTTATTGCCTCTTATGTACAGGTGTGTATTATAATTTAATGCAGCTGAGGTAACAGATGCTTCAAATTACCTCCCATAAAGTTTCTCGAAATCTCAAAAGTTTTTCTAGAGTAAGTGAACGCAAAAAGAGGCTATTTCAGAAACGCCATAACACAATATTCTCAAAAACGACTGCGTATTTCCCCCACATTTTTCCTTATGAAATAAAGGTTTCTGTCTCCTGTGATATTCCGAAAGTCTTACAATTAAACTAAAAGGGGACTGAAAAATTGATAAAATATAATATTTTTTGATACAACACAATAACAAGCCCAATCTCATTGTATCCCATTCCCATAATCCTCCACCCTGCCTCTTCTCACTCCCCCCTTTCCTTCCTAACACATTTATTTTGATCATTATTGATATATCCATCATTGCTACGGGCAGCTTTAAATAGAAGTTTTTTTTACATACTTCCGCAAATACCAATCGTTTCAACGAAGTAGTTACATGGCAGTGTAGCGTCTGGGCACCAAGTTCGCGAACACTCGCGTGCAGACGTCGCGAAATGAAGTGGTACAGCTCTGTCATGGACTCTATGGTAGTCCATCCCCAGCGGCTTGCATCTGAGCGCGAGTTCTTCGAGATGGGTCAGGGGGGTGGAGCCCCGGTCGCACGCTCCTCAGCTCCCCAAACCTACTCGGTCGGGGAGAGCCCTGGCAACGTGGTCACCAAGGCAGTATTTTCCAAATAATGCCACTCCATGTCTGAGATAGTGTGGCAATATCGGTGTATATGAAATAGTTTTGAATTCAAGAAGTGCTTGTCGAGCGCCTTCTTCGGCGCCTCGAGCGTACCCAGGCATTGTACCAATGTCACGATCGTCACCGATGTTTCAAGCTCTTTTACTGCGTTTTCTCGTTAGCCGCGCGTTTCTATGCTTCAACATTGGCCACCCGTTATTTTTGCCGCGCAAAGCCACTGGTTCACACCGCAGAGCGGAGGTTGGGAGGTCCCGCTAAAGAGCGGAGTGGGAGACCTCGCCGGCCTCGAAGGACTACGATTGGTGTTTCCCAGCTATGGTCATTAGTCCCTTAAGTGTGGTACGTTTTTATCGCGGGAGGTGGCTGTGATCTTCCCCATTGGATGATGAGATCCGGCGCCGACCTACCCGTCGGCTAGCGGGATTTTCTCCAACCAGGTACCTCCCACCAACAGGGCACCGCCCAAGCTGTGACAAGCTCTAAGCTCCCGACTGGTTTCCCGACATGTATTGTAGAGTAGTGCATTGTTTGTAAGTGTAAATGTGCGTGAGGGATGATAGGTCAAGGAAAGGGAAGGAAAGATCGCGAGCGGTCCATGGCCCATTTTGTTAGGGTACTGCTCCTATCGATTGGAGAAATCACGGAAAACTACCAATCAGGGCAGCCGGCCACTAGAATTCTTCTCCAGACTGCTGCTGAACTCGTAGCTATGTAGCTAGCGTCGAAAATTCTGCCTCCGTCTGGACTCGAACCCTAGAACCTCCCACTTAGAGGCACATGGTGACATCACTGATGCACAGAGTCGTTATGAAGGAAACCGTTATGAAGGACTCCGAAGGGAATACCAATTTTCTGTCTTCGTCTGAAACTAGCTCCATCCTTATTTTATGAATTCCCATTTTGTTTAAAGTACACAAGTTCAAACAATTCTTGACGGTTTTGAATGCATTATTTATGATGTTAGGTGAGTTTATTTTCATTTGTTATAAGCCTTGTTGGTTCGTTTTTGTTTTGTATGAATACAATTATCGGTAATTGTCTCAATGCATAACGAATACAACTCGAGTGACCACTAGAAATCAAAGCCAGAATCATGAACGCGGGAGGTAAATAGTTGAGGTCTGCATTCTCCGCGATTTTTACCGGTCAGCGCTCATTCGTCGCTCTTTCTCTCGAGACCATGAGCTCGACCGTCCTCCGTAGCCGGCTCCAGGTCGCCGGTAACCGGGAGTGCCAGTGCTCGATAACCGGAGGACCCAATTCCGGTGAACTGCGCCACGCAAGATTCGGTCGCCATGTTGGAGTAAATATCGGATGCGAAGTTCCAGGAAAAGGGAGAAATTGATTGCTTTTTATTAAACGACCGATCATTTCCATTTAACAAAATTTAATTTACAAACGAAATGTAAATAATTATAAAAATAAAAAAATATAAATCCAAAATTCGATACCCGACACACTGGAGTACCTGAGGTGGATCTACTGGAATTCTACATACGAATTCAAAGAAAGGGTATTCTCCTTTTCGAGATAAATTCCGTTCTTTGTAATGACTAGACATAGTAGGATGTTTAGGAAATTGCCTGTTTTATTCTGAACATTTATAAATGCTTTTGGTATAAATGCAAGAATTATGAAAAATTAACAATTCTGACGAATATTTATTTTGTTTCTTTTCACGTAAATCTATTTTAAGGCATATTTAATTTTCTAAGATGTTTTTAGTAATTTATTTCTATTTTCTTCTAGTCTTGGTTGAAAATGTGTGTTGAAGTCGTTTTGACTTTTGGTAATCTTAGTCAATCGGTATCAAACTTCTTTTTGTGTACTTCTACACCAAGGATGTTATTTGTGTTTGAATTTCAAATTCTATTTCTTCAGAGACCAAGAGCTCGCTTTTTTTCTCACTTCTTCACACAAAGAAAGGAAGCGGTATATCGTAGGTGGCCGATAGGTTATGGGCGAGCAGTGGGCTCAGATTCACGACGCAAAAGTATCACTCGCATCCTAGGGGGCAAGTCGATAACCTCGACTTCCGACATTGATATCTCTTCCGTCCAAGATGTTCGTCCAGGAAAGTAATGGAAGAAATGAAAGGCTCTGTTAATTCAAAGAATTACATGTTTGATCTCTTTCGTATGCCAGTTACGAACATTAAAAGCAATTAGAGCATTTATTTTTGTCGTTTCTTGGCTTATACTACATTACAAAATTAGGCATTTTTCTATTGCCCAAAAAATTGTGATAAAATCAGTTTTTTGCCTTGTACGGTATTTTCTTTGCTTGTTAGATAATACACTGCAGGTCCATATTTACATTATTAGAGATTCCAATTAATAAACCCTGTTTTCCAACATTGTGTTATAATTTACATTATAAAAAGGATCGATAAAATTATTTTAGTTTATTTTTGTTCCATTGTATTGATATACCTAAAACGTTGATTTCAAATTTATTTTCAGCCTCTTTGTTAGCCTTTAATTCTTTAAAAAATGCACTGTTTTGTCTCTCTAAAATAATTTCCAATTAATTGATAAATTGTTAATTTTCATCCAATTATTCGTTCAATTGAAAATATATTTTCTTTTGATTATAATTAATCAATTAAAATTAATTGAAGGAATTTTGCGATCACTACGCGCGGCGACTTTAAATCCCGTACACGCGTTGAGCGGCGGAGATACCAAGCGTCTGGCGGCGGTCAAGCAGTCGAGTGCTTGGCGACGCTCGACTGTTCTGCAGATAACCGGGAACCGAAAGACGGCCGGTCGAAATGCCCGGTAAACAGCTATCTCCTTCCCCCCGGGCAAGGTCCCCGTCGAGCGTCCCCGCGGAGCCTCGCAAGAGTCGAGCGGTTGTTTTCGCCCGAAAGCAGAGCTCCAGTTAATATACCCGACACTAACACTATGCACAAAATTGTAAGTAATGTTTTAATTTAAACTTTATTACACTTTGATGTAATTAAATGACACGAATTGCTTACGTTTTATTATGTAGTATTAGTATTCCGAATTTTGGAAATTATATTCCAGTCATTCGATGGAGCTGCAATCTCAGTTTGTTGGGGTGCCAGTCGCCATTGGCATGCACAGCCGCATGGCAGGCTCTGGAAGGGGCAGCGGTGCGAGAATGAGCATCGTCTTGTTGAGGAAGGGCAAGTACGTGGGAATGACGAACACCAGAACCACCAGTCGTAGGACTCCTAAACGTGCCGTGAGGGTCATCGTGGCCTTGAGGATCACTATCGGTGGGTACGGCCAGATCCAGAGGTTATCGGGCACCACTGGACAACACGCTTCGCGGCACACCGAGCTGGTGGGACGAGTTTTGGGATACCGCAAACCACTCTTACTTCAGACACGGACCAGGTGGTCATACTCGTCACTGAAGATGACCGGCGCCGCCTGCCTGCATGGCCTCAAGTCCGTGGTTCTAGACTCCAGGCAAGTCTAGAGCGACGCTGCTGGGATGCATGGCAGACATCGTAACGGTCGCCGTGCGGGAAGCCCTGCGCCATGCAAACGCCTGCCAAAGGCACTAGCATTTGCAGGATGTCGCAATAGAGGTTGCACCGACTCAACACCTATCATTGCCGTTGGAACGCTTCGCGTATGGCAGATAAATCGTCGGCCCTCCTCTTTCATGGTGCGTCGTGGGGGTTGCCTAGAACCTGTTCGACGTGTATCCGTGCCTTCCTCTATGCAATGCTACCAATGTTGCAAGTCCGTACGACCGGTATGGCACCCAATATGGCGACAGAACCATATAGCCTCCCCGATACTACGATTATCTGGGAGTAGTGCAACCTAAGCACGAGCGGCGATATAGGTTCAAGGCCCCCGACCTTTCCAATAACTGTATTGGATTTATTATTATACGTGTTAGACCTCGTCTTTCCGAGCCTGCAGTGTTAAAACACCAGTTTTGTCATCGTACATGCTCCACGCCGTCCGAAGTAAGACCTGACTACAGATAGGCTGATAGCGGCGGCACGGCGTAAGACGAGTTAACAGCTGCAGGACCGGCAGCGCACGGCGATTTCCGCGCTGCGACAGGCAGTAAGGCCATGAAAGGTCTAAATAATAACTGTCGCAAAATCACCAGTTATAATGCTTCATAGCACATACAAATGTACGTTCACGATTTTTGAAAGGTGCTGTACAAGCTGGTAATATTTCATGTCAATCCGAGTGTGCAGCACGGTGATTGTTCCAGGTTAGCTGATGGTCACAACCGCCACGCTTGCAACGGATCGGTCGAGTCCTTCTAGGGGCAATGTTTTTTTTTTTGTTTTTGTTTTTGTTTTTGTGTGTGTGTGAATATATATTACTATTTTATGTAACCGATACGAATTGTACCAAAAGGTCTGTACCACTTTGTAGAACCTCACATTTACATGGATTAGTTCCTTGTCTTGGGATTACAAGCCAATTTGAATACCGAGGAAATGAGTCGTAAGAATTCGATGGTCTGCGATTTTTATTAAGCAGCGTTTGAAGTAAATCAGCTTTTATTTATTTATTTATTTTACGTCAAAAAACAGTAAATGCGCTATGCTCTAAAGTAATGTGTGACATTTTCAAAATTCGTGATCTACACTAAGTCATATACTACTTAAATTTGAATTTGAGGGAAAAAACTCCATGTAATAAATATTTTCAGGATAAACAAGAATACATTGAATTTTGAAAGGGAAAAACAAACTCATAATAAAATCTATTTTCAGATAAATACAATAATTAATTGAAAGGAGAAAACTCATGAAAATCTATTTTCAAAGATAAATAAGCAATAAATTTTGGCTCTTATTATTTCATGCCGCTTATTATTTCAGCTGTTTCTGTAGTCATATCAACGTTTCGGTCGTACCCACCATAGTGACGCATGTAGGTAAGGTCGATGTGACGGCACCGTAACAGCTGATGAAATGTCAAACGCAGGAATGTAAAATCCGCAGTGTCCTTAGATGTAAATCATTTAACCTCCAGCGTGGAGTAGTGTATCTCACCTCGACTTGCGGGCTCTGCAGGATCAGGTCGCGAAGCGCGTCGTAGGCGGGGCTGGGGAAGACGTAGTCGACGGTGTAATGGATCTTGAGGCGCAGGGAGCCCAGGCCTTCGAGCGCGGCCAGCGGCGATCCCGCCCCCGCCCCCGCAGGCTGCTTCGGAGAGCCCCGCTGCGCCCCGCTCCGCGGCTGCAGGAAGTACCTGCGGACAGACGCCTGAGTAAGACACAACAAACTACACAGAGGCAGGTGTTAAGCCCGGTGTACACGGTACAGTTTTCGTGCAGATTCTCATACAGTTTCTATACAGAAACTTCAAGATCCCAAACTAGACGTACAAAAGCCAAAAGTCGCGTCTACACGTTTTCTGCACGAATCGCTACAGGCCGCCGCTAGGGGGTCTATAGAGAAACAACTGAATTGCGCCGTCCGAGCACTGTCAGTGGTGGTATTTCTGTGTGTGCGTTCTAGTTATGATCTTCATTTGGTATTAATTAATCATGACGAGCATAGAGAATAAAGATAGGAAGTCAAGAATTGGGAAAAAGGAAGTTTATCACAATATATCACTTCACACAATCACATTTTGACACACCTAACCACAAAATCGCAATGGCCGATCCCCGTTAGTGAATCATTCTGCCGCTAGGGGCGCTTAAGTCAAACTTAGGCTTTCTGCATGAAAAATTATGAACATGTTCATATAAAAAAACGTGCAGTCTGGACTGCACGTTTTCTGTACGTCCAATCTGCACGAAAACTGTATACCGGACTTTAGAAACCCTGCGTGGTCTACCACTCCACACAATTGCTTAGAGCTTTCTGTATATAGAGGAGTTATTCTGTACATTCTCGTCTTACATAGAGGAGTTACTCTAAAAAGAGACTTTTTTGAGTAAGCCCTCTAGACAGGTCGGGAAACAAATGAACTGCATGCAGGGCGATGGCGTTGCAAAGGATAGTGATAAAGCCATTTACAAATGAGCTAGCTGTAAATGAACACAGACAAAATGATTGCATGGACGCAACTTGCAGTTATATTGTCAGCAGTGGCCAAGCAGTTGCTGTTAAAGCTGTTCCTTCTTGTAGTAATATCTCTATATCAGGGGAATTCTCCCCTTAGTGGACATCTGTGCCTTTTCGACTTTATCCCCCCCCCTCCTGGCAGGCTGGTATCTGGGTCCCCCCAGAACGCAGTTTACCCTCTCGGTAATCTTTCCATTCAATACCTGGGTTGGGCCGCCCTGCCTGACATACGTGTTGCGAGAAATGCGGTAAAGAGACAGGTGCGGCTGCGGCTGCGGCTGCAGCCTACAGTATCAGCAGCGTACAAGTGTCTCTGACAGTTCCTCGCCACGTTGTGTGTACGTCATGTAACGTGCACTGGAGGAGTCAGCTCGGGAAGATTTGTTTACTTGCCACTGTTCAGTGTAGTGGTTTATCTGGTCAATACGCAATGTATTGTCAGATTTAAATAATTATAGTGACTTCCCATGATCGGGATCAGAACATAGGAGATGGGATCTCTGTTATCCAACCAGGAGCTTCAGTACCAAAAATTAAAGCCGTAAGGAAGATCTCGTTTGGATAACCGCGACCCAGCTTGTATATGCCAAAAGTCACTTCATTTAAATCGGACAATAGTCGCTGGAGAAGCGCGCAGGTACTTATCAGCAGAATCAGTTTTTAACGCTAGGCTTCGGGTGGCGATAAGGTTCATCTGCAGCCAAAGTTATGAAGTTACGAACATGACTTCAAGACATGTCATCATCTGGGTAAGTGTTAACGTTTTGAGATTGCATCCTTCTGCCGTAATGGTGCTGCCATGTGCGTGGTAGTATGTGGCAAGAGCGCCTGGGAACTGTCAGAAATGCTACGCTGAGGGCGCTGTAGAAATATGATATACGATGACTTGAATGGCTTAACAAGCCACGAGCTGAAGTTGCTAGCTTGGTGGTGCAGAGCGGCTTGAGTCTTTTTTTCTTATTTATTAAATTAAGTATTATTTATTTTAACTATTAAAAACCTGGTTTAGTCCCCTTAACTATAGATCCCCTAGGAATTGTCTGAAGAAGTTTTGTTTTGCATTTCACGCGTAAGTAATTCTTCCGATATAGCCCTCCAGATTTGTTCCTTAAATTTTTTGTAATGCTAATTATTACTTGTTTCATACAGCAAGGGTAATTTCCCAATAACATTTTCTCATTTATTTCCGTATGAAGAAAAAAAAATTGTGAAATGTAAGAAATCGTTTGCATATTTCACGGTTCCATAATCTCACTCTGCTCTATCGCACTAATTTACCAGCGACAGAAAACAAACGTAAGCAGAACTGTGTAGTTTGAGAAATCTCAGTCGCCCGCCAACGCAACTGAGGAACTGTTTCAAATGGAAACGTAGGCTTCCGCGCCCGGAGTCAGAGACTTAATTAGCTGTCCAGGAGACGCTGCGCCGCGTCCTAGGCACAGGTGGCAAAGTTTCCGCCGTCATTCTGCGACCTTCCTCAGGGCGAAATGCCGAGGAATTGTTTCTCTTCTGGAGTGATGATCAAGAAATTAATGTGCTGAGGGCTTATTTCAATTTTCCACGTTTCTCGCAACACATCTCTCAGCTGTTGCGGGCCTAAGACGTCCCCTTCCCGAGACTCCCTGGGAGGCAGATGCCCAGCTCCACATCTCAAACACAGGCGAGGGCAAGGAAAGTCAAGCGGGCTCTTATGAAAATACCGTAGAAGGCACGTTCGTAAAGTGTTAATTATTATTACTATTATTATTATTATTATTATTATTATTATGAAATATTTTCACATTCGTCTTCACGCACATTCTTCTATCACTAACAAAAAATTTCGAATACAGACGACTTGCAAGTTGTGGTCTGTATTTGGTAATATTTAATAAGGTTTAATAGCGAGTTGGGTCTACCAGAAACAGAGCGTCATTACAATATCCACGCCAGATTTTAAAAAAAGTAAAAGAACTCAAATTTTACTCATCGTCGAAAATGTCTGTCACCCGCCTGATGCCTGTCATTAATACATATATCACCTTTCTATATTCTTCCAAGTGCAGCCGATAACTACAACCAAGTAAGCAGCTGTAACGGAAATGTTTGTTCCTAAATTACGATACCAGAACTAAAACGGTTTAGTAAATTTCGTAACACAAGTGTTACAGCTCAGAATGTTGTTCGACTCAACGGACTGTTTACATTTACTACTGACATGATTGTGGATGTACTGTATGAATGCTTACTAAACATCATTGTACCTGTACATAACATTTCTCTCCGAAATGTATACCAGGAATGCAATATTTGTCCCAGCAGGATCGAGCAAGAAATACTTTACGACTGATTTAGAATCAGAGACAGAGGATCTAATATTTCCACTTTGTGACATCCGTTTTGAACAATGTGCTGCATTAGCACCGTTACACCATCTGGGCAACAATCGTTTAAGACATACGTCATCTGGTCCAACTGTTTGCCTAAAAAATACTGAGCGTACGTCCGTCTCTCTGCGTGCTGCGTACTCTGAGTCCATCCGTTACTCACGGTTAGATCCCTTCCCGCTCTCCTGTCGAGAATGAGGTGTCATTCGACTCGTCTCGGTCTGATGGTAGAGAACTGATCGTTTGTTTGCAGATCCATCCAGAAGATTCTAAGAAATTTCTCCAAATGAGTGTGTTTGCATTTTTTATCGCCTCGGTTTCAAGCGGTGGCCGTGCAGACCATCTCGAACGATGCCAAATGTAGTTGTGATATCTACATGTTATACCAGTGAGATCGACGGCACCCAAGCGACGATTAACAGAGGTCGCTAGAAATTATATCGTCTGGGTGCCGTTGATTACAGTATGCCGTGCATGGCTTGAATCACTCGGAAGGAAATTATCGTTTGATATGATAATTTTAAATATAGTGCCAACGGGATTATCTCTTTAAAAATGAAACGGTGTGTTCAAGAATAGGAGCAAGCAAATGTATTAATTATCTTTAATAAGCCACCTGATAATGAAAACTGAAAAAAATGTTCTCTCATAAAAACTCTCCTAGGAGCGTTGTATTAGGTTTTCCAGCACCGTATTTTGGGGTAGGTAGAGACCTTACCCCCAAAGAACATACGATAAGAAGAACGCCACCACACATTTTTTTTGTATTTTTTATTATTAAATATTAATTCTCAACAAATTATTTTTACGTACTACGGCCGAGGATAAAATTCCCAGACATCTATATTTTTAAAATTTCTTATTATTTAGAATTTACAAAGTGGACAATTTTACGTACGAAACTATTATTAGAAGACTTTAAATCGTTGGCGACGCACTATGAGCTAGTTCGTCTTTACCCTCCAAGCCAATGGTGACGCATGAGTACGCCGCGTGGAAGAGGCACTCACCAGGCGTTGCCGAGGGCGCGCTGCAGGGGCTGCTGGCCCAGCAGCGGCAGGCGCACCTCGCCCAGGAAGACGTTGCCCGCCGCCACGCCCGACGCGTCGTGCCACAGCGCCACGCGCAGCTCCGCCCACTCGGCGCCCGCGCTCGCGCCGCCCGAGTGCCGCTCGTGGTTCTGCCCCGCGCCGCGCGCGCCCGGCAGCTGCACACGCACGCACACACACACACATCACAACCACCGCCACCACAACAAACCGTCCACAACTAGAGGAAGCGGGGAGACGAATTGGTTATCTTGTTTTCGGGCCCGTCAACTGTTTCGGTCATTAGTCCCGTATACTTCGATTTAAACGTAGGGTCTGTTAACGTAAATCAGCTGTTACGGTGTCATTCAATCGGGAACTTGGATGACACCTACAGTAGTGACGTTTAAGCTCCCGATTGGATGACACCGTAACAGCTGATCAAACATCAACGGTCTCTGTAAAAAAATCGAAGTGTAGTTTGTTATATCCCGAGAGATGGCGGTCTTCCTTCACCGCTGGAACGTGAGGTCTGGTGACGACCTTCTTGGTTGGGGTTCCGCCAACCAGGTATCTCCGCCAGCGGGGCACCGACCCAGCCGGAGCAGATTCTAAGCTCCCGACTGGTCTCCCGATATGTGTGGTAGTGTAGTGAATGTATGTGCTTATATACATTGTAAGGGGGGAGGAGGGCACGAGAAAGGAAAGATAGCGCGCGATCCGTGCTCCGTTTGTTACCGTATGCTCCGGCATTCGCTTCGTATTAAACAGAGAAACCAGAGGGAAACTACTTATCAGAGCATCCGGCCGTTAGAATTCTTCCCCAGAGAGCGACTGAATTCGACATATACTTCGATTTATTTAGTGTCCTTTGGCAGTTTATCATGTGTTACGGTGTCATCCAATCGGGAGCTTGAACGTCACCATAGTGACGGCTCCCGGTTGGATGACACAGTAAAGGCTGATGATATGTTAAAGGACACTGCAAATAAATCGAAGTATACCCACCAGATTCGAATCTACGTCGCCAGAGTCGAAAATCCGTCTCTCGAGACTCGAACCCCACCTCCCGTCCACAGCCATTGCAATGAGAAAGATTTTGCAATGAGTGACTGAGTATTGATCCGCGTTTACATCTTCAATGGTAAACCGGCTTCAGCAGTGAAAACACTGCAAATCAATGGAAAACAGAACCAAATATGTGATTAATTTGGCTGAATGGATTTAAAAGGTAAAGGCATACGTTCCAGTTGTAAATGCCATGTTCGCAGCAAGAAAATACGCAATAATTACGTAACTTTTCTGTTCTAATAAAGAATATATCTGAATTGGACGTTAGTACAGAATAAACACTATAAAATTATAGAGAAACTTTGAAAATAGTATTTAAAAAATCAAAGTATATTACCAAAACAAATTAAAAAGTTGTGGATCTCCTCACCAAGTTGTATGTGCACTCATGAAGAATGAAAGCGTCGTTTTTAACGCACTGAATGTGTCAGTTCAAGAGACAAGGTGGGAAGTAGGACGTGAGATTGTTCAGCGTTTCTCAATGACCTGGCTCGCGGCCAGGAGACTTCAATTAGTTGGAGTCTGAGAATTCAAAATGTCATTTCACAATTGGGTCCCCAAAAATGAAGCTAAACTTTAATGACAAACAATAGAAATGAGATGAAGGATTAAACTAAGATTCAACTGTAATTTCATAAACTTTGGATTGTAATGAGGGGAACAAAAATACTAACAACCATTAAAACCCAATTTTCTGTAATTCACCTGGCCGACATGTATCGGTATAACTGCAAATATTTGGACATTACTCTGTGAACCTATACGTTGGATTGACCTTAGTTTGTTGCGTTGCTCAAACCCAGACATCGCTGGGAACTTTCTTACAACAAACTTGTGCTTCCTGAATGAGAGACAACTCATTCGTGAGTCGTTGGGCAAGGAAACACACGACCGTCGCTATCCCAAGAGACAAAATGTTGAAACACCCTTGTTAGATTTCTTAAAACTCGTAATTTCAACTTAAAACAACTCGGAAGTAAATGCTAACGGGAACACACGAGTGACAATTGATGGTATCAGCACTCTCATGACATAATATTTGGAATGCTGCGTTAATATGTTCTAATAAGTTTCCCCGAGTGACTCAGTGGCTTACCTCGAAGACGAAGGAGTCGTCGAAGTGCGGGGAGGTGGTCTTCTTGCGAGTGCGGGTGCGCTTGTTCTCGGTGCGGCCGTCGCTGTACCGCAGCGCCACTGTCGCGAAGGGGTCGCACGCTCCGTTTGTGTGCGTCAGCTCGCTGCACTCCAGCACCCTGCACAAACACGTCCACTCGCTCGCTCGCTCGCGCTCGTTTCCTCGCACCAGGTTCACAAATACCCGTCGTCATAGGCGTGCGCAGCCTAAAATAAGTCGGGGGCCAACTATACTTCTGCGCCCCCTTTTCCATTAAACTTTTTTTGTTTACATATAAAAGGAACGGAATTAATTGAAACAAAAATAAATGCATACATATGTCTTTATTTTTTCCAAAATATATAAGAAAAGTAGAAAATATATAAAATAAAAACTCATTACAGCTTTGAAAATTGCTTGAGACAAGCATTTTCTTTTTGTGGAACACAAAATGTCGCTGACCCGGTCTTAAAATGGATTCGAGCAAGATGAAAGTTCTATCTCTTCGAAGTAATTGTACACCAACACACAATACCATTTTTATTTGAAATATAAAAACTAACGTAGAATGATGTGTACAATGTTGTTTACTGGAAGCCTGTGCGCACGTGAACATTCAACCGTAGCCAGTGATGGATCCCGGAGAGGCGGCTGGTTTAAAGGGAATATGTCCCCTTCCCAAACATTGTTTTTGTAATTGAACTAGAGATATTGAAAACAATTACCTCATATTCATCGCATCACAATTCAAAGGCCTATTCCTATTAACCTCGAGTGTGTGGGATTTCGCAAATAAATTCCGAATCCTGTATCCCTTACTGAGGTCTCTCGGTGAGGTACCAGAAGCGCGATAAGGCACTAATAAATATTTGTAAGATTTCGATCGCGTTTCGCTCGGGCGCTGTGAACCATCCGCAAGCACTTAGTTGAGATTACTTCTACTTCGCACACTTCAGCTCGTCCTTGATTCCGAGTGCCCTGTTTCCAAGAAGCAGGCGGGCGAGGGAGGAACATTTGACAGTTCACGGAAGGGCCAGTGGTCGGGCGAAGTAGTACATTGCTTTGTAACGAGGACGATACGAGGGCCTACTTGGCCAACTCGTTTCTGAAAAGTTCCGTTTCGACGTAGAAATACATGTAACGAAATATGTAAAAAAAAAATTGTAATTAAAATTAAAATGTCTTATAAGCTCTAAAAAATATTTGAAAGTAATTACTCAATGAAAATTCATCTATTACACATGATATATTTTACTACAAATAAATAAACCATACTAAAAGGATAATGAAATTATAACTTTAATTATATGTAACTAATATTTTAAAATAAACTACAAAAAAAATGAATTTATATTGAACCTTTTACAGGGTTTCTAGATGATTTGGAGAGCCTCTTCACCAAATGTCGTGAATTAATTCCCGAAACTATCAACTTAAGGGGAGGAGGGGGCAAGGCACTTATATTTACGAAATTATATTTTTTATTACGTAGGGCTCTAATAAATCCTTTTCTTTTCTATAAAAGAAAAGCACCACTTTTGCATATATTATCTTAGGTATATAATATTTACGTATGGTTTGTATGTAAAAAATCGTTAATGATAAATAAAATCAAAATTAAACAGACGTAAATTATCAAATGTTAGAGATTGATATGTAGTATACTGTTCCTCCATTCGTCGCATACAGATTTATTTCTCTGTTTATTTGATGTTAAATAAACAATAATATGATAGTTATCTGCTTTGGTTAACCAGGAGCCTCACCCCACCGGAACTCAGTTAACCGCGAGCCTAGTGTCTGCACAGTAGACCCAGAGTCCCCGGTTAACCGAGACAGACATCAAAAGAATTCATTGAAAAATGGAACATAGTGTATGAAGTGAATGAATTTGTAGCAAGCCGGAGTGTTCGCTGGGCGATGCAAAGACATCTACTAGGAATAATGACATTTCTCGAATTCGATAATCGACTATTCTCGACAAATAATATTTGGTGGTCAAATCGTATTACGAGTTATTTTGTATCCATGTGAGTGAAAATTGATTTCCGCCGCGGCAACTACTTAGGTCATTACTTAGTCTCATAAGTGTAGTGCATGCAATATTCCGGGAGAAGAGGTGAGCAACATAACATGCTGGAACGCGGGACCCGGGGCCGAACTACATGTCGCTTGCGGTTTTTTTCTTCCTCCGCGTGTCACTCCCCGGGGTTGGGCGGGGCATCGCCCCGGGTCGACGGCCAATGACGGATCCAGAAAGTATTTCAAGGAGGAGGGGCAATTTCAGTTCAGATTCAAAATATTTTTGAAATATTTTTACCTGTCCTCCCTGTACTAAAGCACATGTTTGCGAGAAAGTAAAGCATTTTTGAACCCGAAAATCGGAAAGTTTCGTTGGATGGTTGGATGGATAGCAGATGTGTGTCACGAGTAAGTCTGTCCGATGAAGCGGCTTAGCTTGCTCAGGGCATCAGTTGATGTCACTCCAGTGTCTTTAACGGAGATGTCCTAGGGCTCGAATCCCGACGGCGCGGTGGCATAATTTTCAACATTAGGGTAGATCGAATTCAGCCGTTGTCTAGAGGAGAATTATAGCGGCCGACTGCTGTGATCGTTAGTTTCTCGTGATTTCTCCGATCAATAGGAGGCAAATCCCGGAGAAGCACTCTAACAAACGGGCAAAGGACCGCGCGCGATCTTTCCTTTCCTTCCCTTCCCTATTCTTACCCCTTACTTACACTCTTACACTTACATGCACTACACTACCACACATGCCGGAAGGCTAGTCGGGAGGCGCGGGGCGCAGGTCCGGTTAGGGGAAAACCCCGCAAGCCGATGTGGGTCGGCCCCTAATCTCGCCATCCAGCGGGGGAAGTTCACAGCCACCTCCAGCGATAAAAACACGCGCCACACTTACGGGACTACTGACCCTATCCGTTGACGCGCCCGGAATCAATCAACAAGCTCACCTGACGCAGAGCGCGGTGGCGGTGGAGAGGTCCGCGGGCGCGCCGCCGGCCTGCAGCTGCAGCTGCAAGTGCGCCTTGCCCTGCACCTCGCTGTCGGCGTCCACGGTGCGCAGTGGGAACCAGTGGTCCTTGCCATGGTACGCGTGCAGCTCGTCCCGGCGCACCGCCACCTTCCCCAGCACCTGTCCAAAGCCAACTGTAGCACCCACACTCGCCGCGCGGGGCGCTCTCCGACTCTCCTGCTCTCAAAACACAGCATAATAATAATAATAATAATAATAATAATAATAATAATAATAAATATATTGTTAGGGGCGCAAAACAGCATTTTTGTCGAAGGGGGAGGGTGCAGGGGAAAGGTAAAGTGTCCAGCCGACTTCAAGTTCTCTTATAAAGAATTTTTCATTTACGATGCGTGATAGAGTTAACAATAAATAGCTGTAAAAAGCTGCTAGGAGGATTTCCCTGAAGACAGAAAAATCCAGAGGGAAAAGTGCCATCATGTAAATTAAAAATTTCTAAGTCTTAATACGTTTTCAATTTTATAATTTTAAATGCCTGTTTTTTTGTTGTAGGTGACTTATGAACCTTCACAATACAGTTCATTATTCAATTGAGTTTGAGGCACTAACAAGATTATCCACACCAGCCACAGGAAGTCTCCCACTCTTCATAAATGTTAATCCCTTTTTTGTTCGAAAGATCGTGGTCTTGTTACTGCCTCAAGCCATCATTTTTAAGAACAAAAAACAAAATTATTAAAGCCAAGCTGTACTATAATATATCAATTAAATATATAAAAATGATGAAGTCGAAAAGATGTTACAAGTAAAAACACTCTTTGTGATGACAGTTTCACGAATTATACGAGTTATCTATTATCATGTTTTCCAGTTTGACATTTCTGCATTTTTATGAAGTACGTCTTCACGAAAGGTAATTTGCAAGCGTTAAATTTGTTTTTCGAAAAACGTAGAAATCTACATACATGTATCATTACAAAGATTTTATTCAAATTCTTTTTGATATTAACTAACGATGCGGTAATAATTTCGATTTCCATAAGTTGTAAAAGCAAAATGGTCTAATGGAGGCAAAACAAACCATTCAACCGAACACGAAACCGTAATCATAAAACAGTTTCAAAAATTCTGATGGCTAACGGAATTTGGAAACAATACATTTTTATACTTGACAATCGCAAAGACGGAAGCAAAAAACTGATGCGTCAATTCTAGAAGAATGTAGAAATTCTTAGAATTGCATAATAAAAAGGAAATAAGTCTTTGATGTTTAATATTCTCTTCATACTTCCGGGAAATGGGTTTGTGCAATAGGAGCGAAGGAAGTGACGCACCCATAGACCACAAGTAAAGACTGCGCTACGTCATCGGAACATCTTGTACGAGTACTACCCTGTAGTACGAAGATAAACCGAATATCTATCTGAATGGGCACTCAATTAAAGCCATTCATTTACTTAGCTTTAATAATGAATTGCAGACCTTACGAGAAACGAGTCAGTCGGTCAAACCCAGTGGCACCTCGTGACATTAAAAGCTAGTGATTCTCAATGTTTAGTAGGGGTAGTTTACAATATGTGGCGGGGTAGCCTGCGTCCCGTCACCAAAATCCGCCGTCCGCGACACTCGAAATATACACGAAAACCGCTAACAACAGATGGCGCTCACCCCGTCGCGGAGAATTTGCAACGTTAAAATAAATAGTAATAATTGCACTTGAATATGAATTTTTAAAGTTTGCATTGTCGATCTCAGCAAGTCAACCTATAACATTTCGTATTATGCTTTTTTGTTTCAATACTTTAGGAATTATTGCACTTAGCACGTAGCACTGAGGTCTGCAAAATGCGCGGATGAAACATTTTTTACTTTCCTTTATTGGAGGGGGGGGGTGTAATACATGTCTTTTTGAAATACAATCGCTTTTCCTACGCCCAATTCGCAGTTGTCTCACGATGTTTGCTCACCATTCCTCTCTATGATCTTATCACCGGCCCACGGAGTAAGCAGCGTTCCCGGTCTGAAAGTCATTCGCGTCATCCTTCGTCTGACAGCCCTGATCCCCTCCCTAAGTCCTAGAGATGTTGACTATCATCATGGTGCTCATGCGCTCCTCAAAGGCCTGCTGCCCGCGGTCTACCATTGCGTATGATTAGGGGATGGATTTCGATGACCTAAAACATCGCCAAAAATGATCGATAAAATGCTCTTAAAATGCTTCTAAAATGTCCTAAAACCAAAGAAAAATGACGTAAAAAATCTTATCAAAACCAGTTCGGATGAACAACTCAAGCTGTTGGACACGTAACTGATGTAATCGAGGCTTCTTCCATTCGTTCGAGTGAACTCAACCTGCAAACTTTTCGTTTGGATTGTTCTTTGCCAGGAAATCTGTCTTTTGTAATCCCGAAATTAGCCGGACCGGCAATGGCGCTGATATATGTCACAAGAATTACATACACACAACGGCTGTCAAAACAATTTCTGAGAGAACATATAGAATAGGCCACTGATTAATTCTGTGAAGAACATTTGTTGCATCTCGTAAATATTATTTGAAGCAAGTACCATTAAAAAGACATTAAATCGATTAAATCAGCGAAAATGCATTACAAATGACGGGAAAAGGTAAAAAATGACTCATTAGTCGAAATCGACAAAAAAATGCAAAATAATGACCTATAAAAATGGGTCATTTCCTTTTGTCATAACATAAAATGAATTTCTATACTACACGGCATTGTACTAAAGTGAAAAGAAAAAAAAAATGACATTTCATTAAAATCCGCCCCCTACTTATGATTTACTATTTTGGGAAGTAGCATCTCGGAGTCAATCACCGAGCCTGCAGTGCGCACGTAGATCAGTCTGTCTGCTTCACTGTTAATGCAAGAAAATTCTTATACGATTCCGGCTCACATCAGAAACCACAGAATTTAAACATTTATGCATTTTACAGTAACTACTTAAACAAAATTTAAATATCGTAAATTTCTTGTTGTAGAGCAAACGTGCTACAACTGGCACAAGCTGGCACTGGTCAAGCCCAATTTATTTTCTTCTGATAGCGTTGCCAGTTGTGTTGGAAGTTTCAAGAAAATAACTGTTAATTGATTCTCTAATGATAATGGCGTTTAAAATCGGATGTTGAAAAATGTGTACCTTCCTAAATTGACATGCACTGTGGATCAAATTATCACTGATTATTTATCTGAAGAAATGATATGAAATTTGTCAGTCTTAGAGAATCCCATTATTCTGAAGATAATAAACGCGTTGATCAAGTGGACCTTTCCTTCTTGAGAAGGACTCTTGACGGCCATGCTAATCCTAATACTGAAAGTTGTTGCAATTTAGTCAATAACTCAGGGCAATGTTTTCAATTCGATCCTGAGGTAAATCCTGAACTGTCCCTTATTTCGAGGCCCTGGAGGTAGCGAGCTGACTGAATTCAAACAGAACAACAATAGATGTAAATTTCACGATAGCAAGAGTAAAACTATCAAAATTGGATGGAAACTATGATGAAAATGACAGAAGTGAGTTTCGCAAATGTAAGAATTTTAAATATTTTCCTTGTCATCCAATACTTATTATAGCATTTTTCCCAATCTTAATGAATAATGTTTCATTCAAAATATTTTTCGTTTTAAATTTTATTTTCGCGCCCAACTTTGCTAGAATGGATTTTAATCGTGTGGCAGAAAACGGCGATTTTTCGACAGAAAACTCTTTGCCGGGAGCTGGCAAGGAAAAATTGGCTAAATCTGTTTCCTATAAACAGTAAATTTCTTCATCTAACACTTTGTGTATTCAGAATTGTTTTTGTGGGGCCCTTGATACCGAAAAATCGATTGACTGCAAAACATTTGTCTATCCGTCTGTCTGACCGTCCGTCCTGCCACTTATTGTAACACACTAGAAAGGAACTGGAAAGGAATCTTTGGTGCTCGTTGCGTGTAAATCAGGACCTCCTGGGGTCTCGAATCGGTGGTGTCGCCACATGTGATGTCACCTGGAGTGACAGCCCATCGTGCTTCTAAGTAGGGATACGACATTGATATCAAAACAATGTTTTATGATATGTTTTCAAAACAATGATGTTTTGCTAGAAACATCTTTATATTAAAGCCGATGTTTTTAACATCGATGTTATGTGCTATATGTTTTACGTTTTCAATGATTTGAACGTGAATGAAAAATGTTCATAATTACAAAAGTATAAAAGTTAAAATATGACTTAACTGATGGCACCATTGTCAGTTTGTGTACGAAACAACCAGACGCTCTTTGTACTACATTCATCGAATGTCCATTTTTAATTTTGTTTTCTATTAAATCTTAATTATAAGAAACTAGGCTACTGTGAATTTAAATTTTATGTCTGAACGAAATGTTATAGGTTCTTAAACATCCTTTAAAACATTGATGTTTAAAGCATCGATGGTTTTTAGTCGACGTATTAGTACAACATCGATGGTTTATTAGGGAGTTTGTGCACCCTCGAACGTTAAAGCACTATCGATCTTCTGCGCATGCGCAAATTTCGCATTACTTTTGTTCATATGCGAATGCGCAAAAGATCGATAGTGCTGCCATGCTGGCAATCGGCAAATTCTCTATAGGAGTTTGCACCTCGAACGTTCCAAAGCACTATCGATCTTCTGCGCATCCGCAAAGCTTGATAGTGCATGCGAAATCGGACGCAGTCGATTGCGCGAAGCTTGGAGCAATCGATGTTTTGTTATCGATGACTGCACAACCCGTGGGCGCTGTTTAGGGGCTGTTTATCATCGATGACTGCACAACCCGTGGGCGCTGTTTAGGGGCTGTTTATCATCGATGACTGCCTACCCGTGGGCGCGCGTGGCTGTTTATCATCGATGACTGCACAGCCGTGCGCCGTTAGGACTGTTTATCCGATGTGCAACCCGTGGCGCGTTTAGGGCTGATATCGGTGGACTCTCACCGAGAAGGGCGCGCGCGGTCGCTCGCGCCGTGCGTAGACGGCCGTGGCGGAAGCGGCGCAGCGAAAGAACTCTCCCGAAGAAGAGTCAGCGCGCGCGCCGCGCCGTGAAGATCTCCTCCGGGCCAGCGACAGCGCAGTAGATCTCGCCCGCGCCGCCGCTCCACTCGCCGCCGCTAGGTTCGCCTCGCCTGCGCAACACATCGCCGGCGTAGCGACAACCCATTTCATTTAATTAGAAATGGTTACTCAATTATATGGGCATGTGCGTCGAATGGATGAGAGAAGGTGGGGGGAAAAGATCGAATGGACTCCTTCTTCTTCTTCTTCTTCTTCTTCTTCTTCGAGAGAGAGAGAGAGAGAGAGAGAGAGAGAGAGAAGAGGAAGACGAAGAAGAAGAAGAAGAGGAGGAAGACGAAAAGGGGAAAAGACACACTGGAAAGAGCAGTAACTAAATACTAAAGCGATGAAAGGAAGAAACCTGCTAGAAAACGACTGGGAATATCGTAGCAAATGGAAGCTAGTATGCGATAACTGACTTTAAGTTATAAAATATTCACAACAACAACAACAACAATAATAATAATAATAATAATAATAATAATAATAATAAATTATACAACCTCTGATCTGTTATAAAAGAGGGTTCCGTAAAGGACTTGCCTCTTTCGTACCCTTTTCTTGGCCGAGAAATTAAAAGGTGCCCGGTCTATCGTACCACTCATATAAAAAAATTATTCACACATTATAAAATTATATTTTTAAATACGTATTTATTTTTCACTCGCATGTACATAGTTCTGTTACATTCACTTTTTCATATGTATTGAATGGCTTACAACTATTCTTATTTCCAAATCTAAAAAACTAACTCTTAACTACGGGAAGGGGCGGGAAGCTACAATCTGCATCTACTGTTAACAATCATTTGAGAATATGTTTAGAAATGCGTTAAAGGGTAACGGTTTTGTATACGTATTGGAGTATAAAATTATTGCTCGCAACTTTTGAATACAAAATTTGGAGCTATCAGAAGAACTCCTGGAAAAATACATGTTATCTTTTGAAGATTTTTGTAATTTCTTTCAGTAAAGAATTTAAAATAAAAAATACTCAATTGTCTTTATTACTGAGTTAAATATTTTAGCATTTTCAATTTTGATTTCCTTTTCCAGATGCAGGATCAGACTGCATGACTCAATGGAAGTGAAAACAAATTAGGAACTTGTTTGAAAGGTCTTTCAACAGTTTTCGAAGTGACCGAATACGAAGTTACCCGTTTACAGTTTTCAATGATTATGGTCACTGCCTTGTCGTTATTATTAATATAATATAAGTTTATGGAATATTACTCTATTATTAATAAATGCATCAGGCTCTGGTGCTGATGCATTGTACGCCGACCCAAATCTTTCTACTCTCTCTTCCAAATACGATTCGAAAAGAATTTTTAATGCGATGACGAACTTTCTCGTTCTAGACAAATATGTGTAAGTAAACATAACACTAATTAATACAATGTTACAAAATTGCGTTTGGTCTCTTTCAGGAGGAAACAGACAAAAATAGTTGAAATTCAGCGAAGTGTTATTCCATATTGTGTAATCGCATGGAAAGTATTATTATTCGCTTAAATATCTAATAATCATAAACAGATTCTACAGTTTACTCCCTGCCCTTCTTGACCCTGCTTCGATATGAAATTCAACAGATCAGAATCGTCATTTTTATAGCATTTGCTCCAATAAACTGTTTCTGTATGGCATGTCGGCAACCTTGAGAACGCAGATATCAGGAGAAGCGAAGTCAAGAATGGGCTCTTTGTTTTCTGACAATGACTAGCGTGTTCTTGTTCTTTCTTTCATCTTGTTACTTTCAAGACAGGATACTCGTACTATATGCTTCAAGAACAATTTTTTAACGATGTTCTAGGTACATCAACACTCCAATCTCACATTAAAATAAAATAATTACAATAAAAAATGTTGGTTTTGGGACGATTTCTTCTGTTTCTGAACTGTCAGCGTCCCACTAGTTCATCTTCTGCAGAAGATCCCAGCAGGAGTACTTACCCCGTTTTTTTAAAAAGCACTCTAAATTTCATGATCTTCTCCAGAGTCTCTCTTCGTATGTTAAGAAATTATTATCACGACATTTCGTAATTTAAAATTTTATTTAATTTTCAATGTTATTGTAACTTTTATTTTGCTTAATATGTCAGTTTTTTATCTCTGTTCCCCGTTCCAGTTAGTTTTCGTACGAATTCCGATACTCAGTAGAAAAAACAAGATAGTAATTAAATGGCAAATTGTATATTAGATACCGCAGCTTAATGCGAAGAATGCGAAAGAATTGCCACCCAATATGCGTTTAATGTAACTAGCGGCAGCTGATTACTGCATCCCCTTAAGGAGTGGGTCTCATTGCGCTCCCACAGCTGCGTCAGGCTCCGTCAAGGACGAGGGAAATGTACGGCGCGCGATAACCTCCTGCGGCCGGCCCTTCCGCACACTCGGCGGCTGCCATCCGCCTCCCTTCAATGGCAGCAGGCGCGCGGTGAATCCCATTCCTCTGCAGCGATGCAGGATCCGACTGCATGACGTGCTTACATATTGGTGCACCTCCCCCATCCCCCCACATACACATTTCTACGTTCCCTCCACGAAAGTGTTTAGGTTAGCATTTAAAATAGTTTATTACTACCTATAATAATTTGACACATACTTATTATTCTAAATATGTACTGACCCAACCTTAATATAAAAATATAAGGTATTAAAATATAATAAATAACAAATAAGTTATAACGAATTATTATGCTCGTTGCATGTCGTACAATAAAATTGTGTTCTGCTGGGGCATCATCAGTTTACAAATTAAATGCAAAAATATATTCATTCTTGCTTTAATTTTATCGGTTGAACGAAGAAATAATATATATTCAAGCGTAGTTAGCTTACCAAAGAATGAATTTCATAAAAAAACTTTGATAACATTGGAATTGGGACTTTTTTATAGTTTTATAACAACCTATCAAAAGTGAACTGCTTCGCGTCGGCATCTCTCACCTTCCCATAGATTTCTAAATGCATCTGTAAACGTTCTAAGAACATGTCACGGAATGCTTCTTTATTTCGTGTCGAATCCAGAGACTTCAGAAAAACACTATGAAGGTAATTAGAAGCATAAAACCATAAAATTCCATACCTTTTACAAAGTACGTTTCAACACGAGTCTGAAATTGCATAAGGGATAACACACACCTATTAAAATTAAAATAACCAGCATAAAGATTTTATGTTGGTTTCTCGTTTAATTACTGTTGTCATTTAAATAGAGCTGTGTTTTCCTTTCTTTTCAAAATTAACGTAATATCGACGTCAGGTCTGTATTTATTAACTTTATAGCATAATGTACAAACTTCATGAAGCGCATGGATTACATTTTGTTCTTTCACTTTCAGTGCACTACAACAACCATAAACGCTTAAGGCTAAGGGTTTGAATTTTGTTCTTGATTTAGGTCGAAATATATAGCGTCTATTGTGATGCCAATTTCTTAGGAGTTAAAGTGACATAATTTTCTTCTGTTCATCATAATTAATTTTATGCGATCTATTCAACATCCATCTGTCTCTTCGGCTTTCCAATGTCTCGTGTCCCTTCTGTTACATAATAATTCTTTATAGGCAGTGAATTAAGTCTTTATTCGCATTCTATCCCAGACATATTGAACTTCTCGTGATATGGTTGTCATATTTTCTAAATATCTTTAAAAAATGCAATTTGCTTATAAATTCATTTCTTTTCCTATTACTTAATTTCAGAAAATTTGACTATTGACGGATAACTGATTTATGATTTTCATCTATTTTTCATACAGTTTTCAGAGTTCCCTTTACATTTGCGGGATGATGTAAAATTATTCACTAAGCAAAAGATCTTTGAGTGATGTATCAAATTTGCCCCAAGTGTTCGGAAAGGTATAAGAGCTGATCTGAAATGTATTTTTCTTACAGAAACGAAATGTCTATTTGGTTGTTTCAAAATATTTATAAACAGTGGTTTTTCTGAATACCCACTTACTTTGGATACAATTTACATACAACACCTCATCTCTTGAACGAACAATATCTTCAAATTGTTTTGTATTCATTTACAAGTATATTTTTATCGTAAGCACGTAGGCTATCACACAAAAATGTTATGACTGGGTAAACATAATCTAAAAATATTCTTTTAGAAGTACACCTCGTTAAATCCATCCGAGGATAATTACAACTCGAACAATAGCGCGTCGTATTTATACGAGAAGCGTGGGATGAAGATTACTACATTCGTAATTCATTGAAACGCGTACTCGGTTTCATCAGCGCAGCCCAATGGCGCAATAGTTAGCGTACTCAACAGCCCATTCACTCAAACAGTGTTAGCAAACAAACTCTTACAAAGCACAACACGTGATTAAATAAATGGCGGAAAAAAGATGCGATGGGTTGCAAAGATTCCTATTAAACTGAGTGCCTTTTCGTGATCCCTCGAAAGCAGGATAGGTTGAGTTACGCGTTATCTCTTGCGTGAATCATGCTTCTGAATGTGCAAGATATTTATTAATTGTTTTATCGAATACGCTGTATACAATAAACCCCGAAAACTTAAAGCCAAATTAGTTCCCCGGCTTCAGGATATAATGCCAAATAATCATAAATTTGTTTTAAATTATTTATTTGTATGCTTTATTCTGGATTTAGCGTTTCCAGTCTCCTCTTCTAACTACCTGGGAATACTTTTTAATCGCAAATTGACTTGAGAAAATCATGTAAACTTAGTCGTAAGGAAAGCCAAGAGATCACTTCATTTTACTACGCGGATACTCAAAAAGTGTACTATGAAAGCGAGAGAATTAGCTCTTGTACGTCCATTAATGGAACAAGGGACAGTTTGTTGAAACCCTTATAGAAATGTTCAAAAGAAAAATTTGGAAAATACAGAGAAGAGTGAGTTAATTTATTTTCTCAGGCAATAAGAAGAAAGTAGAATGGGAGTCTCTAGAAATCAGGAGAGTAAAGGTAAGACCGTGCCCTATACAAAGCGTATGCTGGTTATCCAGCTTGGAAAGCTATCTAGTACGAGTGCATTCGATTCTGGAGACCCACGTACTTTATGGTAGAGGCGATCACAACGACCAAATTCAGTTCAAATCACAGAGAACAGATATTGGAACATTTTCCAATACAAATAGAAAAATAACGGATCGGAATAAGTTGCCTGCGACAGCCTGGGAACCCTTTTCTCTAGGTGTTCAAAGATTGAAAAGTAAATTAACTAATGATATTTGTGAACTTTACTAATTAGTAAGTTAGGCTTATAAACAGTAATTTATTATTACTATAAAATACATTGCTTTATTATATACCCAATATAATCATATTCAATGCAATATTTTTATTGAAATGTGATGGATGACGTGTTGTGAAGTGGAATGCAAAGTAGGTAAAAATTTATGTATATTTTAGTTTAAAATATCTGCATAAGATCGCCATAATAAGTAGTGTTAATATTATTATTATTATTATTATTATTATTATTATTATTATTATTATTATTATTATTATAGTTTGTTATCATTATTGATATTTTTATTAAACCGCAGACGAAATGTTCTCCATTAATTAGAATTGTGAAGTTTTATTCAAACTAAACATTTTTCATTTGTTAGACTAAAAAATGAGCTCTGAGAACACGAGTTCTACATACATAATTTGTGCGAGAAGCTAAAATGTCACAATTGTTCACTCGTAGAAACATTCAGGAATCGCACAGCATCAAATTTCGAAATAATGCGAGTCCACTGACTCTTCTGGTGGGGTGGATCACCAAGTACACAGTCCCTGACTAACCTAGTGAGACAGCAAGTTCTTATTTGTTCTGCCACATCTCTGCATCACCTGGGATTCCCGGAACCATCCGAGTACTACTAGTCGCTTGACTGTCTTCAGCCAACAGGAAATTCTGATAAAGATGTTTTAAAGACTCGCGAAGCACAACGCTACGCCTACACTATACTTGCGTTTTCGTAACGTGGCGGATGACATTAGGTCATTTTTACACCTCCTGCCTTGTAAAATGAATCTTTATAACAGTGATGAGCACACGTTTGAGGCCATGAGCCCCGTTGCGAAGGTCGTTCGCGAATTAATTAAAAATATTCATTTTATTAGGCGGAAGGTGTAAAAATGACCTAATGTTATCCGCCACGTTACGAAAACCCAAGTATAACAAAAAAACCTCTCAACTAACAAACCCAACGAAGCTTCGGTAAGTGATTATTAGCTGCATACTGAAATTTTCACCAAAATAATGATTGAAAAACGATGTTGCATTCCCCGCGAACGTCAATATAATTAATAGAAAACTCGAAACGTTTCACGAATTTCAAACATCTGCATGACCTGATTATGAGACGTAGACTAAATAAAAGGAAATACTATGAACACTCATTCGACTCACAGTTTATTTGACCAATCGTGACACTTTTGTGAAGAGATTCACCAAGTACGTATATGACATTCGAGAAATTCCGACTGATTCATAAGCGTCCAGTTCGTGTAAGTTCCTCGCTGTTTCTACCCACACGTTTCCTGGCTTTGCTGGTGAGCGTATTCAATCGTATTGACTGTCACGGTTACGGTTCTCATGTCCGGATGTTTTGACAGCGTCTCAAGCATTGGTGAAAAGTTTAAACAGAGGACGATCAACAACATTAATTCCATTACCTATCCATCACGTGATCGTCTCTCATCCGGCCTCAAAACGATTCGATAAAACGAACGCAGACCAGTGAGCTCCGGGCCCGGGAGTAATCGCGAGTCGCGCCTTCGTATCAGGGCAAACAGAAATCTGCGTCGCGCGGCGCGCTGGAGGCGGGGCCGGCGCTGGCTGCGCGGATGGCGGATGCTCGGGCGAAGGAGTTTTTCTGACGAAAGACTCGCGAGAAACACCCGCGCGCGCGGAGAGGAAGCGCGCCCGACGCGGCGGCGTGGGGCGGGGGCGGGAGCGGGGGCGGGGACGGCGGGGCTGGCAGCCCGCTAGGGCAGTGCGCGCGCCCACCACTCCCGGCGGCCATTTCATTGTCAAACACACAACACCACTCGAAACGAAATCTTATTACAATACTACGAAGAAAGGAAGGACAGTTTATGTAAACGTTAAATTTAATGTAAAAATAGAAGAAAATAAGTGGAATATGTGGAATATAGGTCAACTAACCAAATGTGTAACCTGGAGGGTCAATATGGAGGCCGCCGCCTGGGAACTGACCTTCCGTGTAACAGTGCAACCGACACACCGGCTCTTGAGAATACAAATAAAAACTCAATGTATACATATCACTACTGTACCCTACATTGTCATGTCAAATGCGATACAGGGTTTATTCCGTTCGCTAACTGATGAGCATGTAAGCTGAGACCTTCTGACTATGTAACCGTATTAAATGAGAAATTGTTCACTAGACTGTTGACAAATACACATCAAAGCCAAGGACCCAAGCTCGATTTTGAAGCATAGGCTGTTCCGACCGACTCGGACGCCAACTGGATGTAAACCAGGAGACCCGGGTTCGATTTCCAGTTGGAGTGACTTACGCTTTTAATAATGTCCTCCCTAATAATACTATCCTCACGCCGCGCTCCTTTGAAAATCACGAATTTCAAAATGAGATGAAACAGTTTCTAGTCTCCATTGATTAGAAATTATTCAATTTCCCGATAAATAATAAACGATACGCCATGCATCAGAAACAATCAATAAAAAAATTAATAAATCATGCACTCAATTAAATCGTGGATCATTAAATTATCTACTTGTTTCCTCTCTCCCCTTTTTACTTCTTCAACTGTTACTATTCATAATCTTGGTCAAATTTCTAGTCCTCTTCGAACAAGATTCTGTCATTCAAAAGATTTAGTTTATCCTCCATATTTTTTTTCAATTTAGACCACCCAAAAAGTTCTTAATTATATCGACATTTTTAATGCATTAGATGACACTTCCTGGAGACACCTAAGAATTTTTCTTTCTTGTGAAGAATGTTAATTTTATATTTATTGAAATGTATATGAACGGGTACAATAACGTACTATGTATATAATATCTATGTAATTATTGATTGCATTTATTTCAGTATTTATTTCATTCATGTGTATCTCAGAGTGTATTTATGTGCTCAAAACGTTGAGAGGCAAAACAGAGTCGAAGAAAGAAAAATACATCATTAAAAAACAACTCCGAATGCCATTTTTAAAAATTCAAATTACTTGTAAGAGATTGTAAACAGCCCTGTAAAAAACATTAAGTCTGCGCTCTACGTCACACCTTTCCAGTATGGCTATAAATAGTTAACATATTTTAATTAACTATTTTTAGACAACTCTGAAACCATTCGTAAAGAACGGCGGAACCTACTGATGTGGTTTCAACTTAAACAGTTTTTCCAAAGAAGAATTACACAAATTAAAGAATTTCTTTGTGAACACACGAAATAAAATAATACCACACCATACCTATTCAATCCAAAATTTTTAATCTTTGAGCAGTTAAAGCCCTGAGAGTCTTTGTTGGGACATACGGATGCTCATCCGTTTGGTGTTACGAAGTAACCCACGTTTGCTCCGTGCTTATGGAGTCAGATGTGAAATATATTGTGAGATATTTCAATAAATTCTTGGTTTCCTTGAAATATTAGACCAAAATACATCCCAAGATGCGGTCAGAATAAAGTAGATTCGAATTCTTACATTTTGTGAGATAGATGTATACATCACTTTCATGCTTTGGATTTTTCATTGTAATAGAAGTCGTGTAGCTCATTCGAGAAAAACCCAATCATGACATTTACAATGGTTGAAATTGCAATAATTTTAAAACCCTCCTATATATTATAGTCAATTTCATTTGAAAGAATGTTACTTTTTCTGACATTTCTCGGGTATTTAAAAGCGATTCTATTGATTAGCGAATACAACACTATTGCACCTGTAATCTAAAGTGTCACCTCCTTTTCTCAGTTATACGATAAGGACTAACAATAATATAAACACTAACATAATGTAACTAGACATTCTCTGATATGAGTCCTAAGCCACCCATCTTAAGATAGTATCTTGCTTTTGACGCTGAGGCTAAAGGTTGGCTGCATGTGTTTTTTCTAACACCTACTCGAGTTTCCAGCGTCAACAAAAAGACGGGCCGGGGCCATGTGCTTGGGGTTGTGGCCGCGCAGAGCAGCGCTGGGGCCCACTGCGCGCGTGAGGAAGCGCCCGCCGCCCGCGCCGCGCCGCGCCCCGCCCCCTCGCCGCCCGGCCGCCCGCCCCCCGCAAGCGCAGCCCGGCGCAGCGCCGCCGCCGCCACCGCCGCAACATCCGCCGTGACGCACGTGCGGTCGCGCCCGCGCCCACCGCGCCCACCGCCGCGCCTGCCTGTGCCTGCCTGCCTGCCTGCCTGCGCCCGCCTGCGTGCAGCGCCTGTCGCGCGCAGCACCGCATGGGGCGGGCGGCGCGGCGGGGCGGCGGCGACGGCAGGGATCACCTGCGATCGATCGGCGGGGCCGCGGGCTCGGGCCGCAGCGGCTGCAGCGCCGTCTCGCCACCTGTTCCCGGCGGGCGGTGCGGCCCGGCCGAGCTTCCGCGAGGCGCTGGGCGGGGCGGCGGGCGGCACGGCTCGGCTCGGGCGGGCGACACGGCGCCTGGCGCGACGGCCGCCGCCGCCGACGCTCCCCCGCCGCACAGCACCGCTCGCACGGCTGACAAGGAGCCAGCGTTTCGCGCGACGCGATCGTCTACTCACCGATTTTGATCTTCAAGCGTTCTTCCACTCGAACTTTCCGTCTCTCCTCCGCCATATTGACTCCATTCCCAGTGGCAAGCAGCGCGAGCCGAGAAGCCAGTGAATGGCGCACCGTAGTCTGTGTGGCGGGAAACAGGGTGGGGGCAGCTCGCGCGGGCGGCGCGTGGGGGGGACGGGTGTCCCTCCCCACCGCTCCCCTCTCCGTCCGCGATCCGTCCGCGTCCCTCGCCTCGCTTGTGTGCCGCCGCCGTCGCCGCCTCCTCCTCCTCCTGGCCGCTGTGCGGCGCGGCGCGGCGAGCGGGCAGAGAGCGGGCGAGACGCGGGGGCCGGGCGCGGCTGCGCGCCAGGGCACGCCGCTTCCTGAATGTCGCAACTTCCTACAGCTCCTTTTTCCACGACCAACATGCACCGCTCCGCGCCCCGCCCCGTCTCGCGCAGCCCCGTTCCCTCGCAGACGCTGCCTCGGCGGCCGCAGCCCCTTCTACAGAGCTTCGTTGCGTGGGCCGCTGCGGAACCTGCAGGGGGGATGGGCAGAGGGAGGGGAGCGGTCGCCCGACCCTTTATAGTACACGCCCCCTTCGCGTCATGCACTCCATTCACACCTCGCGATCACGAGCGCTTCTCTGCAGATATTGCAAATAACTCGCGCATTCGTTACTATCTACAGTAGACGAGAATTTGTTTTAAACTTGTAGAATCATTCTCGTAGTTAAATTAATTTGAAATAGGAAATCACTTAAATTGTTCTTCACAAGATATGCGAAATGTAGAAAATCCGGCAGTGAATGTCAAATTTTTCTTATGCCTTTTTTAATTTTTTAAAAATATTATTATTATCATTATTATTATTATTATTATTATTATTATTATTATTATTATTATTATTATTATTATTATTATTATTATTATTAGTTGGGATTTTGTGTCGCGCTCTGATTTATTTTCTCATAACATAATTATTTCGACAATGCGAATGAAGAAAGTCGCTGACAATCCCTCAGTAAATATTTCCAGTCACGTATATTTTAAAGAAAGTAGTTGATTGACTCCTCTATATGTATAGTCAGCCCCCAATCGTCTAAACTTCCGTTCGGAGCAGGAGGTGGTGATCCTTAGTGGGCTGGTTATGGCTTACTCTCAAAATAGATCGCGGAGTAGTTATGCGGAACCATGAATGGGAGTCCTCTTTTATTCTTACATAACTAACTAATATGCCATGTAATGAATATTTCATAAAGCATCATGAATTGCCGCTTTTAAATGACCATGTCATTTAATTAATTAATCTAATAAGATTACTAGAAATAAATTTATGATATGTTTTCAAATAATTTTTGGTTTGAAGTTATCTCGACTGGTTGGAAATTATCTTGAGCCTAAATTCTGCTACTTCGTTTCGATGACTTCATGGTTTTGCATATCCCTTTCCGACACCGCGGTCATGAAACAGGTCTCGACAATCTCATACATTCGTTTTTAACATTATTAAAAAACATATCATACACTTCATTTCCAAACGAATTAATTACGACATAGGTAAAGTGTACCATGGACATCAAAATGAGTGCGGATAATATTCTCACAGAGAATTTCTTTGCTTTAAATCAGAATGAGAACGATGTCCGTGAAAAACAACCGAAAAGGAAAATTACTTATAATACTTCTGGAAATTTTTTCCAATCCTTATTTTTCAGAAATGGACCTATTTCTTACAAAAATCAAACTTCATTCTATTAATACTTCTGCAGGATTTTTTTCTCCTTGAGTTTTGTTCCATTCAGAAAAGCACGTTGTTTCCTGTTTAGTTAGCGGTATACCTCTAGTTCGTTCCTTTCTTCTTGAGTCAGAATATTGGTAATTTCGTCATAGCGGAAGTATGCTGCTGAGATTGCTCAAATGATTTCCTGACACAATGTCTCAAACAAATCGGTTCGTCATTGTAGCGTCAAATGACATTGACAATGGAGCCGCTTTCGGCACTTCTATTGCCTCTACTCAATAAAAATATTTTTTTTTTAAGCGCGGCGTTTATTGCGACTTGTACACCAATTACTGTTTTCATTTTTGTTTTCGTAACAATTTCGAGTCATATGGTTCTCATTACAAATCTATCGAAATAAACTAGGTAATTGCAGTAGTGCACTCATTTAGTTAATTTAGTAAATTTGGTAATTCATAGGTGCAGATTTTGATGACAATAAAAATCGCCATGTATGATAAATAAATTGCCCTCTCTTGAGGTGCTTTCAGGGGGAGGAGCTATGATCTCCCGAAAAGTTTGAAAGGGAGCTATCCCTGTAGCCTTACGTAATAAACATTTTATTTCCGTAAATGTGTTCATCTTCGATCCCTTTTTAACATGACAATTTAGGTAAAGTTATAAATTTGGGGAATATATTGTCTACGATATATCTATTAGTAGACGAGGAATCCCACGAGTGCGCCATACATGACAGATATTCGCTTATGAAAATACGTAAGGTTTTATTTTATACACAACGAAATACTTATATTGTAAGTGAATTATATATTGATTGAATGATTACATGATATATTAAATGATTTTTACATCTCAAATTACAAAGAAATGTTATATACTAAATATTAACAAGAAAAAAGAAAAAAAGAGAGAGCCAAAACTGTCATGTTTTATTTATTTATTTATTTATTTATTTATTTATTTATTTATTTATTTATTTATTTATTTATTTATTTATTTATTTATTTATTTATTTATTTATTTATTTATTTATTTATTTATTTATTTATTTATTTATTTATTTATTTATTTATTTATTTATTTATTTATTTATTTATTTATTTATTTATTTTTTTTTTTTTTTTTTATTTATTTATATTTTCTTAGAATTTAATAAATGCCCACAATTTTGTACACGGTTGGAGTTAAATGAAACTTAAAATCCATGTATGTAACTCAATGATTTCCCACGATATGAAATGGGCAATATATAGAAAACATACAGATAATTTTCATTCAATTAAAAATTATATGGGTATTATATGTAGCTTTTTCTTTCAATACGTAAAATAAATTTTTCTTTACACATTTTAGTTTCGATGAAAAGAACAATACCAAAAATGTGTTACATGTGCCCCGCCAGAAGAGTTTTACAGCCCTGACCTGAAGTTTACGAATAAAGCACGCAGAATGAAACAAAAGATCACGCAGATTGATCATAGGACAGCGGTGAAAGTTTGCAGTCGTTCAATGTCATCCCAAGATGATTCACGCACATGAGGAAGCTAGTTTCATAAAATGCGCTTCTTCATCGTCACAAGCATGCAGTACAGAAATAGTTCAAAATCAATTTGACAAAAAATAAGAAATGCATGTGTCTTGCAACTCTACTTCAACTTTAACACATTTAAGTGTGATTTTTCTAACATTTGTTAGTGTGTTTTAAGGTTAGGAAAACAAAGCGAGATAACTCATTCGATAGTGCAAAAGCGATTGATCGACAGTGTGTGGCGACTCCGGCCTTGCCAACAGCTGTTGTTATCCCGCGAATTATGAATTAGACTTCGAAAATGTGAAAGCTGATTCGTGTATTCGTTGAACCTGATTTCACGAAAAAGATTTGATTTCATAAAAAATACATTTTTTATTAACAAATATGAATAGTATTTACAATTTTTATAGGAATCAAAATGTTAAAATTGAATTAATTTAATACGACTATTTATCAAAATTTATTACTGGGCTGTTCTAGGCAAACTCTGAAGAAAAATGTTTATTTTTATGACTGTTGTGTCATCTTATTCTTCTTTGTTATTAAGTTAGTACCCTTTCTTTTAGAATAACATTTGAATTTTTGACATAAATATTTAAAATTATAATGGAAAAAGTAAGTGAAGGGATTTTTGGAATTTCTACCCAATATTAAAGGACTTAATTGCCATTTTCAATCAGAAACTTTTTCTGTTGTACTTAGCAAAAGTGAAGAGAGTACTCGAAACATGATATTATTTGATTTAAATACTCAGACAAGAAAGAGGCGTATCTGGAACCAGTTAATATACAGGTAAGATAGTGATTACCTGATATCAAAACATTTTTGTTTGCTTTTCATCACAATTTTCCCAGTTGAGTCTTTTTATGGCCTGCCTTCATTTTCAAGAATAAAATTTACAAATTAATTGATAGAGTGCATAGTTGCAATTTATAACACTAATCAAACATATCAAAAATTAAAAAGCTTTCTACTATTACAAAGCATATAAGACACAAGACACAGATATTTGTGTTATATGTTGTTATTTAACTATTTTACTGAATAATATGTCAATTATAAAGTTTAAACTATAAACTTGTTATTGATATATGATTTACATTAACTATACTCCTCACCTTCCTTTTCTTTGAATCTAAAATTTATTCTAAAAATCATTGGTTAAAAGAGAATAAAATACTTGTATGAATTCTTTCAGTAGCATTCCTTTCTTTGAAGAGAAATTGGTGTAAGATTAGACTTTTATAGAAGTTCTGAAACATGTTTTTGAATGGAATGTCTAGAATTTTGCATTTTTTAAATAAATTAACAGCTTGTCTTTGAAAGTGAAAGAATCTATTTCTCTTTTTTCTCTAGATTTTCTCTAAGAAAGATTTCTATTTCTCTTTTTTTTCTTTCTTTCTTTCTTTACTATATTAAAATTCTTTTAATTTCATATTAGACCTTATGTAATGAATGTAAACATTATCGTTTTATTCTAGAAATCAACAACTAAAAAATATTAAAACATTAATTTAAAAATCATAGTGCTCAGCCAACTCACACATCTATAATTTTTATCTGCATTTAGGCCTGCGACATGGTTTTTTCTGTCATATTTTATTGAAAGAGTTAAAAAGTATGTAAATGAATAAATGGCAGACTAATTATACTTTTGACAAACATTTTTGAAGTATTTATCAGAATGCGCACATTCATTATAGGCTCATTAGCTTCTCTCATCTTGTAAAATAACTATCAAGTCATTTCATTTTAGTTCTTAATATTATAATTTAAGATATGTATATGGATTATTTATTATTATTATTATTATTATTATTATTATTATTATTTATATTATTAATATTGAGTCTCTAACATTCCACGCTCCAGTACGAAGAGTTTCCGCTATCCATTTGGGTTTACCTTTATTCCTTGCCATAGTTATCATATGATTTTAAACGTGATTAATCCTCTGAGCATTATCAGTAATTGGAAAATTCTCCTCTGGTTGGGCTACCAACCCTATGCAAAGTCAGCCTTGTGATAGGGCTGCCGTCTCTCTGCACCTAGGCTTGCAGGTAATTTTTATTCAGGGTTTACTTCCCTTAGAGAGGTTACCTTCTCTATGGCTTTCCAGTCCTTCTCCACCCATTCAGCAGCCTATTCTGGGTCAGACTGGGTTCTGCTTAGGGGTGTTTTAGTCTCTCAAGGTTAGAGAACCTTCCCCTCTGCTCATCCGCTCTGCAAGAGACTATTGGCGGGAAGGGGGGAACCACTTATACCAGCAGTTACTCGGTCCCCAGAGCCGCTTTTGGTACACTAAGGTGTTTACCATCCCCCACCACAAGGAGGTGTGGTTGGGATTTTCCTATTGTTGGGAAAGACAACTATCTACATATTTGTGGAACCATTAAAAGGATTTTAAAAAACAAAGTAAGAAGAGATACAATGTTAAGACTTTATAAATTCATGTCAGTTCCAGTCTTGATATATGGTAGTGAGAACTGGGCATTGAACAGAGCAGAGAAATGGAGAATTGAATCTTCAGAAATGCGCTTCCTGAGAAGTGTAGCTGGATATTCTCTGGCCGACCATGTTCCAAGTGTGGAGATAAGGTCCACCCTAAAAATTTTCAACCTAAATGACAAAATCAAGGACTACAAATGCCAATGGGCGAATCATTTCAAAAGAATGGAAATGTCAAGAGTAACACAAATAGTATATAACTTCAAACCCTTCAGATATCAGATAGTAGGACACCCAAGAAGAAGATGGCAGGATGACCTCTGTGTTGGAACAGGCTTCAGTGGCTTACCGTGAAGCAGAAGAAGAAGTATTATTAAGCAACTTTTTAATTAACGTTCTAATAACTGTTTCTTGCATTCTACATGCCAATGCTTTTATTTCGTCAGGCATCTTCTTTTATTCTTCTGTTCTTCATTGTTGAATTGATGATGGCCTTCTAAGATTTTCTCAGCCTTCCTCATTTTCTTCTTTTGAAAGGGATCCACTCAAAGACTATTTTTGTAATTCTGTCAGCATGCATCCTCATTAGATGACCATACCATTGGTGTTGTTTGAATTCTACATTTTTGAATGCTTGTCTTTCTTTCCGGATTATCTGTGTAATCTCTTCATTTGGTATTTTATCAAACTGGGTATATCGACATCAATCTTTGGAGATATTGGCAACATCTCCAAAAATTCATTTCCATCATATTTAACCAAGAGTTTATTGCATCCTTTTTAATCCAAATTTCTGATCCATACGTAACCCAACTCCCCACCATTGTCAGACATATTTGTCTCTTGGTTTGCTTTCTAATATTCTTGTTCCATAAAATATTATAAAGTATACTAGTAATTGCCCTTCCCTTGCATTTTTTTGTCATTGCCATCAGATCCACCAGTACTAAGCCTCACTCAAAGATACTTAAATTCCTTTACTTCTCAATATATACCTATTTCTGTTTCTAGATCATTCCCAATTTCCCTACAAACATGCATCTTGATTTTTCATTATTTATTTCAAGTCCTTATTTTTTTTAAGTTTCTACTAATTAGTAGAAATTAGAAATTAGTAAAAACATGGATTATTTACTTTTTTAAAATGCTTATTCTTAAAACGCAACCGTCAGCATACAAAATCTATGCAAGTATCCTAAAAATAGAAGCAAGTGAAAACAGGAAAGTGAACAGCAAGTGAAAACAGGAAGAGGAAAGAATTAATATGGAATGTTTCCCATGAAAAGGTCTCCAATAACAACCTAGAGGAAGAAGAGCCCCTGGCAGACCAGAAATTGTTGGGAAGATCAAGAACACCTCGGATCAACTGAGGGAATATTGATAAACCAAGGAACAGGTCAACAGACCTTAAACTTTCCTTAAACCTTAAACGTTCATGGTGATGATAATGATGAAAATGCTTATTAAAGAATATAATATTCTTAATATTTATATAAGATAATTATAATATAATTATAATAAAATATAGGATAATTATAATATAATTATAATTGAGAAACTAGGTAAAAAAAATATTAAAAATTTAATGCTGTTTTAGCTGAAATACTTTTTCATTGTGATGTTTGATGCCTGGCTTCTTTGGTATTGAAATATTAGTTCTAAAAATGCTCTCTGTGTGACATGAGATGTTTTTTAAGTTCAAGTACACAATGCTATTGTTGCAACATATTCCAACACAGATGTTTCAAATTCAAACCTCAAATAGAACGTCCATTTAAATGAATTCAATACAAAATTTTGTTCATTTTGTTATGCATTCAGATTTCATTCAAATTCAGTCAGTCTTCATACTTCTTGTTGTGTACATTTTGCAAATGTTCATTCCTGCCTGAGATATGACATAATATTCTGGGGAAATACATCCTAGAACCCCCAGACTTTTAGATTACAAAAAAAGAATTGTATGAATAATAAGCAAATGCCACCCACATGATTCTTGTAAGCCTCTCTTTATTAAGCTAAGAATTCTACCATAACCTTGCCTCTTGATTTATGATTCAATAGTTTTGTCAAAAATGACTTACGTAAGGGTAGCAACATATTTCCAGCAAATACTGATATCTATTTCTATAACACTTGATGTAGTAATCATATTCATTAGGTGTCAGAATTAACAACTCAATACAAAACATTCACATACAATAGATGTACATTATTTTATAACACATTGCCAGATCACATTAAATGATTAAATTCGATACTACACAAGTTTAAGTGCCAAATAAAATCTTTTGTGCTGCATAACTGTTTCTATACAATTCGAGACTATACCAAGTATCAAAAAGGAAAGTAATATTAATTTTAACAATCATATTGAATGTATAAATTACCAGTTGGACTATATAATTCTAATAAACAACCTGTAACAAGTATTGTACCTGAGATTCTGGGTCAATGACCCATTTTGGTCTGTTTTTTTGTCCACTTCTTCCCTTATCTTTTGAGTGAATGCTCAGATCCCCCTTGTTTTGTTTCTGGTCTTAAATGTAATTTCACTATCTGTGCACATCTTTTAGAGTTCTGTTGGAAATATAGTTATTCAAATTATCATTCTATATTTTCTCACGCAGGAAGTTGTTTCCTTCTCAAAGGACATGATGAGAAATAATAGCCTAAATCTTTAGCTGATTTGCCTTTGAAAATAGTTTTTATTACACTGGAGCAAATTTTTTTAATCAATTGCCAAAAATGCTCATTTCCATCTGTATTTAACTTATATATGGGTTAGGGTAGGGATCTCAAAATTTAAGAAAACATGTACAGAATACACTTTTTCCTCTGGTACGTCTCGCACAGTTTTTAACTGTTCTTGACAGTTAACAAAAATAAATAAATAATCCTAGGAACTGGGCTCAAACAGCTATTCAGTGCACTGTTGAATGGTAAACACATAGGATGATAGAAACATTAAAGTTTATGATACTTTGATCAGAAGAATAGAAAACATTTAAGTCACAAGTCAATATCCTGAAAGAATCAAGACAGAAAACTTCATCTTTTGAAGCACTTAAGGCCTATTATTTGGTTCAAGACTGGTCTGTAGCACTGAAACCAGTAATATGTTCAGAAGGATACACATTTTCTCTCCAGGTATCTGCATTTCACCTGGAGGGGAATAATTGCATATTCATAAAATTAAATTCCAGAATACTACCACTTTCAGTTTTGCAACCCAAAATTTAAGCTAAAAGAAAGCTCAGTATGAAAAACCTAAAAATTTGGTCTTATTTTGTTGTTTGTTCTATTTAAATATGGAAGGTTTTCTGAACAATTTTATACTATTCAATTTATGGTGTAACATAATTGAACATGATTTGTTTTATTTATGTTTATGTTTGAACCTGTAAAACTGGTTGTCAAATTTGGAATTAATTCAACTAGATGTCTGTGGTTTTATCATATTTGTCAGGAAGCTTCATTTCAGAGATTGAATGCACTGTCAGTACTGAATGTGGTTGATGTTTGTATATATTTTCGCACATATAGTCAAGTAGTTGGTCAGGTTTCTTAGTTGCTTTTGTACACTTGTATTACTTTAAAGCTTATTTGAGAAAAATTACATTTTTTGATAAATGTTTCTTTTCTCATAACCTACTCGAGCAATAATTCTTAAATTAATACTGTTGGTTGCTGTAGTCAGTTAAACTATTGTTGTAGATAAGTTATACAAAAGTATAAATTTTAAAGATATATCAAGAAAAAGTCACATTTTTGTATTAAATCTTTGAGATATTATATTTGTTGTAAAATGTGAATGCAAATATTATAAATTTTCTGCAGTGATTGTAAAACACAGTGGTTTTTATCAGTATTAGGTTCCAAGAAAATACATTGCATACATTTTCAGAAAAAGAAACATAAAAATAGTCAGTTTAACATGGGCAGTGTAGGACTCTCACTTGTTTTAAAACTCTCAAACATTCACATATCAAATGTTAAATCTTTCAAGAGGATAGACACTTTGTCTTTAATTAAATATTTCAAATCTGAAAATGTAGAGTGATATTTAAGTGTAAGAATTCCAATTTTAGATCGATTCCTTTCACTGTTCCAAGATATCTCCTTCCCTGGCTGAGACTATTTTTCTGAAGATTGGATCACTGTCACATCCCTCTATTTTTTATTTGTTTCATTTTTATTTATTTTACATAAAAGACAGTTAAAAACTGTGTGTGACATGGCTTGTGACATGACTTTTCCCAGTCAATTTTCCAGATACAATTTTCTGAACTACGTGAAGCTCGACCACCTATATTAAGTCTGTTTTAGAGGAAGGGAGTCAGACCACACTTAGATGGCATTTGAAACATAAGATCATGACATATCCTATCATTGAACAAACCAATACAATATTATTATCTTTAAAGCAAAAATTTTTCACTATTAGATTTGTAAATAGAATTTGCTCTGTTTTTAAGAGAAGAAGGACATCCCTATTCCGCCCCTGTTAATTTTATGATTTTTAGGTACACACATCTCAAAAACAATTTTACTTACAGGGTCATTTTTTAAAATATTTAACATTTAAACCTTTTTTAATGTAAATAAGCTCAAAAATCTGATTTACGATCATTTGTTTTTGAACAAAAATGTTTATTAAATTATGAACAAAATTACACATTTTTTGAATTATAATATTTTTTTACATTTAAATGGCCAATTGTTTTGGTAATTTTGTTGCTTATTATGACTTTACAAATAATGTAGATAGTGCTATAAAAAAAGGAAACATGTACTACTATTTTTCACGGATATAAATGTTGCTAAAACAAGAATTTGAGTAAATTGACTTCAAAGGTTTGGTGCTAAAGTTTTCATTACTCAATCACTCAGTGCATTCCTGTTCCAAATTGTGGGTCATCTGGAACCTCCTAATTGTTTCCTTCCTTTTTAGCTTAATGATTCTTCTTCTGTTTCTGTTTTAGGAGATGATTTATTTATTTTTTTTTGCATTTGTATGTTGTTTGGCAATGGAGAATAAATTTGGTAATTCTTTCAATGGACATTCCCCATTATTTCACCATTACAATTGGGTTTTATTTACACAACAATACTTTACATCTATTTGTATTTACTTGTAAATTTGCAATTACTTCTATATTTGCACAGCTATTTACAACAATACAACTATAATAATGTAATTATTTATATTCTTATTCACAACAATATACATTTTATTTAGAATAAACAAAGGGAGCACATCAGCCGTAAACTAACAGTACAGCTGTGAACTGCAAACAATGTCTTGAACTTCACAAATATCTAACAAATAATATTTTATTCCCATTCTATATTCCTCTAAGAGTTACCCACTTTTTAAATACCCTGGCTACCCACTTTTTAAATGCCCTGGCTACTGCATAGTTCCATTAAATATTATTTTTAGGGACTGAAACATAGTGAAACATGCATAAACTATATATCAGTTTGTTCATGAGAAGACAGAATAAAATGGTGCAAATGATGAAAAATCGGTTTCTTCCTAATATTTTTGTGTCCTTCTCCCCTTAAGAAGGCTGATCATATTCTTATTGTTAATTTTGGACTTTTATCATTATGATTTTTTCGAGAATTCTTGTGAAATCTGTATGAAATCTCGCTTTCTGCATTTAAACCACATATAAAAGATATTCATCATGAATTTTTAAAGCCAGATCTATGGTCACTAATCTTATGTCCTTTCCACAATCTATATCTATTTTTATGAGTCAATTTGAGCAAGTTATTTACACAGATTTTACTAAGGCTTCTGACACTCTTGATCATGATCTGATACTGGAGAGACTGAGTTATCTTGATATACTTTATATTATTTCAAACTGTTTTGTTCCTATCTCAGTTTTTGTCTGATTTTAGTACAACATGCTGGATATTGTTCTGACTAATTCTCTCCATCATCATCAGGAGTGCCTCAGGGGTCTAACTTGGCCCCATAACTTTTTGTAATTGTCATGAACAATATGGATTTTGGTGTTTTCTCTGTTTACTCTTGACGTATACTGATGTTATAAAGTTATACCTTCCAATTATACTGTGTGAGACTGATAACCTTCAAGATAATTTAAATATATTGATAATGACTGTGGTAATCTCAAATTGGCTCTGAACCCTGATAAAAGTCTAGTCAAAAAGATATCAAAAAATTAATTGCATGTACAATTTCCCTAATACTCAAATTGAATTCGTTAGTATTGTTAAAGGCCTTGGTGTAATATTTTGATTGTCATTTTTTTCCTTTAAACCACATATTGATATTTGGCTTTTGTTACTGTCAATAAAACCTTAGACTTTTTCATCAGATTGGGTAGAAAGATCAAATCTATTAAGATATTGAGAATATTATTCTTCAGTATTGCTAGATCTAAATTTGAATATGCATCAATAATTTGGTCACCAAATCATAAGAGTCTTTGGAATATTTTGGAACAATGTCAGCGTTGATTATAGAGACACTAGAATTTATCCCTCTCATGGGGTTGACCATGAATATTTGTAGGATAAATTTCATATCCAAAGTTTAGCCAGTAGAAGACAGTTGTCGTTGATAAGTTGTTACTTTAGATCTTAAAGAACTTGACTGATTGCCCCACTATTCATGGTCAAATTCCACTGTTCCATGCTATCTTTTTTATTACTGACTTTTCAATATTCTCAATTTCCCTATTATTATAACTAACAACAATTTGATACAAAATTGTGTTCTTGGCAGAATGATTGTCAATGTTAACGAATTTGTTTCTAATGTTGAACTGAGTGTTGATGTATTTGCTGATTCTTTAAATACACTAATTAACTCTGCTGTTAAATACATTGAGTCACTGCTGTGATGTATTATCACCATTGATGTATTATACATTTCTGTATTTTATTATTAACTTGTAAATGGGTTATCCTGATGGCTTGGTAAATCATCAGTTTTATGAAAGAAATAAAAATAAAATAAATATTAAATTTCTTTTCTCACAAAACAACTTTTTCTTATAAGTTGTTACTGCACCCAGTTCTTCAATTGATATTAGAAAGCTCAGAATTTCTAATGAATTTAACATAAAAATGTCGTAGTGCCTCACTTATTTTTATTGGCATTTCCATTTATCAGTACTTGCCTCTTATTGTGCATCCAGTCTTGGCTATGTGCCCAAAGGTCATCGTTCATTCGTCTTTGATGCATGACTTCAATTTCTACCAAATTCCAAGTTTTGCAGACTCATGTTTTATTCTTCCTGGAGGAGACCTTTTGAAGACATTCTTATGCCACCTTGTTTCAGTTATCAACTTAACTGTTCTTCATCAAACTTCCAAATACTTGCCTTCTCCTACTACTATTAGATACTGTTTTTTTCAAATTTAATTTAACTGTTAAGTTTACTTAATCTTCCCTGTACGTAGACCACCACTAACTTTCAGTCATTCATTCTATATCATTTCTATCTTGAGTCACTATTGCACTATTCAATAAGAACGAAAATGTGTTCCATCTTTCACTAAAATAGCATTTGTTAACAAAAGTATTCATCCATAAAGACATTTTTCTAAATAAATTTAAAAGAGGAGATATCCAATCCTCGCTTAACCTTAGTAGTGTAAACATAAGAGATCTTTTCCAATTTTACACAGCTCAGGTATCCATATATACTTCTTTTTAAGCAGATGAAAGAGAGATTCTTCTATTATAAATTGTTGTAGTGCTCTCCAAAATAAAAATTGAATAATAGGCTTTCTCCAAATCAAACAATACAAAGCTCTCTTCCTTTCTGAATTATTTTCTCTGACATTTCTTATAATATAAAAGCTTGTTGTTCTGAAAATTTTATGAACACCCTTGCCTCCACTCTATTCATCTCTATTTTACTTAGGAGTGTTCCAACTGATGCTCTTGTACATTGATAGTGCTTTAGATCTTTATTTAAATTTATATGACAAATCGTCTAATAAATCTTTTTGTAGACAATTTTAAAATAATAAAAATAACAACAACAACAACAAACAATAAACATGAAGAACAGTGAAATGGTCAACAGCGACCTTAGCCAACACAACCTCTTAGCTAAAAGATAAATTGGACACGGGAGGATTTTACTCTTGCCATGGCTGGCATGCAGGCCTGATTGCATAAATACGGGATTCTTCGACTGGTTTTATTACTGGAAACGAGAAATCATTTCCAAATTAATAAATCCAGAGGAATCAGCTTGTCAGTGTACTTTGCAGGAAAAGAAAATTAATAAGAAAGGAAATGGATACGTTAATGTTTAAAGCATGAAGTTAAGTAATGAATTTAAAGATCGGAATGGAGTTGAAAGATGAAAGAGAACGCAAAACAGAATTACTGCATTAGGCTAGAATTGAGAGGAGCAAAATGATGCCAATAACAGCGCCTTCTCTTTCGACTACAAGAAGTTATAACACGCCTTAATGACAAGAAGCATTTTAAGGTACTTTCGAGAGCAAATCCCTGTTCAGTGTTGGACCATTAATGAGCAACTAAACTAGACCAATGAGGGAGTCAACTGGCTCATGAGGAGAATAGAAGCTTGTAACATGATAAGATGCCTCTGTTTGAAATTTCCTCTGATATCAAATCTGTGAAGCACAGGGAAAAGAATTGGAAGTTGCCTGGTCCGAATGGTATCCAAAATATATGGGGGAAGTATTTCACTGCCATGCACCTATACCTGACTCAGCTGTTCAGTGAAGTTCTGCTAGATCCAACTATATTCCCAAAGTACTTGTTAACAGGTAGAACGTATATGGTGTCCAAAGCAGGTGATAGATCCAATCCAAGAAATTATCGACCAATCATTTGCCTGCCAACACTAAATAAAATTTTGACTTCCATAATCTCTTCAAGAATGTATAGTCATTTAGTCAAACAGCACATTTTGGCTGCTGAACAGAATGGCTGTTGAAAGGAAAATACGGGATGCAAAGAATTATTATTAATTGATAGTGAAATTACACAGCAAGTATGAAAGCACCAGTGCAATCTTTCTGTAGGCTGGATAGATGCTGAATAGTAGCTGGATAGATTTCTGTAGGCTAGATCACTTACAAAAAAGCCTTTGGTTCGGTACCTCACTCATGGCTTCTAAGAGCCCTGGACTTGTATAAAATCAATCAAAGACTGACTGGTTTCTTGAAGAACTGCCAATTAAGAAGGGAACCTGTTGTTATGTGATGGAAGATATTGCAATTCATTGTGTAATCTTTCAAGGGACAGCCTAAGCCCACTATGGTTTTGTATAGCACTCACCCCTTTGAGCAAAATGCTCAGACAATCAGGATATGGATACTTAGTGAAGAAAACCCCTGATTTTTGCATCTCTCACATGCTCTACATGGATGATCTCAAACTATATGTGTCTAATAGAGATCACTTACAAAAAGAGTTCGAACTTGTCAAGAGTTTCAGCAACGCAGTTTGTTTAGAGTGTGACAAATGCGATACCCTTCATGTTGTTTCACTTTACGTGCAAACCACTGTTTCCTTGAGTTATTGAGAACCCCAGCATCAGTGTATATCCATAGAAAATAGGAAATAACAATAATTCTCAGGGGCTCCTGTCTTGGGAGTACGTGGGTGGCGTCCATGGGGTCCCAAGCTGTATCAAGCATTACTTCCACTTACTTGTGCTTGATACTCTCTGTCTACTATCCTATCATGCCTTCCTTTGTCAACTCTTGCTTCTTTCGACCCTGGCGCTATTAGGTTTTGAGGGCTAGGGCATGTCTTTCAAATTTCTCACTTTTCCTACTCTTTAACCCCTACAACCCCAACACTTTCCCAATGACTTTCCTCCCTTTTAAACCTAATCCCAGCCATTGCCTGACCTGGGTAGGGTTGAATTTTAAGAGCCCCTGGCAGTAGGGTGAAAATGCTAGGAGAAGGATACTCCAAAACAAAAACCATGTATGGAAAGTCTTTTAGGATCAAACCTTACAGTGTAGGGGTTTGGATCCCCAGTACCGGCGGCCAGGAGTGCGCGAGCAGGCTCCAGTGAGTTGTGATCCAGCAACTGCAATGGCATAAATGCGGCCCATTTGGCACCTATGTCAAATAGTGCCACAAATAGAAACCCTTCTGGAAGGAGGACAAGGGGTTCTGCCAGTACCTCGAAAGGAGAAAAACAAGGAGCAGTTACAGAACTGCTGTGGGATCAATGGAATTGCATGGAACAGCAGCAAAAGGCCCAGATGAAGCTAATATAAAGCTTGGCCTGTAATCCGAGTGTATTTGGAAGCAATTTGTTAAGGAATAATCCCACAACAGTAAAAAAGTCCCTGGCTAAAGCCATAGAAGAAATTGGCATAATAAAGAACAAATGTCAAGCTATGGCAGAAGATTGAGGAGTTTTCTGGCAACAACTAATGGAAGGTGAAGAGCAAAGACAGAAGTGTCCGACGAGCCAGACTGGGACTGAAAAGCCTAAAGGCCTCGCTCGGCAAGAGAGGAAGAGGGATGTCTCCTTGCCTTCCGGTTGAAAATTGCAGACAGGATACTGAAAAAGAAATTGTATGAGAAGCAGCAAGTGAAGCTACAGAGGAATGGTTGGTTCCAAAGGAGCCAAGGAAGAAAAATAGGAAGATAGAAGTAGAGTAGTTAAACCCAAGAGAAGCCGCACACTGAATCAGGCTCTTAAAGTGGAAAAGGAAGAGAGAACAAAGTCAGGAGTTTCTTTATCAGTAAAGATGATGTGAAAAAAAAAAAAGAGTAATAAGAATAAAAGATAATTTCTTTTGAGAGAAAGATTAATAAGAATAAATGAAATTTGTTATTACCTGTGAATTTATTGGTGTAAATGCCCTTCTAGATGACTGCCTGACTATGAAAAAAGATAAATTTTTTGAAGAGGTTAAGGACAGTGTCTCTCCAGAGGATGAACTTTTAATCATGGGCAACATCAATGGACATCTCTAAATGTGTTAATCAATGCAACATGTCTCTAAACCCTAGTTGGGTATTGAGCACCTGAAGTAATCGTCTGTTAAGTTTTTTGATAAGTCTTGTCTTGACACAGTCAGTCAGTGCGTTTTATCCCTTTGAAAAAGGGCTTGGTGCCACTAGGGCATCAGTGCTAGATTGGCACCCAAATAAGAATCCGCAGTTTCTCAAATTGCTTAACTTACGTGACATCACTTGCATAGTTATGCAAGTCAGGTAAAGACATTGGCTTGCCATGAAGGTGTTATAAGTACTTTAAGAATTTATATCTTATAAATAAAGCTGTATTAAAAATTGGGATTCATGAAGCTGGTACTGTCGGACTCCCAGGGTTGGTCTACTGACTAAAACCCCCTCCGCTTGCCTTTTCCCATATAGCACCACGTGTGGAACCAAATGGCGAGACATTAAGTTGCATGTGGAATCGGGTGTGAGCAAGTGCTTTGGATGTGAGCATCTGCTTCCAATCATAATCTTCTGTTTAATAATATGCTTTATGAAATCTCTCATTGTGTTCCAGTTCTCTGGAGATTGGAGCGTAGTTTGGATTGTATTTCCAAGGGTTAATTCCACTCACAGTTTGTCATAGCATTTAGATCTAGCTTCCTCCCAGGCTTTGCAATTATATAGAGTGTGTCATCTTCTTCTTTGTGGCATTCAGAACATATCGGGCTTTCAGCAATTTTGAACCTATAGAGGTACTTTTTGAAGCATCCTGAAAGGGCTTGCGACAAATAGTGATCCATTGCCTCATGTTTTCTACTTATCCATTCTTTGATGTTGGGAATACGACTATTAGTCCATCTGCCTTTTTCCTCCACGTCCCATTGGCATTGCCATTGCACAAGATGGCTTCGCAGCTGCGCCTGATTTCATTTACCTGCTTGTTGTCAGTGGACACGTTTGTTGATTTGCCGCTTTCAACCTTAGGTACATTCTTGAGCTAGAAGATCAATAGGGGGTGTACTGGCCAGACTAAGGCTCGATCGTCTGATACAGTGCGATATCCCGCAATTATCCTGAGTGCCATTCTTCTCTGAACGTGAGAATATTTGCGTCTTATGGACTCTTTATTTAGAATATCATCCCACACTGGGGCAGTGTACATTCACGAGAGTACTGCGCCAGATATCAATCTTCACGTACTTTCGCTGGGTTCTCCTGAGTTCAGCATAAGTCTGGAGAGGTTTGCACTGGTCTTTGTTGCCTCATCTGCTATTTTTATGACATGGGGTCCAAAGCTTAATCTTGAGTCAATCTCGACACCAAGATATGTTATTTGCTGATTCCATCTAATAAACTTGCCTCCTAGTCGGATATCCAGGGGCCGGAATGCCCTCCAATTTGTAATCAGTATGGCTCCTGTTTTTGCTACCGCCACCTGGAGATTTCTTATATCCAGCCTTCTTTTCACCCTGCGTAGAGTTTTGTTGGTCTTCATTTCCAGTAGCTCCACGTTCTCACAATGGCACACTATAAGTGTATCATCAGCATAGCCAATGAGTTGAGAGTTCTTTGGAAGCTCAATGTTCAACAGATCATCATGTAGCACGTTCCACAGAAAGGGGTCCAGTCTACCCTTGTTGGACACCACAAGTCATGTCTTCCTCTATGCTATATCCATTTGTGTATATTATTTTCCGCCTGGCAGAGTTGAATGAGTTTTTATGTGTATCGCCACCAGTATGCAAAAACCTTTCTTACTTTTGGTTGTTTCAGCATACTAGACTGCGTCTATTGTTGAGAGACCCTTTCTAAATCTAAACTGTCTCGTTGAGAAGTTTATTCCTGCAGTCATGTGTTTCTCTAATCCTAGGAGGAGCAAACACCAGTAACTTCACAGGTAATAACAAATTTCATTTATTCTTATTAATCTTTCTCTCAAAAAAATTTAACTTTTATTCTTATTACTCTTTCATTTATAAATTCACAGATTTAAATTATATTTTTAAACCTGACTTTGTTCTCTCTTCCTTTTCTACTCTATTCTGTAGATGGAAATATCCCTTAACCTCTTCTTGTCCTTTTTCCTTTCCATTTCATTTCTGTAAGAACCATCAATTACCATCCTTTGTTCTTAATGTTTCTGACAATCTCCTACAATTTACCTAAAAGGCTCTGCATATTCCATGAACCAAAAGAAAAAGTCTGTTTTCATAGCTATTGTCAATTTATGATTCCTGAGGCTGTATTTATTCGTGCTATTGTAGTATTTTCTTTTTTCCCAAGGTAGACTTGATGATCCATTTGTTTAACCCTCAACCTGGAGGACTAGGAGATTTTTTTTTTGGCCTCCCTTGCTTTCGTGTTTAACTAGAAGGAATAATATTGTATTTAAAAACAATAGTGTAATATACAGTACATTCAATTTTTGAAATATTTTATTTTATTTTAATATTTAATTGATATTTCTATCAATTTCAGCCAGCTTTATTGCTTTAAATAGCTATTACAATTTTTTATTTGCTTATGGGTATTCATTTGTCATACCATGGGCATTCATTTGTCAATGAAGGAATTATTTAATTGCTTAAATTTTTTAATTAAAATAATATTCTTTTCTATTTAATTATATCCTTTCAAAAATGTATTTTTGTTTTAAGGAAGGGTTAAATTGAAGGCATTTAATCAGTAAGAGACTTTTCTTATTTAGATGAAAATAATTTCACTTTCTTAAATCCATTATCCAATCTTAAAATAAAGAAGCAAGTGGATAAATTAAGAGTGGATAAATTAAGATTTCATTTTTACTCATTTTATTTTATAGCCTTTCATTTCAGTACTGTTGGAGAGAATATCATTTGTAATGATTCTTTCAAATCTGTCTTTTTATGTTTGAAAATTTCTGAATTAGGTGCTCAATAATTTCGAATAGGTGTCAGAATAGGTCTTAATAAGTCTGCCGAATTAAGCTAGTACTTCATTGACTCAATATTTTCTTCTTCTAGGGCTTTTATCCAGCTGACAGCTGGTTATCCTTTACATCCCGATAGGATGCATATTCAACCATACATCAGACACCAACACACTTGCTGGCTTTGATCTGTAGTCAGAGAATGAAGGAAGGAAACAACTATGCCCTATGCAGGACTTGAACCCATGACTCTTCTGATTAAAGCACTGAGTCAGTACACCCTTTTAGCCATCTCAGCCATCCAGGTCGGATTCATTCAGTACACTTGTTTAAAAAAAGTATTGACTTTCTTGCAATTCACATTCATACTCCTATATTAATTTGCAATTCACATATGTATTGACATATGACACATTTGCAATTCACATATGATACATATGTATTAGGCAGAGAAGACAAGGGAAGAAATATCATCATTCTTATTATTATTTTATAATTTGTTTCAATTTGTCTTATTTAACAAAAAATAAAAATAATAGGAATGCACAGCATACTGAAACTTTTCCTGCTCTTTGTCTTATCACTCAACAACTACTCACATTTATTAAAAAGTACATGATATCATTCAAAGATATAAAATCGAGGGATAAATTATATTGAGAAAGAAATATCTGGATTATTATTAAAGGTGCAAAACAAGTTCGAAAATCAATTTGAGTTTTTGCAGTTTTTGAAATTTCTTAGGTTATAATGAAAATTGAACTACCCCATTTTTATAGATACATTATCTATTTAAGCAATAATTTGTAAAGAACAATTTTCCAGAAAATTTTGGAAGTGTCCCAGGGACTACCTGTAAAGTACACCACAAAATTAAAATATTGTAATTGTCTTCAGAATGGCTCAACTAGATCTTACTCTAGGTTTATTTTCAAAGTTTCAGCTCTAAACTTCAAATCTGACAGAGTTACAAATGATCTACCAATACAGACATCCCAGTTTTAGGATGCAAAATTGTGTTTTTCTCCTTGCTGCTTGTCTTAATCTTAACCGTCTTTGGACCAGCACTAATAAACTTTAATTCTGATGTGTGTGCAAAGTTATAGCTCAAAAGAACCTTAAATATACAGATTTTATGAGCATCATATTGTTGAGGTGATTCCAATACTTTTTCTCCCTACACTACAGTGTAGGAAGGAAAACAAAAATGAAATTAAAAAATTTTTAAATCATTAATTTAATTTTTTTTAACTTTTTTTTTTTTTTTTAAAAAAAAAAATTTTTAAAAAAAAAATTTTAAAGAAGTTTTTCATTTGTATTACAAGATAATTCTTAATTTAATTTAACATAAAACTATTAGGCGTTAACACAAAACTATTAGATGTTAACACAAATAATTGTATACGTTTATCATAAACTACTTCCCTCTCATGGTAGTTTTGTCACAATTTTTGAGTCCTCCTTCACTCCTAAAAGCAAGCATGTTTTTGAATGCCTCCTAGAAAACAATGCTGTAGGGGAAGAATAATGTAAAGTACCACAGAAATTGTGTTCATCAGTAAAACGAGCATGGGCATGTCTAGCGGTGGAGTTTGAGAGGAAGTGATCCTTCCTTCATAGTATTTTCAACAGTGTTTTCAAGTACATCCAGTAGTTATAATATTTCATTTTTTAATAATAACATGATTGACTTATTAAGTCGACTAAATATACCCATCTGTATGCTTTGGAGCACACGTATGATAACACTGCCAATAAGAGTAGTGTAATGGCTCCCTTGCTGAAAGAAAACTTAAGAAGCGGCATGGCTCAGAAGTGATTGAACATTGTTATTGCCAGACATAGCAAGATTAACTTGATATTCCCAACTAAGCCCATTTAGCAGCCAGATTTATTGGAGCCAGTGCTCATTTTAAGACTACATGTAGTCCAATCAGCATTAAAAAATTGGTAGTATGTGATATACAGGTTAAGATAAATATAAGAATGTATAGGTTAAGATGTCTGAGTGTTGCATATGTCAATACAAGGGTGACTATCTTTCTGGTTTGAGTATTTTTAAATGTTTATTATCAAAGTATGTTATTGAATTCGTGAATAGCTGCAACACAATTTGGCCCTTTTTCTTTTTCTCTTTTTCTTTCTTTCTTTTTTCTCCTTTTAAGGTCACTTTTCAACATCTTGATCACGTAGCAACCACTGTGATTTTTAAACTACAGTTTAAAATAACAGAGGGGATCTGTGGGGAGAACACTTAAGAACAACAAAAACACACATAAACATCCATGCTCGAGGCGGGATTCAATCCCGATAACCTCTGGTCCAAGACAGCTACTGCACTACTGCCTTAACAATCTCGGCCATCGGATCGGCTTGGTCTTTTTAAATCTACCCCATGTACCTTATTAACATTCGACCATGTTTCTAGTCCTGTGTTTTTCACAAATCGAACATTTGGCTATTATACTTTCAATTCCTGTCATGAGTCCTGGCCAATCAACACCTTGTCTGGATCTTCTTTTCATTTTTATAATTCCAAAGTGTGACTTCAGCAATAAATTTAGTATGTAGAAATGAGAATAAATTTTGTAGTTCATAAAAATTTAATCATCCTCTACCATTAAATTATTGCTCAAAAAAATTATATTTTACTTTCTCTGAAATAAAATTTGACACTCTCCTGTACTGTAACTTTGTGTTCAGGCCATCCTTCCTAATTAATTTAATTTTTGAAGTACCAACCCTTCATTTACTGCACTTGAAATTCTTTTAGTTTTTCGTTTGTTATATTTAGTTTTTTATTTTTCAAATGAACCACTTGGGATAACCTCTTACTTCCCAATTATCACCTAAGGAAGATCTTGACAGCTGGTGTGGAATATGCATTTCTTTACCTGATTATTAAATAACAAAGTAAATAAATCAATAAACAAATATAGCCTAATTAAAAATTCCATAGAAGTACTAGCATTTAAATTACTTTCTTTGCTGACACTCAAATTTTAGTGATGCCCATGCATGCATTTGTTTTTAACAAATGATAAGACTTGAGCTTTTTAGGCTCTAAAATTTCCCATTTAGGTACCCAAAATAGGCTTTTTGAAAGGGGAATATACGCACATTTTCTTAATATAAATTTAGAAGAAAATTACTTTTCAGAATAAATTTTTTATATGAAATGTTTATGAAAATTAAGACATAATGATAAAGCATTATTATAGAAATAGAGCTATAAAATGGTACAACAAAAAACACTTATCTTTAAATCTCAGGAATAAAATTATTTTCCATTATTTGCTTCACACTGTATGATAAAAAACTCTTAGGCCTATAAGTTATGAGGCTGAAATCTACCTTGTAACACTTAAAATAAAGTTGGAAGCTGAAGATGATTTTTTTACTTCTATACTGGTGTTTAAATCATACCTACTTTAACTTTGGAATAATTGGCACTAAACTTATTGTATCATCCTCTGAGGTTTTACCCATTACAATTTTTTGACATAGAGTGAAGTCATTTTCAAAAAACTTAACATACTACCACTGCCTTGTATATTCATTTATGAAGTTATCATGTTTGTAAAGAAGAATCTACTAAACAATGACACACTTTACAAATTTAACTCAAGTTTACATTCCTATAACACAAGGCAAGCATGTAACCTTCATCAACCAATGTGTACAAGCACATTATACCAAAAGGGTACATTCTCTTCAGGTATACAGTTCTTCAACAAATTACCAATACATCTGAGAAACACAACAGGCTTACACAACTTCAAGAATAAACTCAAACACTTCCTTGTGGAAAAACTTTTTTATAGCGTTCAGGAATACCTCAATGACTAATATGTCCAATGTGATTTCAGGTGCTGCAGTAGGACTAGGTGTAGAAATAGAAAAAACCTGGCCATAACCTGCCTCCTCCTCCCCACCATTTCAAGATTTAATCAAGGAATATGCTAATACTGTTAAATGATATGTAGCTGTTACCATAATTGATACCATGTACTGTTATTATTACTATTAGCATTTCCATTACTATTATTAATTTATAAGAAATGTTATCTATTATTATTATTATTATTATTATTATTATTATTATTATTATTATTATTATTATTATTATTAATATAATTATTATTGTTATTATTATAAATTAAATTAAGTTAAATGTTTATCTACTTTGCTGTTAAAAATAATTATCTACTATGTAATATCTTAATATATCTGTAACAAGTATTGTAGCATAGTCTTTAGGCTAAAGACCCCATCTTGATCAGGTTTTTTGTCCGTTTTCCCTGGTCCTTTGAGCAAATGCTGAGATGGCCCCTTGTTTTGCATCTGGACAATAAATGTAACTTCACTCGCTGCACCCAAGAAGATGCATGCAATTGTACTCCCTCCATATACAACATATTTGACTCGTCATACACGATTGTAATTGTATTTGTGACTCAATAAATATTATTATTATTATTATTATTATTATTATTATTATTATTATTATTATTATTATTATTATGATGATGATGATGATGATGATGATGATGATGATGATGATGATGATGATGATGATGATGATGATGATACTCCCGAAAGCTGTAAATTAGTAAAGTGCTGCATTGAATTTTGTGACATGTCAGATTGAGGTTAACATAAATGCTCAATTTGAGAGTATTTCTTCGAAGTCATCTAGTTGAGTACTATGCTTGATTGTAGTTTCAAGCCATTGCTAGTGGTAAGAAACAATTAAATTGCTTATGATGCTTTTTAAAGAACAGAAAATCCCTCTCCTCAATATGATTCAACTATGAAACAAGATTCCAAATAGGCAATATAAATGTAAAAATCCAAAAATTATGTAATTAACAAACAAAGTGGTATTTTTGAATTCTAATGCTGAAAATAGTCATTTAGGCACAATAAACATAGTTCTTTTAATGTCATCAAGTCATAAAATGTTTATTTAATTTACTTTCAATGTTTTCGACAAAAGATTAAAATTTGCTTTTACTTAAAATGTTGTAACAATGTAATTAATAAAAATTAACAATGCATTTACTTAAAAATCTGATGTTTGCAGATGATAGACCAACTTGCACAAATTAGAGAGATTAGAGATAGGTACTTTGCTCTATGCCAAATCTTGAGACCAATTGACTAAATTAATATTATTAAATTATTATGAGCAAATGGCTTAGGGAACAACAGATGTATTCCTTGTAATGCATTAATTAAAAAAAGAAAGATGGTGGATATGGTATCAGGAAGTTTCTTGTACTATTATTATTTTGTTGATGAAGCAGGAGGGTATTCTGAAAATCGATCAACTGAAACTACCTTTTTAACCTTTGTAAACAAAATCCTCACGGCTTTGGAGTAAAATGAAATTCTGTGGTTTCTTCCTTGATCTGTCAAAAGTCTTTGACACAATAGATCACTGAATTCAGTTGTTAATAATTAGAATCTTATGAAATTTAAGAAATTGCATACAAGAAATTGTGTCAAATTTTATAAGCTGGAATGCAAATACTTTTACCAAAAAGACAGGAAAATAAAATATCATCACTTCGAACAAAGAGATGGGAACTACTAGGTCCCACAAGGATCCACCCTAAACACTATTCTATTTCTTATATTTGTAATGTTTCTTACATTTCGTATATTTGTAATTGCTCTTCTATTCCACATAAATAATGGAAAACAATAAAACTACTATTTGCTGATGATCCTAATATAATATTCAAAGGAAAAATAATTACAGCCCTACAAGACAAATCCAAATCAACAATTAACAAATTAATTCAATGGATTGTCCAAAACAAACTTATCATAACTGCAGACAAAATGAACATAATATTTTTTCAACTCTCTCTTAACAAAACAATACTCATCAAATTTGACTCTAGAAAGCAGCAGCATCAAAAGAGCACAGAAAACTAATTTTCTTGTAATCAACACACAAACCTATCTCAAATGGAACTCACATTTAGAAGATCTTAATTCAAAATTGAACTCAAGTTTGCTCTTTAGAATAATAACAATGAACAGCACCATTAAAACAGTCTGAACAGTGTTCTTTGAAAATGTTCACCCAATTCTCAAATAATCTGGGACCAAGCATCAGATGCAAAGCAAACCTTTAAAAAATAAAAGAGAATCATCCAGGCAATAACAAATACAAAAAGCAGAGATTCCTGTAGACACCAATTCAAAAAATTTCACATAGTTCCACTGCTTTAAATATTGAAAGTCCTCATGCTTGTGAAGAAGAACTTACCAAACACCTTACAAATTTAATTCAAGCTTACACTCTTACAATACAAGATAAGCTTATTACCTTCACCAGCCACTGTACACAAGCCAGGTATGAAATAATTGAGTATTTTCCTCCTCTTGAAAAATCAGGGTGAGTGGCCATGAGGAGTTTCTGTATCAAGCAATTCAGTTACAAACACAAGAACAATAATAAGAAACTTAACAATCATTGGCATCTACAGATTCCCTAATTCTAATGTAAGTGACATTCTACTTCAATTTGTAGAGCTGCTATTTAAGGTGTTTAAATAGCAGCCACAACCATAGGCTTATTGTGGGAGATGAATATTAATGCTGAGAGAAAGGAATTAAATAATCTGCTAAAAAGTTTCAAGCTCCATGACCAAGCGTTAGGACCAATTCATACAATGACCCATTCCAGCTCAACCATGGACTATGTCATCATTACAAATATTGAATTAGATAATTATTCCTTGTATAACATTGATTTTCATATATCTGACCACATATACAAATTAGTGAAATAATTAATTGTCCTCTTAACTCAAAATATAAATACTGATTTAATTTATTCAGGAAAAAATTCCATTTCTCATTGTCAATTCCCCTTGTCAATAACTAATCAATAGTAAAGAAAGAAAAAAAAAACTTTCTAAGGAAATCTTAGATCATGGAAAGAAAACCAAAATTGTGTGTTAACTGTTCACAAATACTAAGAATGACTACTTTGACTTTTAAGAAGTATAAAAATGTTTGAATAGCACAAAGACAGTAGGCTTGAATTAAGGAACACTAAAGTGAACAAATTAAATGCTACAAAAATATTACAAAATAGATAAATTCCCAAAAATACTTATTCATCAGGATTAATTGAAATTACTTCTATCATTCTTACAAAATGTAAGCTTACCCTGCTTAATATTTTAGTTTATTTAATAAATTCATCTCTATCGTCATTTACATTTTCTGACTTGCTGAATATCTGAATTGTGTGACCATTAGCTGAAGAAAAAGATACACAAGATGTAAGGAATTACAGATCTATAACCCTCATCTCTGTATTTAACAAACTCTATGAAAATGTTTTCTTAGTGAGAATCACTGACTTTTTGAATGCTAATAATATCCTTAAAAAGTCATAGCAGTTATAGTTCCTGGAAAGACTTGTACACTACAACTGCTATTGGTGACTTCATTAATGAAATACTTGGAAATTTGGAAGCAAACAGAAAAGCAGCAGGTATATGTATTGACCTCTCAGAGGCATTTATTTGATAGTGTCTCACAAAACATTGCTAACAAGCTAGACTCTTTTGGAATAAGGAGTCAAGTTAATGACCTCTTAAATTCATACCTCATAGGACGTAAATGTTTGAAAATTTTGAGGCATTCTAAAAATATATTATTTAAAGTGAAATCAAATTTTGCCAGTTATCACAGGTTTGCATCAGGGATCAGTGATAGTACATTGCTGTTTCTGATTATGTTAACAATGCTCCAAGCTCCTCTGGTTTCTTTATAATTTCTTATCTATATAATTCAACTGTAATAAGTAACGGCCCAATTTAAGTCATCTAGAAAGTTTCTAGTAGAAACTATTGTGCCTTCAAATAAATACACCTTCAAATAAACCAAAGTGCAATTTGTCACTGAATGAATTGAAATTAAATGTACACAAAACTGTGTTAATCAACTTTACGCTTTCAGGTACACTGTACCCCCAAACTATTGAACACAGAAATCTTTCTTCTGCAAGAAAAAATTTGCTTCGAACTTTAATTTCTTTTCTTTTCCTCTTTTTTTAATAAAAATTTATCCAGTTTTTCATGCACTAACTTAGTGTTTCCCTGATTACTCAAATAATTTTGAAGATTTTTACATATTTCTTCTTTTAATTTGTTGGCAATATTCACAGGTAGAAAACCATGCTCTTTCATTTAGATCTCAGAATAAATAATATTTTAAATTTTAATACAAAATTAATATATTGATTATTAATAGTTTTTTTTAGGTTTATAACTTTTCATCACAATAACTATTGATCCAAAGTGTATGATTTAGTATAGTTTTGAAGATAATTCTTGGTTCAATGCATCCTAAAAATTTCATAGCTTTAAAATGATTAGTTTTTCAGTTATAAGGGAAACGGATCTTAAAAACGGTAATTTTGGAAAACTGGGGACAAAGTTAGATTCATCAGTTTTGCTTACCTTACTTCTCTAATAGGTGCATGATGTTTCGACATACCTTTTAAATCATAACTTGAAAACTATTGCAGGTATCAAAATATTTTTTTTCACCAAAATATTCCTGAATAATTAATGTACGGGGGGGATTTCAAAAATAGAATTCATTTTAGGTTTTAATGTGTATCTTCCTCCTTAAAATAATTTGTAAACAAAACACGTCTGAATACGTAAGGACCTATTTGTAACACCGACCCAGTTTGAGCAATAACAATTCCCCCGCATATTATGCACACCCGGAAAGCAATGTATGTCGGCAAGAGGCCGACGCTCTCGAAGCATCGCAATCTCGCTTTTTATTTATTTATTTATTTATTTTACGTCAAAAAACGTAAAACATGATCGGCTATGGAAAAGTGAATTGTGTGCAATTTCAAATCTTGATCCCTACACTAAGTCATATACTACTTAAATTTTAATTTTGAAAGGAGAAAAAACAAAACTCCCATGTAGTAAAATATATTTCAGGATAAATAAGCAATAAATTTTGAATTTTGAAAGGAAAAAAACAAAAAAAACTCCCATGTAATAAATCTATTTTCAGGATAAATACAATAAATTTTGAATTTTGAAAGGAGAAAACAAACAAAATCTCCCATGTAATAAAATCTATTTTCAAGGATAATAAGCAATAAATGTTGGCTCTTATTACTTCCTGCGCGACAACATGAAACGATAATTTGAATAATTGTATACCACTGAATTCTAGAAGACTACAGAAAATGAAGTTACATTTATGTCCAGAAGCAAAACAAGGCATCTCAGCATTTGCTCAATGGATCAGAAACTGGACGAAAAACCTGATCGAGATGGGGGTCATTGACCCGGAGCTGTAGTACAATAGTTGTTACAGGTTGTTTATACTCATTTATACAGTCCAAATGGTAAATAATGCATTATGTATCATTGTTAAAATTAATGTTACTTTTCTTGTGATGCTTTCTCATCAAAATAAACAAGCATGTGAGAAAGATCTTATGTGCCCTCCCCGATGCGCGTGCACGCAAAAGAGCGTTTTTGGACTATTTTGCGTTGTCAATTCATTTAGCTAATAAGGCCTATTCGGCTATGAAAAACAATCCGCTACATCGGCTACGAGGCAGAGACGATGGGGAGGGGTGCTGCTGGTTGAGGGCGGTCTTGTGTAGGTGCCCGACTCGCGGCTCGTTCGCGCCATCGTGATGTAATTAATTATTTTAAATATCTTGCTTAAAATTAATCATTATACATTTTTTTTATTTTCTGGCACTTACTTCGTAAGACGAGAAAGTTATGTAATCGTGCTCGGAAAACTACGAATTTTCGGTAGAAAAGCTCTTATTGCCGGGCCCTGATAACGAAAATAAAAAAGGATAAATCCTTTTGCTATATATAGTGAATTACTTCCTCTAACATTTGGTGTACCATCATCCATGTTTTGTGGGTTCTTAATAACGAAAAATAAATAGACGGCAAAACCTCCGTCCGTCCGTCCGTCCGTCTTGATCAATCCTACCAAACCGTTCAGCCTATTTTCTCCAAAATGGAGAAATCGATCGATCTGAAGATCTCAATGCTTTGGGAGTTTCAACAGGATATTTTGATTTCTGAGGGTACTTTACATGAAACCTCCAAAAAATTTTCAAAATATTCTAAAAAATTGCACCAATTTTTAAATTAAACCTCGTCTTCGAATAAAGGGCGCTTAAGAGGTCTATTTTAGATATAAATTTTCCCGCAACGGATAATTAAGATAAATTTTTTTATAAAACCATGTACTACAATTTTTCGAAAATGTGATAAGTTTTCGCAAAGTTTTGCGCAAAATGGGCAATTTTTAATCTTTTTAAATGATTTTTTATCTAAAACGGCATCCAATTTTTTCTTTAAATTTTCTCCTCGTATGTATCAAGGGACGCTAAAAAAAGCGCGTCACATTTTTTACGCTGTATTTTTGAAAATTGCACAATGTTAACATTTCAAAACTACAAAATTGAAGATGGAGGTTTTTGCTTGAGACAGTCTATTCCAAAACATCAGCTCTTTAAAAAAGGTCATAAGCAGGTTTCTGAAAAAATAATTTTTGCGAAATTTGGGCTTGAAATTAATGCAATTTATAAAAAAAATTCTCTCTAAAACCGCTCCAAGTTTTTCTTAAATTTTTTTCAACAGGTAGAAGAAGAGATGCATTAGAAAATGGCGCAGAGTTTCTGAATTTGAACTCTCTGAATTTCCGAAAATTGCAAATTTAGAAACTATATGTTGTTGTAGCACTACTAGTTATATTTTATAAGCATCTTTCGTTAGGATTACTTTTCTATATTGTTCTTTTTACAAGGATAAAAATATTAATATGTAACTAGAAACAAGTTGGTGACATTAATTTCAGAAATATTTACAAACAAATTCTTTTATAGGTGAGAAGTTTTGTGAAATAGCAGTGGATTTTCCAAAAGTAAATGATTGGGAGAAAAGACGAATTAAACTTTAATTATTTCTGAATACATTCATTCGATTTCAATGGATTTCGTTCATAAATCCGTTTATTAAAAGGCGAATACCATTGTTTTTGAAAACGAGCATGACATATTTTATAAAAAGAAATGTAAAGAAAACATTTTCGGAGTCTTCCTACAGGTTAATTTTGAAGGTCGCTATTGAATAACAGGTCACTTTTGAAGATAGTGATTTTTTTCAGAATAAACTTTATTCCTCAAAGACAGATCTTTAAAAAAGGTCGCATTCAGTTTTTCAAAAAAATTGGTAATTTTCACGTAAGTATAGGAACATTTAAAAACAAGATATTATCAAAAATGGCTCCAAACTATTTATTATTATTTTCGAATAGAACAAAGCACGCTTACAAAAATAGAGCAGGTACCATTTTCGGTGAAAATTACAAAAAATGATTTTGCAAAACAAAACTGTTGATTACAGATTTTTTCTGCATGAAATCTGTGCTAAAAAGTTAGCTCTTTAAATGTCATGTACAGTGTTTGAAAATATGAGTATTTTTGTCTTTCCGCCACTCCCATTTCTTTCACTCGGCCTGCGCTTTCGCTCCATCTCCATTCGCCGCATCACTCCTCCCTCTTCTTTCACTTCTTCGGCTCCTCTCGCTCTTTCCGCTTATTCTACTTCTCCCGTTCCCAGCTGCCCTTCCGCTCCCTCTGTTCCTTCTGCCCCTCCCATTCCGCCAGCTCACCTCGCTCCGTCCAGCCTTGTTCGGCCCCGCCCGCTCCGCCCCGCCGCGCCCCGCCCCGCCCCGCCCCGCACCCGCCCCGCCCGCCCTCCGCCCCGCCCGCCCCCCCGCCAGTCCCGCCCCGCCCCGCCTCTGGTGGCGAAAAAGTACATAAAACCAGTTGCTAAATTAAGAGAAAAAATCCTCTAACACGTGGTATAGCCACAATCCGTGTTTTGTGGGTCCTTGGTGCCGAAAAACCAATTGGAAGCAAAACGACCGTCCGTCCATCCGTCTGTCCGTCCGTCCGTCCGACTGGCCGGCCGTCTGTCGGTCTGTCCGGCCATCCGGCCGTCTGTGAACGCTACTAGCGCCTAACCCACAATCTTTCCCAACGATCTTTCCCAATTTCTGTCAATCTAGCTCTAGTTGAAGCTTTGAAATTTTAAAAACATTCTTTAAAATTGGGTGATTCTTTACATGACGTCCCCCGGACATTTTAAATTTTTTCTCAAAAACGGCAACAAATTTTTTCTTTAAATTTCTTGTGAAATAAGAGCAAAATACACTCATTTTTATTTTATTTATTTTACGTCAAAAAAAACAGTTAAAAACTGCGTATGACGTGCTATGGAAATGAATTGTGTGCACATTTTCAATTCTTGATCCTACATAAGTCCTAGTCCTTACTCATACCTACTTAAATTTGAATTTGAAGGAAAAAAAAAAAACTCCATGTAATAAAATCTATTTTCAAGGATAAATAAGCAATCAATTTTGAATTTTGAAAGGAAAAAACTACCATAATAAATCTATTTTAGAATTGCAATTCCACGGTTAAATGAAGTTACATAAAGGTGGCATAGGTCAGAATTCCACGGTTAACTCTGAATTTTAGAAAATTGCGAAAGTTTGAATTTTTTCCGACGTGTTCCTACAACTACAAAATTGAAACGGTTTTTAAAGAAATTTTTCTAAATTTAATTAGGTCTGGTGTTTTGGAAATTTTTAGTGCTGCAATATTTGCAATTTTAAACTAGAGGTGCTACAGAATGGCACAGACTTTCTCGTAGTAAAGTTTTCTAATTTCCTTTTTGTGGATTGGTACTATGCAGTCTTGCCCCTCCTTCGTGCCTGCTGCCATCTATCGCCCAAATTACATTTTCTTAAAATTTTCTCAACTTTTCGGTGTCCAAGTAGTAGAACTCAAATATTAATTGAAGAATATTAAAGAATACTAAAACCTCATCCTAAATAGCAATTTTCATGGACAAATTTGAAGCCGTTTTTAAGAAAATGGCGTAGTTACTGTAAATGCAAAATTTGAAACTCTTTTTCACCAGAATCTATTGAATTTTCGAAAACCGTCATTTGAAGTCATTTGTAACAGTTTCACCCACAAATACAATAATGTATACAAATCCATTGAAATGTACGTATTAACGGCGCGAGATATGTTAAAAAAATTGTGTACTTTTTTAGAAAACAAGAGTACACCAAAATGAACTTTACGTCATATTGAACAGTAACATCACTATCCCTTTCAAAAGTTTGAAGAAAAATTTGGAGACGTTTTTGAGAAAGTGGCGTTTGAGAGTTTCTGAAAATGCAGGATTTTGAGTTCATTTTTAGAGAAAACTGTTGTGTTTTTGATACACTTTATTTAACATTATTTAAAGCACATGTACTCTTAAATATAAGACTGAAGAAATCGCCTGTAAAGTATTACCGACGTGAGCGACAAGAAAAAATAATACATTTTTGTAATTTTTGAAAAAACAAAAGAATAATGCAATATGGAGTTTATGTTATCGTATAGGGTTTGTTTAGCACTAACCGTACAAACATTTAAAAAAATTGGTGCAGTTTTTGAGAAAATCGTGTTTTTGTAATTTTTTAAAATTACAAATCTTGCTTGCACTATTGCTCGAAGACTACTAAAATTTTCAAAAAATTCTACATGATCTTTATGAAAGAACTAATTATGGACAATAAATTTCATTTGAAGGAAAAATCTCTGTTTTCAATTTTGTAGTTGTAGGAAAACACCGAAAAAATTCAAACTTTTAAAATTTTAAAAAATTCCGAGTTACCCGTGCAAAATGGGACCCATACCACCTTTATACGTGTATTTTACTCTATTCTTACTGGAGAAGTAAAGAAAAAATTTTGAGCCTTTTTGAGAAAATTTTGAAATTATCCGGGGGGTTTCATGTAAAGTACTCATAAATTTTAAAGAATGTTTTTCAAAATCTCAAAGCTTCAGCTAGAGCCAGATGGACCATGGTTTCTTCAATTGGTAAACGATCGTACGTGTGGTTTAGGCGTTAGTAATATTCACAGACGGCCGGCCGGCCGGCCGGCCGTTTAAAAACAAAAACGCTTTTTCGGTATCAGGGGACTCCAAAACGTGTATTTCCGTTGAAATCTCGAAATCGATTTTCGCAGCATTAAATAAATGTCTCAAACTATGTGTTACTCCGTGTGTATACGAGAAAGTCAAAATATCAGAAACAAGATTTTCTCAAAAAGGCTCAAAATTTTTTCTTTAAATTTCTCCAATAGATAGTGCTAATTTCACTGTCAATGTTGCAAATTCGTCATTTTGGTTTTATTTTTTTTAAAAATTCACAAATGTAATTTTCTTGAAATACCTTTCCCTTATTTTCATTTGTGAGTGGTTGTGCTTGAAATTACTTCACATGAAGTTTTTCGAAAACTCAACAGATTCCTGCGAAAAATAGTTTAAATCTCGCATTTACAGTAATGCTTAATCGCCATTTTCTTAAAACCGACTGCGAATTTTTCAATGAAAACTTCTATTTAGGACTATCTATTCTAATTGTTGTGTTACATAATCTAAGTCGTTTATAAATACTCATCACGTTAGTCAAGTTAGTAGGCATTGTGGGACAGGGACAGGTGCTCCTATAAGTATGAGAACCTAGGTATTTGATGTTTTAAAAATACGCGCGTTTCATGTGTTATTAAATTCGCGAAGTATTCATTTTTGATTGATTGCTTAGTGATTCGAGACGCGTCAACTACGAAAGTCATTAATAAGTGTAGTGCATATTTTTTGCTCGGGAGGTGGCGGTGATCTTTCCCCACTGGATGATGAGATCCGGTAGTGCATGTAAGTGTAAATGTGTGTTAGTAAGGGGTGGGATCGGCGCCTTCGTTCATTCTCACTGCTCCAACATTCGCTTGGTGTTGATCGGAGAAACTACGGAAAACTACTGATCAGAGCAGCGGCTGGTAGAATTCTCCCCTAGACTCGACCTAACTCTCTAGCTTGTGTCGAAAATCCTGTTACCGCCAGGTCTCGAACCTAAGACCTCCCGGTCAGGGGCACTGCAGTGACATCAGGTGATGCCCTGAGCCACCTCTCTCTGGCATTCTCGTGGGCATCTCAGTTGTCTCAGATGATGGACTGGAAGAGAGTGTAATGGACGAATCCAGAGACACAAGGACGCGCACAATTTATCCGTTTACTATATGTAGGATTAGTGTGACGCATTTAATAATAATTATTAGGGGGAGGATGTTAATGAAATGCCATTTTTTTCTTTTCACTTTAAAACAATGCTGTTTAGTATAGACATTAATTGTATGTTATGACAAAGGAAAAGTACCCATTTTTATATGTGTTTTTTTGCATTTTTCGTTGATTTCGACTAATAAATCAATTTTTTACATTTCCTCGTCATTTTTTGATTGTAACTGATTTTATTGATTTTAATATCATTTTAATGATACTTACTTCAAATAATATTTACGAGATGCAACAAATGTTCTCCAAAATTCCTGAGCAGCCTATTCGATTTCTTCGCTCAGATATTGTAATGTCAGCCAATGTGAGTGTGTAATCTAAGGTTCATGTGACGCCTATAAGTACCATTGTCGGTTCAGCCGATTTCGTGGTAGTAACTAAAGCCAGAGATAAATAACAGTTCAAAAGTTTGTGAGCTCGAACAAACGAAACTCGAACTCGAACGAAAGGAAGAAACCTTACATTAGTATCATATCCAACAGCTCAGGGAGGAACTCTTGCGCATCATATACGACTTCAGCCAATGAGCAGACACCAATTTTTGCGACACAATATTTGTGAGAATTTTAAATCCGTCCAGATATCAAAATTGTCACCTTAGTTATAAGACATTGAAACAGATTTATAAAGCATTTCTTTTAAATATTGCATCTTGCACACCTTAGTGTTAGTTTCGGTTGGTTACTCTTGAAAACTTTGTACCACTTTCAAAATGTTTCTCAACGCTTCTCGCTCTCCATGCAACATGGTGGCCAGCGTCTGGTATGGCTTTTCAAACGAAGTGCGCGGTCACGTGGTTCGTGACGCAAATTGGTGATGCGCAGAACCAGCTAAAATCGCTGCACCAGACGAACCCATCCATGTTTTTCCACCATGCTGCTCGATAAGTTCATCCCAGCTGATTTTGATAACATATTTTACGTCATTTTTCTTTACTTTTGTGGCATCTTAAAAACATTTAAAGAGCATTTTATTGATCATTTTGGCGATGTCATCAAAATCCACTCCCTAATTATTATCATCTGAGTGTCATGCTTAGCCACGCATAGTTGCAGGCAGCTCTTACCTCCGTTTTCGAATACCATTAATGTACGGACATACCATTCTGCGTATCTGAACATAGTTTGTAGTGGCCGGGTTAAATTCATGGCACGTTCCACAACGTTCCAGGAGTTAGTAACTTGGCGCATTTCGCGAGGAGTCTTGCATTTGATGGCAGCAGCCGTGTTTCTTCTCTAATCCTTGATGTCTCCGTAGGCTTTTCTTCTCGTAATTCAAACTTTTGTTAGATTCGTTTTCACCCCAAGATGGCGTTAAGGGAATATTGTAAGGACATTTTGTAAAAAATTTAATTTTGGGTTTTACATGATTTTAAGAGCAGGGTTTCTGCTGTTTTTAGTCCAGTCATGGTATCCGGTCTATAAGAAAAATGTTTTCTCACTAATTCTAATTTTTTTTTGTTTCTAAATTCGAATTTTAGATTTGCCATCTCGAAAAGGGTCGACTTTACAAATAAAATTGAAAAAACAAAAAAATCGCACTTCTTTTCACTATATCGCTTATATCTAAAAAACTGTGCGCTTTTTGAAATGAACTTTCGACACAAAATTAAAGTACACAAAATGTTCTACAAAATCTATAAATTTACTTTAGTTTAAGACGGTTCAGGCGCTATTATAGTGCGCTGAATAACGGCAACATTTGACCCTCCGACTAAAAAGTGAAGAAAAAACCTCTCCCACAACATTAATTCCCGGCGGTACTCTAGTTAAACTACATAATGCTTCAAAACAACTATTACTGATGCATTAATTGCATTATTGAATGATGAGTTCAAATTTTTTGTCACAAGAAATGCGTAAGTTTATTCTAAAGGGAAGTTATGCAGTAATTCCTCTCTAAGGGGGAACCTGGAGAAGGCGGAAACGAAAAGGAATTTTTAATACGGCGGCATTAAAAATTCTGGATAAAATGGAAAAAATATTGTTTTCAAATTAAACATTAACTTGTAACTGTGGGAATTTTGATGCGGTATTGTTGACGTAATTACATGAAGAAATAAAATAAATTATCTCCGTCAACTTAATATAATAAAGTCTACATAAATATATTAAGTTGACGCAGATGACTTCTTTTACTTCTTCATTGACTTGTAAGTTTGGCGACATCGCACCTAGAGACACTGCTGCTCGTCCATTCGTTTTCTCAGCTACCCTCGTCCAAACATATTTCCAACGCTACTCGTGCTGAAGCCACTGGTCATTTGTATGGCTGTTGTTATAGCACTCTAGTGCCGGTCACAAGCCCATGAGAAAGAGAGATGCAAAGAGTGATTCTTCCTTGACTGTTCTTGTAATGCGTGCTTTTGGTTATTTACCTAGTCATATTAAACTGAAAACTAATACTAAACGGAGGGGGATTATTCTTTCCCGTCTGCCTTTTTTAAAGTAAGATTTGTCGTAGGTCCTTTAGTTTCAACTTCTGATAGAACCTCGTGGCTTACAAATTACTGAAGTAGGTACGTTGGCGATTGAAATAAATATTTGAGAGAATGCTACCTTGTGGTAAAGAGATATTTCCTTCGGTAAACAGCAACTTATATTGCAAAGTTACTATTGAGGTAATACTAATTTGAGTCAAACACGATAAAGTAACATTAATTTTCATAGTATTTGCTAGTTTTTGTTGACCTTTGAATTATGAAAAGGATGGATATTGATGTTCTTGAGTTTAGGTCATTGGTAAAAAAGGGCAAAAACGTTGTCTACCAAAATAAATGTCGAATTCTTTTTTCCTACCAATGACTTAAACTCAAGAACATTAAATTCATCCTTTTCCTTAACAATAATTTTCCACCTATCAGATCGAATCACCAAAAATATTCTGATTTCGAGAGCTGGCTCGTTCCACACGTAGTAAGATTTATATTTCAATGAGATTTGCCAATACTAACCAAGAGCTCATGTGATCTCTCTCAGCTCGCAAACAAACTACTCGGACAAACAACCGTAGTGGAAACCTCACGGCAACCTGAACGCAATGTCAGCTGAGTAGGTGGTCGCTGATAATTCGGATCAGAACAGTTTTGTTAATGACGTTGAAGAAACAATTATTTTACTCCATGGAAAAAATTATTTAAAAATGATAGAACTCAATGGGTGAACTATCGGTTTAGTGTAATTACTAACTAATTCATTTCGCACTATGTTATTTGTTTCACTCACACGAGTCGTTTAAAAATATTTTAAATTTTATAATGAATAAGATAATTATTAATAATTTAATTTATTTGTAAGTAAATTCCAAGAATAAATCTTTCCATCGTCTGTAAGAAATTTCTCCCCGAAGTGTGAGGTAACGAATAAATTTATGTTAACGGCACCGTCATTTTACTGCAATTTTAGCGGTTCACTCTCTCCTGTCACTTCTTTCAGCGTCTTCGGTTTTAACAAGAGGTTAGTCATTCCGATAAGCTGAGTTGGTGTATGTGTGTGCATGTCTGTGGTTTGATGTACGAATATATTCTGACGGGTACCTTTTTATTTGCTTATTGTGCCTAAATTTCCATTTAATCTTTCACCCAACAATTTCCCGAAGGATGTACCAAAGCTGCCCCTCATGACAAAATTTATTAGTGGGTCCGATAGACCGTCTCTACAGATATTCAGTGATGACAAATTTACATAGGTTAATTTTGTTTCACCTCACGCGGAATTGGGAACTCTTTTTACTACTACTCAGGAATGATAATACTTACTTCAAGTTAACATTTCCACATGTATTCTGCTGCAAAACGTACATATCCCATCTAAAAAGTCTAGCTAATCATATCTAAACCATCTAGCACGTCATACGCAGTTTTAACTGTTTTTTTGACGTAAAATAAATAAATAAATAAATAAATAAATAAAAACATGACAGTTGAGAAGTTTACCGATTCAAAGAAAACTATCATGAAACCCTCATTATTATTGTGTACTGTTTTTTTTTTGTTTTTTTTTTAATTTGTTGCGTCCACTCCTTGACGCAACGCGTCTCCAAGCCCCTTAAGGGGCGTTGAGCGCTTTTGCCCTTGGGAGTAATCCTCCATTAATGGGCATTATTATTTTTAATATTAGTCCAGTCTCGTCACGTCGCAGTCAGTCAGTGCCTTTTATCCCTTCGGCCAGGGGCTCGACGTCGTTAGATCCCGGGGTTCCTGGCCAGTCACCCAACCACGAACCCGCGAGTCTCGAATGCGCTTAACCTTCGTGACTTCACGGAGCGTAGTAAACGCATTCGGCTAGCGCCGCCGGCCTCCCCTTGCATGCACAGACATTATCATTCTTAAATCCTATCCAGAAATTCTTAATTTACTATAAAACTTCATCTTCCTGCAATAGATAATTTAATATGTCCCCTGTTTAGTCACTTTCCTCTCGTGTACCCTCTTCCTTCGTGAACGTCGTCCAGAATCCATTCCAAGTTCCATTTTTACTGAATCTCGTCCAGACCAATGGCACCTGCTTCCTCAACTCACACGATTATAATTCTGTGTCCATTTATAACATTTCCCTACTGAATACTGGTTTGTAAACATTACTAATTCGTAAACACGTATCTGCACCCGAATACTACCGCGTCAGAACGTCATCTGCATCCGCCCCTCACCGCGTCAAAAGATCGTCTGCCTCGTTTGTTGGTCTTACGCGCTCTTCATCTGTCTTCTTTCCGGCGCGAGATCCTACCCATAGAGTAAAGATGTATGCCTCTTTAGTCTATGTCCTACCCAAACACGTTTCCCTTTCATCCTCGTGCGCAGGACATTCTCTCCCTCGCACATATTCTAATTTCTGATTGTCATGGTTAATATTTTTTTTTCTCACTCACGGAAATTGCTACGTGTCTTTCATGTTTTATTTACCAATATATTCTCTATTTTCCCCATCAATCATGCTGCCATTCCCTTGTATTCTTATTATTTACTACTAGTCGCGCGACTTTTCTTGACGTCTCCCAGCGCGGGGTGCGGGGAGAGGAGGCTTCTCCGGACGTCACATCCAACGGGTGTTGCCAACTGTAACATTATTAATACTATTCGCGCCTCTTTCGCTCTTAATACAACAGGACATTATAGACGATAAAATATAACAAATAACACAATTAATAGCAACCACAAGTGAAAATAATTAGATAACGATAATATTGCTTATTGAGAAGATATATTTCCAAAATCCGAATCGAATAAATCACAGGGCACAAACAGCGAAAACGCGAGAACTGAATTCATTCGAAAGCAGAGCTTCGCAGCCCTGACAATCTTGCCGTGCCGTTCCGTGTGAGACCAATGTTGTGACCAGACCGTACCGAGTCGCGCTGTGTTGAGCACTAGGGAGCTCAGACGTCAAGAAAAGTCGCGCGACTAGTATTCGATCCTTTACTTTTCTTCTGTCACCCATTGTTGCTGTCGTCCTATTTATATATTTATTCGAATTTATCATTTATATTAACACACGCTTGTGATAACTTATCACAATATCTGTGGCGCGAACGAACTCGAGGGTAGACATTATTAGACATTAAAGACCCATAGATTTTAGCAGTTGCTAAAAATGCGAAATGTTACCAAACGCTGATAAGTAATTATATGTTTCACGGTCGGTGCAGTATATATATGAAGGATTTAAATCTGCGATAAAATTAGAAATCGATCGCTCAATGCGTAATCACGTACAACGTGCGAAATTATCGTGAATCATCAAAATAACCGCTAAATTGTATTTTATGGTTTCCTTCGTGTTCACTCTCTAACTAGGGTTGAGAAATCGACAACACATTGATGTTTGAAAACATTCAATTTGAGAGTGGCCGTGTTTATTAATTCATAATTCAGATTTAAGTAGCTAAACAAAGTAAAAAAAATAAGAGCACTTAAAAACACTGATTCTGAAAGCCTGTGCCCTCAGGGTCATCTCAAGGGGTCTCAGCTTCCTCAGTTCGCTTTACGGAGAAGGTCTTGGGCCTACGCCTACAGCTCACCAGTTACTTCTTACGTTTTTGACGCTTCCTACTTTTTTTATATTTGTTAAAGTTTACAAATGGCAAAATATTAAATTAATCCCTCTTCTTTCCTGATTTTAATGGGAAAATTCTCAGAGTCCTCCCTTAATAATAATTTTCTCAACAAATGCAACAAAATGCTAAATCTTAAATTTTATAATGCTATAGACTTACGCGGTTTTTAAACATCTAAAGTGCAAAATTCTATTTATCACTATCCACAGGTCAGCCTTCGGCTGGCTGTAGCTGACTGTAGTAACAGCATATCTGCGTCTCGCGAGCACGTACTGCGCGTGCGTTGCAGGCTCTGAAAGCCAGAGCCTTCCTCCTTAGGCGTGTAAGATTAAGCAGGAAGTTGAAGATGCAAAGCCTTGAAAAGTGAAATGTGGTAATGGTGAATTGGAAAATTATCAATAAGCACATTTTGAAGTATTGAGAACAGTTTTTGTTTTTCATTAAATGTTCGTGTAGGCTCCGCTTTACAGCATAATAGGTATCTACGCCACTACTTGTAAGGCGTATAAACAATGGTAGTCGAATGTCTGTTTATGCAGCAACGTAAATTAACTATATTCTGAATATGGACTTATTTGGTAAAGTACTGAAACACATTTACGGTAAATTTTACAAAACTTATTTTCTGGTGTTAATTCATATAATTATCTCTGATATTATTGTGCGAGCTCAATTAGTAACTAATTTTTTTACTAATTGCAAATGACTACTTTTAATTGTTTGTTTGACACCACCTTACAAACTATAATTCTATACTGGACAATCAGCCTACAACAGCCGACAATCAGCCGACAATATTGCCTACAATATTGTGTTTTGCAATTATTTTAATTAATGTTTCCCTTTTTTTAGCGTGCTATGCAATTGATCACCATGATCCTGTAACGGTACTGTTACGTAACATCGCAACGATTATTTTATATGTGGGAATTTGTTTAATGGAAGCATCTCAATTAGTAATTATACTTAATCTGTTTAAAGTTTAATTTTTAAATAGTGGCCAAATCTTACCCTTTTTAATAGAAAATTAAATTAATTTTAAATTCTTTTAGAACTATCAATAAATCCAACGCTTTCAAGTCCAATCAACAATCCTTCATTATTACGTAATCATTTCGGTTATCGTAAGAAAAGGCGTCCATATAGCAGTATACAATCCACGTCCATTTATATTTTATTTCATGACCGCACTTGTGTACTTTCAATAACACGCGAAATACATAAAATTATGCTGCAGCTAGAGTCAGACGAAGAAAGAAAATTGGTGTTCCCCTCGGTTGCCGCGCAGCGCTCGGCGATAAGACCCCCCCCCCCACTCACTGGTTGCCACCAAATGCTCTATGTTGAAGCAGGTTGAAGGCTAGGGACAAAAAGTAAAAACGCGCAGTAGTGGAGCCAGAGCGTGCCATGGTGCAGTACCTGATGCCGGAGAGAGCGCTAGTTGGGCGCTCTTTTGTTTCTAAACGATTCCATATACATAATATTGCCACAGTATCTTGAGTAATGAATGATATTAAAAGGAAAATGTATGTTCCTAAGATATTGGGAGATCTTTTTCGATTATTTGGGGGTTGTGCAACCGTGCAACCTGAGCACGAGTCGCCACTGACAGACGTTTTCGCGTCAACCCTTTTTCCCGTGGTTTTCGGAGCTACGCAACGGGTTAGAAGTAACTTACTATGTACAGGAACAATATTTATCCACTTTATTAATTACCAAGCCGCGACAATAAAAGTTTTTCTGTCGAAAATTCCCTGCATGATTACAATACTTTCTATTCTTACGAAGTAAGTGCAAGAAAGGATAAATTGTGATATTAAAACAAATATTAATTATAAAAATGTTTTGTTTAAAATGAATGATTTTCTAAACAAAGATCTCCGAATAAATGATTCATAGTTCAAATTTCATTGCGACACTACTTCAAGTTTTTATGTTATAAAATAATGAATATCGGCGTCGATTGTCTTTAAGGGCCTTAACCGCTATTACACGAACTGCAGTATCCAAAAAAGGATTGGCCCGAGCCAGTGAAGGGTGCATTGTGACCGACGAAGGTCGGGTACGAGGGAGACATTCATAGACAGGGATGACGAGGCGGGTAGCATTAACGTTTATGTCACTTACATAATTGTCTGATTTCGTAGCGACATGAAAGCTTGGTTCAGCCGAACGCTACCCGTTGATAAGTGGTGCTCAGTGTAATTCCAAGTGTTTATTAAACAATTTAACAGCCCGTTCAGAGCTTTATTTAAAATGCCGAAAACAGCAAAAAAGTGGAATACTTCGTGAGCTCTCCAATCAAATTGGGAAAAGAAAGGCGACTGCGGAATAGATAAAAAAGATTCCGCACTTACTGGTTGGTAATTCAATTTTTGATGGCTTTCGTCATAAAATATCGAAAGTGAGTGTAAACATTCCTGTTGTTATAATAATTTGTAAGAAATAAACTACAACTGATAGGACACAGATGATTGTACTTGAAAGAGAACGAGATTTATTTGTGAAAAACTACATCTTCAAAGTTCAAAAATTAAAGTTTCATTCTTAAATACCAAAGGCGTAGAGAAGTTATTTGCAACATCTGAGAAATGCCATTCAGGAGAAAATTTATAATTCTTAGTGATTATTCAGAGAATTTCTGTTACATAGCATAAAAGTTGTTTAGAGCTGTATTAATTCACATCTCACAATATACACTTTTCTTATTTAGTAAAAAATTACGAAAACGGACATTAATGGAACCTTTGTCACTAAATATCAGATCATTTAACTCATGACAACGCAGGTGTACACATTTTCTAAAAGAAACTCATCGTTAATTGCAAGAATAGTTTTCTGAAATTTTGAGGTTTAAGGCAGGTGACCCAACGCTCTTAGATCCTACTGCTGTGGATTCAAAACCCACGTAAGATATGAATGTTTTCAGTTGTGTTTGAAACATGCGAGCATTTCGAATTATAGATTATGCGTTCGTCAATTCCATACCACAATCATTCCATAATATCTTGGTCTGACAGGCAACTGTGTGCAATATATGTATTAGTTTAATTGTTGCCAAGGAATACCATAGGCAATTATATAACTAGAGGTGCAACAGAAAGGCACAGACTTTCTCGTAGTAAAGTTTTCTGATTTCCTTGGTGTGGAATTGCTTTAAGATCTTGCTCCATTCTCTGACCAGCTGCATTCTATCGTCTCCCAAAGTATATTTTTTGTACATTTTCTCAACTTTTTGCTTTCCTAGTGGTACAACCGAATTATTACTTCAAGAGTATCAAAAAAGAGTAAAAACTCGTCATAAATAGAAATTTTTATTGAAAAATTGAAGCGGCTTTTAAGAAAATGGCGATTAAACATTAATGTAAATTCGAAATTTGAAGCTCTTTTTCACAGGAATCTATTTCGAGAAACTTTATTTGACATTATTTAAAGCAGATGTACTCATAAATATAATAATGTGAAGAAATCGCCTCTAATATAAATATTGCCGACGTGAGAGAAGTAAATTTTTGTTGTATTTTTGAATAAACAAAGGAATAGAGCAATATGGCGTTTATGTCATCGTGTAGGGTTCATTTGACACTAATCCTACCAAAAATTTAAAGAAAAAAAATTTGGAGCGGTTTTTGATAAAATCTTGTTTTTGTTACTTTTTAAAATTGCATATATTGCACGTACTATTGCACGAAAGCTTATAAAATTTTCAAAACAATCTACATGATCTTTTGAAATAAATACAAATTTCATTTAAGGAAAAATTGTCTCAATTTTAGTTGAGAAGACACCGAAAAACTTCAACTTTTCAATTTTAAAATTGTTAACCGTGAAAATCGAACCTATGTCACCTTTATAATGTATTTTACTCTATTCTTACAAGAAATTTAAAGAAAAAATTTGGAGCCGTTTTGGGGAAAATTTTGAAAATGTCTGAGGGGTCTTCAAATAAAGTACCCCCAAATTTTAAAGAATGTTTTTCAAAATCTCACCTCACCTTTATAAATGTATTTTACTATATTGTTACAAGAAATTTAAAGAAAAAATTGGAGCCGTTTTTGAGAAAATTTTAGAAATGTCCGGGGGTTTCATGTAAAGTACCCCCAAATTTTAAAGAATGTTTTCAAAATTTCAATGGTTCAACGGACGTTTTGAAAAAAACATTTTTTCGGTATCAGGGGACCCCAAAACGTGTATATCCGTTGAAATCTCGAAATCGATTTTCCGCAGCATTACATAACTTTCTTTATACTACGTATATTACTCCCGTATATACGTATGTATACGGACAGTAGCTTTCGTGACCATAACTAATTACTGATAACAGAAAATCTTGCCCGGTTATTAACAGAAAAGAATACATAAACTGAAGTTCAATTAACAATAGAAAATGAAATTGGAATATCTACCTCACCAATTATACTTTTACATTTTGGAGATTCAAAATGAAATTAAATCAGCTGGTACTTTTAACATCATTAAGTCTTGTTCTCACGTTAAGTAACAACAGAATTATTGAAAATTTACAAAATAGTCACTAATAATCTCGCAAATGATGCGACTTTAAATATTATTTTAAATTGAAAAAACAACAACAAAAACACACACACACACACACACAGAACAGAAACCTTTCGACGTGCCGCTACCGATGTTGATAATATTGATTACCTTTGTTCAAAATTACAGGACTTGGTAATTCTTTGGATGCGTTGCTTTTCCCAAAGTTTTGTGCTCTTCTGTTATCTATCCCACTGTGTCTTACGGACGGTTGAATCTGAGGCGAGCCAAACCCGATATTGTTTAGAGATGATTCTCTAACGCATTCTCTCTTTCTTTCTTTCTCTGTCCGCTTCGTTGCCTCCTGTAAAAAATGTCAATGGAAATGCCACTTCCACATCACTTTCATACTACAATGGAGTGAATCTACAGACGTCTTCCTCGAGAGAACAAATAGAATGAGCAGTGAGAATCCTTCATTTTCTATTTTACTGATTTTTTTTATACCGTCGTCACCTGAAACTCCGCAGCGCCAATAAAATAAATATATTGAGAATGATTTAGAAAGTCGCTCTCCGTTTTGGCATTATGCCCCGAGTTGGAATAAAACGCCATATAAGTACACTGTTTCGGATATACTTAATGTTGGTAACCAAATCTGGTATAAACTATCTTTAAAGTCTAATGGTCAATAAGAAGTGAAAAAACAACAACTAATGGTGCCTCATATAATACCAGGTGCGCTTTGGACCGGTTACGTAATATTACAATAATACTTGAACCTGCAAAATGTGTCCCAAAGCTATGATTAGTACGTACTTATGCTTAGCAAGATGTTAGTCGATCTCCAATGAGTCAGGCACATAACAGCATTAACTATCCGAGAAAAAAATTGTAGTCGGTTTGAAGAAAATTTTGTTTTTAAAATTGCCTTTATTTCTCGCTAAATTGCACGAAACCTACTCATATTTTCAAAACATTGCACGTGCCTCATTTAGATATCAAATTTTGAATGAGGAAGGTTGTTAAGAAAAAATATATCTCCAAAATTGTAACTGTAGAAAGTCGCCAAAAAATTAAAAACTTTTGGAATTTTCGAAAATTGAGAGATTTTTTTAACTAACATCAAACCGCCACAACATTTTTTAAGGATACTTTCTTCTATCCGAGGAAAAATAGAAAAATTAGGGTCATTTTCGAGAAAAAATTGTAATTGTCCCGAGGCTTCTTGTAAAGTACCCCAGACATCAAAATATGTAAATTTCATAGGGTCTCGAGTTTAGGCAGATAGACTGTGCTATTTTAATTTTAGAGAAAATCCTATTAAGAGTTTAGGTACTAGTGCTGGCAGTCGAAAGGACGGACAGATGGTCAAAGGAACAGACAGACGTTTTGCCGTAAACCAATTTTTAGGCATCAAGGATCCGCAAAAGCTGATTATGACGGCGTCATGAATTAATGAAAGTCATTTACTACATAAAGAAGCAAGAATGATTCACTCTCTCCGTATCAAACCTACTATATGATTTTTTCTGACGAAACATCGCGACTTTCCGATGAAGCATTACATTTTCTTTACCACGTAAGAAAGTAGTATGTGAAAATATAAAAAGTTGAAGGCAAGTTATAGTGCGTAATAGTAGAAAAGTTGTCAGTATGGCAGCGCCTATCAGAATACATTTTGTTCGCGTTCTAGTGTAGTGGAATACGAGTGACATTTATGTAATTATTTAAGAGTATGCACATGTTAACTATGCGCAAAGCTCTAGATAGGATGCGAAAGAAAGGCACGCGACATCCGCAAGTCGCTGCAAAATATTTCTCTCTCGTTGCCCTGGGGCAAGGAAACCACGTCTCCATCAGATATGCCGACCTTGAGGAGGCCTCCCCACCCCTCGGTTCGATGCAGCTAATTAGCTTCCATTGAAAATTGGCTCCACGGGGGCGCGCGCCGCGTCTAAATTCGGGCCACATTAGCCCCATCGCTACCCCGCATATCTCGCTCGGGCGAACATCCCATCTCGCTCGCTGCTCACCCAGCGTGCGCAGGCTGCGGCCGGTGATCGAGTGTCGTGGCGTGTGTGGCGGCAGCAGCACGTGTGAGTGCGGCTGCGCGCGCCGCCCCGGCCTCCCGCGCCCGCCCTTTCCGCCCCCGTCGCCCCGGGCGCCGCAATCGCCGCCGCCGATCGATCGTCCGCGGCCTTTGGCCGGCGCGGCGGGGCGGGGCGGGCGGCGCGGGGCGCGCGGGGCGGGGGCGGCGGGGGCTCGCAGTGAGGCCCGGCGCGGCGCCGTCGGAGTGCTCGGCACGCGCCGCTTCGACCCAGACGCCGACGGGCGCCGCTCAGCCGTCGCTTGCGGAGGCGTCCGCGGGCGCCCGGGCCCTCAGCCAGCAGCCGGCGGCCGGCGGCGGAGCGTCCGCCGCCGCGGCGGGCGGCCGAGCTGCGGCGTCGCCAGGCGCGCCAACATCGCCGCATGCGCCCGCAGCAGCGCAGCCAACCGGGCGGTGCGCGGAGTCCAGCGTCGGCGGTCGGCGCGAGGGGCGGCCGGGCGATGGGCGAGCAGCTGGAGCGACCGGAGCGGCTGGAGCAGCGGCGGAGGCGGCGGCGGCGCAGCGGCGGCGGCGCCCGGCTCCGGCGCCCGCGCCCGCGCCGCCCAGCGCCCTGAGCTGAGCTGAGCGCCCGCGCCCGCGCCCGCCCGCCCGTCCGCCCGCCCGCCCGCGCCGGCTTCCCGGCCGCGGCCCGCGCAGCCATGAGAGCGGTCGCCGTGTCCGTGTGGATTTTCATCAACTTGGTGTTCGTGGGCATGTGCGGGTACATTTACCTCCTGTGGTCGCAGTACTGGCGTTACGTGGAGCGTCAGAACGGCCAGCTGGGGAACGTGTTCAACCCCAGCCGCAGCTACGGCTACAGCGCGTACAGCAGCAGCGGCGGTAGCGCGGCGGCGGCGGCGGGCGCGAGCGCCAGCGGACAAATCTACTACTACTACCACGGCTCGTCGGCGGAGGCGGCTGCGGCGGCGGCCGCGGCGGCGGCGGCGCTGGGCGGCCGGACGGCTGGGCGCCCCGCTGCGACGCCGGCGACTCGGCCGAGTGCGGGCCCTCGGGCCGCGCCTCGCCGCAGCCGCCGCTGGACGAGAAGCTCGCCGCCAAGTGCGTAACGCCCGGCGCCGCCAGCGTCACGCCCCGCCCCTTCCCTCCCTCCCTCCCTCCACCCGCGCGCGCTGCGTCTGTACGCCGCTCTAACAATTTAAGCGGCTATATTTTACGGGCCCGGGGCACGAGTTCCCTTGCTTTGTTGCCGGGGTCGTAGATTTCACTCAGCAACTAATTAGTTGGACCGCCAGCGAGTTGCGTTTGCAGGATCGTTATTTTCTTTGCCTTCAAGGAGAATGCTCTCTTCACAATTAATTTTCTTGTATTTGAGCACCGAACATACGGTTCAATTTTTATCACAATTGCTTAAAAATTATTGAGAAATAGTACCTTGCTGTAAGTTTCATCCAGTATCATTAGTAACTAAGATCTATTGCCCCTTTTTATTAGTCTGGAAGGTTTTAACATCTAATTTAAAGAGCAAAAGGCAAAAAATACTCCCTGATAAACAACTTGGTGAGAAACGTATAAGTGTTTCGTTCTTTAAAACCAAACTTTATAGTAGGTCTCCTGCGATTAAAAATCTCAGAAACTATTCCATGAAAACTCCACTATCACAGGCATGTCAATGACAGTTTAAATGCAGTGATTTGTTATTTTATGCAATCACAAGCTCCTATTTTTAAAGGAATAAATCACGAGAAAATTCTGCTGTCGAAAGGGATTAGCTGAATAAGATAGGCAAAAGAGATCCATATACATAAACATTGTTATGTTGAAAATCATATTTGATATTTACAGAAAACAAGTTTCTCGCCGGATTTGAATCAATTTGCCCGGATTACTTCATACAAATGGGAAAAAATCGTTTCTTATATTAATTTTAATTTTTTGTAACCACATTGAACCTATGAATATTGCCTTAAACCGTCCTTGCGATCTTCTATAGACGGTAAGCATTTTTTGAGAATTTTTCCAGGCGCTAATATCTGATTTTGTCCCTTACAATAAAAAAAGGGGAAAATAGAAAAAAAACTTTTTTCTTCGTTTTTTAATTTTGGAAAACTGCAGAGAATTTACAGGGTTAAAATTTGTATTTAGCCCTGTTTATGATGTGTCAGAAGACAAGATATTCTTAAAAGGGAAGGGTTAAAGTAACTTTATTATATTTTCCCCTTCTTTTTTGTTGATTGTAAGGGTGAAAATCTGATATAAACATCTTAAAAAAATTTGGAACATCTTTATCATCTATAGAAAATAATTAAACTTATATAATAACCTAAAAACGCGTTTCTTTCATTTGTACGATGTACTTCGGGTAAATTGATTTAAATACGACAAAATATTGTTTTTTTTTTTACACTTCAAATTCGATTTTCAAGATGAAATTTTTTATCCCTTCGGGGCACTTTTGCCTATCTTCTTCCGCTACCCTCTTTGTCCTAACCATTATTTATATTCCTAGGGCTACATATTATTTTCAGAACAGCATGACTATCGACACACAAATCTTATCTGTATCTAATAATTTAATATACGCTTTAGGGGTTTCCTTTTCAAATTCAGGGATCTTTTGTGTCGGTATGGATCTCATTATTTGGCGAGTGAGGGTAGTCTCAAGTATTATTCTCTTCCAAAAGCGTGTGAGTGGATATGATATTTCACAGAATCACAAGTTGTTTTTCAAACTTTTTTCAATTTCACAGAAAAACCATTCACTTTTATTTCGTCTCAAATCAACTGAGCAGTATGATCCAATACTTCATTATAAATGTTGAAAAGTCTAGCAAAGGTTTAACGAAGTTTATTTTAACAATCTGTTGCCTTAACTGTCCCCCAGTATTCACTTATAATTTCAACATGACTACTGAGACAATATTTGTGTACTTATATTATTTTGAGCGCATAGCGTTTTTCCTCGCTTTATATTTGTACTACCTACAACATAACAGCTCTCCAAAATGCGGTATGTTTATTGCTTCTTTGGTAAAAAAAAATTTGCAATATGTCCTTAACCTAAAATTTATGGAATTAGAGAGATGGGAAAATTTACCGTGAAAAGTAGGAGTGGGTGATTAATATTAATACTAGTGGACTTGCAATGCTTCGCTATTGCAATGTATTACACTTCACATACTACTCGTCGTGTGATTGTTAATCAAGTTGTATGCTTCGCTCTGGAAACATTTTAATATATGAAAGACTTTCTCGCGAGTATGGGTTTGTTTTTTTGCCCTGGTTTGGGTAAGGTTGTCAAGTATCATATTGTTAAAACGTTCTCTCTCAACTTTGGGCATGCATTCGTTATGAGACTGTCTCGGAGAAATTTGATTTTCTTGTCCGAGATAACGTTCAAGTAATAATTCTGGCCGATATTTCACAATCGCAGGGACAGAATATGCAGCCAAGACGCGCTTAATACTTGAGGGTGCGGCGGGTTGCGTACAGCTCCTATTCAGGGGCGCTTGCCTCATAAACGCATACAATCATCAACGCACATCTATGTGTGACAAACATTCCCACTTTCCCATTGTACAATGCATATATTCTTTGCGCAAGTGCATGCAGTAAGTTGACAACCTTTTATCACAATCGGATAAACGGTACAGCAGCGCATAAAATACCAACAAAGAAAAAATAATTGATTTTTATACATTAGGATTTAATATCCAATATTGAAAAACAAGAAAAATGTATTATACTGTTTTAGTGTCGGTGGCACAGTCAGAATTTTCAGAAATATCGGAAGTTACACAGTTAAAATTTAAAAATGTGTACTTTATCGTAAATGTATGTATTCATAATATAGAGTACATTCATAATATAAAGTACATTCATAATATAGAGAAACTTATGTAATGCTGTGGAAATCAATGTCCAGATTTTAACGAAAATACATTTTTGGAGTTTCCTGATATCGAAAAAGTGTTTTTCAAACACGTCTTTATGCCAATCTGCCCGACTGACCGATTTTCTGATTGCCTGTCCGTGTGTGTGAAGAAACGCCTTAACCAGACGATTTTTTTCCAAATGAATATTCCCTGATCGATCTGGCCGGATTTGAGGCCCTGTGAATTACAAACGTATCATACAATTTTGGGGAGTCATTTTCATGAGGACTCAACACAATTTTCTCAAAATGGCTTCACCTTTTCGGGGGGGGGGAAAAAACCCTCAATAAAACCGCAGGGACATATTTTCATTAAAAGCCAGAATTTTCGAAAATTGCACAAGTTCATTTTTTGGGGGGGACTCTCGTAAAACAGTGTTATTGAAGATCGATATTTTTTTGAATGAAAATTCTTCTTCATAATCCAATATTTAATTAATATCATGAACATTTTTTATAAAATACGTACAATTCATACAAATATTATAGATATGGAAACACAATTGTGTTTATTGAGACAATATGTGATCATTTGAAAATAAAAAAAATTCTATACACATTTTTAAATATTAGAAAAGTGTTCGTAATTGAATACGATGTTGATAGATTTTAAAACGAAAGTACATACGTTTACATTGTTCCTATGGAAACGTATGGTGTCAATGATCATAGCGAAACATAGATTCAATGTTAGAAAGTACATTATAGCCCATGCAAGAATCAAGAAAATCAGTTTTAGTTTTATTATTATTATTATTATTATTATTATTATTGTCACCATTATTATTATTATTATTATTATTATTATTATTATTATTGAACTATTTTTGTGCTACATATGCATAGCACACAAGTACTTGCAGTACATCAAATGATTTGGACTCATGTGGCAGGGAGTTGAGACAAGTACGCCCCAATGCATGGACGCTAAGGTTAGAAACACGTTTAATGGCATGCATGTTTTCAGTTGTGCCTGCAGCGTGCGCGGAATTCCCAATCTCTAGTGTATTTCATCTACACTAAACTAAACCTTTCAAAACCCCTTTCCCTGACCGGTAACTCGGTAACTGTGTGGGAGATCCGGGTGCAAACTGTTCGCGTAATTGAGAAACTGGCTGCCTACATCCAGGACAATGGAGAGATGGGGCCAAGGGCCACCACTCGCGCATGGGTGTGCGAGGTTCAAGGTGCGCGAGGGGCTCTTCACTGCGAATTGTCTCCAGGAGAGCGGAAGTTACTGCGGGAAACCCTCGGAGGAGCCTTAGACGTTGATAGATTACAGCCTGGAAAGGGGTGAGCCTAAAACGGAAAAGTTAAGCCTAACTTAAACGAAATGGGGACTAACTGGTTTGTAAAAGTTTGTGCCATTTCTAGAACCACTAGTTACTTTCTCGTATACTACCTTAGTCTACCTTAGTACTGTCTTATTCTCTCAGAATATAGAGAAATTATTGTATAGAGTAAGTGTGCATAGTATAGAGTAAAGTTGTTGTAAAAGGGCCGATTTTTCGACACGTTTTGTGGGTTCGTTATACCGAAAGAAATATGATTTTTCTCGCTCTTTAGTGTAGTACACTGGATGGCCAAATAATTATACTCAAGAGGAAATTTTCATTATTTTTCTAATTTTATTGTTTAATTGATTTAGTGTTTTAACAATTGATTATTATTTTAATGTTTATGAATTTTGTAACTTAATTGGCATTAGCATCACTATCCAACAAGCCATTTAAACACATCCTCAGCAATTTAGTAGGCGCGCGTCTGCAGATTGCAGTAAGTTGTAAATTTTTCGTTCTGTTCGTAATTGTTACATTGGAAAGCAAGTTTATTTCATGAAATTATACTGAGTGGAGTGACTATTTGCTCAACGATGTAATGTCATTATTAGATATTATAATTGCAAGAACTATCTTAATAACAAAAACCCTTTCAGTAGCCACGTGAAAAATTTTGGATTTCACAGCACATAGAACAAATTGCCTCATTGATTCGACATTGTAAGTATATACAATGAGAAATACAATATTTGGAAGGAGTTTCGCAGTCAACAGTTCGAAATATAAAAAAAATACAGGCGAATGTAGCCTTAGAAAGTAAAAGAGCAGAAAAATGTGCCCGGAAAAGGCACTGAACTGAACGTGAAATAATATGCATTGTATTGGAGAACGTTGAAAAGAGCAAAAAGTTGTAAAAAAGATTTTTAAAGAAGCTGGAGATTCTTTATTCGAGCTAAGTCTAAGAAGTTTCGTAGAAATGGATTTCAAATGACGACGATCCCTGAGAAAACCGAATCTCATACATGAAATTATTAAAAATGAAAATAGTTATATCTTGCCCCCAAAAAATACCAGAATTAGACCGAAGAAGACTGGAGCAAGGTTTGTAACGTGTTTAAAAAATGAATACTGTAAAAGAGAGCAAAAACGTCCAAAAACATTACGGTGCCTCTCACGCGAGTCGTCAAACCAGATCTTGCAAAACAAGTCATTTAGGCACACGCGTAATGACAATAACTGCATAGTGGAACAAATAAAACATCGCCTTTACAGTAAGATTTGATCGGTTATAGTCGTCAAGGCACAGTAAGGCTCTACTTTGCGCATGGAACCATGCGTCAGGACTAATACATGAAGGTGCAAAGAAAACCTTAATCGGTGAAAGAATAATTCCTTAACAATGATTTTGTGTTCAAGCACCAATTAACGCAGAATTACAAAGCATTAAAAATTATTTAAAGTAACATATTTTCTCACAGATTCTCACTTATTCTCTCTCGATTTCTCACTTATATCAATAAAAACATTAAAACTTTAGAATGACCTGGAAACTCTTTCAATTTGAATCCGGTAGACATTGTTTGGGAGGAAATAAAAACGATCGATCAACGAACACAATGATTGCGACCAAGAAAGAACTAATAAAAATACGATTGTTAGACTGTCCCCCATTATCCGAAAAGTCCATGAAATGCATATCAAGAATGTCACGATGCAACAAATATGTCAAGAATTCCAGAGAAGAAATGACAAAATATTAAAGAATAAATTTCCTATGTTGTAAATAGTTTATTATTGTGTTACACAATCATTTTTTATTTTATTCCTTCCATAATTGCACTACAAATAAGTAAAATCAACTACTATGCTCTTTTGCGTAAGATTTGTTAATCCATTTACAAACAAACTAATTATTCTAAAATACACAGAAAAAGTAGTTTTGGCAATTCGTGCACTAGCGCCTAAGCACTATACAGGATTTTCATCAAAATTGATATTCCCCGATTTACTGGTCTGATTTGTCGCAGCCCTTGAATTTGAAAGGGATGTTGTATCTTATAAAGGTAGTTTATATGAAACCACAACGGCATTTTCGAAAATTTCACAAAAATTAATTCGATTTTCTTGAAATTGGGCGAGACGATTAAAGTACGTTTGTAAAAATGGCCCCAATTTTCAGGAAAACCTCTGGCGCAGATGCAAAGTTTACTGAAATCTCAATATTTTCGAAAATTACAAATAGTCTTTCGACTTCCATCTAAAACTACTACTAAAGGTATTTTTTCCAAAACGTAATATTCTTCAAATTAGATATTTCATTTATGTCATTTATAATTTTTTTTAAAATATGGGTAGTTTTCACGTAATTTCAGTGAAATGGTGACATTTTAAAATAGATACAGACACTATTTTCTCAAGAACGGCTCTAATTTTTTCTTAGAACTTTTTAAGCGAATAGTCCAAAGTATATTGAAATTATACGAAAGTATTTTTTAATTTATCACGACTACTTACTCTAGATTTTTGTAATTTATTGATTTTTAAATACAAGTGCTTCAAATTATCTCTTATGAAGATTCTCAGTATCTCCAAAGTTTATCACTGAAAATGAACTCAAAATTGCGTTTTTTTTCGAAAAGAGACAATAGTTACAACATAAACTTATAGTAAAATGCAAACTGATTTTGCACCTTTGCTTCATTTTTGGCATTTGTTACTTTATTGCTCAAATATAATATTAATGGAAATTTACGTCTCCGATTGTACGAATGAGTGAAAAAGGGGAGTGGAGGAATCCTTGGACGCACCATGTACAAGTGTTCCAGAGCAGGAGAAAACAACAACAAGAACCGGCATTCTACTCTACTACATTTTGTGTCTCTATACTTTATTTATTTATTTATTTTACGTCAAAAACAGTTAAAAACTGTGTATGACGTGCTATGGGGAAAAGTGAATTGTGTGCACATTTTCAAAATTATGTGATCCCTACACTAAGTCATATACTACTTAAAATTGAAAAAAACCTCCCATGTAATAAAATCTATTTTCAAGGATAAAAAGGCAATAAATTTCGGCTCTTATCCATGTTGTCCTTCGGAATAATACTTCCTGCCGCGACTACATGGAAACGATAATATGAATAATTGTATTTCCCACTGAATTCTAGAAGACGTGCACAGAAAATGAAGTTACATTTATGTCCAGAAACAAAACAAGGGGCCATCTCAGCATTTGCTCAATGGATCAGAGAAACTGAACGAAAAACCTGATCGAAATGGGGGTCATTGACCCGGAAGCTGTAGTACAATAGTTGTTACAGGTTGTTTATACTCATTTATACAGTCCAAATGGTAAATAATGCATTATGTATCATTGTTAAAATTAATGTTACTTTTCTTGTGATGCTCAGTATAGTCTCTAATTGTATAGAAACAGTTATGCAGCAGAAACGAGTTATGCAGCAGAAACGTTTTTGAGAAATCGAGTTTCAAAGATATAAGCAATTATTTTTTGGTTCCATGTTTCATTTCCATTTTAACCAATAGCTTTGGGATATTTATTTCTAAATACGTTTCACACATTGGAAAGTCGCGTTCTTGTACCGTGAGTAGCTATTGCGAGGGCGCGGGTCGAAGCAAGTACTTTTTCCAAGGTAGTAAGAATGAAACATTCAAGAATGTTTACGCACTACATTCTCGCAAGTTACTGTACTGATGTGAGCCCAGGAGCATTGTTATTGTGGCAGGTTCATTAATAAATAAATGTCTTTATTGGTGGCGAGGATAGAAAGAAATACAAAGCAGTGAGTTGTTAACCCCGTAGCATCGCATTTCAATGTATTTCATTTATTTTCGGAATCAGCTAACACTACTCCGAAGAGAGTTGGATTCAAAGCCTTCCAGAAAATGTTAAAAAACCATTAAACTAAGAGTTTTAATGTGACGGGCGCTCCAATACTTCCGTTCCTCTCCCTACTTACACCGCACTCAACACACTTGAACGCACGCGAGGAATGCTGCACGACGCGCTAGGCTAATTGATTTTCAAGTACACCTTTAACGAACGAGCACTTGACATGCTTTGACGCGAATTGGCTAAAACATTGTCTTTTGTATTAACAAAATTAGTGGATCCACCATGACCCTTAAAACTATGGGAAAACAAAGTCATCATTTGCAAAGCGTTGAATTGGCATGGGGCCTCGTTAATTGTCATGCGAAATCTCCTGATTTAACCCCGTTTTTTGCTCTGACACTAATTAAAATAAGAAGTGTGCAGGATCTCAGTATGTAATATATAAGATGTTGCTGAACATTTGCACGCTGCTGTGGCAAGTATATTAACGAAGTTGTCATACTAAACTGCAGAAAATATCGCTGCTCGCGCACTGACGTGCAGTTACATAAAGGCAGAACATAAGTTACGCAATGTAAATATGCAGGCAAGTTGAGTTGATTGGCCAGGATACGGAAGAAATCAACAGATTTCCGCGTGATTGATAGGAATATTATGTATTCATATCAGCAACGAACTTCACTTCTTGTTTGTAATGGAGACTCTAGTGAAATTTGCAATTGTGTAATATTATTTGTGTTTCTTCTTGCTAAATTATCAACTATTCAGTTTCCAACAATCCCACAGTGTGAAGAGATTTACTGAAAACGTATTTGTTTTTCATTTTAAAGTTCACATAATAATTCTCCGAATTCAAATGCTCTTAAATTAAAGCGACGATATAAAAATATGGATTGTTAGGCCGTTTATGAGCTACACCAAATAACACAAGGCAGAAATAAAATGTACAGTTCACTCACTAACAGATACATTCATTAATTCTTTATTGATTCTCATTTATCATATTGCTCATTTTAATTTATTCTGTGGGAAATTGAGGATTTGGATTCCAATGCCCAGAACAAAGATACAAGTAATGAGATGGCGATAAGAATGTGGCTGTATATAATGGTTCAGGACCGAGATTGTTCTAAGGGCTACGTCGACGCGAGTTTGAGTAGTATGCGGAGCCTTTTGACTAAGAATTGTCTCCTGGTGGTAGTACCGCGGGAAGAAATCTGGAGAAATATTCCTTCCCTAAGGAGGGTGACGAAACACTGTAATGTTAGTCCCAAAGACAATAGGAACAACGACTTTTAAGAATGCGAGAAAGTCTCTACCCTTTGGAGAAATAGTTTCCTAAAATTTCAACCTTTTATCTTATGATTTGTACCCGACAGCTCCATATAAATAAAACAATAATTAATAATTAATTATTTATTTTCTAAAAATTAGGTTTTGTTTTATTAATTTTCGTAGTTTTATGCTTTATGTTTATAAGAGAAGACAAATAATGAAAAGCAAATTGTAAGAATAATATTATATGCTATTGTAATTTCAATATTGAACGAATTAAGGTTTTAAATAAAAATAATGAGCTTTTATACTTTATTCACCTTACTAGAATACTTTCGTTGCTTTGATTTGACAGATTATTTAATAATAATGCTTACTCTTGTTTCGCAACTTGGCACACGTATGAAAATTCTCTGAAATAATGCAAATGTTCAATAAACAACAGTTTGCCAGTTAAGTGTGTTCCAAAACTGCGATTTTCTTTCGATATAAAAACGCGCGACAAAACGAATACGAGGTTCGTAAGGAACATGTTTGAAAAGCTGGAAGGAAAAGAAGGTTTAAAAAAAAAAACCATTTCTGTTCTTACAGCTTTCTGAATCTTGCTACACGGAAGTAGATGATAAACAATCTACACCCTTCAATGTGTCTAACGTAGATGTGACATGTGTGAAATTATGTCGTCGTATGATGACATTCCACAAGATGACGCGAGTATCAAATATTGCGCCTTACAGATCTGCACACCTGCACATTGTGATGTAGAATCAAATGGCTTGTTTCCGAACTCTGCTGCCTAAATCCAAAACATAGGTGAGTGCATCATGTAGTGAGCACTTAAAGTATTTTGAACAACATTACAAATAATATTTAACATTATTTGTAACATTGATCTATTTTTTTTTAAACTCATTATTTTTAATTAAAATATTAACTCATTCAATATTCAAATTACAATAGGTGATAATATTGTTCTTACAATCTTGTTTTTCATTATCTTTTCTAATGAACATAAAACAGAAAAAATACGAAAATTAATCAAACAAAACCTAATTTTAAGAAAATAAATAATCTATTAAATATCTGTTTTATTTAAATGTCGGGCTGTCGGGTGCAAATTACAAGATAAAAGGTTGAAATTTTGGGAAACTGTAGAGAATTTACAGGGATACAATTTGTATTTAGCCCTTTTTATGGTCTGCGTCAGAACTTGAAATATTCTTAAAAAACGAAGGAAAAAAGTATTTTTTTCTATTTTCCCCTTCTTTTTTGTTGATTGCAATGGTCAAAATTGGATATAAATGCCTAAAAAATTCTCAAAACATATTTATAATCTATATAAAATCGCAAGGATAATTTAAGTCAATATTCATAGGCGTAATGTAGTTAAAAAATTTAAACTTATATAAGAAGCTAAAAAACACGTTTTTTTTATTTGTACGAAGTACTAAGGGTAAATTGATTTAAATCCGGCGAAAAATTTGTTTTTTTACACTTCAATTACGATTTTCAACATACATTTTTTATCCGCAGAGACAGATTTGCATATCTTATTCGGCTACCGCCTTTATCTTTCTTTTTGAAGCATCGGGAACATTATTCGTCTGCAGACAGCCACATGTTCTAGTATGTTCTTCACGAAACCTATGTTTGTATTTCGAATCCCAATTAATGCAAATATTTTGGGGGTTGGCAGCACTTTTTCGGATTCATGAAGTATTTCACATTTACGTTACAGATAATATGAGAAAATATGCGCTGTTGTAGCATCACACGTTAAGAATATTTTTTTATGATTTATGAAAAGTAAAGAAAAGAAAAACAATAACACCAAAGAATTTGTTGTTGCTACTTCTTTCTGTAAATATTGAAAACATTACTTAGATGCAAATCACTTCCGGAGCTTAGAGCTACGACAATAATGCTTTCATCGATTCCTGCGGAACATCACTATTAACTCAAAACCATTTCATGTTAGACTGGCATTAAGGCCCACAAATCCTAATTTACGTCTCTTTAATTGAACTTCTTACTTTCTGCACTTTTAAAAACTTTCTTATGACAAAAGTTTCTACGTCATTATTTTACCCGTAGATAACATCAATATTTCTGTACAAACATAATAAATGTTTTAAGAGCTTCCTCTTTTTAATCTCTGAAATTAATTTCTTCCCAATCTTTATAACCTTTTAAACAAAATTTTCACATCTATCTTTTTTTTACTTTCTTATGCTCGAAAGATAGATTGGGGAATATCAATTTGGGAGAAAATCATCCGCACGGTTTATGCACTAGTTTTGACCCCAAAGATGTAAATGGGCAGACAGACAGAAAGACGTTTTGCGTAAATTATTTTTTGGGTATCAAAAAGGATTAATAAAATGCTCTTAATTTTTTAAATGTCCTAATAGCAAAGAAAAATGTAAAAATTGATATCAAAACCAGTTCAGATGAACAACTTACGCTGTTGGATATGTTACTGATGTAATCAAGGCTTCTTCTATTTGTTCAAGTGAACTCAGCTCTCAAACTTTTGGTTTGGACTGTTCTTTACCAGAAAATCTCTGTCTTCAGTTATTCCGAAATCAGCTAAATCGCCAATGACGCTGACAGGTGTCACAGGAAACTTAGATTACATACTCACAATGGCTGACATTACAACTTCTGAGCGAAGAAATCGAATGGGTTATCAGGTATTGGTATTCAGGAATTCTGTGGGCAACATTTGTTGCGTCTCTTGAACATTATTTGAAGCAAGTACCATTACAATTACATTAAAATCGATTAAATCAGAGAAAAATGCATTAAAATGACGGGAAAAGTAAAAAAAATGCCTTATTAGCTGAAATCGATAAAAAAAGCAAACAAATATGACGTATAAAAATGAGACATTTCTTTTTTTCATAACATAAAATGAATTTCTACACTAAACGGCATTGTTCTTGAGTAAAAATATGACATTTCAATAGAATCCGCCCCTAGTTATTATTAAAATGTGCGCATGCAACCCGCAACACACATTACCATGCAACACTTTACCTGCGTAAATCAGAAACCATGTCCTAGGACATTAACACTAGCTTTTCGTGCTCCAAAGGGACAAAAGCTATGTTTTATGACATAATATAGAAAATTATATATTTTTGGGCGTTTTATTAAATTTTTGAAAGATTCCGTTACTCCTTAGCATAGGTTGTCAAAAAACGTTTAATTTGGGTTCCAATGTGAAGTTATTTTCATTTTTAAGCAAAAATTTAAAAGGGATTTCTGGATATTTTTGAATTGGAGGGAGGCTCTTTTGAAAACCTATTAAAAGTCGGAGGTTTCCATTCTTTTGGGCCATGGAACTAATCAGAACTTCCCGGCTCACCTGCCACGCGAGCCATTGCAGTATTCGGGGAACGTTAAATAAAACATTTCATAAAAAGAAACAACTTAACTTATTTTTTTTAATTTACAGATTAATTATCATATTATCACGCGCGGGAACATATGGTGAACGTATAGGGAACACTTGTGTAAAGGAAAAAAAATAAATTCGGGTAAGAATTTAACGGGTGCAGGGAAATGGGCGGAAGAATATGCGGGTCTACGCGAGGTTTCAGATGGCGAACATGGGAAATAATGTGGGGAACATGCGGGAAATAAGTGTAGGAATGTGTGATGAGCATGCAAGGCAAACGCGAGGAAACATGCGGAAGGCAAGTAGAACCTGAATTATGTTTCTTAAGTAGTATTCTACAAAATGAGAACCTTTTGAACCTTCTGTTAAATTTATGGAAATTTTTCTCTTCTAGGCACCCCACTCAGCATGTGTACGTGCCAGAAATGAGCAGACTCTCAAAATCTATATAAAATTAAATTGGCGCGTCAATAAGCCCGTCCCATCGGACCTATAATGTTTTACCGTACGGTTAAGGGGGTGTCCGTTTGAAGCTAAGATACAATGTGAAGTTATTTTCACCTTCAAAACAATGATTTACAAAGGGCAGAATGTTCGCACTGGTCCACCTAATATAAAATAATAGCAAACGTTATTTATGGTAGCCTTAAAATGCAATTATGAGTAATTAATTTTAAGTTGACAATCTCGTCATCACACTTCGACATCAAATTGTATTCCCCCTAGTACTTGTCATTTTATATTAATAGTACTGGTTATATTATAACTATTCCACTGGTTACGGAGACACACGCAAGAAAAAATGAAATGTCCATCATTTCACTTAAACGGCTGTCGTTGAGCGTTTAATATCTGAGGAAGTTTTTTATTTGATAATGTTAGAGCGCAAAACGAAGCCCGTAAACGAAAAATAACACAATTAATTCGCGTTTAGCACTCCATTAAAACAAAGTGCTGTTCTTGATGCCTTCTTTATACAATAACACTTTTGTGCCTGAAAATGAGTTTTATTTTCATTTCTTGTCATCAAGTCAAATAGAGGATTATTATGCTATATCTGTGATCAGAGATGAAAAGACCAATATTTTGAAACTCTAGTGTCTAATAATTACTTTATTTTTTACTAAAAACAAGTAAAAATGAATTAAAATGTTTTCGGGTAAATTGTATCAGTTGCACCACCATAACTGCAATGTCCAAGTGGGGCCTGTAAGAATTTTTGAAGATATATTTGCAACTATCAGTTTCTTTTGAGAATTCGTTTTCCAAAGTTATCTCTGCGAATTTACATGTTCTGCATACGGGAAATATAAATATGGAACATTCTTATGGAACTGTTCATACTATCTTTTCAATTTCTCAACACAGGGTAAAAGAGAAAGTTATGTAACGCTGCGCGAAAAACGGCGAATTTCCGACAGAAAAACTCTTATTACAGGGCCTTCGGATCGAAAAAGTGGACAAATCCAGTTGCTAAATTTGAAAAATAATCCCCTAATACGTGTTATATCCAGAATCCATAGTTTTTGGGTCCTTGATCGCGAAAAATCGAATGGCGGCAAAACGTCTGTCCGCCTGTGAACAAGGCTAGCGGCTAAACCGTTCGGTCGATTTTCTCCAAAATTGATATTCCCCAATCGCGGCTCCTTGAATTTTAAACCGATATTTTAATTTTGGTAGTTACTTTATGACAAGGCCCTGGAACATTTTCAAAATTTAAAAAGAAAATGGCTCCATTGTTTTTTATTAAATTATGTTGTTGGATGGTGGGAAGGGCATTTTAGAGAATGGTGCAGGTTTCACGTTCGTTGGAGACCTTAATTTTTCGAAAATTGCAAAAGTTCAAAAAATGTTTGGCGTCTTCCAATAACTAAAATATTCAAGATCGAGATTTTTCTCTTATTTCAATCTGTTCCTTAAAGGTAGATTTTGAAATAAGGTCATGTACAATTGTTCCAAAATTTGAGTACTTTTCGCGTAATTTTGCATTAAAGAACAGGTGAGAATATACGTGCTGTTTTAGCACCAGTAGTTCAAGTAATGTCTATAATGCTTTAATTTTTAAATAATGTTAAATATTGTTTCAATCCAACAGGTAAATTCCAAGAAAATGTCAAGATAAATTAAAACAAGGTATTCCGAACTAATTGGGGTGTGATCCGTTCGGATTATCCGAAAAAATGTATCGTACATATATAAGTACCTACATCTATAGGGTTACCAGATACAATGCAATGTAGCATGCGAGGTAAGAAAATAGCAACGTAGCGTAGAGATTACATCATCACATCGCATCATCAAGCAGATTAAATTCCTTACCTCAAAAGAAGACTACCGATTTTGCACGTTCCTCTAAGTGAAAATTCCTGCTACTTAAACGTGACAAATACCATAGTTTCCAGAACAATAAACATTTCATTTAGACTTGTGTTTCAATAATTAGTTATTCAGGTCTACAGGAATTATATAATCCTTTCTTTACACTACAACTATGAATTTTACTTTTTCCTCTACCTCGAATTTTGTTCGGATTATCCGAAATTTCGGATTTGTGGGGTTCGGTTTAGCGGAGTTCGACTGTAAATATAATAGATAAGGCAAGTTCCGGGGTTTTAGAAGCTCATTTTGGCCTTCTTCAAAAGACGTGAAGCAGCTGCCCACAGACCTTTTCCGGCCTTGTCCGTGAGCCCAGGAATCCCAGTGCGGTTGCAAGGGAGCCGTTCCAAACCGCTTCCGCGACCTACTGGCGTTCTCAGGAATTATTCGCTGTCCAGGATATTCTTTATCTGCGGCCCAACGAATACATCGGATTTGACATTTATCTCAAACAATATAGGAAATCAGTCTTGAAAATATTTGAATGGCAACTTCATATAAAATGTTTTACCTAGACACCATTTAATGTGTGCCAGTAGTAACTTTCTAGTAGTAGAGTTTCTACTCTAAATTTTCTAAATTTTCATTATTGTAATGGATTCTAATATTTATAATTTTAATAGTTTTGTAGTAGGGGTTTTTACATTCTCGTCTTCGCAAATTTTTGAAGTTTCATTGTTAAGTGAATTAAATTAAGTGAATTAAATTAATTCACTTAAGAAGCTACTAATTAAGGGACAACTAATTATTAATTCACTTATTAAATTAATTCACTTAATATAATTAACCTAATTAAGGATCCAATTTTTACTTTCTCACCCTTACTTCGCCGTACCCGTCCGTCTGAAAACGGCGAATTTTCGACAGAAAAAACTCGTTGCCGGGCCCTGGTAATGAAAAAGTGGATAAATTTTGTACATATATTTAGTAAATTACTTTCTCTAAGACATTGTGTTGTCACAACCATTAGCTTGTGGGTTCTTGATTCCGAAAAATTTATTAACAACAAAACGTCTCGGTTGTCTGTGACCCAAATTAGCGCCAAAACCGTTTAGCCGCTTTTTTCCAAAATTGATATTCATCAGTCAATTTATAGGTACTAAAGGTCTTCTGAGTTTGAAAGGATTTTTTTTGGGGGGGAGGGTACTTTACATGAAGCCTCCAATTTTTAAATTTTGTTAAAAATGACTTCAATTTTTTTTATTTTAGAGATGCGGTTTTTTTTAAAAATTTTTTGGCCTTCCCAACTACAATATTGAAGATAGAGATTTTTTAAGGAATTCTTTAAAGACAGATGTTTTAATAAGATCTCGTACAATTTTTCGAAAACATGAGTAGTTTTTCTGCAATTTTGTGAAATTTAGGCATTTATTTTTTAAACAATTACTTTCTTAAAAATGATTCCAATTTTCATCTATAAAATTTCTCTTCGAATTTATCAAAGGGCGAAAAAAATTGGTGCTGGTCTCATTTCTGGGAAAAACTCTCTATTTTCGAAAACGTTAACAATTCAAAACTACAAAATTGAAGAAAAAGATATTTGCCTTAATCAAAATATGTTCTAAAAACTCAGATCATGCACAATTTTTTGAAAATGTCGTTTTTGCACAATTTATGATTGAAAGTAATGCAATTTATAATTTACACATTCTCAAATATCGCTTAAAATGTTTTCTTGAGATTTTTATGGGTAATCAAGGGGCGATTAAAGGAATAGCACAAGTCTCATTTTCGTTAAACTCTCTGAATTTTTGAAACTTACTCATTTACAAATAACACGAGAAAGTATATGCTGTTGTAGCTCCACTAGTTTATTTACTACATAATTGTCAGTAAATGAATATGCAGTCCCTGATAACGTAGTATATGATGACCCATAATAGAAAATGTTGATTCAAAATCTATCACACAAACGTGCACCTCCCGTTACACATGCACACACACACACACACACACACACACACACACACACACACACACGCACACACCACACACACACACACCACACACACACACACACACACACACACATACACACACATTACCATACAAAAGTATCATATGTGAATTTTATGGTTTAATAGTTTGTTTAGTTACTGTTATATCCCATATAGGATGGTTTCTTCCAACGTAGAAATTACAATAATTTATTTGATTTGAGCTTACAATATTCGAATTTAACATTTGGCTAAGTTGAGTAGTTTCCATATACGTATCCACGGACGGCGATCCTCACCTTTCGTACATGCACGAATACTAAGGAGAATGTTACTCACCCTAATGCGGGAATCTAGCCTTTTGGGCGGTATCCTCCCCTCCTTCGGGTAAAACTAAGGCACTGTTGGGCTGGCATCCGGACACGCCGGAACGCGACAGTTCTCCCCAAAAAACGTGGCAGTGCCACCTCGCCAGCTCAAGGCTACCAACCATCCTCTTTGTCGGTATCAGGGAACACCGCAAAGTGAAATTCCAATGAATGTTGCCATCGATTTTCCTCAGCATTATATTACATTATCATATACGTATTCATTACATTATCATATAAGTATTCATATACGTAGGTAAACCAGAAGTAAAAGACGTAATGTGACAAAAATTACTTACTACGTATAAGAGCAAGAAAATTCCACCTTTTTTGTATCTAGAACCGACAAAATGTGTTTTTCTGTAAAAAAAATTGACCCCTTTTTCTGCTGCAGAATTATCAGCATATCAAAATTATCAACATATAATGGCTTACTCTATAGAACGTATACGAGGAAGTAAAAAAGTGTACGTGAAATGATTTAATGATCTAATATTCAGGGATTTATTGCACTCAGATAGCAATGTATATATTTAATAATGTAGTTGTTGGGGATATAAAAATTTAACTTTTGCAGTTCTAGAAATTCCAGAATTTTTCTATCAAATTAATAAGGAAATTTTGTTCTAAACGAGCAAAAAATAAAATAAAAAATGGATTTTTTTCAGAAGAGTTTCGCTGCGAAGTGTTGTTTAATTTTATTGTATATTCAACTTTCAAAAATTGTCAAAATTTGAATTTTCAATGTCTTGTGATCTGTCGAGTGAAAGGAATCAATGTTTCTTAAAAATGTCTTTCTTCTCTGATATTTTCAATTGACGGCAAAGGATCTTTAGTGTTAAAAAAAAATTCCTGTGGTAGCACTTTGTACTGTCTGAAATTTCTCATGGAAATACCGTTTTTGTTGCAATTTTCTTTTCTTCACATGTGTATCTCCTATTGCAATTAAACTTTTGTTTATCTTCTCTACATTCATTTCGCAGACACTTGACGAACTATCTGAAGAGCTTAAATTGTCATTTCCCTGATTTCCACTGTTTTCACTATATTCACTGGACTTTCCACTACATTCTTAATGCCACGGGAGCCATTGGTATCTAATGACTCCTCTAATCAAGTTTAACTAGTAAATCGTGGTTTACGCGACATTGAGACTTTCTTTTCTTAAAATCGTGATCAGAATGATTAAATTGATTGAAAGGTCTGTCGTATCTCATGCGGTGATCGTCACTCGTGTTCCAGTGTACGCACGATTCACAGAACAAACTCTAGCAGTCTTCTCTTTCAAAAATTTGTATTGCGATTGGTGTTTAGAAAAGTTTACTCATGTCCCTTGACAAGTGATCTCTTGTATTTCACGAGTAAGGTCAGGATGGCACCCCATCCTTAGGATGCAAAGGGACTCAGCAGTAAAATTCGTTTCGCTGACACGACGAAAAGCATTAGTTCGAATAGAATTCGTTTCAATGTCACCCGTCCCTTCTGGGGACAGAGTGAACTTATGAGTTACTAATATTTCTCGAAACCCTAATCAGGTAGAAGTCATTCTTTTCGGTACTTCCATCAAACACTGATCACACTCAATTCGTTAGTGCAAGGGCAAGAAGCGCGCACCCATATACAGTAGAGTTTTTAGATCTGTACGTGTTCAGTGCTCACTTTTTTCTAATGTTCTGTAGAAAGTAGAATAAGAAATACGCCTATATTTTTTCCAAATTTTATATCAGCAAATTCATACATAAATATTCAATTTTTAAAAATTATTACAATTTTAATGAAATACTTATTTTTTGAGGAAATAATTTACAGAGAAATAAAATCCGCTTATCAAAGTATTAAAGGAAACAAACCAGGAATTTTTATGTTATGTATATTCGGAATGGATAATCAATCATATATTGCGGAATACGCGTATATTCTAAAATGTATTATGGTCATAATTATACAAATAATCAATTTTCAGATAAATAAAGAAACGTGTTTTTTATGTCCAGATTTAATAAAAAATATCATACATTTAAAAAAACCTGCCAATTCTTGTGTGATTTGAAGTGGAATGGCTCATTTTTGAATTCGTTTTACTAATACTCATCCATTCTGGGGGCAGAGTGAACATCTAAAACACTAATCACTCTTAAAACCCTAATCAGACACACGTTCATTCTTTTTATAGTTCATCAGCACTTGGATGAAAGACTGACGGAACTCAGTTTGTTACTGCATGAGTAGGCAGAGCGCGCCCTCATACTTAAAATTGATTTTTTAGAACTGCATGTGTAAAGTGCCCACTTTTTTCTTAGTATATTTTATAGAAAATTGAACGAGGAATACGCTTATATTTTTTTAAAATTTTTATCTCATCGAGTACCTTCGAAGCAACAATTGATCATATATTATGAAATACGCGTAAATACCAAAATTTAATATTGGCATAACTACAAAAATAATCAATTATCAGGCAAATAAAAAACACGTGTCTCTTTTTTATGCCCAGATTAAAAAACATTATCGTACATTTAAAAAAAAAATTCGTGTCAACTCTTGCGCGATTTTACGTGGAATTGATCATGAAGTCCAGGGAAAGCCATTAGAAATAAATACAAATAACTTGAAACCATCCAAGAATAAAAATTTGCACAGTTAAGTCTGATTTGAAAAAAATACTAGCCTTAGGGGAAAATTAAAGAAGTAGAGAGGCGTGCTTCTGAAAATTGAAATAAGTGGAATAAAAATGATTTTAAAAAGTTATTAGAAAGATTCGAGAGACAAAAACGGGCCGATTCGAAGAAAAGAAAGAGCATAAGATTCTCACCACACTACCTGCTTCATAGTTTAGATGTTCCACAATCCAAATGAAGAATGAAATGCGTTTTTAGTTTCCTTCTTTCTACAAGGTTGAGGAATATAAAATTTGCAAAGAATTGTTAATGCAGAAATAGTTTTCAAAGATATTGTGTGTCATTTTATAGTTTCCTGTTGCGCAATTTCTCACAGAAATATGATTTGTAAGGAAATACCCAGGCTCTTTCTCAACTTCCTTGTCCGCCCAACTTACTCCTTCGTAAAAGCATTCATGGACTAGTGTGGTGTCTGCACCATCCGGTTTTAGATTTTGTGGCCTTTCTCCAATTTGTATGGAGCTCTTGAAGCTCGTAGAGGATAAACATATTTATTTTCAGTGAATTGAACAACAACAAAACCACAACCATTACCACCACCACTACCACCATCACCACCACCACCACAACCACCACCACAACCACCACCACCACCAACAACAACAACAACAACAACAATAATAATAATAATAATAATGATAATGATAATGATAATGATAATGATAATGATAATGATAATGATAATAATAATACCAACAAAGGAAATGAAAAAATGAAAACATGACGACTGAAAAATAGATGAATGTTTGAACAAAAGCTAACTGCGGAACTTGCATGTTCAACTGAGTGTGAATAACGGTGAAATTTTGCAACCAACTTTCTAGATTTATTCAATCATTTAAAACGTGAGTCAATACGATCCTTGCCTGGCAGTCTCTATCTGTCTGTACTGACACAACAGACTCTGGGCCAAGTCCTACCACAGGATGTCCAACTTGCAAGGCCTCAAGGGCCACAACTAAAACCCTATTTATGGTTGCGGGCCATATTTACATTACTTGGGCGATCCACCCCTGAGTAGCCCGTATTGTTGATCTCAGCCATTTGCCCGGGTGCTCTGAAACAGGGGGGAATGGAACCATGCGCGATATCAGGCCGCACATTGGGATGATTTTGAATTTCTCAATTTTCTAGAAAAATAATTTTTAAATCTAAACTTTGCCTATTTTTAAGGGGTGGCTGTACCGCGACATGGCGCAAAATGTTCTCGCCCGACATGGATGCAATGGACTTTCCCTTTTGACTAATAACCTTTCACGGGTCACGATAAATGGCACCGCGGACCGCTAGTTGGACAACCCGAGCTGCGTCCCGACCTTGCGGCCATGAGTTAACCTTGCCTGGTAGTTCTAGTCATAAAACTTAGTCTCTTATATTGTTAATCATTTAAAAATTTCTAAAAAAATAAAAATATCTATCAGATAAGCTTTTTTAATGAATTATCCTTATTAAGAACTAAATGTAGAAATTAAGCCTTGTCCATGCATTTATCACATTATCTATTAGATAGCTGGCGAACCTGGCTTTTGTCTGTAAATGAAATTTAAAACCAATATTACATACACACTCACTAATGTATTAGTTCAATACACACGCCAACTGCGCAGTTTCAGTATTTAAATATAATGAAATAATATTTATATATTTTTCTGTGTTCATTTAAACAAGCAATGCTTTCTTTTGAATGTTCAATGTAGAGCAATAATGCATTATCCTGTTCCAGTTTGGTCTGTAGCCACAAACGCATTATTTGCAATTTGGGCTCTTATTTGCCATTAGCTAACATCGTAAATGTTAATGTGTATTTGGATAAATGGACCGAAAGCAGGGTACAATACACACATGTTTATTCCGCACAACATGAAATTTAGGAGGCTGCCGGTGGAAGGGCAGTGGTGGAGCGAGACACAGGGAGAGAGAGGTCGGAGGCTGTGGACGAGGGCGAAGGCCGTTTCCGCAGAAGGACAGAAAACAAGCCGTATCGATGTCCGTAGTACTGGAGAAAAGAACACGAAGTTGAAACACAAACTGGCGTATGGGAGAAACCTAGTGTAATACCACTGTTCCATGTACCAAATGAGAAAAATGTTGTTCTTTTTTGCCACTACTCTACTTGCATAATAACTAAACGGCTTGAAACTATGACGCACTCTCTTCACTCTCTCTCTCTCTCTCTCTCTCTCTCTCTCTTCTCTCTTTCTCTTCTCTTCTCTCTCTCTTTTCACTCTCCTTCTTCCCCTCTCTCATCTTTACTTTCTCTCCCTATTCGCTCCCTCGTCGCTCCACTCCCTCATTCTCTGCTTTCACTTACTCTCTTCACCGTGTTCTCCGACGCTTGAACTGGACAGGGTTAAAAAGGCGTCCTCTGGCCTATGAGGTGTCAGTGGATACCAGTGGATAGTCCGCTGTGCGAACGGAGGGCTTTGGCGCTGCATATAACTGATGAACCCTGTTGATAATAGCCCGACAATAAAGTGTGCCCATACTTCTACTTTCGAGAGTTATGAAGTATTTAAATCCGGTTTATGACTATACAACTTTATAACGTACAAAATATTTCTCCCGACTGTAACGGAATAAATATGATTTAGAAAAAAATAACACTAGTAATCCCAACAATCGGCTAGGCGAAATATAAACGTTTTATGGTATGAGGGAAAATAAAAATAAATAACATAAATAAGACAAAATTAAACTACTTGTATAAACACGTAAAACAGTTAACAGAAATGAGAGGAAACTAATAAATAATTCTTACAATGGTTACCCAAAGTTATGCAGTTTCTTCTTATGTAATTACCCAATCCTAAATTGTTAAAAAAATATATAATTTTTTTCATATGAACATGTAAATTGTTCCGGCATACTTTAATCAATGCCATCAGTTTTCACAAATAACAGTCAACAGGGGGAATCTTCGTTAAAATAGTTGTTTCAATATAATTTCTGCCAATATTCTTCATTAATTAATTCTTCTTTTACACATTTTGGAATTATAAATCAAGATAACCTTTCCACGAACAAAGTTTCAGTATGGTTTCACCTACATCTATGTGCAATCTACATTTCGTCAACTTTTTTGATCACGAGTTTTCCTACCATGCTGTTTGTACTTTTGAATCACATTTTTATAATCTTCCTTCTTGCTTTCCTTCCTTCTCGCTTTCCTTTTGCTACCTTTTCTTTCTGCAATTGAATGTGAGATTCCATTTCAGTGTCTATAGACAGTGCAACGTCCACTCTCTTCTCTCGGTTTATTTGTCTCGTGTATCGATTTTAATAATGGATAGTCCTGATATGCTCAAGAGCAATTTTGATAAAATAGAATTCTACTCTGTTACAATCAGCTTCCTAAAGGTCCCTTCATCTGGGCCACTCAGCAACGTTTCCGAGTGGCAGCGCTGCTGACTGCAAATCTTTGGTTTAAATGGAGGTTTTCACACAAGCGACGCAATGGCGCTGCTGTGGCGATTAGTAGCGCACTCCCGCCACCAACAGCGCAGTGACGCTTCCACACCACCACCAACCGAACACAGTTCTAGGCGGCAGCCTTCACATTAAGCCACTCGGATGCGCCACTGCGCTTATCTGTTCACATGTCGACTGACATGCGGCACCCGGCACACATTTGTGATTCACTTTCACTTCCTTTCCCACGCTTAGCGGCTGAGTGGTGCCAATTGAGGTCCCTGCGCTTGGGTGGCGTTCCTTTGTGGCTCCGTATGGAAGCGACCAAGGAGAAGATTCATTGAATGTGGATACTTCTACAACACTTCGTACAAAATATAGGCTGTTCTAAAAATACGACATCTTGCACTTCCGTGTCACGATCTAGAAATTTCGACAAGTTATTACATACATTTTGCGGAACTAATCTCAGAACTCCGATAGCCATCGGTATGACTTGTTTTTACTTCCCATACCCGGCTGATCTCTATTTTCAAACACTTGTACTTAAGACTTTTCTTTGCATCCTTGGTTACAGCGTTTTGATTGCATAGAACCGCAACAAATACACGTAGACCCGATGTTTTTAAAATATCGAATACTATCTAGTTCGTTTGATGCTACCGCACAAACAGTATGAAATGGTTGGTTTTACAGTATTGTTTATAACAAACATACAACTGAAGGATATTGTTTATATCCCTCAGTTGTATGGTTTTGGTGTATGTTCTACCAATTGGAACATATATTTGGAACTTTGTGGGCGCTGCAGGTCTGACTGACGAGTTTTATCTAGGAGTGGAGCTTGCGAAGTAATCAGATGCGTGTAACGGAATTCGTTATTTGGAATTCTTGTTCTACAAAAAAGAGTTGAACGTTAGAGGTTTTATTATTAATATTAATAATACTATTACAATTATTAATATTAATATAATAATAATTATTATTAATATTTTCTAAAAAAGTATTGACAATTGTAAATTCGAGTGTAAATTATTGTATCTGATATTTCACGTTTTGTAGGAAAGAGCAACGTCTTGTTTACACGAGATGCAGATGGTACAACGTACGAACGAATTATTATATCTGTTGGTTGTCTTCCTTGAGTCTACTTGAAATAGAGAAAGCTACTGAATAAAATCCCGTAATCTTTATTTCGCCCAAAATGTCAGATACTGGTATCTACGTCGGGACGTCTCTATCAACAGACCTCCAATTGTCGGTGCATCGGTGGCGTCTAGTTACAGAATAGAAAGTATTAAGAAAGGAAACTTGACAGAAATTCCTTTGGTCTACGAGAGGCAGCGAGATTGCGCCGGTCATCATATTAAAACCGAGTAATCACAATACTTGCACATACGACACAATAGACAGAGAATACTCTACTTCCACGAAATGTGTTTCACTAGTGAAGTTTTAAGAAAAACGTCAATTGCATTATAAATCTAGTAGTGAAAGAAAGCAACAAAAACGTATTTCAATGAGAGAACTAGGTGGATTTATAGACCAGGAAATAATAAGGAAACCAATGAACAGGAAATAGTAAATACACCGTCTTACACCTTTCTTATTACTAACACTCATTCATTATCAACTGTAAAATATTTACAAATTTAATATCCAGAAGGAAACAAACACAACCATGTGCAACAACCGGTCAAATAAGATACACGAACTAAAAAGAAAAAGGAAGAAAAAAAAACAAGAAACAAACAAAAAAACAAAACAAAACATGTCATACAAGGAGAACACAGCAGCGGATACACAGCATCAGCGGCGATCAGCCAAAGCCACCTAAGTGATCCAAGTGTCGTTGGGCCGGCAGTATACTCGGTTTCAATATGGCGTCCACAGCATTAGCTTGGTGGCGCTGGTACGAGCGTTGGTACGCGCGGTGCGCAGGGTGGCGTCGTACAAGGCGCAGCTGGTGGTGCAGCTGCGGCGCGTGCTGCTGGACGAGGGCAGCGTGTTCCGCGCGGGCGGGCGCGGCGCCGCCGCCAACCCCTACCACGTCAACTACGCCGGGCCGCGGGGCTCGTACGCGGGCCGCACGGCGCGCGAGCTGGTGTGCGAGCTGCACCAGGCGGCGGCCGGCGTGCGCACCCTGCGCCCGCAGGACCAGCCCTTCCGCCGCCTGGGGCTGGGCGCGCGCTTCCCCCCGCGCCGCTGCTGCCGCCCGCCTCCGGCCCCGCCCCCGCGCCCGCCACGGCCGCGCGCCCGCCCACGCGCCGCCAGCGCGCGTGCGCCGTCGTCAGCAACGCCGGCGCGCTCGCGGGCTCCGGCCTCGGCGCCTTCATCGGTGAGTCGCCACCCCCTCCCCCCTTTGCCCTTCATCCTTATCTGCTCTTTTTTTTCATCCTTCAATCTACCTTCTCAGTCTTACATTTTCTAATTTCTTTTTCTCATCTTTTCTAGCGAGATATGCTCATCTTTGTGCTTCTTCTTTCATTTTTCGTCTTCATTCTCATTTAATTTTCTCCTCTTTTCCCATCCTTCAATCTACTTCTTGCTACATTTTCTGATTTCGTCTTTCGATTCTTTTTCTCACTTTTTTTCTAGCGTCGTAAGCTCGGCTTCTGTTTTCTCTGTGAGCATCTTCTATATGGGGTGGATGAAGAAATTATTTCAGGCGACACAATCGGCCCTCTTAATTGTTTTAAAAACAAAATACGAGAAAATTCAAAGCTTGAAATAAGAAGAAAGTATGACAATAAACGGAATATACTTTTGTACGTGATGCCGTCAATGTTCAAAGTTCATAATAACAGGACAGAAGTCCATCATTGTTAAATTTTTATTTTTTGAGATAATATTGAATCACAAGGGTATTTATGTCGATACCCACTAAGAAACATTTTAAAGCCTGTCATGTTTAAAACAGTAAATAAAATAAACATTTTTTATAAAAATGAACGCATGCTCATCTCATGATCTTCTTTTTATTTCACTAAAAAAATTCCTGTAGCAAAGAGAATATTAAGAAGGCGAATGCATTAAATTTATTTTTCAAGAAAATAATTAAGGGATGAGGTGAGCAAAGTTTAATAAAATGCTCTGAACTATTTAAATTTAAACTGGAAAAGAAAAGGAGGGACTTAAGTTAAAAATACAGACCTTGCTCATTCAGCTGCCAGAAGTTGCTTTAAAATAACGAGTAGGGTAATGAACAGAAATGTTAGAAATCTTTTTATGAAACAATTCAGAGAAGACTAGATGAAAAGAAGAAGACTGAGTGGTTTAAAATGCATTAGGAACTGAAGGATTGGTCACTGAAATTAGGCAAAATGCGTTATTTAATGGTTGTAATTGTTTACATAATGTGGCTTAAGATATAAAGTACTGGCCATAATAATGTGGGAAATGAATAACACGTTTCTTATAATTACTTTATTTGAATATGATATCCACGTAATTCCTTTTCTCCATTTTTCTTCAAAAGGTCTCGTGTTTAATTTTATCATATCAAGCGGACCCTTGACCTGAGCAATATGACAAAAAGACACATGTCCATTAAATAACCAATTTTCTGAAAAACATCTTTGGAATTTAGGAAAACATCTTTAGAAACTAACGCTGAATAGCCTTTCTTTCACAATACTAACAGGATGTAAAATTACCTTTTTCATTTGCTGAAAACCAATATTGTTACCATAAGAAAAGAAAAATGTGTGCATGTGACCTTTTGTTCTGAACCTCCAAAAAGTAAATATAATCACTCAAAAAATGTTAGCTTTGGTTGAGGGGGCATGGCACCCTGCTTTCCCCTGGACCTGTCACTAATTCGAACGAAGTGAACATATGTGGGTTTATTTCCTGTTGTTATGAAATAACTGTGTGATGATTTGTACACATTAACACACCTATTAACAACCAATAATAACCAATTAATCATACTGTATTTTAGTGCAGCATTTGAACCACAAATACTATTTTTACATTGATTTTGAACACTGCTTGTAGTACATTACTGGTATATTTATGAAACCATTATTTGTTGTTGAAGCAAATAAATTCCGATTCTAATATTGTAGTACGTGAAATCCTGAGGGTGAATGAACTGAAGCAAAAATACTTTTCTTACGCTTTATTTCTGTGAAACCAAAATGTTTTCCATTTGCTGTTTGATGACTGCCATGATATAATAGGTCAAGCAATAAAAGCAAGCTGACAAAAGATACAATTCTATTCGTCATATTAAAGATACATTATTTTATTTTTAAATGTGAAGTTAAAAATGTTGCTAAAATGTTTTATTTTTTTACCATTGGGCCATACCATTGGTATGTCACATGATACACAACACCAACTAATGATTCATGTCACGTATTTACATAGACTACTCATCTTTACATTTATATGAATCAGCATCATGCTGAGTGAAATGGAACAATGAAACTTAAATGGCCTGTATAGAATGACCCTCTGAAAGGACGTGACATTTGTTTATACCATGATTTTCTTGTTATATTGTAATATGTATATTTGGGATTTATACTCGTATAAACATCTTGCGTACTCTCTTCTCTTAATAAGGACTATCTTTTCATTCATTACTTGATAATTTTAAATTAAGTATTCAGAGAAAATTGATTTTAGAAGTATAGTAGTTATTCGTTCTGATAAAATCAGAAATGTAGTACATGGTTTCCGAATAGGTGATTTTACATAGTAAACAGTTTGCAATATGTTGGGGTGAATCTTAAACATTTAAATTAATTTTATTACAGTAGTTCTGAGGGTTACCGATAAATCGTCATTCTAGCTTAGAAAATGTTACTATACTATTGTAAAATTTTCTTTGGCAATCTCGTTTTAACTCTACACTCAGAACAGTGTTTCCGAACTTTTTTGGTTTTTTAAGTTTCCGTTTTTTTTTTTTTTTTTATTTAAGGTCGCATCAACATCTAGGTCGTTAGCGACCACTATCGGAGTTAACGTTACGGTAACTACGAAGATGAAACGATATGGTGATAATAAAGGGTGAAAGGACGAACACAAATACAACCACGCCCGAGGCGGGACTCGAACCCGCGACCCTTTGGTTCGAGATCACTACGACACTACTGCTTTAGTGATCTCTCCGAATCTTTCTAAACCTAAAAAAATTCTCTTTGAAAACCACTCCTTTACCAATCTTATAAGACCTTTGTTTTTATCTTCCAAACTTCACTGTTTCATTAACGGAAACGTTTTCTCGTTTTAGTTTTAAATATTGACGAGAATGTGTCGTGAACGAATCTGACAAATTTGAAGACAATGTACACCTACACAACAATTTTATTTACTGCAGTGCCTTATAGAAAAGCACAAGTTTGAATTCATTTTCTCGTAGTTTTCCGAACTTTCATTACCACTACAAAATAATACATTCACTTCATCATCCATCATTCTATCGTGTTATAATTTCAAAATGTTTTACTTAGTATGTGTGTATAACAAGAATCAAGAGAATTGAAGAAATATACATTCGTCAAACTAACATACGATTTATCATTGTGAGTTACTTTCGATTAGGGTTCAGGGATTTGGAAATCTGGAAATTTTATAAAATTTCATACGATTATCTGTCGTATTTACATTGATAAATCATTACTGCATAAAATCAACTCTGCATGAGATCAACAAAATTAAAAACAAACTAGTGGTGCTACAGAATGGCACTGAGTTTCTCGTAGTATAGTTTTCTAATTTCCTTAAGAGGACAGTAAGTAAGAGGACGGTTTGCCCGTCCTCTTACCAGCTGCCAAAAGTACAATTTTTGGAAAGTTTTTCAACTTTTCGGTTCCTTAATAATAAAACCGAAAGACTATGAACAAACACAACAAAACAAGACTATGAAAGAAGAGTAAAACCTGGTCCTAAATGAATATTTTAATTGAAAAATTTTAGATCCGCTTTTAAGAAAATGGCGTTTAAGCGTTACTTGTAAACGCGAATTTTGAAAGCTCTTTTGACAGAAAAATTGTTTTCGAAAACTTCATTCAAAGTCATTTGAAGCACTTTTACTCACAAATACAATAAAGTATACAAATCGATCGAAATATGCATATTAACGGCGTGAGAGATATATAAAAATATTACTTCTACGTAATTTAAAAAAATAAATAATATCCCAAAATGAACGTCATATTCAACTTTACCTAATATTAAACGTCTATTAGAAAAGTTTCAAGAAAAATTTGGAGCCATTTTATTGAAAATTGCTTTTGAGCGTTTCTGCAAATGCGGAATTTTGAGCTCATTTTCTCAGAGAAATGTTGAATTTTCAGAAATGTTTTCAGATATTATTTAAAGCACATGTACTCATAAACACAATAATGTAAACAACTTGCCGGCAATCTAAATATCAACAACGTGAAAGACAAGTCAAAAATGAATTTTGTAATTTTTAAATAAACAAAGGAATAGAGCAAAATGGCATTTATGTAATCTTATAACGTGCATTTAGCACTATCCCTTTCAAAAGTTTAAAGAAAATTAGTAACCGTTTTTGAGAAAATCTTGTTTATGATATTTTTAAAAATGCACATATTGCACACAATATTGCGAGAAAACTACTAAAATTTTCAAAATAAATGAGCATGATCTTAATCAAATAACTAATTATGTACAACAATTTTCATTGGAAGGAAACATCTCTATCTTCAATTTTATAGTTGTAGGAAGATGCTGAAAGAAATTCAAACTTTCATAATTTTCGAAAATTGAGAGTTAACCGTGTAAATCGGACCTAGGCCATCTTTATAAGTGTAATTTGCTTTATTCTTACAAGAAATTTAAAGAAAATATTGTACTAGTTTTTGAGAAAAATTTGAAAACGTTCGTGGGTCTTCATGTAAAGTACCGCCAAAGTTTAAAGAATGTTTTTCAAAATCTCAAAATTTTGACTCGAGACAGATGGATTGAGATTTCTTTAATTTGGAAAAGGTCGTACGCATGGTTTAGGCGCTAGTAACGTTCATAGACGGACGGACAGACAGACGGAAGGACCAACGGACGAACAGGCATTTTGAAAAAATCACTTTGTCGGTATCGGGGCACCCCAAAATGTGTATTTCCGTTGAAATCTCGAAATTAATTCCTGTGAAAAAGAGCTTCAAATTTCGCATTTATAGTAATGCCTAATCGCCATTTTCTTGAAAACGGTGTCAGATTTTTTAATGAAAATTTCTATTTAGGACGAGGTATTACTCTTCTTTAATATTCTTGAAGTAATATTTCGGTTCTACTATTAGGAATCCGAAGAGTTGAGAAATTGTCGAAAAAAATTACTTTGTGCAACGATAGATGGCAGCTAGCAAGAGGATGGGGAAAGACCATAGAGCCAGTTCACACCAAGGAAATTAGAAAACTTTTCTACGGGAAAGTCTGTGCCATTCTGCAGCACCACTAATTAATATTGTATTATATTCGAATTCACGTCCTAGTTGATTAATCCATTTTGTTTTCCTTTCTCATTTGTTTGATACATCCAGCATGTTTAGCAATATCCGTCCTCTGGGTGAAACCACACTCATCCGTTCTCAGACTACTAGATTACGTGGATCTGAAGACGTACATTGAAAATAACGTTAATTCAAACATACATGTAAATAAAATATACAATGTTTCAATATTTGGGAAAGATCTAGAGATAAGAGCGGTTCTAATAATTAAAAGAAATACCAATTTTGTCTCACTCGAGAGACAAAAATAAACGTGGTTCTATAAGAAAATGAAGTATGATGTAGACGTAATGTACATCAATTAGAATGTCACAAAATCTTGTTTATGAACGTCGAAATACTTTCAGAAAATATAAAAATTTAATGAAATAGAATTCTTTTGTAATGTCCAGAAATAAATTTCATATCCTTGAGTTTACTTTGGAATTTGAGAATGAGTATGTAGCGAGTTCAATGACGCATTTTTTGAATGTTGAAAATTGTGCAAGGACGTATATGCACAATACATTGATAATATTAGTTCTGAGCAATAGCTCTGAGTAGATATCTACTGAGTACTGAATACGTAGGCAATACACTATGCTTATCGGCGACTAATTTCCTTCTTCGAAACATTGAGGAACTAGTACGCGGAAAAGAATAAAGAAATCTCGTACGAGAAGTAATCAAATAAATAAACCAAAAATAAGTAAAACACATAATATATGGAATTTAAACGGCATCAAAAACCTTTTTTCAACCAGTCAATGATGTATTATTGAAATTTAATATATAAGCATCTGTGAAAATTACATTATTCTAGAAAACAAAATTTCAGCAGAAACCACATTTTTAATATACTACGAGTCAATTATTAATGTATTCAGTAGGATAAATCTACATGTAGAGTAGTAGACACATGAAACTTACAATATATTTCTTTATTAACATTTATTGCATAATATTATATGATATTATTTGAATGGCCTTGCTATGTTCATTGAATGAACAGACATATCCAAAATGTCACTGATCATTTTCTGGAGGTCTTCCTTCTTCATCATACAGAAATAATCGATCAATGTTGTACAATAGGAAGTCTCAACATAATCTATAATCTCTATTGCTCTAATAATTTCCCAGATTTACTTTCTAACATCTTCGTATACTTAACTGATGACGGTTTTGTGTACAAGGCCTATTTACTTGTCTGTTCCTTCGTCTGCTGGATCATAATAAAGAAAAACCTAAGTGATCGCACACATCAGCCACTTGTACTTTGATATGAGTGCAGACGTCGAAAAAATACACATTTTTCTTTCTGTTTTCATCATATAACTACTGACAAATTACAAATCAGAAACTAGAGGACTCATTTAGAAAGTTCTATTCCAAACCTTTTGGATCCAAACACATTTGTACAACTTTTCATTGTAATGTCATTTATTATTAATCATACCAACAAATTCCCCCGACTCTCCTTGAAGAACTTGGAATAAGTTTTCAACTTTCACAGGTCTTTTATTGTTATAATATTAATAGTGACAGGTGCTATGGATATAAAATGCATTTATATTGTACGAAATAAACTTATTTTGACTGATTTTTGTTTCGCATGTTCACAGACAAACATGATCTGGTGCTGCGCTTCAATCATGCTCCAACTATCAACTACGAGCATGACGTCGGGACAAAGACGACCATCCGAATTGTAAACTCGCAAGTGGTTTCGAAACCAGAGTTTGACTTCCTGAATTCACCCCTCTATGAAGACGTGGCCTTGTTGGTATGGGATCCTAGCAACTACTCGGCCACACTGGAAGAGGTATTGTAACTGTAATTAACCCAGACCCTCACAGTCCTTAATCCACTAGGATGTGAATTCGAATATAATACAAATATTAACTAGTGGTGCTACAGAAGGCACATACTTTCTCGTAGTAAAGTTTGCTAATTTCCTTGGTGTGGACTGGCTTCCTCACACCCTTTGCTTTGACGGAAGATATTCAATTAAAAAATAGTATGAAAGTGTTTATGAAATCTTATTTACAATAATCTACAGTTTTATTTTGGATTTTCTTGAATTTACAACCACCGAGTAATTAAATATATGAGTTTTGTCATGGGAAATTGGTCAATTTAGCTTGCCATAGTTTCGGAACACTTGTTCTTGCACAGTTCTGTAGATTACACAACAACTTTTCATAACTAAACTGAGTACCTAATGATTTTACAAAACCACATACTTTGTATATTGTTTGTAACTACTACATAATATTATAATATTGAGTTGCATATAAGAAGCGTTCAGAGCTCACGCCCTTTCGAAAACACCTATAGGGGAAGGGGGACGGTTGACCTCAGAATAAATTGCAATATAAAAGTAGGAAATTTTTTTATCTATTAGAACTAATGATACATGTTTTTAGAAACATATTACTATCATTTTCAGTATGTTTGTGTTCACTCTTTTCAGGTTTTGATGTACAGTAAAGATTTAGACAAAAGTTTATTTTTGTTCGAGTTTTGTACTTCGTAAATCTTCATGGACCATCTGACCATCAATTTTAAACTTTCATCAGTATTCACTAGTATCGACAGATACTTTCGGACACGTTTAGTGAGAGCAGCTGTAAGAAACGCTGGAGGCTATCGAGGCATATAGAAGGATTACGCATGGCGACAGTTTCGAATTTTCTTGTAAACAACCGAAACACGTTGACAATCAAAACTTTCACTAACGGTTAAGGCAAAGGTAGAAAAACTAAACAGAGATAGAGGAAAATACGATACGTTGGGGTCCGTCGTTGATCACTTTCCCGCATTGAAATGAGACCGTTAATTATAAGGGAGATTTTACCCTTTTGGAAAAGACAGACTAATAGAAAAGACAGAATAATAGAAGTTATTTCGTATGATAAAGCACTGACACGAGTTTTGGATAGTTATTTTAAATGTGAAGTATGTCCCAAACGACGTAAGGTGCACTTGATTTCCTTTTGCACTGACCGCCTTTTGTGTACTTGCATTACGAGTCCAAGCGCCTCTGTTGCAGTGGTACGCCAACCCAGACTTCGACCTGTTCACGCCGTACTTCCTGCACCGCGAGCTGCACCCGGAGCGCAATTTCCACGTGCTGGACCCGCGCTCGCTGTGGGCGCTGTGGGAGTTCATCCAGAGCCACATCCCCATCCGCATCCGCAAGAACCCGCCCTCCTCGGGCTTCCTCGGTACGTCTCTTACGAACGTGCGAATATACTTTTAGTTTGCCATCTGCATATATAGGAAATGACAAAGTCAATTTGTTTGTTTATCTTTATTTTTTTATATATTATTATGTTATTTGTAATTGTTATTTTGCATTCTGCCACCGGGCATCATCTGCTCAATTGTAGAATAAATTTCTATCTATCTAACATTCACACGTTCTTAGCCTGCGCCAGTGGCCAACATGCTTAACCACGCTCAGTGAAGTCACGGGAGTTAAGCAGTTTGAGACACCGCGGGTCTTTGGATATTAACGGCGCTGACCCCTTGGGCCATGGGAATAAATGGCAATCACTTACGACTTGACTTGACGTATTTTCAAGGAGAATTACTCCACGTTCAACGCCAAGAAAAAAAGTCTTGGAACGTTGTTACGCAAGTAACAGAATTTTAAAATGTTAAATACAGTATATAATTCATGTTTTAGGTCGATTCGCTCGAAATAACTTAGATTAGAAAAAATAATGGTAAATTAGACTAAATACGATTGTCGTACTTATCTGTAGATGTCTAGGAATAAATTTTACAAATGTGTAGGGTATGAAGAGGGATCTAAGATGATTACTTCTCAATGAACGTTTGGTGGGTATCAATGAACGTTTGGTGGAAAATCTCTTATAACAAAGTTACACTTCTGACTTTTCTATCTAATTGGTAGGCAACTCAACTTGCACAGATTTTAGACAGATAAACAAAACATCTTTACCCAACCGTGCACATGCTCATTGTACAAGAAAGATTGTCTTCAACTCCTTACATACTGTAGAAGTTTGACACATTTATTATGTGACATTCTGTACGATTAAAATAGTGTAAAATAGGTCTTTACTGAATATATGATAATAAAAGAGTACGAGACATTGTTTATATCATATGTGCGAATTTACTTTTAGTTTGCCTATAATATCTATAAAGTTACACCCACTATTATAAACCGACATTCATTTAATGGTATATTCTAATAATCTATGTTATGATTTAAGTCAGATTATGGACAGAATTCGTACATGAAGATAGTTATGAAATATAACTATGAGTTTTTATCACTCGGCTGTCGATGTCAACTGAAGAATAGCGGACGTTTGTTAATTTCTGACAAGGAAGTTAAACGAGTGTAGCTAGCATTTCAATATACTCACAAAAAATTTATGAGCAACGTTCTAATGTAGCTTGTATGTCGCACCAGAAAATGCGGAAAATGATTAGAAGAAGATTGTCTCTGAAGTCAATTAAATTGCAAGCGCAGACTTCCGCGCCCGTTGTCAATAGATACTTGTCTGCACGGGAGACGCTGTGTCTTAGGCATAGTTGCCAGCTCTGGCCATCAATGCATCTAGAATGAGTGATGAGAAATCCCGAGGAAGACCGTGAAATGGAGATCTTCAAGGGCAGATTTCTAGCTAACGGGTACAGTGCTAACGCTGCCAACCAGGACGCACGGCAGGCAGCTACTGCCTCTAGCATTGCGGATAACATCGCTGCACCTAGCGGGGATGGTTACCGCTGTATAGATATTTTGCCAGGGATCATAGACAAAATTAGCAAGCTTCGACATCAAGACAGGTTACAAAGCCCATAAAAAATTGAGTACAATGCGGTGCACGTTAAAGATCGCATTCAACCTCTTCTTGCGTCAAAAGTGTGTGAGATTCCTCGCAGCTGCGGCCACAGTTACATCGGCGAGACGGGGAAAACCATTGATAAACGACTCCGGTAGTGCGTTCGTCATTACAAGTAAAATAATATCAAAATATAGGCGGAAACCCTCCATGCCAACTGGCCATGCCATTGTTTATAACACTCGCCTTCTGGCAAAGGGAAGACCGCTGGGGGCCGAAGAGGGCAAAACAGGCATCGGAAATAATCATACATCCCCAAACTTTGAATGTTGACTACGGTCTGTGTCTCAATGAGGCCAGGAAACATCTCTTTTCCTACGACGCCAGTCCTTGATGTTCGATCACGGACCGTCCCCTTCTTTCACTCAGCCTAGGGGGACCCCAGCCCAATAGGCCAATCCTTTCTCCGCATCGTCCGATCGTTCAACCAGCAGCCGGATGAAAAAAAAACCTTATTCTGTATAAAACGGCGCGCAGTACACTTTCATGCATTTTGCCCTGAAGAAGGTAACTGTATAACGGCCGAAACCTTGGAAACGATGTCTAGGACGCCCCGTCACCTGGACAGCTAAGTACTAATTAAATTGCAGTTACCCAACTAAGCAGCTCCAAATCAAAAACTTGCATCATTGAACACTACCATCGAATAACCGCGTGATTCACCTACCTTGAACATCATTTGGGCTCTCTGGTCGAAACTGTACGACCTTTCTTTTTCTCGAGAGGGGCTGCCAATGGTATATCGCATTTCGACTGTTATTTCGAACGCGAAAAGATGGAACACCACCATATCGTACTTTTTCAGTTCGTGACTTCCTTCTGCAACATAACCTACCAACACTATCACATATTCCGGGAGACCAGCCGGGAGCTTAGAGCTTGTCCCGGCTGGGGTGGTACCCCGCTGGTGGGAGAGTCCTGGTTAGGGGGAAACCCCACTAGCCGACGGTAGATCGGCGCCGGATCTCGCCATACAGCGGCGGAATATCACCGCCATCTCCCGAGAAAAAACATGCACTACACTAACGGGACTAATGACCAAAGCAGTTGACGCACCCGGAAACTCGAAAAAAACAATCAATCAATCAACGTACCAATACAGTACTTAAGTCTGGCGGACCCGTTTCACTCAAAATCAAAGCATAAGAAGCGTCATCCTTATAATAGAAGTTCTGGTTTTGAGACTACACCAAATGATTTTATACTTAGAACTTTGTTTTTGTACATTATACTATCAGGTAAAGCTAAAGGGGGCTCTTTAATCGTGAGTTCTTCGTGAAAGGATTATTATGAAATTGTGATATAAGTAGCATTTGCTGGTCGCATAACTAAAAGATGGAAGCAGTATGCAGGAAACCATCAGCCGGTAGTTTCACGCAACTCCAACATTCACCGCAACCGCCTGCGTCACCTGATCCGGCATTTTGTTTGGTGTGTTATGAAATCAAACATAATGCAGGGGCAAAAACTAGAATTTCCTGACCTACACTAATACATTTCTTTCTGGGGATGTACGAGTAAAATCGACCGGAATATGTATAAATAAATAAGAAATATGTATAAAGAAAGAAAGAAAGAAAGAAAGAAAGAAAGAAAGAAAGAAAGAAAAGAAAGAAAGAAAGAGAAAGAGAGAGAAAGAAAAAAGAAAGAAAAGAAAAAAAGAAAGAAAGAAGAGAAGAAGAGAAAGAAAGAAGAAAGAAAGAAGAAAGAAGAGAAAGAAGAAAGAAAGAGAAAGAAAGAGAAAGAAAGAAAGAAGAAAGAAAGAAAGAAAGAAAGAAAAGAAAGAAAGAAGAAGAAAGAAAGAAAGAAGAGAAGAAAGAAAGAAAGAAAGAAAGAAAGAAGAAAGAAAGAAAGAAGAAAGAAAGAGAGAAAGAAAGAAAGAAAGAAAGAAGAAGAAAGAAAGAAAGAAAGAAGAAGAAAGAAAGAAGAAGAAAGAAAGAAAGAAAGAAAGAAAGAAAGAAAGAAGAAGAAGAAAGAAAGAGAAAGAAAGAAAGAAAGAAAGAAAGAAAGAAAGAAAGAAAGAAGAAAGAAAGAAAGAAAGAAAGAAAGAAAGAAAGAAAGAAAGAAAGAAAGAAAGAAAGAAAGAAAGAAAGAAAGAAAGAAAGAAAGAAAGAAAGAAAGAAAGAAAGAAAGAAAGAAAGAAAGAAATAGAATTTCCTGACCGACACTAATACATTTCTTTCTGGGGTTGTACGAATAACATTGAAATCTTTGCTTTTTGTGGGAAGATAAAGGTCGTCGTGTCCTGAAAAGTTAAGAACACAACAATAGTTTACAGTTTCAGTTCAAATTACCCGAATAGTTTCTTTGGAAGTTTTATACACGCATATTCTATCCTACAAGTAAGAAACCTTGAAGATGTTTCGAAATAATACACATATTAGTCCAAACATTAGTTCAAAAATAACTGCCAGTGAAAGCAATTACTCATTCCTCAATCCATTGCTCATTGAAAATATCCGTCATGATATCAGTACAAATAACAATATTGATCGCTGTTTCCTTCAATAAATTTTACTTCCTTGTGCAAACTCATTCCCGGAATATCCTGAAGAATACCTACTGCAGTAAATACTAAACTGAAAGCTTTCCGTTTCCCGCATTGATATATCCGTGCGGATGGTCATTATGTGGATTACTTACTAATAGTTTCATAATGTATTTTATGTGGTATATAGTTATTTGTATATAAAAATACAAGTGCAAAGAAGTGATCTTAATACAAAAAATTAACCTTAATGAGAAGCACTTTCAACTGGGTTCTTTGAACTCTTGAACTTTTGAGTTCTCACTTGATTATGAAACATTTATTGAGACTATTACTGAGACGGAAGTTCGAAATTCTGCGGAGCGCTTGGTTACATTACTGCGCCCAGCGGGTTGCAGCTCATTTCATTAAAAAATGAACTTTTGGTGATAAGTTCTTGTTCTTTGAAGTTCCTATGATACATTGACATATTAGAAGAACACCGGGTAAATGACCTCTTGCTCTAATGCACCTCCAATGAAGCCGAACGAAACAACCCGGTAAATCTGAAAATGAATCTCGTCAATCTTATGTGAAATCTATTAAGAAAACGTTCGCAGGGTTTGTTCTGAAGTAACAGCCCTCGTCTCTTTCTTCATCTCTTCCAAAATTCATTTCCACACTTACTCATAAGAATTTATCACATTCATTCACACAAGGGATTTTTCCGCCTCTTTCCACTTCGCTATACTGTCATAGTTGTATGATATCACCGAGCAGCTGTCATGCGAAAATGACTGCTGCTTTTGTGGTCGCCTTTCCCCTTTCCTTCAAAATTACGCATGCCGCCCACCCCTTCCGGTTACTCACGCGCTTCACCGCACGCACCGGCTCCTCTGCGCGAAGAGTCGCGTTGATGATTAGGAAGAAATTTCCGGCAACATGTGCCTGTTGACTAACAAGGTGTCATTGACACAGATGATCAAGAAATTCGCCCTTGAAATCCTCGCATTTTTGGAATATGTACCTACCTTGATATCAATAAGTTTGTGCAACGGATATTTTGCTCTTCGTAGCTCCTTAGGTTTTTTGAGTTAACCTTAAACAATATTGATACGACCTTGAATTTAATGGTACCTACCAGAAATACAGAATTTATCATTAAATCAAAAACAATGATATCAAACAAAAATGAGAGGTTGCAGGACATAAACATTTCCTTGTTTTACTCTTGTGAAGGGCAGAATTTGGATATTGTTTCAATTGAGAGGAAATGTAACAATTTAGACAATATTTATCACTAAGGATGCACACATATCAGTATTATAATGTATTTGTGAACAGAGCTGTAGCAAATTCCTGTGGCTCCCTGAGATGTGTGTATGCATGGTGTTACACCACCTATGATTCTATTGTTCCCCCTGCAGTAGGTTGGGTAAAACTAAAGAATTTTATGAATTTTGACACTTCATTTAAGACATAATATTTTTTCCCCTGTAACTTGTGCTTTTATGGGCCAGAGATGTGTATGGGGACAAAGGGACAGAGAGGCCAGTGATAACTCCTCATACTATTGTCTCAGCTCCCATTCATTCAGCTAAAGTAATTTTTATGATTTACACTATTTTTTGGCACAAAACTGCACATACCTCTGCCAATCTTAAAGTGGTGCTACAACATGGCTTTACTTTCTCATGTTATCAGTCATGGTAATGTAGAATGGTAATAATTATGTTTTTAAATTATGTACTTAAAGTGTAATACAAATCTCTCCTCATCAACCTGCTTGCAACCCAGCACACTATGTCTAATTTTTAGAGTCTTCAATAAAACAAATTTCTCAAAACTAACACTGCAAAATATAAAATAAATAAATATTAAGATATGATTTTTTTATATGCAGCAGAAACGTTGTTTCTTGATTTTCATAGGACTTGCACAATATTTTAATTACATTTTTTTGTATACTGCATTTCCAATATTAAAATTCTTACAAACTACTCATGTAGATTAAAATTAACTTTAAATAGAGGTGCAATGTTTCCAGATTTATGTTTTTTAAAAAAATTTTATTACATTACGAAGTACAGTGACGTGTTATCATGCATCTTAACCATTAGAATAATGAAGTTAAAAATGTAGCCTACATTTTAAATAGAAATACATACTATCTTAGGAATAGTTCATAAGAATAATCAAAAAACCTCCAAACCTCTTTTAAAATATTTTAAAGAGATTTTTTTTTAATAAAGGGGGAAAAAAGTTTGGTTTACTTCCTTCTTGACAACTTTGCTCTGATTATATCATAATAAAACATTTTGAGCCTAAAAAAGAAACAGCTTACCTATCAGTTTCTCTTATTTTTGGAAATATTTTAAAACTCTGTACTGTTAAAATGGTAAAATACAAATGAAATTGTTTTAGCAATAATAAGCTAAAAACTAGCCTACCTAGATATTGCATTCCTCCTTTGAGTATAGTACTATAATGGAAACTGCATTGTGAAAATAATTAATGTATCACTCCCCTCTTCTTGTGAAAAGAGGGTATTTGCATATTTGCAGAGTCTGAAGTTAAGGAATATTGCAGGTGTTATTACTGATGTTTACTAAAGCTCCTAGAGCTTTCTGGTTTGGGTTTCACTGTTCGATTTTGTGATCTTTCTCAGTATTACCTTAGTGCTTATTCTTTTTGAAAAGTTTTGTAATGAAATATTTGAGATGTTCATAGTATTTTGAGTTCAGAAAATTCTCAGAATTCACTTCATAATGCTGAAAATTACAACAGAACTCTACTTATTACTCAATTTATTGTTGCACATTTTCCTTTCTCAATGAAAGAATTCTTCTTTGTTTTAAAAAAGGTGTAAAAGAATTAATTTCTTCAAGAATATTTTGTTTGTATAATTCAATAAAAATATATATATTGAAAAATAACAATACAAAATCTTGTTCCAGGGCTGGCGCTGCTTTTACCACATTGTGCTTATGTGGATCTCTTTGAATATGTGCCCTCCATGCGTCTAACAAAGCGTTGTCATTATTGGGAGGCCGCTGAAGATTTATCCTGCACATTTGGTGTTTGGCATCCCTTGGCTGCAGAGAAACTGCTTGCTTTAGCTCTTAATGTGGCTAATGATCAGACAGTATATACAACTGGTTATATACGTGTGTTAGGTTATGACACATTGAGATGTTGATATCTCATGCCATTGCCTCATGCCTTTAATTTGAAAATGAAAGATAAAAGTCTTCATAAATGAACAGTCAAATGTGCCAAATTTGAATATTATGTTTATTTTAAAATGGAAAGAACTCATATTACATCAAAAAACTAATGGCTTTTCAGACATGAATGATCAGAACTACTTTACACCCAATAAAATTCATACTGAAATTTAATTTTGAAAACTAAAACTATATTATATCTCTACTTCTTCTAACATACTATATACTACAATATTTTTTATGAAATAATGTAATAATTTACTTGGCTTTCAGATTTTTCATTATAATGTCGTATTAGCCATTTTTCTTCCCTTCAGAAGGGGTGCATGCTATTCATATACAATATTAATTAAAAATAACATCAAAGAGTGAACATAAAAAGTATTATTGAAATTCAAACTAAAGGTTTGGTGAGTGTTTGCTCTTTCATTCACATTCAAATTTATATTATCTTTAAACATAACTAAAGTTTAAAAATGTGAATTAATGAAAAAATCATCATATACAAAAATATCCTATTATTAACAAAGTAAAATAAATGAGTTGTGATCATTCATTTTTTATTTGGCATTTTGTGCATATTTTGTATTTGTCCAGTATTTTCAATGTCTGTGCTAAATATCTTTTACATCTTTTAAAAAAAATCAAAAAATGGTTTGATATTCTCTTCCATTTTTCGTCAGAAAACTGTAATTAACTTCTAATGGGGTTTGTATTTTTTATTCAGAATATTCATAAAACAAATGGAAATATTTATTGAATATTTTGTTATAAGTAGATATTGAGCTTTTTCAGTAATATAACAGACGTGCAAAAGTAAACTTGAACAGTAAATTTTGAATTTGTTCAAGGGAGTGGCAGATGTTATTTTGAACACTAAAGTAGAACATGTGTTTTCTTCAATGTGTGTTGAAAGGTCAACAGTTTATCTTTCCCAAAATTTGTATTTACCATGTAAAATACATCAGGAACTTTTTAGCATTGTTGTCATTAGTATCCTTTACAGTGAAATTCAGTGGAATACAGCAAATGTGAAAATAACTGAATGAGATCTAGCTGCTTTGTAAGAATATTGTAATGCATTGAATAACTTTCATAAATGAACTGTTTTACTGATGGGATTCTCTTTTCTCATGATATTACCCTCTTCACATTGGCACAATTCATTTTTGTAATTGTTGTTAGCATTTTGACAGACATCAGGCAGTATTTATACCTAATGACTTACATATTGAAGCCGTAGATTTGGACAATCATTAGATTTTCAATACATTTTCATTTTATAATGTGTGAACAACATAAAAAGTTTAACGAGTTCTTATTTCAATAAGTAACCCAATACATACATAAATGAAATAAATGTACTCATTCATAATGAATGGTTTTATACTAGGAAACAACAGTAAATTGGGTACACTTTCCTATTACAAAGAAAATTAAAGACAGAATCTTTGTACATTTGCAGAGATACATTTCTATTAAGTACCACTAAATATTACAGCCAAGTTAATATCTCATTAACAAATTTATACTATAATTACAACTTTTTGAACTTTTTATTAACTGCAACATTTACTATTAGCCTAACTTTTTTTCTTGTTTGATACATGCACACCAACATTTTCTTAAAGGAAAATAATGTAGTTCTATTTAATTTGGCCAATTTCTTTTTTAATGTGAAACAATATCAGATAGATGTTTTTCTAATTAAATGAAGGACTGAAAGTCACTTCTTGTTAAAATGGTAATGTTCATTTTAAGAGAAACAGAGCTCCATTAAAAGTCCTTTTTTGTATAAGTGAAAATTGTTATGATGATAAGTGAATGAATTTGAAAAATCTTCTTAAGCCTAACATTTAGGTTGTTGCTTTTCACCAAGGTGATAATTTATTGCAATGCACAAGCGAAATCAGAAAATCATTTGTGTTTCTTTCAAAAAAACCAATTTTTACAAGAAATTTTCCTCAGACATCATTAGTACTATTATACATATTCTCAATAGTCTAACTTCAAGAGCTTTGATTCTTGGATGTGTTGAGTTTTCTTTCTTCCCTTCAAATTTTTATAATTCAATTTTATTGCATGGAAATATTCAACAATTTCTTTCCTCTTCACATTCAAATTACTGAGAATTCGCTCTATGTGATAAGTACAAGAAGGCAATTTTCAGGTCTCAGGAAAATAAATCTGAATTCTCTGGTAAAACTTACTGTAAGGAAGTTTCTACAAGTTTGAAATTCATTTAAAAAAAAAAAAGCAACACTTTCTAAATAGCAAAAATGTATCATTTCAGATATATGATTTGTCATTACTAATTAAGCTTTATTGAGAAATATGCATTAAATGAAAAAGTTATTAAAGCAAAGGCCTATTTCCGGAAATTTCTTGGAAGTTGATACTAAAGTTCATTTAAAGTAATTTTTGATGGAGTCAGCTCAGTAATTTTTAATACCTGGGGGGCAAAAAGCATTAATGTTATAGTTCAATGGTTTCAAATTACACTATCATAATACTGTAATTGTATTTTTTTTAAAAAGATTAGTTGATGTTCATTTATGTTTTAATGATTGTGAAAGTGAAAGATTGTTAATACCTTTAATTGTTGTTACAATTCTATTTAATTGAAATTTTATTAATTAATTGAAATTAACTGAAATTTGAAAGCCTATTATAATTTGCAAACATGCTGTTTTTAATTTTTATAATCACAAAGAAGTACATGTTTTACATGTACAATTAAACAAGATCACCTCCAACATTAAACAAATTTACTTTTAATTATTTTATCCACAGTAGTGTCTAGATATTTATACAGGAAATTCACTTTCATTTGACAGGTACATATAAGTCTATCCTTGCTTTTGAGACTTAATTACAAAAGAAATCTCTCGATGCTTATGCAGAGTTTGACCTCGTATAATCACTGTGCAGATCAAGTACATATTAGGAAGATCCTGAACCCCTAGCAAGGTGTACGTTGTGGGTAAAAATAAATAATTATTGGTTAATAATTTCTATACATAATTTGTGTTATAATGTTTTTAATGCAATTGAACTAATGATGTATGTTAATTTCATCTGAAAATACTATTTTTTTCAGTTCCTTCAACAAGTTTATATGAAACAAATTAAATAGTGTGAAAACCTTGTTCTTTTAATACCTATATAAAAAGATTTCAACCAACAGTACCAAAATAAATAATTTGGTGTGAACTTTGTTTGAATGTTTTCTTGGAGTTATCGATGGATCGATGCAATTTCGTAGGTTTGGATTGGGATCGCAATGTGGCATGATTAATCCAAGTCAATCAATATCATTACTCTTCATCTATTTCTTTGTGCCATCCGTTTGTGTGCAACTATTGTGTAGTGGTATTGAGTGATTATGTAGTAGACACATTTTGGGGAGGGAAAGAAATGTAACTCAGAGTCGTGTGGGAGTTGTTCCAGAAAAGCGCACTGCTTTGATTTTTCAACGTCTTTTCGAACGTAGGTCGCTTCCACTGCGAAGTACAGAGCGAACATAATTTGAACACGACTCATACTCCTGATTAGAGGTTCGTCTTTCTTTATTTTGAGATACCACACACGAGAAAATTAATCCGTCCATAGTACGGTTTGGTACATTGAACAAAGAAAAATATGACACCTGGAAGATACAGATGCTTGGAGTCCTAATAAAAAAGGTTTAGGGCTTTGTAAACGGTATCCATGTGAAACCAGAAGCAACAACTGACATTGCCGAGGACATACAACAGTGAGTAGATGCCAACTTAAAGGCGCAGTCCGATATTATCTTCGCTACAAGTCGGTCAGAGGAGTTTTTCCGAAAAGTATATAATATCTCGTTTATGTGTAAAGATACTAATTCTCTCAAAAATCTCCACGAAACAAGCCAAGAAAATTTAAACCTTGCCAACAGTACATGCACAGAGAAAAGGAAAAGATTCCGTCTCAGCAATCAATGAAATGAATGGTGATGTCAAGGCGACCAGTTTTCAAAACGTATAGTATGAGCCCGATCTGAACACAAACTTAATGCCGGCGAGTAAGATAACAAAGACAATATTGTCCTTTAGACAATGAAAGTCGAAATTTTGAACCGCAACGGAGATATACTGCTTACTGCGAGAAACGAGGATGATTTGGGTCACTTCCGAACACAGGAGAACGCCCATAATATAGAACGATTTTTCTAAGGATGAGCCAAAGTGAGAGCTAGTGCTGGCAACATAACTGAAGGTTCTGTGGTCGTTGGGTCCTTGAGCCCATTAGACTCCCTTCCTGCATTCGTTCGTTTGCAGTTGGCTAACTTGTAAATGGCTACAACACTTCCTTTTGTGGTGTCCTTGTCCGACAAAAATATAGTGCGCCACGAGAAATAATTGATATTAGGAATGCAGTGTAATGTGCTCTTCTGTACAAATTATTTTTTTCTTTATGTATTACTTAGAATTTACTTTTTGTGTGATAAATATTATGTTTATTTTAAAACCGAGACTTGAATGCGAGATGCGTACCGGCACACGTGTTTCTGGCTTAAAATCATTTTTTTTTCTATTTACATTCGTGGCAGTTTTCTTTTACTGATTGTGAGAGCATGTTCAGAGATTTTCCACATACGTAATTTAATTTAAATATTTCCCAGACTCACGTACGTGCATATACCTCAGCGAAACTCTTAAGACTTCTTCGTAGGGATGTTTTCACAGGAGCCATTAGCACTTTACAAAGGGGCGTGACTGAACAGCTGTTGCGACGGAGGGATACTTCTCAGAAATACATGTGATGTTCACTTGTTTTCACGAACTGTCACTTTGGCTCATTCTTAGGAAAATCGTTCTATAGAAAGATTGTCGAAGAGGATGACCAGCTAAAACCACATATCAATTCTATTGAAGACTGGCACATCTGTTTGGGACCCTTGGACGTTCAAGGTTTATGCGAATCTGCGAAGTATCGACATCTGCAAGGAATCGACATCGACAATGTAGATAAACACTTCGAATGCCCATACCCATACCATCTCGATCGGGTTTTTCGTCCAGTTTCCTTGATCCATTGAGAAAATGCTGAGACAGCCCCTTATGTTGCTTCTGGACATAAATGTAACTTCATTATCTGTGCACAACTTCTAGAATTCAGTGGAAATAGTTATTCAAATTATCGTTTTCATGTTGTCGCGGCAGGAAGTATTTCCTTGACGAATGACATAATGAATAAGAGTCCAAAATTTATTGCTGATTTATCCTTGAAAATAGATTTTATTACATCGGAGCGTTTTTTTAATTAATTAAAAATTCAAGTAGTATATGACTTACTGTAGTGATCACAGAATTTTGAAAACGTGCATAGAATTCATTTCTCCCCATAGCACGTCATACACAGTTTTAACTGTTTTTTGACGTAAAATAAATCAATAAATGCGGAATCTGTCTGCAAGGGCAAGGCATACTATGCCGAGCTCCCTTCCTCTGAGCTTCGGAACGTTCAGCAACCATGGGAATTCGATTCACTCCGATGTACGTGGACTGATGCGCGCCAAGTTAAGCAGGAAAAACATTTTTACAGGCTCGTAGATGAATACTGTTTTTAGATGAAGCTCCTGAAAAACAAGTACCAATCAAGCAGGGAATTTGGTAGTTTCAGGACCACATGGACATTCTACAGGAAAATAAAATACCTTCAGTCGGACAACGGAAGCTGGAGCCCCCTCACCCCAAAAAACCAACCAACCAACAAACAACAACAAAGGGAGTTAGATGAACTACTGCGAAGACAATGTCTGAATTCTTCAATAATGATGCATACGTCACAAAAAGACTGCCTCCAAATGTACAATTTTCAAAAAATTGTTTAATAACAAGTTTACAAAGCCATTTAATGATTCTAATTTTGATTTTGATTTCTGGAGGTGAGAGGTTTCATGGAAGTCTTCATCATAATTGTCAATCGCCCAGGTTGACACAATGGGATAAACAAAAAGTTTGAAGCATGTGCACCTACCTTTCCGCATTCATTGTTTCACGAAAAATGTAAGGACCGATGAGAGTGTCATCATGAATACCACCACACAGCCAGCGAAGGACGTGACTACAATTTTTCAGTTGTAGCTCCAGATCTTTACATTAAGGACCCACTAATGGCCTAGTAGTAACTTTCGGAAAGAAGGAGGAGAAAGAAGAGAAGAAGAAAGATAAGAAGAAAAAGAGAAGAAGAAATATATTTATTTAGTTCAAAACTACGTGTTCTGTCTCCTCTGAACGAATCGTTTAATCCTGCATATCATTTGTGAAGGGCCGATACAGTAGTGCTCCGACAACAACCGTAGTTACACTCAATAAAGCGTGCGCAGATGATTTTCTCCCCCATACGTCACATACAGTTTTTGACTGTTTTTGACTAAATAAATAAATAAATGAATACACATAATGATTATTGAGTTCAGTGTCATTTCAATTACATACACCCACTCGTATATTGCATTTTTAGTACAAATTCTACAAAAGCTATTGGTGATTCAGTAACAGTTATACGGAAGATGCGGAGTTTTGCTTATTTGCCTATTTTTTCCTTCAATGAAAAAAATATTTGAGGTCACTTATTAATTTTGGGGCATTAGAAGTATTGTATGAAAAATTTATAGTGTCTATAAATGCCTTTTTACTAATAAATGTGTATTTTGTGTTTAAATACTTAAATGTTTCCTGTTCTCACATTTATTGATCAAAATGTAATTATCTTTAATCAATTTTTTTAAATGTAGTTTTTTCGTTTTTTTCCTATAGATAACAGAGAAATCCAACAACTATCGATAAATCTATGCTCCGTTTTATTGCCATCACAGTGCGGGTATTTCGTATTATGAAACACGTGCACTATCGCTGGTGGTTATTTTTATTTCGATTTTTTAAATAATTTTCTATTCCAAAACGGCTACAAATAATTTTCTTAAAATTTTCTTCTCGTATGTATCAAAGGACGGTATACAATTGGGGCCCTTTCCATTTTTCTCGGATCCGATATTTTCGAAAATTGCAAAACGTTAACATTGCAAAAATATAATATTGAATACAGAGATGAGATTTTTGTCTTAAATGAAATATGTTATAAAAAAATCAGATCTTTAAAAAAGGAATATTTCCATTTTTCCTCGGATAGAACAAGGGCCACTCAAAAGAATGGCGTAGGTCTAATTTTCGTTGAAATCTCAGAATTTTTGAAAATTGCAAATTTTGAAATATATTTTTACATATAATGCGAGAAAGTATGTGCTTTTGTAATTATATCACCACACTAGTTGCAACATTTGTGTTATGAATGGGAATTAAAACTAACCGTACATATTTTCACTTATATTTAAATTAAATGTGAGGAAAATAATCATACTGGGCAGCATTAAAGTATCAGCTTGCATTTAATGAAAAGCAAAAAGGTAGCTTCAGCCTTTTTTGTCTGAAATATCCAACAATGTAAGAAAGGATATTTAAGAGGATTTGTCAGAACAATGATGAAAGCAAAATACTCCATGAAGGAATAGTTTTCTTCAGAAATTTTTTACACAACATGAATAAGGATAAGAAAATTGAATATTGCCTTTTTAAATGCATATTCTACTATTTTAAATGCATGTTTAACATTTTTAAAAGCCTATAGTGCCTGCCTATTTGTACAGTTTTTCGTGCCTATAAATCCGCAACTTAATTGTAAGTCACTATCGGGAAAAAAATCGGCTACTACTAGATACGAGAGAATCACTTCCCAGAACAGTAACTTCATTGTAAAAAAATGTAACTTCATTTTCTGTGCACGTCTTCTACAATTCAGTGGGAAATACAATTATTCAAATTATCGTTTCCATGTTGTCGCGGCAGGAAGTATTATTCCGAAGGACAACATGGATAAGAGCCAAAATTTATTGCCTTTTTATCCTTGAAAATAGATTTTATTACATGGGAGCTTTTTTTTCTTTTTCTTTTTTTTTTCAAAATTTAAGTAGTATATGGCTTAGTGTAGGGATCACAGAATTTTGAAAATGTGCCCACAATTCACTTTTCCCCATAGCACATCATACGCAGTTTTTAATTGCTTTTTTGACGTAAAATAAATAAAATAATAAATAAATAATAAAAAACTGCAGCAAATGGATTTAAGAAAAAAACTAGTGGTGCTAAAACAGCACATATTTTCTCGCCCTTAGTAATGTTTACATAGAACTATTTATACCGCAATTTCTCTCCGAAATAACACATCTCAATCACCCTTTTTCGTAAAACTGAAATTTTCGAAAAAGTGTACGTAAATTATTTTTTTTTCAAAATGTATCTTTAGGGAACAGATTTCATTAAGAGTAACGAATCTGTATCTTTAATATTTTAGTTGTAGGCGGAGGGTCGCCACTGGCTCGCTGGCTCTCAGCCCTACAAGATTTAGCGCTGCGCGTTCTCCAGGAGGCCATGCCACTCGGTCGCTAACTCTCACTAGCCCTATAATATGTGGCGCTGTTCGTTCTCCAGAGGCCTGCCTGATCGCCCCGCGCCTGTAGAGCAGAGGCCACCGCTCGTCGCAGCTCACTAGCCCATAAATGGCGCTGTTCGTTCTCCAGGGCCTTGCCTCCGATCCGCCCGCCGCTGCCTGTAGTAGCAGAGGCACGCTCGGTCGCTAGCTCACGCCCTATATGTGGCGCTGTTCGTTCCAGAGGGCCTGCCTCGATCACGCCCGCCGCTGCCTGTAGCAGAGGCCACTCGCTCGGTCGCTAGCTCTCACTAGCCCTATAATATGTGGCGCTGTTCGTTCTCCAGAGGGTCTTGCCTCCGATCACGCCCCGCCGCTGCCTGTAGTAGCAGAGGGCCACCGCTCGGTCGCTGGCTGGCGCAAGAGCACGCTGCGACCTCTGGTGCCATCGTTGCGTGCAATTCTCGCCCTCCTATCTTCCGCCCAATAGGAGTAATGGTCAGTTGTTCAGCTGGTCAACCCATGTGCTGCACGCCACAACCGTCCTCTCCTGGAGTTGAAGGATCGAATCCTGAGAAAGGTATGGGCATTTTCATCTGGATTATGACATGAAAGATCATGGAAACCTATAATGCATACAAGTGTGAGGCAAAGGCAACCTCTTATGATATCTCCAAGCAACGCTTTTTATGATTAATCCTTCTTCAAGTACTATGTAAACGAATATAATAGCAATATTAAGTATTCATAATGTGATTTTTATAATATATAATTGACACTATCTTATGGTCTCACATAGGCAATTATGTCGGGAATATGTTCCACAAAAGAAAATGCTTCCACGATACGACTTTGTTGCTGAGTAGCCAATGTATTTTAATAATTGAATTTATTCAATGAATTGTTACGTCGACTGGGACTTGAATTCAGGTCTTCTGGTTTACGCTCAGCTGCTCTAACCACTGAGACGACTTAATTTTTTAATGATTTCAGGTAACAGGGTCAATTAAAAATCATATAACGGGCAATACTCAGACCTTGAAACCGTTGAAAGAATTGGTCGTCTCGATGTCTCAATGTTAGAGGAACTAGGTGTTAACCAGGAGACCCGGGTTTGATTCCCGGTCGGGGTTAAAATTCATTGAACAAAATTAAATTATATTTATCATTAGTCATCCTGTAATTATTCGGAAAGGATGAATAACACACTACCGCCAACATTCTGATATACGGTACTCGACGGAAAAGGCTGTACAGGCAGCGGCTGGCCAGATAAGAGACAGACAATCATCCCAAGCGAATCAGCTTTAATAATAAGAATATCTACTGCAGAGCCACGCTCAGTACATAGTAGTCTAAGATTTAGCACTCCAGGACATCTGACATACGGGTGTCCTACTGGGAGATTCGTACTTATAAAGTTGTGACATTGGGAAATAATTTACTTGTGTTAATGTTTTGTAATTTAGAAGCATTCCTTCGGTCATTAAGTGAATGAGAAGAACTGGTCAATTTTTATGTTGACCAACAAATTATTGGGAGACTACGCCACTACGGGGGATTGCCTCCATCGCGTCCTTGAGTGTTTACGGCGCCTCTGTTAACATCGCTGCCACTATCATCTCCTCTAGAGCCCTCGATCCCTCGAGTCATTTCATGACAACCTAGGCATTGCATGACCGTTTAACGCAATTGCGATTGATTCATCCCCTACCTGACCCATTGCTTCTTCTTCTTCTTTCTTTAACATCTCTATTGATCAAAGTGAGAAAGACATGAATCTAGGGATTCATAAATAAATAAAACTTAATTCAACTTCTCATGATTTCAAGTTGTCAAAGAAAATTTAAACTCGCCGGAGCAACATCTACAAAACCAGACAGTAATTAGTAAATAATATTATATTTCACCGATCTCGTTGGTTTTACTTATAAGAAAATATAACTAGAAAGAAGCGTTTGTAATAGTAATACATAATTCACATAACCTACGAACATACTACTGAAAAAGGCACATATTTCAGTCGAGCTTCCTGAACTTCCTTCTGAGGATAGTTAAAAATGCAGTCAGGTCAATGCCATGTAGGATCAGAAAGACATATTATTAAAATGGAAATCACTAGTCATATACAGACAATAGATAGATATGCAAATGCTATTACCGCACTCGGCCTTCAGTGGGATTGATATTACGCTCTCATAAAGGAAAATGGATGACAACTTCCTGTATCTCATGACTTTGTTTACTCTACAAACGCCGCTCGCTGAAATCTCCATTATCTTGAAAAAATAGCAGAGATTTTCCTTATGTCGTGCATGCACTTTTGTGACTATAAACTAAAAGCGAATATGATCGAATTTTTTTTTAATCTTCCCCACAAAAAACACCCCAAACGAATAGAGATAGACTAAATAACGTATCATGCCATGGAATGATATTCCACGGTAAGGGAATACACGCAGTACTTATTGTCCCTTCATACTTCATATTCCTTTCTGCAATGGCAAGGCAAAGTTATAACGTGTACCCTGCAAGTGCCCCTTTTTCATGGGAAGTTTGAGAAAAATCTATGAACGTAAGCATTCAATTGCAACATATAATAGTAATAATAATAATAATAATAATAATAATAATAATAACAATAGTAACAATAATACACAGACTAATAGTTACTGCCAGGTTTCGTCTTCAGTTTAAAACCCGAACAAAATCCAAAACGCAAATTTCTGAAATTTCCTGGGAAGTCTTCTGGTTCGCCAGATCCGCGCGTCTCCTGGCAGAGGCTGCCCGTTATGTGGGAGAGCAAGGTCTTTCTAGAAGCCTCCCCGACCTTCCCGGTAACCGGTGCCGTGCGCGCAGCCCGCACTTATCCGCGGCCGAGGTTCGCATGGTGACCGATAGAGCCCGAGCGAGCGGAGGGGGCGGGCCGGCGTACGAGAATACTCCTCGCGCGCGTACGCGTGCCGGCGGGGGCGTGGGGCGGGGCGGGCGGGGCGGGCGGGCGGGGCGGGGCGGGGCGATCCGGCGAAGGCCGGCGCTTCCGAGGACCACGGCGCGAGCGAGCGGAGGCTGCGAGCGCGTCTTCCGTGGAGCGCGATTCATCGAATCGGCCGCGTTCTGTGTAGCCGGCGCTCGCGTGCGCCGCCGCACGGCACGCGATCACGCGCCGCCCCCGCCCCGCCCCCTCCCCGCCCCGCGCGCGCCGCCGCCGCCTCCCCCCGCGACGCAGGGCGGATTGGACCCCTCGTGGCACGCGGCCAACTCACGTTTATTTACAAACAAATTACGTGCGTTCCCAGTGTACTCAGAATTTTCCATAATAACCCCTAATCATCCTGTCAGTTATATTGTTCTTTACCCCTTGTTTTGTGTTTTCTACAGTGTGCCTACGATTTCTTTTCTCGTTGATTCTGTGATGAGTTTTGTGGATTCTGGATCCACTCTTACTGAAAGGTGAAGAAGAGGAAGCTGGGTAAAGTAGACATTAATTATGAATTAACGAAGAGGGAACCAGTGCTAAAAAATAGTTCTGTATGGTGATTTGAAGATGTACTGTAATGATTTTAACAGGGAAAGTGAAAGGTAAACATTCGGGATTGCCAGTTAATCTCTGCGGTTGGCGTGTATAGTATGTAATGTGTCAATAAGCATCCCATCCTTCAGAAAGATTCTTTAAGATTAATTCCTGAATATTCTCTGCACCTTGAAGTACTTAAACTGTATACTACTACGACATAAATATCAATTCAATATAGGGACATATTTTTCATGGCAAACTCTAGAACATGATTTATTTATATAATGCCGTTCAGATTTTTATGAATTTAGTCCGAAGCAATATTCCTTAAATGAAGTAATATTGCATTTTCATTGTATAATTTTGTAAATGGAGACTCGAATTTATTCTTTATTACATTGTTTAACCATTAAATAATTACTACCATGCTGCATATCGTATAAAGGCTTCGCATGTATGCATTTCCTCGGAAGGCAATTGGAAGTTTACTACTGTATCTAGAAAAGGAGCGCTGATTATAGACTGACTGAAGGTCAAGAGTATTGGAGTATTCCATCCTACAAGTAGCTTCTTTTAATTATCCTACACTTACTTTCATTTAGTATCACTTCACATTTAAATTTCTACTAGTGAGAACCTGTCAAAATTTGACGGTGAGATCTGAGATAAATGTAAAATACTGTACCCAGACTAATGTTCACAATATACTGTATTGCATTGTTTGGATCTTGAGGGTATAACGAAGATATTCTGCGATGAGGAGTCCCAAAAATTTTGAACTCGAATGGTCCATGACCAGACGGCAATGCAATATCGGCACAAACGATATAGCACTATTATACTGAAGGATATTATTTCTAAAGTTTTTTGATGTGTCATAATCTAATATAAAAAACTGTTTGATTTCTTCTGGCATATTGCTCGAAGGTATACTTATTTTTCCATTTAAGCAACACAGAGTAAATCGTTTGCTGAATTTCTCTCACATGGAAAGTACAAAGCAGAACAAAACTGACATTTCATAGACAATGACCCAATAGAAAACGAAATGACCTCACTATCACGACACCTACGCTGACTTTCTGTTTCCCCGCGTTCTGCTAATGTACGTTTGCGTCTTTTGGGGCGCGTGGACAACGATTCGAAATTCGACATAACCTGTACTAAACTACACTACTAAACTAAACTTCACTAAAGTACAACCGAAGAAAACCCACTGTGCAAATGTTCCCTACAAAATACACCACAGAAGCAAATACATGCAAACTGTCTGCACCACAATGCAATTATTACACTGAAACAAAACCTTGACGAATTGTAAACAAATCTCAACAATCAAAACAAAACATCAAGCAGCGTGGACTCACATCTAAGGACTCATGTATATCGATTTTGAAACTGCCACCCTTTGAAAGAAAACAATTGACTATTGATAAGCGTACTATTAAAGAATGATTTAATTAATTAATTAATTTACACCGTAAATGTTGGTGAATCAACACAAACAATATCTGATAACACATCTAGGGATCACATTCTTTCATTTAAAAGAAAAAATACAACAATCGGTTCAGTAGAAGCTCTAAACGAAGCCATGGCAAAATACCTTGTTTTTTTAAATATATAGATTGCTTCCACTCAACAATGTAAAAGTTAAAACTAACTTCTATTTTATCTCAAACAATCCAACTATCCATATAGTTTTTGAGTATACACAAGAATAAGAAGATATTAACATTAACTCAAATAATGTGAAAATGGATAATGAAAATGAGAGTGAATACAGAGGTCAACTAATTTCTTTTGAAATCCAAACAACATACCTGTTTAGAGTTATTAATATTTTCGATAAAAAGGATAAGCAAACGATTTAGAATAAAATGACATACTAAATCATGAAACAAGTGTATAATGGGAAAACAAAAAAAGTAAAGAAATGTAATTTATTTGAAATGAAAAATTAAAAATTTTTCCTTTTACTGAAAAAAGTGAAGTAAAAGTTTTAGAAATTAGATGAGAGGTAATTTAAAAATACAATTAAATAAAGAAATAACCTTAGTAAAAGTAATACTAGAGGTAAGTTTACCGAATAAAAATAATTTTTGTAGCACGTATACATCTCATTTCGCAGGACATTTAAGCAACTTTCCCTTCTGTCGTAGATCTGTATACTAAGTATTTCAAGTTGTTTTGTATTTAAATAAAATTACATAAATATAATTATAACAGATTAAAAAATTAAAACGTAATTTGTACACTTTTTAAAGAAAATGAGTTGTATAAATTGCAAAGAACTATCAATTATTAAATGTAAAAACATTCTCTCTGGAGTTCCTAAGAAAGTTGGGCCTGCTGGCTAGTCTAGAAGCTGCTACTTCTGTTTTGAGAAACCTAGATCTGAGCGACTGCGACTGATATTTGGGCTCTATATAAACTCAAAGGCGCCAGGGAAGACGTGTAAATGATCAGTCAGTGTAAGACTTCTTTCTATGAATCTCTCCTATCATCACTTGATTTTCGTTCTCCATTACCTCTTTACAATCTGGAAATTGATCACATTAAAATACTCGAAAAAATGAAATCTTTTAAGGTTCTAATAAAATACTTTTTGAGTCTGGTTCTAATTTTATTCTCATCTTCCTCCATGATGCCGTCGCCGTTTTCCACGTGCCACGTGGAGTCAGCAAAGTTGAGTACTCGAGAGAGGAGCTCGCAGACATGCAATAGCTCCGAGGTGTCAGGCAACTGCCAGGGTCAGGGAGCCTGGGAGCACTGGTTGATTGGCTGTTTATTTATAGCCTCAATTGCAGGTGTCGGCATCGCTTCAGGCTCTTGCGTGTTTCCCATACATGGACGCCCTATAGTTACCCCACTTGAATGTTCTTGCACTGGATATACTTATCATATTTTTTTTATTTTGTCACTTCATAGAAGGACCAACGCACTTTTAGTAGACTGGTCAATCAATTATACATTAATGAAATTATGTTCCAAGAATATGGTTGAATTCGTGACGATTCATTCACTCAAAATATCAAGTGAAAACAATGTCTTACTGAAACGATTTCACAATCATTAGCATCCTGCCGTTCGACGGTGCTTAGTAGGAATCCCTGCGTCATCCGTTATGATGACTCGTTTGATGATTTATGTGATAATATCTAACGCCATATTACGAATTTCCCACGTACTGAATTCCAAGGGGAATAACACTCCATCCTCCCGAGATATGACGTGAATACCACTTACGAGACAAGTGACCTAAATTCGAGGCGCACTCAGAAAGGTTGTCAACAAAAATAAATTTTTTATTGATGCATATAGCACTTTTTGCACTATTTTCCCACATAACCACCATTAGAATCGAGGAATTTGTCATATCGTGGGATCAACATTTGTGTCCTCGTGTCGTAGAAGCCTACACCTGGGATAGGGCCCCGTATTGGACAGCCACCAGCAATTCTGCGTCGTTGATATGCGTAATGCTGACCGGGCAGACATTTTTTGAGGTATAAGGAAAGATAAAAATCGCTGGGGGCCAGGTTCGGAGTAGAGGGTGAATGGTCGTATGGTTCGCCACACGTAGCTCGACTCTCAATGGATCATATGCAGCAGTTCTCCAGGGAGGTGTTTGAAAATAATTCTTATTTAAATGGATATGTGGGTTTTCCGATGCTAATGAGGTGTGGTAATGGATTTCTATTAAGAGATTATGAATGCCTGTGTGTGAATTGCAAGTACATCTTGCTTGAAATAAATGATTAGCAAAATGTAATTTATTAGTGTTGCTTATCTATGGGATATGTGCCAATTCTAGTGTTAAAATTCCCGGTTGTTTATCCGATGTATTTCGCTTCGCATTCATAGCTACGCAAAGCATAGGAGCCGATTTGTCGAAGAGATTTGTTTGGTTTTGTAGGAATAATATTTTCCTAGGAAAGTAATGTGGTTTAAATGATTCATGGATTGGTGGTTTTAATGGGCGAGTTTTTCTGAAAGGGTTCCCAAATAATGTAAACAAGATACCTGCAGTAATTTTTTGTTACTGGAGCAAGTGTGTAGTGAACATTTTAAGGTTATATTATTAAGCAGAGAAATAAGTTAATAACGAGGTATATGTCGTAACCGTTAGACATTGCAATATGTTGTTTTGAGTTCACTTCTTTGAGAAAGTGCGATTCTGTGAGGGGCGGGTTCAGTAATAGGTAGTGGAAAAGGGCTAGAGGAGAAAAAGAACAGGATAAATTGTATTACTAAGATCATGAACTACTTCAAATATTTAGATAATTAGCGTTCAAGTCAATATTTCTCTAATCCACATTTGTTATTTTGAGATATTTGGAATGAACGTTTTCCAAAAATCTCAAGCCATGCAAATTTGAATAGTCTATCTATGATTTCATTTCACCTAAAGTCGGTCGCATCGGATAGAATGTGATGCACTTCCCAATACAACGGTCTCACGCCAACATAGCTTCACTTTTGGTGAAACAAGGTAGTAGATGGATTCCCCATTTTTTTGTGTTTTTAATGCCTTTTCTCTATTTTATTACGTCCACTTCTTTTATTAATTATTTTATATTGTATTTTGCCTGAAATGCACACACACACACACACACACACACACACAAGATATGTGAAAAGTGGCAAGACATTTTGTAATGGCAACAATTGAATAAGTAAAAATCAACCTGCTTGGTTGTCTTTAAACCTTTGTGGATAATACTAGTAAAATTAATATTTTTTACTAACAATAGTAGTACTTAGCAATTAAACACATGTGTATTGCCATCTGGTGATTTAAGTCTTTCTGAATCTCAATTTCTCAATTCTATGCGTATTTCTCAATTCTGTCCGTATGGTGATCTGTATCTTATCAATGATATTTAATTAAACAATTACATCTCTCTAAAACCTTTTTATTTTTATTCTTATTCATATGTTTCACTTCACGATTTAGTCGATGTCTGTTCCGACTTCACACAAAGAGTTCTTCTCATGTTTTTGAAGGTCTTCCAAAATCTCTTTCCTCAAGGTTGCAATCTGGAATTAGTTTTGACATTCCATTCGTTGGATGTGTTCCTTCCACTTTCTCGGGTATTCAGACACTTTATCCGATATTATACAGGTTCATTTCTGTTCTTATGATCTCAATTCTTATTTTGACTAATATGTATTGATGCATGACTGGCACTGACATGGAGGTCATAAAAGTTGACTAATATGTATTGATGGACTAGCATGTATAGGAATGGCATACAATTTGTGTTTCCATCGTTGGGATTCGCACTCTAGGACTTCCCGACACGAGGCACTCGAGTGACATCAGTTGATGCTCTGAACTGCCTTCGCCGGTCGCAGTAATTGTGATTGTGATTGCCCCACGAGTACTAGAGGAAATGTGGGAAATTTTCGTGTTTATGAAAATTTGGTTTTTTTTCCTTGAGCTGTTTGATTTTATGAGAGTTTAATAGATTTGACGAGTGAAAAGTAAAACTTTCTGCATTTCTCTTTAATCAATTTTGTAATAACTACTTTTACTTTACAAAAATTGAAGTATACCTATACTTACTAGCATAGAATGTAGTTATTTTAAGGTGTACACTATTTCTATCCTACAGGTAACCTACAATTAACAGTAGCCACGTTCATTCATGATTGCAGATTGTTGTAGACACTGAATGTTGATGAACCTAGGGACGTCCCTAAATACATAAGTGTAGTATTCAATGGAATTCAATTGTTTTCAGGTTGTAATATGGCTATGTCACGAAGCAAAGTATACAAAAGGCCTCTACCACCAGCAGAAACAATTAATAGTGCAGTTTTGACTGTTGTTCAAGATGTATGTCGTTGTTCAGGAATATTTCAGTTATAGAAAAGGACGAATATGAAAACTTTATTAGGCAATACTTAAAAAACGCTCATGTAATGATTCACTCATTCAAAATTGAAGGTTCTGCAATACATAAGCTGACATGGAGGTCATAAAAGTTGAGCTTCCTGACACATTTGTGTTGGTTGTTCTCAGAGGCATCAAACATTTATTTTTCCCGTTTCTTTACAAGTTAAAATCTAGGTTGAATTACTTTCTGTGTACACAATGCTTTTGTTATATCCTATGAAGTTGACATAGAGGACAGAACATAACCCCAGAACCAATCTGTGTGTAATTAAAGGAAGCAAAAATGTTTTTTCCTTTACACACTATTCAATCTTTACACACTAATCAAGGTTACACACTAATTAATTACACACAAATTACACACTAATCAAGGTTAAGTATGCTTTTGTTAAATAAATTTTAGTTTGATATTCTCTTCACGAAAAAAGAATATATAGTTGAGTTTTTTCACTTTCCCTACATTCTCCACAAGTATATCAGTTTGTGTCCCCAGGTACATCATTACGATATACCTAGAGACACATTGAAAACAAACATATTATCAAAAAATTCTTAAAACATTTAAAATTTTCTAAAAAATGACACTTATTTTTTAATTAAACATTTTCCTCGGACAGAGCAAAGGATGCATTAAAAATGGCGCAGGTCTAATTTTCGTTGACCTCTCCGAATTTTTGAAATTGGTCAACATTTAACATTTTTGGCGTATTCTTACAAAAACAAAATATTGAAGATAAGATTTTTTCCTTCATGGAATCTCTTCTTTAAAGACATCATTAAATTATCTCGTGTGCAAGTTTTCGAAAATATGAGGAGTTTTCACAAAATTTTGCGAGAAATATAAGCAAATATTGTTAAACAATTATTTTCTCAAACTGGCCAAACAATTATTTTCTCAAATTTAAAAAAAAAGTTATCATCTGATATAGTAAGGGACATTTAAGAAATTGGTGCTAATTTTATTTTCGGCAAACTCGCAGTATTTTCAAAAATTTCGAAAATTTAACGTTGCAGGAATAAAATATCGACGATAAAGGTATTTTACTAAAATTATATGTTATGAGAATAGATCTTTAAAGAAAGGTCGTGCACAAATTTTTGAAAAATCAAGCAGTTTTCACGTAATTTGGCTTGAAGTTAATGAAATGTATAATTTTTTCTCAAAAGTTCATAAATTTTTCCACCGGATGGAACAAAGGACTATTAAAAATGTCGCAGGTTTCATTTTCGTTAATCTATTTTAATTTTCGAAAATTGAAAAAGTTTGAAATAATATGAGAAAATGTGCTGATGTTGTACGACTAGTTTTCCATGGGAATATATTTCATCCTTAGGAGGCGATTTGGTCGGTTTGGAAAACGTGTTTTTTTCGTGTCGGGTGAAACGCATTCCGAAGACGTGGAGCCCCATTCATCGGCTGACTGGAGTACGGCGGATGGCGTAAGGCCTGCAGCGGGTGCACAATTTGCCTCCCTATAGGCCTACTTTCAGATGCAGTGCTTGCAACAACATACTTTCAATGGAGTTCTGCACAAGCGGGGGACCTGCCCACTTTCAAGTGTTCACTCGGTCAGTCATTGCTCTCCTATTGAATCTGAGGGGCTGTCCACTGACCGATAAATCGAAAGGTTGTACGTATTGAAATGTAGATCTGCTTGGTTATCAGTTCTATAAATGAGCAATCTGTTTTCAACTTAAAAGCTAGTGGTGTCTCTTTACCATAATGAGTTGTATCCTTACAAACTTTTAACGAAAATAAAATTAGAGAAGGAAGTATTGGAAATGTACCTGAAAGCTTCGTCACGTGAAATGAATGAATAGTACTGGAGCACAGACCATGTGACGTAACTAAATGAGGGAGACTGTGGCAATTTGACGATGTTAACAGTGAATACTTTGTAATAAATTAATTTTTATGGTGATTTTTTCTTGTTTGCTTGCATTACTAATTTCATGTTTTATTATGTTGTGCCTAAAAATGTAAAAGTGTCATCAAGACTTGTTACACAAACAGAATTACTTTCGTCAAAGAAAGTTTGAAAAAAGATTAATACATTTATATTCACATATGCATTCATGTATTTGTTCTTGGATAATATGCAACGTAAGGGTTATTGTAATGATAATTTTAGTTCATAGTTTATACAGGTGAAATTCAGAATTTTTCATTATTAAGAATCACACATAATGAGTTAATATACTTGCAGTTGGAAATCAATTAGAGATATTTTCCTCTAATTTTTTGCTAACAAATTTTCCTCTTTCAAGAGTCAGTCCTCGTTTCGCACTCTAAGCTGAATTTGCTGATGGAGTATTAACTGAGATCTCATAGTAATCAGGATCCTGCATTGTATCACTTTCCTTAAAAGTGATCTGACGTTAGAAGTGTCGTAAGTTCGCACTTCTTGTCTTTTTTACAGGAATCAGTCTTCATTCTCTTACTACCAAACTTAATTTTTTGTATCCGTACCCCTTTGTCTTTGTTCCAGAAATGGATAAAATATCACAAATCAGAGTTAAGACACTTTCCGCCTATACGGACACATTACATGTCATCGAAAGTTTTTTTATGTTGAAGCTCAAAAACTCCCACAAAATAAATAAATAGGTTTGTGAAAACATCAAAAAGCAAATTAATGACGTGGTCGTCAACAGGTACTAGTAAACTAGCTCCAACGAAAATGTTAAAAGTCTTTGAGAGTTTTTGACAAGATTAAAAAGAAAAAGATTTATTAAATCGTGATTGTGAAAAGTATATTATCCCGTGTAGTCGTGTATAACAAATACTAATCAAATAACTTACTTGTTAATGTACGAAATCATATATTATACAAGGTCTTGAAAATTACAAGACGTTAGCGAAAATATACCAGATTCATATAACAAACACCAAAACAGCGGCACCGGTTTCACTGTTCGAGATTTTGGTGCGTACGTAGCGGTAGGAAGCTTTCGTATTATTTGTAAGGTAGCGCAAATATAAACTTAAACTAAGAACGCACTTAAGATAAGTAATTAATTTTCCGACTCCACTCGTCAACCTAGCCCGCCATTCTGAAACATATTTATTCATGGATTTAAAACCTTGTCTGTTGAACTTTTATAGCTAGTCTTGCGGTGTAATTTCCCAAGAGGGCTATTCCCTATGTAATATCCCAGTGCAACAGTCCCTATTCGTTGTGGGTCCGTTCATTTTGCAAGCTGGATTTGGTTTCTCCGATTCCATCGCCACCGAGGCTGCATGTAGTTGCAATTGCGTGATGCATGGCGCAGCATTGGTGCCATATCCGCACTGGACTCATGCGTGAACGCGTTGTTTTCTTCTACATCACGATACTAAAGTAAAGTTTGAAGGTGGTACGGTTGCAAAGATAAAAGCGATATGAGAAATACACCAGTGGATGGCAGTAGTAAACAAAACCACACAAACGTTTTTCCAAAAAGTAGGGTAAGCACTAGTCAAGCTCAACAAAATTTATTTTTTTAAATAAAATATTATTATTTAGTAAAATACTATCAGTTTGACTTGCATATTACAATATAGTTTACTTACATATACAATATAGTTTTATTTAATACAATACTATCTTATAACATGTATTACCTTATACACTCTCCTAGCAAATATTTTATTAAAATATTGACTAGGAATAGAGAAGTAACACTATGTAGTACATTATGAAGTACATGGCTTTTGTATTTTCTCCAAGATCCTGGGCGTCTAACAACCATTAACACCTCTCACGTGGCCACAGGTTGCTTAGTTATCTCTCAATTTCTGCTCGCATAAAAATTAGTAATACGGGTTTACATGTATGCATGCACTTTTAGTAAGCGATCACGAAGTGACCGAAATTAAAGGAGTTTCGTATCACAGAGAGTTGGCGGGAATTGGATGTCTCATACTCAGACTTGCTACTCGGAACTCTTTATGCCGTTTTTGATCCCTATGTATCGAAGATGAAAGCGCTGAATTCAAACAACCGTTACATTTCTACAAAAAATATCTTTTGCTCTTTTCAGCACTGCAACTTTGTTTTTTTTTTATTTTTGATTTCTTTTTATCAAAAAAGTAAAAACCGTACGTGACTTATGGAACAGACGTATAATCTGAGTACATTTTCTCGCGCTCCAGAATCCTAACCCCAGTATTTTACTACAAACAGTTGAACCTATATCTGTACACAAAATAAAAGGGAATATCCGTATGCCTGTCGCATACAGATGCAAAAACTACTCTACCGATTTTGCTGAAATTTTCACTCTTTGTTTTTATTAGTATCGAGAGTAGTTAAAGAATGTTTTGGATTAAATCGGACATATGGGGGCATTGTTTTCTGGGGAGATTATTTTTACTACAAAAGATGCAACCCGCTACGTATCCAGCGGCGGCATTTTTCAGGGCGAAGAATCTGGTGTGCCCAAGGGACTGATTTGAGAGGGAGAGGGGGAAGGGGTGGGAGGGCGGACTGGTCGGTCAGAGCGAAGCAGCAGGAGCGAGTACAGAGGACGGAACTGCTTAACAAACGATTGTGATAAATAAAAAACCGAGCAACGTCGGGTAATGAAACAATGAATAAAAGAACTAAGAGGGCATGGCTAGAAAATTTGAAAACCAGAAACTGTCGCATCCGACTTGTAGAACACTTATTTGGATCTGTAAACGAACTACAAATTTTATTTCATAGTTTTATCAACAAAATTGCAAATCATACCTTCGACTCTACTCCTCTACTAGCAAAAGAAGATCTCAATAAAACCTGCAAATAGTGAAGCCATATTTATGACTGAAAGGAAAGAAAAGGAACCTTCTCAGCATTTGCTCAATCGTTCAAAGAAACTTAAAATTATCCAATGCAAATGTTCACCAATTCATCAAACATCATTGTTAAAAAATTATTATTTTCATTTTTGATGGTCTGTTTAGTCTCTAAGTTTCCAGAATTAGATACTAAACAGACCATTAGAAATATCTGGTTAGTCTCTAAACAGACATTTCTAATGTGTGTTTAGAGACTAAACAAACATTGGTTATTCGTTAGAAAAAAAATGTTCTTGGCACTTAATCTTGTGTATCCATTGTAATTGTTTAATGTCATGTGACAATTTCCTATAAAGGAACGTTTTACATGTATTATATGTGCAGTGAAGTTTCTGCAGTAAGTTATTGATACTGATACCTGACTAACGATTCCTATGACGTGTGTTGAAATTATAAATATCAACATTGCATGAAAATACGTTCCCATCCCTAAGTAAATCAGTTTTGACCAAACTGACTGATTTAAAGGTGGGAGCTTCTTAATATCATCACAGATTGTCTTGATAAGCTTCTGTGAAAATCGCGCACGAGGCAAAATTTAGCTTCTATATCGTCACGTAAGGTGTGATGATGGCGCTCTCCTCGCGCATTATAGAGAAGTTATCCAATAATAACATCGAGAAATTGATTATTTTCTCTACTATATGACACTGACGATGTACAGATGTAAATGATCTTGGCTGTCCAGGTGCAGATGATTCGCAAAGATATAAGCATTAGAGATAAGAACAGTCAAATTTGGATAATTCGAACTTCATTAAATCGAATTTTCTCCTTGGTTACTTACATTTTATATCTAAAAAATGTTAAAATTTCGTGGGTTGTTCGAATTTTGTTATGGATAATTCGAAGTTTTAATACAGGATTTAAAATCTTGGAATTCGCGAACAGGCGAAGCAACGTTCGAAAGCGGTGCACCGTTACCCCTTACCTCCAAGGTCAGCTTCATTCCCTCTTCTCCTTTCGACAATCCACTCGAAGTCCTTGAGCTCAGTGTCCCTGAGGTGTCGCATTGAGAACGGCCGTTTGCGATCTATCAATAGTGATTTTCGTGTTAGGAATGCCTGAGGTTTATTAATATTTTTGTTTTTTCTCTCGTAGTGCGTGCGTCGAGCAACGATGGCATTGTCGAAGTCAAGGAGTTGTAAATGTTTAACGCTGGTAGAAATGGCAGCGGCCATTAAGGAATTGGAAAAAGGATTAAAGAAGAATTCAGAGATCTCTGAGGACTTTGAAATCCCTCACAACACTTTTCTAATATAGTTAAAGAATACAAAACAAATTAACTAATATAGTTACTAATTAATAATAATTAACTAATATAGTTAAAGAATACAAAAACAATACAAACAAAACAAAAGAAGAAAGAAAATCAGTTTTCTTCTCATGGAAAATGTAAAGGTGGTTTGTTTCCCAGCTAATTCGACATCAGTAATTCAGCCTATAGGCTGTAGGCAAGGCTTAACAAAAAATCTTAAACATTGCTACAGACGTTTATTGGTCAAGAATATTCTTACAGGAGATTTCAACACTCTTAAAATTAAACTTGACATTCTTCAAGCCTTATGAATGGGGAATCAAACATGGAATCTGGTAACAATTAAAATCTGTTTCAAGAATGTTGGTTTCGTAAAAAAGACACCGATTGTGAAAGTGCCAAGGAACTTAACGAAGTTGTGCCGTACATTGACAACTGAGAGAGTTTTGTGACTGATCCTGATCTTGTGATGGCTTTATTAACGTAGACGAAAATGTTACAGTGTGTAGTAAACTTAGTGAAGCGGGCATCGTCGCTGAAGTACTTGGCAAAGACAAACAAGATGATGCATCCGGCGATGAAGAAAAAAATTTATCAGCGTCGCAGGAAATACATCTTCCGATACAGCTAAAATGATGTTCAAGAGCTCAGGATTTTTTGTAAGTAAATATGACCTAAGTGATTGTATTTTACAAAAATTAAATAAATTAGAATCGTTCATTATGTCTTCGAGACTCAATGCAGTGAAACAAAATAAATCTCTGAACATTTTGAGAAATTGTAAATGCATAATAAACGCTTTAACAAATTATTTTAGCGTTTATAATTTTAATTTAGTGTTAATAATTTTTAACAAAGGCTTATAAATGGTGTTAATACTTCCTTTAAAGAATTAATATATCTACTAATTGTTTCTAAAGGAAATACTTGTTTATTAAATTTTGCTGCTTAAGTGCTATTCTCATCCCTTCTTAAGAAACTTTTTAAGTGAAATTTTTTGGTAATTCGAATATTTTACTGTTCCCCGGAAATTCAAATTATCCACGTTTGTCTGTATACGAACGTTACTCAATCACTGAATGAATAGAGATTACTTCGTCAAGAGCAACGCCGACAGTGTTGGTAGATAGTGAAAATAATCTACCCAAATCTCTGAAACGTTAAGAAGTGAAACAAGCTCAAGTAACCTAATTAGCTAAGTAGTTAATTTTATATTTTAATATTAATTGATGTCGGTTTGATTCTGCCATGTTGTAATAATGTATTGACGTAAAACTGGTGTCTACAGTTTTTCTTGCAGCTATCGTCAACAACTTAATTTTTAAATATTTGGATTTTTATAAGGAGAAGTTATTAAGGATATTTATGCAATTTTAATTTATTTAATTAGTAAAAGCATGCAATAACATAATTATCCGACATTCCCACCCTACTTGTTAATACCCTTGATCCATCTTTACAAATTGTTTCCTCCTAAAAAAGGCTTTCGGTTGAACACCAAGCCATGCATGTACCGTTTCTTTCACCTTTTTTTCAGAGTCGAGTCCATTGTCTCTAGAGGAATCTCAAGACGAATCAAATAGTGGTAATTCTTGGGGCGAGCAGTGCAGGTGTGAAGCAACAAAAGGGCGCCTTCCGACAAGCAACATCGATTTTTGTTGGGAATTGCAGACTCAACTTGTTGCAAATGATATCATAGAAACTATTACTGTTTTTTTCGGATGAGAGATAATGACGCTAGATATTCCACGAGCGCCACTGTTCCACTCCCAAATTGAAGAGGAACGCCGCCGTCTCTTGAGTGGCAAAAGCGATGAGCTGGTGTAGTGCAGTATACCGTGAGTGTGATTTGTGAAGTTATCTAGAGATTCGTATACGGTGTGACATTAATTTCAAGCCATTCTGTGGGTTTTTGAAGGAGTACGTTCTTCATTACGTGTTGTCAGTGGTATACATCACCATATTTTTATGAATGAATATCGTTAAACTTGATTTGCAGTGAGGTACTGCCTTGCATAAGAAGTTCTTCTGCTATTGTTTTTGTCGTGGACGTAAAACGAACTATATTTTAATCCTAAGAAACCTTAGATGTTGACAATTGTTCTATACATGAAAAATTGAAAAGTTTTACTCCGTCGTCTCCAAGATCTAGAACGTCAACCAAGTCATAAATTGACAATCGGGTTGTGCGGTTCATTAGTCTTGTTAGACATTTAATTACAGTTTTGTATAGTCTTAATCTAGCATTACGGAGCAATTAAAAAATGCACATACGCTGGAATCGTATAGTTTTAAACAAATTTTAAATTACAAAACTCCGATATTGAATGTTACATTAATCAGCTCTTGTTCTGTGTAATAAAAGTATTTTTTTTGTGTTTTTTGTAGAATTAATCCGTACTCTTCCTTTCGACATGAAGTAGCACAAAATGAAAAATATAAAAAAGACATTCCCAAATTGACAATGTTTAAATAAAGAAAATCTTGATGTAAATACAATGCATGAATTATTTCTAAAAGAGTACTTGATAATACAACTAGTAAATATGTAGTGAATGTGATTAAAAAAAGCAACGATTTTAAAATGTTTTAGAAGCATTTATTTAAAGTAAAAACCGATAGTTGTGGGAGCAGTGCAATGTGAGTGGCACCATGAGTTTTGTAGCAATAAACAAGATTTCTCAGGAAATCTGTATATTAAATGCCAATACAATAAGGGGAAGTGACAACGCGTTATTTTAAGAAGTAAATAAGATATAACAAAAACTTTAGACGAAAAAAGTAGAAATTACATGACATCGTTTAAGGTCGTTGAAGAGGATACACGTAGAAAATTTTCGAGTTCTTAAAATTTAAACTAGGAATACAATTTATTTCATAAAACAGCATCATTTAAAGTTCCAATTCGGAAATATTATTTAAAGAACAAGCTTTCTGCATTCAATATAAATCAGAGGCGTAAATTTGGAATATGCAACTCAATTTTTACTTTCTCGTATACATACGTGCATACGAAGTAATGTACGTAGTATAGAGAAAGTTATGTAATGTTGCGGAAAAAGATTTCGAGATTTCAACGGAAATACACGTTTTGTGGTCCCCTGATACCGAAAAAATGTTTTTTTCAAAACGTTTGTCCGTTCATTTGACCGTCTGTCTGTCCGTCCGTCCGTCCGTCCGTCCGTCTGTGTAAACTGCAACTGTTAGTGCCTAAACCACACGTACGATATTTTCCAAATTGAAGAAACCCTGTGCATCTGACTCTAGTTGAAGCTTCGAAATTTTGAAAAAATTTCTTTAAAATATGGGTTACTTTACATGAAGCCCTCCGGACATTTCCAAAATTTTCCCAAAAACGGCTCCAATTTTTTTCTTCAAATTTCTTGAAATAATAGAGTATACTTATATAGAGACTTATAAGGGGACCGATTTTCGCGGTTAACTCTAAATTTACAAAAGCTGCAAAATTTTGATTTTTTCGGCGTCTTCCTACAACTATAAAATTGAAGACAGAGATTTTTACTTCGAATGAAATTTGTTGCCCATAAATAGTGCTTTCATTAAGATCATGTAGACTTTTTTGAAAATTTTAGTTTTCGTGCAATTGTACGTACAATATGTGCAATTTTAAAAAATTATTAAAAGATTTTCTCAAAAACAGCTCCAAATTTTTTTCTTTAAAGTTTTGCTAGGGGTACTGCCAAATGTGCGCTGCATGATGACATGAACGTCACAGAGATCTCTTCATTTGTTTTTTCAAAAACTACAAAAAAAAATTTTTTTACTTGGCTCTCATGTCGGAAATACATTAGAGGTGACTTCTTAACAATATTATATTTGTTAGTACACGTTATTTAAATAATATCAAGTAAAGTTTCTCGAAAACTGAACAGTTTTCTGTGAAAATTAGCTCAAAATTCCGCATTTTCAGAAACGCTCAAACGACATTATCTCAAAAACGGCTCCAAATTTTTTCTTTGATTTTTTCCAATGAAGAGTGCTAAATTGCACTGTTTAATATGACTAAATTCATTTTGGTGTATTCTTTTATTTTTACAAAATTACACAAATGTAATTTTTTAATATCTCCCACGCCGTTAATTTTTTAATTTTTTTTTTAATTTTTCAAATCACTTCCAATGAAGTTTTTCGAAAACTCAATAGTTTCCTGTGAAAAAGAGCTTCACATTTTGATTTTGTAGAAACGCTGATCGCCATTATCTTAAAAACGGCTTCAAATTTTTCAATGCAAAATTGATATTTAAAACGAGGTTTTACCCTTCTTTAATATTCTTAAATTAATATTTCGGTTTTACTATCAGGAAAGCAAAAAGTTGAAAAAAATGTCAAAAAAAATGTACTTTGGGCGACGATAGATGGTAGCTGGCCAGAGAATGGACCAAGACCTTAAAGTGAGACCACACCAAGGAAATTAGAAAAATATGCTACGAGAATGTCTGTGCCTTTCTGTAGCACCTCTAGATTTCATTAAGTATGCTATGGGATGTTGTGGTCCTCTGAGACTTCCGAGGTTATATTTCAGAATTGTTGCTTGTAAGTTTAAAGTGTTAGCAACACTTTCCCAGGAAGATTTCATTCTTGAACTTCTTTTTATTTAGAGATTTAGGTGTTAGTACTTCAGCTTCAGAAGTTTTTCCAGTGATTTAAGAGATGGATTGTTTTTACTTTCTCGTCTTACGCAGGAACTACGTAAGGAGAGAAAGTTATGTAATCGTTCTTCGAAAAATGACGACTTTTTCATTTTCATTGATGATTAATTTCATATACTTCGTAACATGCCTGTTGTGTTGGTGTTTACAGAAAGTCTCGCAATTGCTCTTTTGATTCTCACTGAATTGTTTTATTACCCGTATCATATAGACGTACGTCTATTACGTATAATTTTATTTACAGAACCATGACTAATGTGACATGCTTTGTCACTTTATTAATAACTCACTGACACTTGTAGTTCATCGAATCATGTCACACGTGCTCTATGTTGGCATCGATAGTAGATGTGATGTGTGACCTGTTATTTCCTTGTCCTTCACGTTTGAACTTTTCAATTCACTTCGTCGTGGAAAATCCCCATTGCCTTGCAATGAGCTTAACAGGTCAAGCAAAGTAAATGTCCACCTCTCAAAATTGTGGGAGTTCTGAAAACTGTTTTAATGACTGAAGTGGTCCTCTGTTATGAGTTACCTGTGTTTGCCCTGATTGTTGAGGAGAACTTCAACAATTCTTATAAAACACTCAAAATATTCGTAATTTTCCGTTTTTCCTCTAATTCTCTGAAACTAGGTGTTTAATCGAAAATTTTATTATTGTCAAAAAATAGTGTTAAATTCTGTATAGATTACGTTCCAATTCTTTGAAATTCGACTTAAACGTCTGGTGGAAAAGCTTAGTGCAAAAATGAAAATTTTTCAGACTTTTCGAAAAACACAATTTTTTCTCTCCATAACACGCACAATACCCAGTACGCACAATACACAGTACACATAATACACAGTCATGCAAATTTAGCACCTTCTGTAATTTTTGAACGGTTGAAGTTGTTGCTTTGCAGTTTGCACGGAAAAGCGTAATGGAATGAGGATAAATTATGTATGTATTCGTTTCGATTTTATCATTTGTATTTTTCGAGATATTGAGGTAACTTTGTTTTTCAAATGGACCAATACATATATGTTTAGTCTATCATGACAAGGGTAAAAGGGCGAATCCAATGATAGACACATTGTCTTATGTTAAACATTTTTAATAAAATTGATTTATTTGCGACTCGTATTTTAAATGAAACAGTCCACCAACCTATGTCAAGCAGCACTCTCCATGCTAACGATCGCTCGGGGCGTTACAAAATCCGATCCGCACCGAGTCGCAAAAATTAAAATTACTCGAAAAAATGCTTATCTAACATATGGTAGTATGTATTTTATTGGAGACGTCTTTCGACGCTCGTCATGATAGACTAAAAATATGTTTAGTTCCATGTGAAAAAATCAAAGTAATCTCATTATCTCATAAAATACACGTGATAAAATGGAAATGAATATTTGGATAAACTAGTCGCATTCCTTCATGCACTTCTGTGAAAACTGAATTGGAATAACTTTAACTATTCAAATTGTAGGTGCCAAAGTTACGTGACTCATCCCTGTATATAAATTCAAGAATTTAACACTAAATATTACAAAATCAAAGTTGTAGAACGCAAGATCTGCTTTCATAAAGTGCACTTAAAACATAAGTAGAAAGTTACTATTTTAGAGTTTGCTCTAAGACGTTTGGGATATGATGGTCTCAATAACATGAGCTTCAAATTTTCTCTTCCTTCCTTATTCAAATCATTGTCGAGGTTGCTTCTTCCTTCTTCCATAATGTCATCATAATCTACGTCATAGTATTCAGAATTCAGAATCGGCATTTCAGTTTGAGCATTGAAAACTGGCATTTGTAATTTCACAATGATGGTTAATTTCATGCCAGTTTTCTTAAGGAAAATCCTCTGAGGCAGCCTTTGGAACATGTGCAACTTATTTTTTTCAGGAGTTCCTCCGGTGTTCTATAGAATGCGAATAGGCAGGAGACCGGGTTTTGAAATCTTCCAAACCCATTGCATGGGGTTCAGCGGGTTGTTTTTCCTCGCTTGTACCTTGCAACGTCAAAACCTAGAGCTAGTAATGCGATATCAATAACAAAACATCGATGTTACAAGCATCAACGTCCAAAATTAAATCATCGATACATCGACTGAAAACCACCTATGTTTTGAAAATTCATGTTTTAAAGCTGGTTTAGTAACTTATATCATTAAATTCGTAGGCAACAGTTGAATTTAACAGTGTCCGTGTTTATTAATTTATTATTAAGATTTAACCGAAAATACAATTTAGAAACAATAACGGCAATGCACAAACTGAGCCTGAAAACCTAAGCGTCTAAAATATCTCAAAAGAGTCAGTCGTTATTTCACCGAAGAAGTTTACAGAGAGAACGGGGTAGGCCTTATGCACACGTGGACGGTATCTCCATGTGCAAAATATGAGGAAAGACGTAGGAAATCGGAGGACATCGGAGTTACCGCAGGCGAGTGATAGTCTGCTCGATGAAGATAGTGCAGGAAAGTCTCTCCGCACTGGTCCGAGTCAGGGTCTCTATTCAATATTATAATGTTGGTAGCAAACAGATCTTGAGAAACAAGTAAAGGGGGACAACACTTTCAGCATCTGTTATGATTGTGATGAGGGCGGTATTTACGTTTTCTTTTGTTACACGCTGCTACTAACATAATTTTTGTTGCAAGCAACAAGGTGTCACTGCGGAGAGATTTTGCTGGCGCGCAGTACAAACCACTTTCGTTTGGGTCGAACACATAAACTGACAGAGAAGTTGCACTATAGATTATTATTTCATATTTTAACTTTTACAGAACTGTGATTATGGGAATTTTTCATTCATAAACAAAACATCAGTAACGTAAAAACATCGAGTACGAAACATCGATGTTCAAAAACATCGGCTCTAATGTGTCGATGTTTAAAACATCGATGCCGTAGAAACATGGACCTCGTTGTCGCATCCACTAGGCGCTGCGCTGGCGGGCGACGTGCCCGGGAGGAGGGCGAGCTCCCAGGGTGTGGTGGCAGCCGGGAGGCGGGCTCTTCATTCAGAATTAAAATCAATACAATAAGAAACCAAATAGCACAAATATCACACAAATTCTACCAAACCCTAACAGACATACCAGCAGCATCCCATTACAAACTACCGAAAACTCCAACCTACACTCGAATAAAAAATAGATTCCCTTTTGAAGCATTCCTCAAAATTTTAGCCAACCACGATTCTTAACACCGAGGTTCTCCCTTAGAGTATCCTCTCCAATGTATGGACTAAGTTAGCTTAGCTATTTTAACTAGAATAAGTCTGAAAAAATACATCTGCAAAGTAATTGTACTGAACGATGTAAATCTTCCAAAATGAATAAATGTGTGTGTGTATGTGTGTGTGTGTGTGTGTGTGTGTGTGTGTGTGTTTGTGTGTAAGTCTTGGCCACATTAGGGATCGCCCTCGAGCACGGTTGCTTCCATTTATCGCATCACGCGCAAAGGGAGAAGCTGTTTGCGTGTTCATCGATGCTCGTATATGTCACGGACAGTGCTTCTCACTTGAGTGGTGCCCAGCTGTCGATTAAAGTTTCCCAGATCTATTTAGGAAATATATCATCCTGCTGAATTGTTCTCATTTTGTTTGCATTGAAACTCGCAGCTTCTCTCTTGAAAGATGAGCAAGATTACAAGAATTTTCTCTAAATAAATCTTGGTCTTCTGGTAGCCAAATAATTTGTAAAAACAATTTACATATCTGGTCTCAATAGAGATAATAGTAAACCTACGACGTATCGAGCCTCAGTTGATCTTAGAAATTCAGCGAAAAAGTTACTTCAGTTTCAGGAAGAAAAGGTGTGAATGTATGCCATTGTTGATAGAATTTCCATGTTTCGTAACGTGGTCATTTCCATGTAGTTTTTTTCTCCCAGAATGGCGGTGACCTTCTCTGGTACATCCAGCGCGACCTCATCGAAACATAGAGCGAAGCCGGCCCATCTCCTCAACACTCTGAATTCACCTACGAATAGGCGTATGTCGTAAAATCCCTGGGATCGAATTGGACAATTCCTAAGGCGCTGCAGTGACACATTTTGGAAACTTATCCTTAGCTTTCGCAAGCACACTTCAGTTGGAAGTGATCTTTGAATACATAGATTCCATTCCATAGATTTTGAAAAACTCTCGTAATAGACAATGGATATAGAGTTTCCACAACAAAAAGGTTCTGGGTCAAATACAGGCATAATTAGAAGGATCGCTCTCTGCACTCTTGCTTTTCTAGCATCGTCTTTATCTCAAACTTCAAGAAACAAAAAAGAGCTCGTTACTTGGTATCATTAAGAAATTCTCGTATAGTTGAGCAACCATTGTGTCAATGTAAATAGTTTATCGAGCTTCTTGGTGATCCTCAGTATGTTGTCAAAGTCCCATTGGGCAAACTTATGAAATATTATCTAACCTTGCTGAACAATTTTTATTTCATATTTTGCTATGAATAAATTCGTTTGGATCTTTAATAGCTTTCATAACCAAGATGAGCAAGATTAAACGAAATTTTCTCTTAAAAATAAATTTGGTCTTTCATGGTACCAAATAATTTGTAAAATACAATTTTCACATATCTAGGTCATCAAATACAGAGGATAAGGAGTCAAATCATACTGAAAGTATTGCGTAAGCTCTTCATTGGAATTCTAATGGAACGCGATTCAGCGAAAAATTACTTCAGCGTTTACAGGAACGAAAAGGTCGTGGATTTTGGCTTGATTGATTGATTGATTTTTTCATGTTTCCGGGCGCGTCAACTGCTTTGGTCATTAGGTCCGTAAGTGTAGTGTATTTTTTTTCTAGGGAGATGGCGGTGACCTTCTCTCGCTGGATGGGGAGATCCGGCGCCGACCTACCGTCGGAAAACTACCGAGCAGAGCAGCCGGCCGCTAGAATTCTCCTCCAGACAGCGACTGAATTCGACCTAGCTGAATAGCTAGTGTCGAAAATCCTGCCGCCGTCAGGATTCGAACCTAGGACCTCCCGGTAAGAGGCGCTGCAGTGACATCTGATTTTGGTTTGAAACATTATACCTTTTAGACTAAGATTCGCATTTTTATTTTGAACTTCACACTTCCAAAGTTGTCGCCAGTGATCTTTGAATTACATAAATTACCATTTCCATCAGATTTGTGGTAATAACTCTTTTCGTCACTACCTAGTGCTAATGGATATTAAAGTTTCCACAAACAGGAAAAGGTTCATGAGGCAAAAAACAGGCATAGAACTTCTAAGAAAGAGAATTTGCACTACCTCTTTTGTACTCTTGCATTTCTAGCATCGTCTTGATGCTCAGCAGTTGCAAATGAAACACAACAAAAATGCTCGACTTGGTATATGATGTAATCTGCTCTATACTTTGATGCAATCCGTCTTGTCGAATTCTAAATATGTTTTAATCGAGCTTCCACCGTGCGTTATACCATCAGTATTGTTTGTCCAATCACCATGTCGGATCAAATACATACTTAAAATTTATCTGACCTTGTGAACAAATTTTTAGTTACAAAATGCTCCCGTTTTTTATGATTAAGTTTCGTTTCCAGTTTAATAGGGCCTGGTAAGTAACAAAATGATTTGCACAAAGGAGGTATGGTACAGAATCATACCTTTAATGCATTGCAAAACAGCCGATATCCAATCCTCTCAGCTTGCACAAATTTCTTACACTAGTTATAGATTTGTAAAACTGGACAATACCTCATTGTTACCAAATTCTTATAATTTTAATTACTTCAAGATAATTAAAAACAAAAAATATTTTTAAGAAATATACAAAACATAGTTGTTTTGCAAAGAAATTATTGTTTTTGGAAAAGTATAGAAAAACTGGCGTTTTTGCACGTAGAGTTTCTAGAAGACTACTTGGTCACATCGCAAAGTATTGCTACGCAATCGACGAACAATTTAATACTCTACATATCTGGAAATAATAAACTTTTCAATTAAAAATCGAAAATGGATTCCTGGTACACATATAGAGTATAAAAACGGGTTAGGGGACAGCAGGGATTACATTTTTTTTGGTTAAAGAGAGAGTAGAATAAAAATGTTTTCGGCACAAAAACGCAAAGTGACCTGAAATGAAGATGGTGAAACCTATCACAAGCGATAACAGCGGTGTCATCTATCGACTTATGTGAACAACACTCAGGACAGTAAACTTCCAGACAATCAGAATCGCAACCATATCGTTACCAACACCTTTATCGCAACCGTAATACGTTAGTTTGAAAGAAAATGCATCCATCCAAGAGGCAAAATAGAAGCATATGCGTAACGAATGCGTATGCATTTTAATCATCGTTTTCTAGAAGTAAATGTTTGAATACAACTCAGTACATTGAATAGAAAAGAAAAAAAAAAGAATTGTTCAACTCAAGAACTGTAAAAGAAAATTTAATGAGAATGAATAATTACATTAGAATCATTTATAACAATTTCATTAATTTTACATTTTCAGTCACTGATATGAGAATTCACTCTCAAAAGCAGACTTTACAATCCCCAACGGTTGCACCGCTTTTCTTCTTGATTCCCTGGTCCCCGTTCGAATTTTATCCGCCCGATACGAGGGTGGGAGCAAAACTCCACAAAGCGCAGCTCGCTTTCGCACACCTGTTGCTTGTCATTCAGATTTCCTGATAATTCTGCTCTAGTCTGTGCTCATTCCTTCTGAAAATGAAAAAAAAAACGAGATTACAATCTTATAGAGCAGAGGCGAACACGAACGCAAACATCGGACAAGGGCACCAGATTTGCCTGCCGGGGAAAGCGACTGGGAGACACGCGAGCATCGACGCGAGGAGATTCGGCGATTGGTGGAAGTTGCCCAAGCTGAATAAAAAAAATTAATACTTTAGTATGAATGATTGTTAATTTCAAAAGATGTCATTAAAATTTGAAGTGAGGTTTCGTTTACAAGATTTGAAAATGTGGGAGTGGAAATTTTGTAAATTTTTGCTTCTCCGTGATCTCTTGTTATTGATTGATATATTTATTGACATTGATATATTTTCTTAGAGATTTCCAATTACAAATAACAACTTCTTGTGAAATATAAAAGATCGGTTATGTCAAGCAACGAATTTGTTTTAAATGTTAACTTAAAATTAAATATTTGTAGAAATTTATCTGAGACACGCTTTAACAAGTCCATTCATACCTGTTGAATATCTGTATTGGATTTCCTCAAAAACAGCTCCAAATGTTTTCAATCCATTTTTGGTGGGAGTAGTGTGAAACTTACCGTATACGATGACATATACGCCATGTGGTTCTATTCTTTTAATTTCTCAAAAATTACAAAAAATTAATTTTGTTGACTTCTCTCTCGCGTCGGTAATAGAGGCGATTTCTTCACATTATTGTATTTATGAGTACATGTGCTTTAAATAATGTAAAATGAAGTTTCTCAAAAACTCAACAGTTTTCTCTAAAAATGAGCTCAATACCTCATTTTTCGAAACGCTCAAACCCCATTTTCTCAAAACTGACTCCAATTTTTTCTTAACACGTTTCCAACGCATATTGGTAATGGCAATGTTTATATGACGTAAAGTTTATTTTTTTGTAATCTTTTCTTTTTTAAAAAATTCAAAAATATATTTTATTTAAAATATTTCTGTGCAGTTAATATGTAGTACATTTCAATCGATTTGTATACATTACTGAATTTGTGAGAGGAAGCTCTTCAAATGACTTTAAATGAAGTTTTTCGGAAACTCAAGAGATTCCTGTGAAAAAGAGCTTCAAATTTCGCATTTACAGTAACGCTTAACGCCATTTTCTTAAAAATGGTTTTAAATTTTTCAATAAAAATTGCTATTTAGGACGAGGTTTTAGTCTTCTTTAATATTCTTAAAATATTATTTCGGTTCTACAACTCGGAAATCGAAAAGTTGAGAAAATTTCAAAAGAGCATACTTTGTGGCGGCGATAGTTGGTAGCAAGCAACAAGGAAGGGCAAGACTGTACAGTACCAGTCCACACCAAGGGAATTAGAAAACTTTACTACGAGAAAGTCTGTGCCATTCTATAGCACCTCTAGTTACTTTCTTGTATATATACGTATATACGGAGTTAGATAGTATAGAGAAAGATATGTAATGCTGTGGAAAATCGATTTCGAGATTTCAACAGAAATACACGTTTTGGGGTGCCCCGATACCGAAAAAGTTTTTTTTTTTTCAAAACGTTCGTCCGTCTGTCTGTTGTCTGTCCGCCTGTGAACACTACTAGCGCCTAAATCACACGTACTATCTTTTGCAAATTGAAGAAACCCGTGTCCATCCGGCTTTAGTTGACGCTTTGAAATTTTGATAAGCATTCTTTTACATTTAGGTTTACTTTACATGAAGCCCCCGGATATTTTCAAATTTTCCTCAAAAACGGCTACAATTTTTTTCTTTTTAATTTCTTGTAAGAATAGATCAAAATACATTTCGAAATGTGGCATAGGTCCGATTTTTACGCTAAACTCAGAATTTTCGAAAATTGCAAAAGTTTGAATATTTATCGTCTTCTTCATACAACTATAAAATTGAAGACAAATTTTTCCTTCAAGTAAAATATGTTGTCTATAAATAGTTTTTTCATGAAGGTCATGTAGCTTTTTTTGCAAATTTTAGAAGTTTTCGTGCTATAGTGCGTGAAATATTTGCAATATTAAAAAACAACAAAACCAATATTTTCTCAAAAAAGGTTCTGAAATTTTTTCTTTAAATTTTTTGTATGTGTAGTGCCAAATGTACCGTATACGATGACAAAAAACGCCATATTTCTCTATTCTATTGTTTTTTCAAAAATTACAAAAAGGAATTTTTGTTTTGTCTCTCACGTTGATAATACATTAGAGGCAATTTCTTCACATGTTTGAACTTATGAGTACATGTGCTTTAAATAAAGTCAAATTTCTCGAAAACTTAACAATTTTCTGTAAAAATGAGTTCAAAATTACGCGTTTTCAGAAACCTTCAAACGCCATTTTCACGAAAATGGTTCCAATATTTTTCTTCAAAATTTTCCAATGATACTGCTAATTGCACTGTTTAATGTGATGTAAAGTTCATTTTGGTGTATTTTTATTTTTTCAAAACTTACACAAAGGTAATTTTTGTGAAATATTCCTCACGTCGTTAATACGCCCATTTTCATCAATTTGTGTACGTTATTGCATTTATGAGTGGAAGTGCTTTAAATGACTTTAAATAAAGATTTTCGAAAACTCAATAGTTTCCTGTGAAAAAGAGCTTCAAATTTCGTATTTGGAGTAATGCTTAATCGCCCTTTTTTTACAAACGCCTCAATCTTTTTCAATGGAAATTTCTATTTAGAACTAGGTTTTAGCCTTCTTTAATATTCTTAAAATAATATTTTGGTTCTACCATTTAGAAATCGAAAAGTTGAGAAAATATCAAAAAAATGTACTTTGGGCGGCGATAGATGGCAGCAGGCAAGAAGGTGGGGCTAGACTTTACAGTACCAGTCCACACCAAAGAAATAAGAAAACTTTACTACGGGAAAGACTGTGGCATTCTTTAGCGCCACTAGTTCTATTTATAACAAATGTTTGTAACGAAATCGCCCACATTGTATTTAATAAACGCTTATAAAAACAGTTAGTATTATTTATACGCACGTTAATGTTGTATGTACTTAAACTTTGCTGTGTTTCAATTAAACCAGTTCGGAATAAAAACGCTTCTCGAAAAAATTGAAGGCACAATTAATGCACAAATTTCTCGTGTAAACAACGCGCTCGGCGGAAAATAAAATTAGTTTTTTCTCAAAGATATTGTATCATCTTCTCAGTTATTTCTATTCTCCCAAAAACTACAATTTGGTTTACGTGATTTAAAATGTTTTTACTCTTTCATTTTAAAAATCTACAGATTTCAAATAAGTAGTTGTATGAAGAAACGATGAATGCCACATCCAATAAATACAACTTGTTTGCAATAAAGGTTTGGAAACATAACGAGCTATCACACAAAACATTCTCTTTTTTCTTGCATCGTCGAGACTACGTGTATTTATTCATGAAATATTTTTTTATCTGCAGAAAACATCTTTGTATTCAGAATTGTCAGGAACAATTGTTATCTTTAATAAATTGAATTAAATCTCAAGTTTAAGTAAACAACGAAGTCGAAGCCCCAAAACTATGCAACTACTTTCCGCAGACACAACAGATAGACGTCAGTTCTGCGGTTTGTGGTTACGGGTAATTTTGTGATTTCCCTGTACACATTCCTTCCTCTCTGCTCTTCCAATATGAGAGCTAAAATTTTTTATTAACCTGTATTTCGAGCAGCAGCAAGAGAATTTAAAATACCTAATGAATGCAGAATGAAATTAAAAGACACATGAATGTCTCCGCAGTGATATCCTAGATGAAGTGAAGCTCCTTTTGTGTCCCGCCGGTTCTGCCGCTGCCCGTTTAAGCTTCGAGACACACCCGCGACTCGCTGAGAGTCCGTGATTGCTCTGTACCATCATAAATCATGAAAGTTCCCTGCAGACTCAACCTGTCTTTGTCTTCAGAGACCAATGTTTCGGCGAAGCTCCGAACGTAGCGGAGACCGTCAGAGGTGTTGAAGGGAGAATGAAGAATGAGGAAGCGAGACCTCTCTTCAGACCGCGTGGCTCATAACTTACGCCTTCTCGCCAGGATCTCATGAAGCACATTAACCCTTTGCCTAGAGGGACTCGACCTCAGGAAATGGGCGTTCCGGACAAACGTCAGATCCTTCTAGACTTAACTTTGTGTTTTTTGAGTTCATAAGTCAAGTGGAGTTTGACGCGCTATTTTCAGAACAATACTGACTCATGGAGGAAAGTCATCTGATAGTTTAAGTAAAGCATGTTGGATTAGTTTTCTGATACTTTAAATTAACGTATCGGAAAAGGTGGCTCAATGCATCAACTGATGTCACTTCAGTGCCTCTGATTGGGCAGTTCTAGGTTCGAGTCCCGACAATGGCAAGATTTTGGACACTAGCTTGTCAGCTAGGTCGAATTCAGTCGCTGTCTGGAGGAGATTCTAGCGGCCCGCTGCTCTGACCGGTTGTTTTCCGTGGTTTTTCCGATCAACACTAGACGAGTGCCGGAGTAGTACTTTACAAATGAGTCACGGACCGCGCGAGATCTTTCCTACCTCTTCCTTGTCCTATCTTCTCCCCTTACACACACACTTACACTAACATGCACCTCACTATCGCACATGCCGCGAGACCGGTCGGAAGCTTAGAGCTTGTCCCGGCTGGAGTGATGCCCTGATGGTGGGAGACCCTGGTTGGGGAAAACCCGCTAACGATGGCAGGTCGCTGCCGTATCTCACCATCCAGGGGGGGGGGAGAACACCGCGACCTCCCGATGAAAAAATACATTACACTGACGGGAATAATGACATCAATAGTTGACGCAAATCACTAACAACCAATCTTCAACAAATGTTTAATTTGTTACGTTTGCGGTCCTGTTGAAAAAGGACATTGCACACAAAACGAAATGATTTGCCCACACAATTTAGAAAAGAAAGAAAAATACCGCAAGAAATGATTTTTTTCGATATCTAAAGCAAACGAAGCATAAAATCGAAAATTAACATTATTTATACATTTCATACTAAAGTAAACTACAAAATCAAAGTTTACCTAAACCTTCTTTCTCTAGCAAAGTTTTCTAATCTCTCATCCTTCGTAAGAAGAGAGATTAATGCCATTGTGCACGAAAACGGCCAAATCTCGACGACAAACTCTTTATCGCCGGGCCCTGTAACAATGTGGGTAAATAGTGTTCCTATATAAATAGGTGTAACTCGATTACTAAATTACTACTTCTAACATGTAATGTAGTCAGAATCCATGTTTTGTAGGTCCTTAATACAGAAAAATCGATTGACGGCAAAACGTTTTACTATCTGTGTGTCCGTCCATCTATCGGCCGGTCTATCGGTCGGTCTGTCTGTGGTCAAAACGAGCGCCAAAAATATTCGGCCGGTTTTCTTCAAAAATTATATTCCCCGGTCCATTTAAAGAAACTCGGAGCCCTGAGAGTTTGAAACGGATTTATTAATTTTTGGGGTGTACTTTACATGAATCCTCGAAGATCTTCATTTTTTTTTAAAAATGGGCTTCATTTTTTTAATTTCCCATATATGTAGTACATATATACGGAGTAATATACGTAGTATAGAGAAAGATATGTAATGCTGCGCGAAAAATCGGCAGATTTTCGGCAGAAAAAAATTAATTGGCGAGTCCTAATAACAAACAAGTGGATAAATCCAGTTGCTAAATTAAAAAAAATCTCTAACACGTGGTGTAGCCAGAATTCCTGTTTTGTAGGTTCTTCATACCAAAAAGACAATTGACGCCAAAACGTCCGTTGACCGGCTGCTCTGATCGGTAATTTTCCGTGGTTTCTCCGATAAACACGAGGCGAATGCCGGAGCAGTACCCTAACAAACGGGCCACGGACTTCGCACGATCTTTCCTTCCTCTTCCTTGTTCTATCCTTACACACACACACACACACACACTACCACATATTCCGGTAAATCGGCCGGGAGCTTAGAGCTTGTCCCGACTGGGGCGGTGCCCCGCTGGTGGGAGAGTCCTGGTTATGGGGGAACTCCACTAGCCGACGGTAGGTCGGCGCCGGATCTCGCCATTCAGCGGGAGAAGATCACCGCCATCTCCGAGGAAAACATGCACTACACTTACGGGACTAATGACCAACTCCGTTGACGCGCCCGGAAACATGAAAAAATCAATCAATCAAACCAAAACGTCCGTCCTGTCCGTCCTGTCCGTCTGTGAACACTACTAGCGCCTAAACTTTGGGTATGATCTTTTCCAAATGGATGAAACTACTGTCCATATGGCTGTAGTTGAAGCTTTCAAATATTTGAAAAAGATTCTTTAAAATTTGGGGGTGCTGTACATGAATCCTCACTGACATTTTCAAAATTTTCTCAAAAAGGCTACAAATTTGTTCTTTAAATTTCTGGTATGAATAGAGTAAAATACACTTAGAAAGGTGGTTTAGGTTCGATTTTCACCGTTAACTCTAAATTTTCGAAAATTGCAAAAGTTACAATTTTTCGTCGTCTTCCTACAACTACAAAATGGAAGACAGATTTTTCATTCAATGAAATTTGTTGTCTATAAAGGTCATGTTGATTTTTTTTTAAATTTCAGTAGTTTTTGCTCAATTTTGCGTGTAATATCTACAATGTTAAAAAATAACAACAACAAGATTTTCTCGCAAACGGCTCCAAATTTTTCTTTAAACATTTGGTAGGGATAGTGCTAACTGCACTCTATAAAATGACAGAAACGCCATATTGCTCTATTCTTTTCTTTTTTCAAAATTTACAAAAATGTAATTTCTTTGACTCGTCTCTCGCGTCGTTACATTACCGACCATTACATATTTACACTAGCTGAAGTACCCGGCGTTGCTCGGGCATTTATTACAGTAAAATATTTTACATGAAGAGGAATTCAGTCTTTTCATGCCCTTCGGCGGGACCTACCTCTATCTCTTCCATTGAATCCCTTCTCCGCCCTACTCCCTGCCATGCTCTGCCCGGCCACGCCACGACAGCTGTCTTCTCTTGACACCCATTTGGAAATTTCCGGATTATCTCGCTCACTTTTCCACAAATAATTACCTATTTTTTCTCCATTCTCCATTTTCCATTTTCCATTTTACCATTTTGAACCTAAGAACTGTGTAAATAGTCAAATTGAGAGTCCTAATGAACAGCTGCCCTGGTACTTAGAGAATTATTCATATTTCTTCCCTATTTGCAGTATTATTTTCAATGGGGGGAGTGAGTACTTCAGCAAGTCGATCTTCCCTCTGAGTAGCCGATTCATAATTTTAGTAACTGCCTATCTCTTATCATTTGTAATCTGTTTTGACAATTGTGACACTCGTTTTGTCAAACAATTTGGTTGTCACAAATTTCTGTAAAAGAAGACGTTGTTTAGACTGCATACGATATCTATATATTGTAGTGCATTGTACATTACTGTATATTCTATACTGTATATTATTGTACTTTTTATTCTCTCAACCTACCTCAATTATTAAACACTTTCAAACTCACAATGATTTCCTGCCACTCTGTATATAACACGGACAAAGCAATGCATGAACATTGACATTCTTTACCACTTCGGTTACGGCTTTCTTTCAAATGTTCACACAGGGACATTACATAACCTTATTTAAACTCAAATGAATTTTGTAATAATTCTGGACATTGATGAAATCAGTAGTAGATCTCAGACGTCATCCTCTGGTGGCGCGCAGCAGAATTATTGGCATTGATGCACTTTTGAATCTATGATGTAAAGCTAGGCAAAAAATGTCCCAAAAAGTAATTATTTTAAAAATATATTACTGTTTATGTTTGTAAATCATAGCCTATAGTTCTCCAGGTCTTTAAAGGATGCTAGCACAAAAATGTCATTGGCATTGGTTCAGTAGATTCAGAGATTACCGCGCTGTAAGACAACGTACTTCTGTTTTTATATATTAGTATAGATTACCGGCGGTTTGTTTACATTATTGTATTTAGGAGTACATGTCCTTTAAATAATGTCATATAAATTTTCTCGAAAACTCAAGAGTTTTTGTGAAAATGAGCTGAAAATTCCGCATTTTCAGAAAAGCTCACACGTAATTTTCTCAAAAACTGCTACAATTCTTTTCTTCAAAATTTTCCATCGGATTGAACTGTTTGATGTGACGTAAAATTCATTGTGCAGTATTCCTCATTCTTTAAAAAATTACACAAAAGTAATTTTTTGAAATATCTCTCACGTCGTTAATATGCATATTTCTATTGATTTGTATACATTATTGCATTTGTGAGTGGACGTTACCGCAAATTTCACATTTTCGGTAACACGTATTCTCCATTTTCTTAAAAACGGCTTCAAATTTTTCAATGGAAATTTCTATTTAGAACGAGGTTTTACTCTTCTTTAATATTTCTGAAGTAATAATTCGGTTGTACTACTAGGAAAGCAAAGAGTTGAGAGAATATCAAATAAATGGATTTATGTTAGTGCACATCAAAGATATTAGAAAACATTACTACGAGAAAGTCTGTGCCATTCTGTTATTCTGCATCGCTAGTTTATAAACTTTGTCCTCGGATAGCGTAAAGGACGCGTAAAAGGATTGTGCATGTCTCGTTTTCGTTGAAATGCTTTGCATTTCGCTGATTTGAGTCCATTTCCTTTTAGTCTTTGAAACAGACGGGAAGGAATGCCACTGTCTATTATTCCTGGTCTTTAAAGTTGTTTAACAATGTGCACTGTTGAAATAATGGCCGAGTCTTGCTAATCCTCTGCTTACTTTGACATCACAGTTTAAGAGCATTGCCCTTGTTAAAGTGACTGGCGTTTTCCTCGACATTCTTTTGAAAACGTAGCAAACAGTATAATGAACCAAGAGGATAAAAAATAAGTATTTGCTTGTAACTTTGTTTTAGCAAAAGAAAAATTAGGAAAAAATTTGCATATGTTGCATCTTGTAAAATACTTTTTACTACCATAACGTTTCACCAAAATGTTATCAGCAATGGCAATCAACACAAGAACAACGCGTAGTACAACAACTACATTCACAGCCGTCAGTACAAGTTCAACTAACGGGAACTACGCCTCAAGATACATTCCCAACAATAACAACCCCAGCAGCAATCCGAAACAACAACTTCAGATGCAGTCACCAGCCAACTGGACAATAATAACTTTACAACTATTTCTTAAATTACAAACCCAGAAGATTCTATTCTTCCTAGTACACCAATGCTAATTCAAACAATTCTACACTAAACAATTCTAAGTTTTAACCTTAAGTGATAAGATTAACTTTAAGTGATAAGATTAGCCCTAAGTGTTAACCTTAACACAATAGAAGACTTTAGAAACTTAAAATCTTTCTGTGCAACAAATAAAATTGAATTCCATTCATTCAGAGATCCTTACAGTAAGACATTTAATTGTGTTATCAAGGATATCCATTGAAATAGAAATGTTTAATGAGCTTTCAAAATCCTAACTTAAATACCTAAATGAGAAAGAAAGTGACACGAGTCAAGATTTTTTTTTTTCCACTGAGCCTGAGAGACTGTTCGCTAACGAGGAATTCTACCCTTCGCCCGGCCTACGATTCCTTCCGAGCACAGAGCTCTCTGTACATGATTAACGATGCGGTCCTTCCCAGAGCTGGCGATTACACAAGTGCGAAGAGTGGAAACATAATCACGTTTCACTGACCCTGCTTCCAAGTTACAGAAGGGAGTCCACGATACTGTTTTTTAGATCCATCGTCGCGTGTGCATCAAATTCGATGTCATCAAATTTATTGTGTCAATAAGAATAATTTTCAGAGATAAAACTTATTAAAAATCTTTCTGACGGAGTGTTTCCTCCACACAAAAGAAACAACAGATAAAGTGAGAATCTGTTGGTTGTAGCAATCAAAATTACAAAGGAAAATTGTATCCTTCCATGTAAGTGATGATGTAAATGTTAAGTTAGAAGAAAAAATTGAATCATATTAATTATGAAATGTTTACAAAAAATCCTTTGAAATAGTGATTTTTACATGCCTTTGCACCCCTATTTTAGGCAGACTAAATGCCTATTTTCATGCCTATTTTAGTAAAAATATATGCCTTTTTGCCTGCCTGTTTTAAATAAAATAAATGATTGAACTTCTTATCTTCATATATCACGTATAAGAGAACTTAGAACTATTTTGATGAATGAATTCCTGGATATAAAATTAACAAAAAAAAATACAAATTTCTTTAACCGACTGTTTAAAAAAGTTCCTTTTATCAAGGGGCTTCAAATTTAATTAAAGAAACCCTGTACATATCTTTATGATCATTTGTTAAGTAGTGAATACGTGTTACAAAATGTAAGACTTAACAGAAATTCGAGTTACACAGTACGTTAATGAAAACCGGAGTGGTAGTTTTGCAGCACACCACACGCCATGACTTATCTTACATCCATTAAATGAAGGTCATAATCAATTTTGCAGAATCGCAGAGGAACCGAATGAAACATTTCCATTCCCTTCTTCATATACAAAATATTTTGCATTCACGTAAAGTACGTCAAATATTTGTTACGGTTAAAAATTTTGAGAAGAATGTGATATTGCATAATGACGCCATTGCTGAGATCATAAGTGTGATATGATACACATAAAGCATGAGGATATATGTTTTTATCTTAGAAAGACTTGACGTCCAGGGAATTCCAAGTTTGCAAGTCAAGACTTTGACATGAATAAACTGTACTGTTTCATTTACACAACTGAAAACGTTCAGTAATTCATAAAAACTTCCGACCGTTGAAGTCTGCTCCAGATTGCTTCATACAAACTGGGTCGCAGATATTCATCTGGTACAGCATTGGAGAATTCAGAAAAGGAAAATTTGCAGCGAATACGCAAAACTATTAACACCCACTTGCTGTATGACGTGGTTTTTGCTTTCAAAGAAAAATGGAAAGATCCTGAATTAGTATAACAGCATCAAGGAATTTTTAAATTTATTTGAAAATTAGCTTTATAACTACTTTTTGAACTCTCATTATGATTTCATTTTTGGATTTTAGTAGCAACATGAAAGATTAGAGACAGGTACTTTATTGTATGTTTGACAGGATAGGATTATGAAAATATGGCAGATTACCTAGAGAGAAGCGTACAGTGAGCCGGCCCGGTGGCCGAGATTGTTAAGGCAGTAGTGTCGTAGTGATCTCGGACCGAAGGGTCGCGGGTTCGAGTCCCGCCTCGGGCATGGTTGTATTTGTGTTCGTCCTTCACCCCTTATCATCAATCACCTTATCGTTTCATCCACATAGTTACCATACCGTTAACAACAATAGTGGTCGCTAATGACCTTAGATGTTGAAGCGACCTTAAATAAACCAATTAAAAAAAAAAGCATACAGTGAAAATGGAAATAATGCGATATATACACTTTTCCTCTGTGATATGAAAGTAGTTGATAAATAGTTGTATTATAATATATATATATATATATATATATATATATATATATATATATATATAATTATAAAAATTTATTTGTATATAATGTTAATCAAAATTCCCAATTACCCTTTAATATCACCATTTACACGAGACCACGCTCTCAAACTTCCAACTAAACAAATTCTCGGCTTACTAAAATCTACATAAAACCCAAACCTATGTTGAAAACTTGATCGCACCTCACTAACCGCTAACGTGTGCTCGCTACGAAACATTTCTAGAGAATAAATTCATGCCTCCTTCCTGACAACCACGACCCTCCTAAGCCCTCTTCAAGTTTTCTGCACATCATGTGTCCGGGGCCGTGTCCATTTGTATCACGATCTGACATCAAGCTTGTAATATTAATCCTTGTTGATCGGTTGTCCTAGCAACGCGTATTCTTTGACTGTAAACGAAGCCACATTTCAACACAATGTTAATTTTATGATTAAAAATTAAATCCCAGGTGCTTGGCTTATATCTATCTATCTATCTATCTATCTATATATACAGGGTTATTACAAATGATTGAAGCGATTTCACAGCTCTACAATAACTTTATTATTTGAGATATTTTAACAATGCTTTGCACACACACGTACAAAAACTCAAAAGTTTTTTTAGGCATTCACAAATGTTCGATATGTGCCCCTCTAGTGATTCGGCAGACATCAAGCCGATAATCAAGTTCCTCCCACACTCGGCGCAGCATGTCCCCATCAATGAGTTCGAAAGCATCGTTGATGCGAGCTCGCAGTTCTGGCACGTTTCTTGGTAGAGGAGGTTTAAACACTGAATCTTTCACTAACCCCAGAAAGAAGTCACATGGGTTAAGTCGGAGAGCGTGGAGGCCATGACATGAATTGCTGATCATGATCTCCACCACGACCGATCCATCGGTTTTCCAATCTCCGTTTAAAATGCCGAACATCATGATGGAAGTGCGGTGGAGCACCATCCTGTTGAAAGATGAAGTCGGCGCTGTCGGTCTCCAGTTGTGGCATGAGCCAATTTTCCAGCATGTCCAGATACACGTGTCCTGTAACGTTTTTTTCGCAGAAGAAAAAGGGGCCGTAAACTTTAAACCGTGAGATTGCACAAAACACGTTAACTTTTGGTGAATTGCGAATGTGCTGCACGAATGCGTGAGGATTCTCTACCGCCCAGATTCGCACATTGTGTCTGTTCACTTCACCATTAACAAAAAATGTTGCTTCATCACTGAAAACAAGTTTAGCACAGAATGCATCCTCTTCCATGAGCTGTTGCAACCGCGCCGAAAATTCAAAGCGTTTGACTTTGTCATCAGGTGTCAGGGCTTGTAGCAGTTGTAAACGGTAAGGCTTCTTTAGCCTTTCCGTAAGATTTTCCAAACCGTCGGCTGTGGTACGTTTAGCTCCTGCTTGCTTTATTCGTCGACTTCCGCGGGCTACGCGTGAAACTTGCCCGCACGCGATCAACCGTTTTTCGCTCACTGCAGGCCGACCCGTTGATTTCCCTTACAGAGGCATCCAGAAGCTTTAAACTGCGCATACCATCGCCGAATGGAGTTAGCAGTTGGTGGATCTTATTGAACTTCGTTCTGAAGTGTCGTTGCACTGTTATGACTGACTGATGTGAGTGCATTTCAAGCACGACAAACGCTTTCTCGGCTCCTGTCGCCATTTTGTCTCACTGAGCTCTGACGCTCTGGCGGTAGAAACCTGAAGTGCGGTTTGAAACAAAATTTTATGAGTTTTTTTTACGTATCTGTAGTGAGTCGAATTATATGTCAAATGAATGGAGCTACGTGAATTTATGAAATCCTTCAATCATTTTAATAGCCCCTGTAATATATATATATATATATATATATATATATATATATATATATATATATATATATATGGGAGCCCGATTCAAATCAGGCGGTTTTTTTGGGTTCCGGTAGAGGCGCAAGATAGCGTGGCGCAGGACCAAGTCGGTTGACAACGAGCGTAAACAAGTCACTCGAACGCAAGTAACACCGAGAAAGAAACGTTGTGATTGTCGGGATATAGTTTATTTGTATTGTTCTTCAAGATTTCAAGAATATAATTATCTTTTATATTTCAACGACGAGTTTATTTCTATTCACTACCATTTCTCCCACAATTTGGGGGCTCGTCCGGGATTGAACTGGATTTCGAGAAACGACTAGAACTTTTCACGGTCGCCATTTCGCACATTGAGAACATTATGACGTGCCAGAGGGACGATCAATTTGGAATAAATGACGAGGATTCCAATTGAAGGCCAGTTTTCAAAGTTGCGACGACGATAGGCTGGAATAAGACGACGATAAAGGTCATTATAACTCAAAAACGACGTAATTCCCCGACGAAAGCTTGACGAGAATTGATGTTGTTTCGAAGATACGTGAGTAGATGCAAATAAGACAAATTGTATGAATATTTTGTTGTTTCCATACATTTGTTCGCACAATTGAAGGTTTGAACCACGAGGCTGTTTTTATAAAATACCGATTGTAATCGACGTTACCGACTGTTCGACGGGAAGTTCGCAAAATTTTGGAAGATGGCGACTTGGGAGAAATCGAACAAATAGAAAAGAACATAACCTCTGCGCCGGTAAAAGCAATTAAAACGTTGCATAACTGTTTTTTGAAACGATCCCAGAGGATCGAAAAACGAAAGAGGCTTAGAGAGTTTTCCGGTTTTACGTTCGAGTCGGATCTAAAGATGAAGAGATGAAAAGTCGTTCATTCACGATACATTTTCGGAAGCGGATCTGGGAGCTATATGCGTATTCTTTGTATCAACAGGGGGACGAAAGACGAAATGATCGACGTATATGGAAATGCTGGGAGATCGCAACAGTTGGCGTCGAAAACCCGAGACCGAGATCAAGCAAGAAGAAAATGAAGAAGACGAATATAAGAAAGGAGTATTAACCCCGAAAAAACAAGATGAAAAAAGGGCAGCCCAACTGAAGAAGTTGACGTTCGAGTTTGAGCGAAGCTGCGTGCTATTAACAACGAGGAAGAAAACGATTCGGATAATAGTGATGATGCGCGCTCTGTGCTTCTTCGTACGCAGCCAAAGTTTTCATTGATTTTCGTGATATTGAAGGTTCACTAAAGGGCTTCAACGGTTGATGGATATCCAGTAAAAATTGGATCATGATTTCGAAGAGACAGCTGTTTTGATGGGCTGGGACAGTCTACAAAAGTTTGTTTTGTAGAAATCACTCGAAGGCCTAAGCCAAACTTTTTACCCAGGGCAAAAAGGGGAATCATCGTGGACCGCCCTGAAAAAGCTTGAAGGAAGAGTTTGATGTTAAGACAAGCACGGCAGAAATTCATCGGTTGTTGAATCGACGAAGGAAGAAAAAGAAGAATCTTTACAGGAATATTTCTCGTCAGAGGAGATCGCTAGCCGAGGTGATATAGATGACGAATCATTGATACAATATAAATCGACGGAATTGAAGACGATTCAGGAACGAAACTTCTGCTATATGGAGTAGACAAATAAAAGAATTAAGGTCAAGCTGAACATTACGAGATGGCAGTATAAAGGTCCAAACTAAGAAGACAAACAAGAATGATCACAAGTGGAACTCGAAGAATACAGACGAGAAAGACAAGAAGAACGGATGGTAACAAATCGAAGGGCACTTCTCAGGACGCGGACAAGCGATGCTACAATTGCGGTGGTACCGGAATACTTCGAGCAACTGTAAACACAAAGAAAAGGGTAAGAGGTGTTTCAATTGGACGCTTTGGTCACATTTCAGCTGTCCCAAAGGAAAGGAAACCGCGACAGTCGAAAAGCATGAGTGCCATTGTAAGGAACGCGAATAATTTGAATTTAAAAAAGTACAATTGGCTAATGGGAAGGTAAAGGCGCTCATCGATTGTGGAAGTCAAGTTAGCTTGCTGCGACAAGACATTTACGATTCACTGAGTGCTCGAAACTAGTAAAAACGGATATGGTCCTGAGCGGATTTGGGAAGAACTTCGTTGTCCTCAAGGATACTTTTCAACAACTGTCGTCGTTGATGGTGAGCATTTTACAACAGACGATAGGGTTTAAACAGCAGATACCATGAAACTTGAAATGGTCATTGGAAACGAGCTTCTTGACCAAGCGAAGTGCTCATAAACAAAAAATGGTGTCACCTCAAACCAAAATTAGAAGCTCACATCATGTGCATCCAGGCCGTAAATAAAGAAGAATTGGATATAGGAGATTCGGTCAAAAGCGAAATAAAGGAAGTTAAAGGTTTAATAGAAAATTTGTTCCGGAAGACCAAATCTGTTGATCAAGATGAAGATCTTAGTGAAGAATGAAGACCAGTTCACTGCGGACCGCGACGACTTTCGCCTCGAGAAAAAGGGTGGTGGACAATCAAGTGCAAATTTTGGGATTCATGACAAAATAATAGAACCCAGTTCATCAGAGTATGCCAGTGCAGTAATCGTGGTGAAAAAAAAGAACGGATCATCAAGAGTTTGCATTGATTACCGCAGGCTGAATAAGATCGTGGTGAAGGGCGCATCCTTTTCCCTTATCGACGATTTGCTTGATAAATTGCAGGACGCCCGAGTTTTCAGTACGTTGGACCTCAGAAACGGATTTTTCACGGACGTCGAAGACAGCAGCAGAAAATACACGTCATTCGTGACTCATTCAGGACAGTTCCAGTTCTTAAAGGTACCGTTTGGATTTAAAATTCTGCAGTATTCCAACGGTATATAAATAGTGTATTTTGGCAACTAGTGAGGACGGTGTTTGCTTTGTATATATGGACGAAACATTGTTCCCTAAAGATGATGAAGAGGCTCTACGCAAACTTACGTTGGTATTAGACGTCGCCAGAATGGTTTACAATTGAACTTTGAGAAATGTCAATTTTAAAAAGAAAGTTGAATACCTGGGATATGTAGTCCCGGAGGGACAAATTCAATCTTCTCAAACAAGACATTGGCTGTTCAAAATTTCGAGAACCAAAGAATATAACCGGAGTGCAGAGTTTTTTGGTCTAACGGGGTATTTTAGAAAGTTTATCCCAGATTACAGTAAATCGCGAAACCAATAAGCGATCTATGAATGATACAGAATTCGATTTGGTGCTGAGCAAAGAAAGGGTTTTCAAAACTGAAGGATAGTCATAATCGACCTGTGTGAAGATTTACAATCAGAAGTAGAAACCGAATTGCATACAGATGCAAGTAAGTATGGCTATGGAGCTGTATTATTACAGAATTTCGGACGACGAAAAGCTACATCCAATTCTTATATGAGTAAGAAAACAACGACGCAAGAAGAAAAATCAGTAGCTATGGGGCTCGAAGTTTTGGCCGTTATAAAAGCATTGAGGAAATTTGAGTCTATTTACTGGGAATAGATTTTAAAATCGTTACTGATTGTGCAGCCTTCAGAAGCTATGAGCAAAAGGACTTATCACCGAGGTCGCTAGATGGTTTTGCTCTGGAGGAATACTCATACACGATAGAACATCGACCAGGGCACAGGATGAAGCATGTAGATGCTTTGAGTCGCTACATGACTATAAATTTCAACTTTGCTGATAGCTTGACTGCGCGGATCAAAAAGGGGACAAGCCGAAGACGAAGGGTTGCTCGCTATAATGAGCATCCTGAGGGAGGCAAGTACGACAACTTTGTGATGAGAAGTGGACTCTTATTCAAATTTGAAGACAGAAAGAGTTACTGGTTGTTCCACCCCCGCAACAGGAAATAATAAAACTGCACGAAAAGGGTCTTACGGGAAACAAGAGGACTGAAGAGGAAGTGAAACGGGAAATTCCACATTCCCGGACTAGTTGAGAAACGTCGAGTCATATCCAACTGTGTAAAATGTTTGATAGTGAATCGCAAATCTGGAAAGAAGAAGGGACTTTTACACCCGCTGTTCAAGGAGAGTCAACCGTTGTATACCTATCTATGGATCACATCGGCCCACTGAAGTCTACCAACAAGGGCTACAACCATATTCTAGTGATCGTCGATTCATTCACGAAATTGTTTGCTCCACCCGGTAAAGACAACAAAAACGAGGGACACAATTTCAAAGATGGAACTCAAAAAACTACGTTCGGTAATCCTCTTCAAGTGATCACTGATAGAGGCACGTCTTTTAGTTCACAAGAGTTCAGGACTACTGCACGACGGAAAGAATTAAACACATAATGGTAACGACGGGCTTGCCCGAGCCAATGGGCAAGTTGAGCGTCTCAATTCAACGATTGCTTCTATCATCGCGAAACACCCCATTGACGACCCGGAGAAATGGGACAAAGTGGTACCAGCTGTTCAACGGGCCATGAATTCTACCATAACGAGCATTGGAAGGACGCCATTCGAACTTATGACTGGCGCAGGATGCGCAATCCGACTGATATTCGTATCAGGGGTTATTGGAAGAGCTAATTACAATGTTTGAAGAAGAACGCAACCTTATACGGGGAAAAAATCTAAACACGATTTTCAGTCCAGGGCGAAAATCGCGCTGATTTTAATAAGCGTCGTAAAGGAAGCTCAGTATACAAAGTCGGGGATTTAGTGGTATCAAGCGGATGCAATTGGCCGGTTTAAAACTCAAAGCCAAAAATCTGGGCCCTACCGAATTACAATGGTCAAACCAAATGATACATACGATGTCAGCAGGTCGGAGATAACGAGGGGCCGAACCCCCACTACGTGTGCGGTATATGCAAGCCACAGACGGATACTCATCATCCGAGCCGGGTGATAGTCAGGACGGGGGCCCAATGGGAGACGATTCAAATCAGGCGGATTTTTGGGGTTCCCGGTAGAGGGGCAAGATAGCGTGGCGGGAGGACCAAGTCGGTTGACAACGAGGCAAAAAAGTCACTCGAACCCAAAAACACCGAGAAAAAAACGTTGTGAATTGTCGGGATATAGTTATTTGTATTGTTCTTCAAGTATTTCAAGAATATAATTATCTTTTATATTTAACGACGAGTTTATTTTATTCCGACTACATTTCTCCAATATATATATATATATATATATATAATATATATGTGTGTGTGTGTGTGTGTGTGTGTGTGTGTGTGTGTGTGTGTGTGTTTATATGAAGCATTCATGTGAAAGACCTGTGTTGGAACCCCGTGCACGAACACTATTTCAAATTTGGAATGTAACAGATTTTTGTTAGGATGATTTCTAGATTTGCAATGACAAGCAAATCTATCTGATGTTCGCATGATCTATTCCCTCGTGACGCAGGTTTCAAGAGTTGGATACGCACCAAATGCTAACCTGCGTTTCCTGTCGTCGTGTATTGTTGTTGTAAGGCTCTTTAATTTCCAAGGACATCATTTTTGAAGAGGAAGTAAATTCAGTAATTTAGTTAACCTAACATTAATTTAATTAATTTAAAGGAAAAAATTAATATTCACTACGTTGTATATGTTGAATCAAATTTCACTAACTTTATCTGATCAGGAATGCATTCAACTATATCTAAAGTGGGGATGGAACACGTGAGACCCTCGAATCATGAATTCACCAAATCCACAAACAAATTTATCTTTAAAAACTAGATTCTTGTCTGTTTTTGTTGGTTTTTTGTTGTATGGAAACCGAATATAGTTCTTTTGGGGACTTGAGGTACTTGAGGGGATTTTTGAATTGGTTTATTCATGTAATGGAGTGATAATATTTCAATTGTAAACCCTGGATTTAGTTAAAATGACCTCCTTAGTTCTTTTTGTCTTTTATTTCAAACAAATATTTTTTCTTTGGTAAGGGAGGCGTCGGGGATTGACATTTAATTTTTCTTATCTGATCGTATATTGACATAAACAGCTTTATTTATCGATAATTATGCTTTTATTGAACTTTTATTTTGTGTGAAGTTAGTTCCCTACAAAAAATTGTGTAAATGCGCTATAAAATGTTCTGATTTTTTTATTTATTATTATTCCGAATCTGATACGTCAATTCCTTTGAAACATGAAATGAACTCACGCACTTCCACTCATTAGACAAACTTTCCTCTCCATATCACCGACTACAAGAAACCATTCTGACGAAACAAATGCTAAACCTTTCTGTTCCGTCCAGGTAAATTTCTGACACACGAACCCCTCAGGTGTGGAGGTATGCCAGTATTGCCTGTCGATTGCCAGAGCCGCTTCGAAATTTCGCGATGCGGTAAAGCCCCCGTGGTAATGAGGCCCTCCCCAGGGGTCGATCGTCGTTCGTCACGCGGTGCGTGGAATTTGGGTCGCGTGCTCGCTGCGTCAGGGCGGGCGCGTGGCGCGTCGCGGAGCGTGGCGGGGGCGGGGCGGGGCGGGATGAGGCGGGGCCGGGGGGGCGGGGCGGGGCGGGGGAGGGGCTTTGGCGGGGAGGGCTTTCCGCCGCGTGACGTGCCACTGGCCGCACCGCGAAGGGAGAGGAGGGGGAGTTGTTTGCGGCCGTTGTGCTGTTTGGAAACAAGCCCCCCTTGTGTGAGTGCCAACACGCGGCGGGATTAGGTTAGGTTAGTTCGCTTTGGGAGACTGAAGCGAAAGTTAGGTAGAGCAGCGGGAATAAATATAGCACTTTGGCGCTTAACTTCTCACGCCAGGGTATTATTAATTTCTAATAGTATTATTGCTTAATTACAAAAAATTAAAAGCTATAATCGTAATACTACTAGTATATGCAATATGCGAAAGTATCCATAATACCAACAGCGCAAGGAAGATAACGGTCCTATAGGAATGAGGGATGCAAATACTTTTCGTATTAGGATTCTTACCTCAAATTAATTATTTTATATCTGGAATACAGATAATTCATAAATGGGAAATTTTACACATTTGGTAGTTATTGATTGGTTGTAGAGTTAGCTAAATGTTCTATTAAGGTTTTATATAAAAGATACTATAGGCATGTATGTGCAAGATACCGACTCGTGAGTGAATGCATATTTTACACTCATTATCTTGAAACCTCAGCATTTCAGCTACTTTAGATAAGATGGGTCTCTTCCGGAGCCGCTTACGGATCGTATTCATTAAGGACCTCTGCTAATTAGCAACAGGCGTATCTACTGAAGATTGCAGAATATTGAGAGAAGCCGACCATTCTCCGAAACATGCTTACTACAGCTGCACTTTTCCATGTTTCACATGGCATCTGCCCAGCTACCGCTATTTGTGGTATTTACTTCGAAACGAACACAGAGCTTTCTTTGAAGCCCTGAAGGGGCTTTTCGCTTACTTCCTTGGAAGGGGAAGGCGGGCCCGTGCGGGCGGATGGCTGAAGCCTTGTGCGTCGTGACGCACTGCCGGCCGCCGAAAGAGAGCGGGAAAGGCGCCGGAACCGGAAGTGAAAGGGGAGCGGAGAGCGCAGACTGCGAGGCACCACCGAGCATCGGCGCGTTCTGTGGTTTGCTTTTCCGGCCGCTCCACAGCGTAAGCGAGAACATGTGTGACGTGCTTCTGGGATCCTCCTCCTCGTCACTATCATAACAAAAACAACAAGGCATTTTTACAAAAAAAACATTAAAGAAACGATTCCTCAGTAAATACTTCGTGTTTGTGGACGCATCAACTACTTTCGTCAGTAGTACCTTGATGTTAAGTGCATCTAATAGTCGGCAGGTGGCGGTGTTCATCCTCTGCTGGTATACGACTTCGGCACCGACTTACACGGTGGTTTGCGGAGTTTTCCTCCTCCAGATATCTCCCTCATTGGGACACCACCCGCGTAGGAACAGGTTCTAAGCTCTTGGGTGGCCTCCCATCATATGCGGTAAAGGAATTATTGAAATTCGTTCAAATTCGATCTATACAAATGTTCGTGACGACGAGACCATGGAACAAGTAGTTAGCTTTGAGAATCTTTTACCATTGGACAAAGAACGAATATTTTTCATTTCTTTGTTTTTTCTAAAATCTAGTCCTTGCCTTAAAAAAATGCTCTGACTTCGTCACATTCTGTGCAATGGTCCTTTACTTGCATTAACTTGCATACCTTTAGAATTAACTCCATCTATTTTGTTGTGAAGTGATAGTGACAACGATTTACATGGTGAGACTAGAGAACTGATTCTAATGTTCATATTTGTCATACATGCGTGTTTTGTATCTACATGAAAAGAAAGATGAGAAATTGAATTTGCTTATGTACAACACCTGAGAGAAGTACTACGTAATCACGTGAACGAAATAAGAATGAACACAACAGAGGATCACTGTATTTTGAATCATAATAGTAGACTTGTACCATTAGTGTATTATTTACGAGAATTTTGATTCTTTCTAAAACAATTTAGTAATTACTCTGCACAAACAAATATTTTAATGAAATCCTCAACTAAATTTCTTACTTTCATTCCAATCAGTTTTGTAAAATTCGTGTGGTAAACGGATACTCATTTACCAAAACCAATCAATTTGTATCATGTTGTAGGACAATGGTATCCTCAGGATATTTGAAGAAAAACCAAAATACTAATCTTTTTAAAATAGAAATATTTTATTATAATAAAATGCACTAAAACCACGACACAATATGGCCGCATCATCAGGTAGTCTCAGGCAAAAAACAAAAATACTGAGAAGAAAAACACACAGTTAAGAAAGTCACAAACTAGAAACATAGTCAGGCAAAACAAAAGGATAGATTCAAACAAAATGCATTTAACATTGATATATTTTCCGTTAGGAATTCATCGATGTCCCCCGCCATCAATATTTGTTTATCTCCTTTGACACCATCATGCATTTCCCGCCTCAGCATGCCACCTCTGATGCATAGGCCTCCCAATCCTTTGAATCACTGTACATGCACAGCCGCCTGCGACCCACACGTCCAATGCGACACTTGCAACTGTTTTAGAATTTGGGGAGGAAAGGTGGCGGGCAGGTGGCGCGCACGTCGTCGCCCAAGGACTTATTGACTGCGCTTTGCTCCCCTGCCCGCGGGCAGGCCAACTCACCAAGGCCACTTTCTCACCAAAGAGGGCGAAGGGGCGGGAAGAAAAGGTTAATTGTTTAGGTGATACAAGGCGATTCGGAAAAGCCCCGACCATGCCACAACCCAGAAGCTAATCCTCCTCAATGGCCGACGCGGGACACGAACCGTGACCCTTCCAGACGACTCTGCTAAGGTGCGTCCGCAATAACGATCTTGGCTACTACTCTCCTCTCTCGAAACGTCTAGCTTCGGGTCCCCGACCTGTTCTACAAAAGATTTAAAAAATCATGTTTTTTATTATTAAAACACAACTACTAACCTTTGTTCAGCTACAGTTTATCTACCTATAGTTTAAATTGTAATAAATGTAACCATAAAATACGTCACTGCTTATTGTACCCTATTTCTCTTTTCATTTTTTTATCTTTTCTAAATAATTCCTTGACATAATTCCAAAATTATTTTCGTAATCTAAGATCTTTGTAAGTAAAACGCGCAATGGTTATCTTCATGGAACTTACAGTAGACAACCACGTCTATTGTCCTCCCCGGAATGTTTTCAAATGTACACAAATCCACTTTTCCTGACAACACTTTTCTAAATCTCGAAAGCGACAATTTTCAGATTTACAAAAATGGAGGGTCTGCGTTAGACTGAATAAAATGACAAAATGAAGGACAATTTTAAGAAATGATTTGTAAAGAAAGATATTCTCAATTTTTCTGGAAGTAAATTTTTTATTCAGACTGCTGCATGTTATTCATGAATACTTCAGAGATTTAATATCTAGCAATTCTCGTTTCATATCTTTATTTCAAGTCGCCTTTACATTATTATAGGACATTTCATTGAAGACACTAGTTTTTCAACAATCACTTTTTCAGAGATCTATTACTGAACAAAGGTTTGATAGTGCTACTAAAATAATGTTTTTAAATGCGTTTTCAATCGTAATTTAAAGACATTGTAATTTCTGCTATAAAATTCCGTAGTTTTAGAAAGGCACATTCCTAAATAACCTTGTAAATTAGGATGTTGCAAGAGGCCAAAAACGGAGAGAACAGAAGACCAGAAAGCGAGGCTTTTTCTTGCAATTATTCGAACATTACCACATGTTTTATTGAAAAAGTAATATTTAATATTGATTAAACTATTCAAAATGCTTGAAAATGTTTTCAAATTGCCCATGAAACATTAAAGGAATAACTACTGTTTATTTTTACTATGCAATTAATATTCCTATGTCTGCTGCGGTTTTAAATGTTTAACCTTTATTGGTTATATGTTACTTATATGTTTCAACATGAATATTACGAGTTGAATTTGTCATTGAGAATAATTTTACTGAAACATCTTATTATTTTTTCTTCTGTTAATTTGCCATTGATTCCATTTTTCAGAGAGTATGTATCTGATGCAGCCATTTGTGCCAGTGTTTTCAACGTAGAATGGTCAATATATAGAATTACCATTGTCTGTATAAAACGTGTTATGTTCCTCGATTGCAAATGTCGAACGTGTGAGTTTTACTCAAGCAATGCATGTGCAACAGGTGATTCACGTTCAATTGGAGAACAGATTTCGACCAAGAGAAGCCCAAGAAGAGGTAGAGAAAGCAGTGAGTGTTTACCAACCCAATTCAACGAGTTTCATTAGAACCTGCCACAGAGTGTAATTAGGTTGAGGAACGTGCAGCTATTTCTGGCGTGAATGCAAGCAATAGCGTTGATGTGCAACATGGATTTCGCCAAGTATGACCACACCCGCTACCCGCCGCGCCGTTTCCTAAATGTCGCAGGAAATCGGCTGCGGACGATGTCGCGGCGCAGCGCGCGACCCGATTTCCCCTCCCGCCAAGGCCGCGCGGGCACTCCGCCCCCGGCGCCACTTGCCCGCTGCCCGGCCCCCACCGCCGACCCCCAAGCAGCGTGGAGCAGCCAGCCTCAAAACCTTTGGCTGATGTTTGGACGAACCCACCTCCTGCCGGAGATGGAATGTTCTCCACTTCTTATAATGTTGTGAAGATAATGCACGTTATGAAAATAATGCTGGCTAAAAAAGTAGGCACGACTTGAATCATCCAAATGACACGACGTTTGGTATGATGGATGCTTTTTTTCGGTAACAATAATCGTAGTAGTAATGTCACGGTATTAGAAAGACACGCTAGTATCCTACAGCAGCAAAAATGTTACTGAATAAAACCACACACAAGGTTTTCGAAAACGAAAAACAACAAATAATGTTATTTTGTATAAAAAATGATATATTTTAATTAAAACAGTCTTCACGAATACTGCTACAACATACAATACAACAGGTCTTTGATACCAAGAATATAAAAAGAAATCAATAACACAAAACGTGAATAGTAAAACTTGAATGACGGGAGGGTTCTTCCTTGCTGTCAGATGACGTCAGCAATGATGTAAGAAGTGACGTTTCGAATATGAGAATTTATTCGGCACAGCACTCGTATATTTGCATTTTTCAGACAAAATGGAAAACATACCAAAGTTTTTAGATTTTCCCAAGTTCCTGAAAATATGCAGTCTATCACGGTCGGAGAAAGCATAGTTTCTTATCCATTTCTGCGTGCATTGAAAATAAGTAGTACAGATACTAGCAGAATGGTAGAATCCCAGAGTAACTTAGCTGAATCATTCTTCAGAGTATTCTGAAGAAATGGAAAATTAAATTTTCAGTAGTGATGCACGGTAACTAGTTCTTACCTGTGCTTTATGCGCACAGAAAAAAATTCAAGGTCGTTTAAGAAACAACCTAGTAGCAACCTAAGAGCGTGAACACAACTTTGGAGCCATTGCATTAACATAAACTCTCGTCTCTTTTTCTTTCTTACCTTAAACCTTAAGTATTTATATAAACAAATTAAGAGGTTCATATTTATTTGAATATTCTGGCTTTATCTTATTTATAGGCAGCAATGTGTTGTTTTAAAAACGATGTTAGCATTGTTTACCTTGATATACCAATGCTAGCTTTTAGTTTTACGTGTACCATTGAATACACTGAGCGACTATACTGAGGATAATTGTAACAGTTTTGACTTAGAAAAATAAATATGAGATAATGATTAGGAAAGATATATTTTTGTGGCAAGAGATAATTTGTTGCTGTATATGGTATAAATTGTTGAAATTTAACTTTTGATTGAAATATGCAAGCTTTGCACAGTCCATAATTTGAGCTACATTTTTTCTCTTTCTATTCTTTAGAATATTCCTAATCCTTTACGCATCTATCTTTTGACATTTCTGGTATTAACTTTCCGTCTTCATTATCTTTCACAATTTACGTGGGGACTGCATTTTGTGCATCATCCTCATTATCGCATGTAACTTTCATTATAAGAGAGTAATATCAGTCATGTCATAAATGCATGACGAAACAAACGAAACTGGGGCATGAATCAACATAGCAGCCACCTCGTATGGTGAGAATAATTCCAAGATTATACCTGTAAATTCCCATGAATTTATTAAAAAGAACGCAATTCGTACCAAAGTATCTTCAACGCTCCCATTTCAAATTGAAGACTGGCTCATCTCGTTGCCTGGTCCGTCAACATTTCATTTGCGTCCCTAAAAATTGATTTGTGTATTACTTTCGTATGACTATAAATTTTCATAAAATAATACGTTTTCAAATAAAATTTGATATTTCATATAAAATTACATAAAAATTGTAATTTGATTGAAATGATTGTCGTTCATTAAAAACCAAGAGTATTTCTGAAATGTTCATGAAATTCTATCAAAATTGATCCTCTTTGACAAAGACTGGATAAGGTCACCAGATTTTTTTATTTGAGCAAATGTAGAATGTAGTAGTACATCTAGTAGAACACATTTAACTGCATCAAGACACAAGTCATTTTTGGTGACTGTTCCACTCGTGAAATTAAAACCAATAGTGTTTAACTATACATACGAAATGCTCCAAACAGGGCGGTATATCTAAAAACGTTTACAGCTTTTTGTATCCGATTTTTCTTACCGCTTCTACCTACTGGCCAATCATAAACTGTGAATCATCTACCTCAGAAGGCGGTACACATCAATCGCTATGTTGATGTCCAATTAATCATTAAATCAAAGAGGCAATGTTATAATACATACGCGTATTATAACATTACCTCTTTGATTTTAATATATTTTTTCAATATTAATTATTCTTTTATATATTTTCAATATTTGGTGCATTTTGGAACTCTGTTGGACAAAGTTTCATTCGTGAAATAGTCCTAATAAATACCACTCGATATTTGGAAATTCTCAGATAAATTGCGTCCTCGCTTCGCGAGTCGGGGATTTATCGACAATTTCCAAAGAACTCGTTGTAATAGCTACGATCAGATCATAGGTATTACTACAAATTTTTTGTTACAAATTATTTATCACAAATTATTTTTCCGTAAATGAATTTTACTCTGTGATCAACACTTGAATCTTCTGGCTTGATATAACAATAAGTTTTCTGCACAAAATTATGTTCATACGATAGTCTTCTTTCCTCTCATACATATCAAAAAGATCGTTCGAAAATTAAATAATAAATTGTTAAACTTTTTATACTGCCATTTTTCTTTGATCGTTTCATTTGTTAAAATTAATGGGCTTTGAATTCAAGGATTTCCCAAAGGCAAAGTAAATCTTGGATATTTATTTCGATTTTAAAAGGAGGCAATTTTCATCCATCCATTCTTTCCTTATAACGCTTTCAAAATCGTCCGAGGATAAGTGTTTACTCATTTAGATTACGATAAAAAAATGTAAGATAATCAATGGAAAAATACATTCAAAACTCATAATATTATCATCTAAATAATATAAATCTGTTTGTCCTTCTATTCAAGTAATAAGTGTGAAACGTTTTGTACTCGTATGTAGTGAATTTTGGTGAACACTAATGGAGAAGAAACACTCGAATCTTTGAATTCTTTGAATTCAGAAACAGATTGGATTTGAATGTCTTCAAGGCTTGATTTTTCTGGAATGGCAAATTCTTCGATTTTTGTACTTTTAATTCTTCGATTTCCGTACTCTCTTTCAAATTCAAATTCTTCAGAATTCTTACATTGATATAATTTTAATCTTTAAACATTGAAGTTGGAACATTACATATTGATAAAGTAAACATAACATTATATTTTTACATTTAAAAACGTTTCTTACATATATTTCGACATTTAAGAACCTTCTGAAATTGACGGACCTTTCATTACTGTTTAATCTTAGCAGGATTTTTTCTTTAACTGTCCAGTCTTATTAGCATCAATATGATTAAATGTTGCATTTAAAAATTTCGAGAGATTCGAGAACATTTCATGGTGCTTGAGGAAAGTTAGGATTAACCCATATTTGATGATACCTCAACACTTTCAATCACACCGTAATCTCTGTGAAATGCATTTCACCATTATCAACACTTATTTTCGAATTTATAAAGTTCGTGTTATCTCTTTCTGGGAATGATAGAATACTCGAATGCATTTGCCACTACTGCAAGCTCAGTCGAAATCAGTTATCGTCGTCCACTTGAGTGGACGCGCAGAGATGCAAATGGCCGGGCGGGGGCGGGGGCGGCGGCGCCACTGCGCGTGACACCGGCGTCCTTGGGGGATACGCAGAAGAGCAGCGCCGCGGAAGATGAGCGCACTTCCCCCCTCCCCTCGCCCGCCCCCAGCGCCTTCTCGCTTCTCGGCGCGTGGCTCCGATTCCCAGAGCCCCACCGCACGCGCTCGCCAACCCTGCCTCGCCTTTTCGTACCTCGCCAGATTCGCAGGTTAAAATTAGACCCACGTCCAATTCTGGGCTTAAATACTGAAAAGGGATGTGTAGTGGAATCCTTTTTTTAAAATTTTATTTATTTAGGGTCGCTTTTCAGCAACTGGCTCATAAGCTACCACTAGTATCAATTTAGAATTTACACAAGTTTTACAATTGTTCCATTACACAATTATATACAGTTCATACAAACTTTAAATTGTCATAAAGTGAGTGGAATACTTTATTTCATTTGTTAGTTTTCATATTTATATATCTTTATGCTTTTAATTTTTTCTTTTGCAACACTATTCATTAATCATTCATGATTGTTACGAATTCACTGCTTGATTATTTCACCACATGTTTGCCTTAATGTTTTAAGAAAATCTGCTCATCAGGATTCACATCATATTCAGAGTTTATTCGAATTGCCTCCTTCTGGCCTATATTTGTCACTACACTTATTGTCATTATCATTATTATTATTATTGATATTATTGTTATTATTATTATTATTGTTATTATTATTATTACCAGGTCTTGATTTCAGGGAGAACGCGCTGCAACGGCGTTCCGGTACCTCTTGGCGCATGAAATGGTAGAGAAAAAAGCAATGAACCAACAGAGACTTTATACTTGGATTTTTACTTGAACCAACGTAGACGAATGTAAATTGCATGAACACATTTCCACTTCAAAATTCTTAGAAAGATAAATGTAATTTTGTGTTCTTGTAATTATGTATGCGTAACCGATAACAAGGAATTTCTAAATATTTTATCTTAGTAAATTTCTGACCTGCAAAATTTGTAGTTTCATTTTTATGCTATTATTCTATTTTAGTAATATAATCGATAAAGCCGAATTCAAAATTCAATTTAGGAATAACATCAGGTTCTAATATTTGACACTTAAATCGAACGTAAATAAAATAGATAAATAACTTTGGGTTTCCCTATTATCTTGATAAAGGGATTTTTTAAAATAGTTAAAGGTTACCTAAACCGGTTTGTAAGAATGCTATCTAAATAGTATATAATAGATTAATTTTTAGGCGAGCAAATACAAACATAACAAAACATAACAAAATAAACTGAACAACATTAAAAATGCTCTTTCCAAAAGGAAATACGTTACTTTTCGCCGTGTTCTCAACGTAAACTCGTCGAAACTATCATTTTTCATTCTCGTTGCTTACACGGTATAAACAAAGTTTTGAGAAAAACAGGCAACTTTTCATCACAAATACTTATTCTTACATTAAATTAATATTAGTAAATTCACTAAGTGTGTTTAATTCATTGGGACATACTGAATCGATCGCTGTCGTGACAAACTAGACAGTACGTTCAGTTCTACTGGTTCGCCGATTGACCGACGAAAAGTTGATAGCTTATATGTCGATGCTGAAATTGCTATCGCACAGCATTAAACTGCGATTTTCATAATAAATATTTACATTAGTTCTGTAAATTATCTTAATATTCTTATTTTGTGCGCGTGGACCAAAGATAAATGAATTTAAAGACTCTCTTTCGCAGTGTTGATTTCAACCAAAGCCTCTCTCGCTGCGGGTAGGGCTGCGGACAATGCATGCGGATTCAACAGCGACTCCGGAGGCATGTCCAGTCAAAGCAGCATCGATTACACGAAACATTTGGCGGAGGGTGGCAGCGTTGTGCATCGGACGGCGGGGGAGCAGCCGTGACGCCGCAGCAGAGCTCGGCGCCGACGTTCGAACAGGGGAGTGGGGTGCTGGCTGGTGCGAGGGTTCGCCGGCTCGGGGCTTGCATGCAGGAGCACACTGCTATGTTTTTCGGGGGAGGGATTTCACCGTCCTGAATGCTGACAGTATCTCAGTGACCTCGACAAGGTCCGGTCGAGTCCGCTCAGCATGGTTGTGTTCGATTTTCATCATATTTTCACTTGTGTTCTCAAGTCGAATGACCGTGGATGGTTGAAAATATCGGGAATATCGCTATTTTGACAGTCATGAAAAATTAGTTTGTTCTTCGTACATTATCATGCACTTAATCATTTCAGCATGTGAAATTTACGACATTTTGACTATTATAATACGACGCTTAAATCTGGAATTTAAGATAATAACTGAGTTCCATCCAGCATGCTCCAACGGGAGGGAACTATTCTGCTTCTTATCCTTCCATAAAATCTATGTACTAGAAAGCCTAAATAATAAAATACAAGTAAATGTACTGTAATGAACATTAATGCGATACGAAATATTTTGTTACACAGTTATGTTTTGAGATTTCTCAAAGTCTGTATCAATGCATGTCAGAAGGAGAAACAGATAAATTGAAAATAGTATAAGCAGAACCATTTGAAATTTCAGGAGCGATTCTACCCTCTTTGTGACACTGTAACATTTGAAGACAGGAATGATATAGGTTGGACTATTTAATCTGTTGTGTATATTTTTAAAAATCAAAACATTTTTGAATAGAATACATATAATTCATTTAGTTTAAATACATCTCGTTGTTAGCAGTAATTATCATTTATAAATATCATGAGATTAGATCTCTTCTGCTTAGCTTGAACTGTAATTTGAGACTTATTTTGAGTTTATTTCGTGCAGAATTAGGTGGATTGCTCCTTAATTAAATAGTGTCAAAAGGAGTCCATTTCAAGGATCAACGTCCGATGCAGATAAAATAACTGAAAAAGAGTGGGAATCGAAATGACATTAGAGAAAAATGAGGAACTCAGAATTTGCAAAAGGCACAACTGCCTAGAAATCCTTTTTCCGCAGCGAGAACAGAAGGAATTTAAAGCATTTTAATTGTTTCTGGAGGGATAAAGGCAAGGATACTGAACAAAAGGATTACAAACATCGAAGACGTCCGACCTAGATTTACCGAAGCCCTACGGACCCTCTCACGTCATACTCCGGGCCGCACTCACCAGCTGCTCAAAGTTCTAGTGCCTGCGAAACGCACGTCCATCAAGAAATGGAAGAGTGCACCCAGACTATACGGGCTAAAATACAACCGAAGTTCCACTGGCCATTGTCATATGTTCTCCAGTATTTTTGCTCATATTTATGCAATGCTTCAACTCACATAGCAAGATGACTCCAATAAAACTCAGCACATTTTAAAAGAAGATCTTAAACCGGAGACTGTTGTCAGCTTGATGTGTTATATCACCATGGTCCCGGCGAGCATTAGTTTCAGAAATTCCGGGCCACCGATCTTTCCATCGTCCTCCCACATGCGATGTGACTTGAACAGAGGAGGAGAGCTATGGCCCCGGTGGTGGGACCTATACATGAAGCGGGCCCACACAAACCTGCACCAAACCGATTGGTACGGTCGCGATGACACGTTCGTTTATCGTGAGAGGGGAGAAGGAAGGATTTTCAAATCTGAAAGCTTCATCCACGCATAAGTTTACATATTGAGAAAAACAAGGAAAATAATTTTTTCTTGATGTAGGTACAAAGCAAGATTTCTGCACTATTTAGAAACCAATGGGTATCTCACAAACTTCAAACATCCCGAAAGAGCATGTAAATTATTCACCCAAATGGCTTTGAAAAACTTCAAAGAATTGTCATTGAGATCTAGGCAATGGAAATCAATCAGAGGAAACATAGAATAAAAAGAGTCTGAAGAAACCACATCCGGGTCGATATATCAAATTGAAATTACGTACGTTGTTATTAAATGTTATTATCTTTATTACAAAGTCTTGATATTCAAAACCACTGGATTCACTACCTCTTCAGCTCCGAAATGTTAGAGAATAAAGTCAATGGAACCAACAGGACTTTCATACTTGCTACTGACAGCAGACGTCTAACAGTGAAACATTCTCCTGCAAATTCTTAGAGCATAAGTAATTCTTGTTTCTTGTCAACTTATGATCCCGTAACCGAACACAAAGGAATTGCTGCTAAATGGATTTACATCTTAGCAAATTTCTGACTGTGTAGTCATTTGTTATGCTATGTACTCTGGATTAGGGAAAACATCATAACACTGATATTCAAATTCAATTTAGAATAACTAGTTCAATATCTTGACACCTTAAATCCACTAAATAGCATTATAACGGGTTTCTTATTGAGATTTTCAACATAGCAAAGTAACTTCAAACGGTAGAAGAATGTCATCAAATAGTTATACTGATAATCTCGTAGCGGCAACTACCATAACAAAACCATATATGAACTAGATGTCTTTCAATACGTTATTTGCGTGTCTCAACGTAAACTCGATCAGAACTATCAGAGCTCGAGCACACGGTTAAAAACAGTGAGACAGAAATTCATCCAAATACTTAGCCGCGGAACGAATAGTTTCCATGACAGTATAGTTTACTTACCCACGTCTGTCGTATAAATAGTGACCGACACGAAAACGATAACAGTCGTCGTACAAGCTGGACAAACCATAAGTCCGATCATCAGAAGAGCTTACAATCCTCTCTGATTCGCTTGTCTGCCACTGAGAAGTATGTCCACTCTCATCTGCTGAAGAAAAACGTTAGAAATACAAATTAGCCAACTTCGACCAGGCCTAACAGCGGAAAATTCTATAAATATTGACTTTTTATTAGTGCAGTGAAATTAATAAACAAAATTAATAAATTTACATTAAATCAATAAATTTGTGACGCGTCTCGGTACCTAAAATTTTAGCAACTGTTTCTACGCTTATACTACGCTTTTCAGCTGGTTAAGACAGCAACATCGGCCTCCCGGGGCGCCTGCATTTTATTTATCCAGCTGGTTAAAGTATTTTTCATACTCCAGCAGATGCCGTCTCCTCGACTAACGACCGAGGGTCAACAAAACGCGGCCCTTAGCTATGAACACATGCACAAATGCATGCCCACGGCAGGATTCCAACACGCGACTCCTGGGAGAGGCGCGGAGTCGGCGCTTGCTTCAGCAACATCGGCCTCCCGGGGCGCCTGCATTTTATTTATCCAACTAGGAAACTTTGGGGCCGGGGGGGGGGGGGGGGGGCCCGGGGCCGCCGCGCCGAGGCTTCCAAACCTCAGGGGCGGCGCCCCGCGCCGAGCGCGCTCTTCCGCCCGCGGGCTTCCGAGGGCGCTTGCGCTCATCGAACACGCGGAGCAAACACTCCACTCGCTCCACTCCACTCGCTCTTTTTTTAACCGGGAAGGAAGGCGCAAAATATTATCGAGGCCGATCCGGTAGACGACATCGCTGAGGCAGTAGTGTCGTAGTGACCTCGGACCGAAGGGTCTCGGGTTCGAGGTCCGCCTCGAGCATGGTTGTTTTTGTTTTCGTCTTTTCACCCCTTATCATCACCATATCGTTTCATCTTCACAGTTACCATAACGTTTCTCCAATAGTGGCGCTGCTAATGTTGATGCGACCTTAAAAAAAAATATCAGGAGAATGGTCCAGGATTTATTTATAGACAGTCATTGTATTGTAACATGTATTAAGTCAATAAATGTTTCAGTACAATATAATACAATGACAGTCTATAAATCATTGTCAACAGTCATTGTATTGTATTGTATTGTACTGTAACATTTATTGACTCTAATATTAACAAAATTTTTAATCTGATATAAGGCAGTAATTATTTTTCAAACCAAAATCGGCATACGTAAAACGAGAAGGAAATATTTTATTTTGAAAAATTTTTAGAAATTCAAAAAAAATACTAAAAAAAATAACAAGATTCGCTAAATTTTTAATTTTTACAAAATGAAGCAAAACTGTCATTGTTGTTACAAAGAGTCAGAAGTTATTTTTTTTTATTCCATTTTTCTCTTACCTTTAAATTATTTCAAATGTGATAATTATTTGGATTTTTCTTGCTTTTTCCTAAAACAACTGTTTCTTGAAGTTTATTGAACTTCTGTAACAAATGGATCTGTGTGTAGATTAACCATTGGTATATATTTAAGCTTAAATTAATTTTTACAGTATGCCAGAATTTGTAGATTGTGGACGGTTTACATTTAGAATTTAAAAATAAGTAGACAACACATGTGTTAGTCCATATTCACATAAAGAGATCAACGTTCCGATACAAGTATTAAACATACACATGAAAAGACAAGCCATGGTGCAAGGAACAAGGAAACAAATGATTACTCATTACCGGTAGCATAATTAATGACCGTTGTAATCATGAACACTATATAGAAGTACAAAAAACGTGACAGTAACTACATACTCTAAAATCCTAGAATATCCTTTTTGTTTCCCGCAAAATGAATCGAAGTAAAACCAGGGAAGGTATTATTTGAAGGCATTTTAATTTGTTTTTTATAACCTGGGAAGATATCGGAATACCCGCCGAAAGAAGGTGAATACACGACAGCCTAAGCCAGGGATTACCACAACATCCGTATCACCACGGTCGTGACACATCAAGGTGTGTGTGTCACCGACAGCAGAGCCGTGAGATCAGCGCATCACCTCATCACCGCATCCCACCGAATGAAGCTGCACGGAGCAGTTGCAGGCCCCGTGCTTCGGACGTGAGTCGCCCGCATTTCAAATCTCGGCGTTCCGCATCCAGTGGCCGATGCGACAAGAACCGCTCTGCGTACTAATTGGGCGTTGGAGGAGAGCAAGTTTGGGCGAGAGAGAATGTTCGAAACCATGAGTTACTTTCTTACTCCTGAGATCAAAGATTGGCTTTAGTGAGTTTTTAATACAACGGCGAATGAGAGTCGATTCAGACTGTTTATGATTCTATTGAATCATCATATTCTCAGATATTATTTTCCAGCTCATTATTAATATTTCAAATGATCTTGCTAGCTAAGTACATACATGAATTCAGCTTTAGATAGTAGCTACTACGAGATAAACAAATCTTTAGCAACATCAATTTAAAAAAGGGAAGAATCTTGAATAACACAGTTGAAGGAGTGAGAGACGTTTAGTCAGCTTGATGTGGTTATATCATCCCCTGTCCCCTCGGGCGAATCGTTCAATAGTTTCCAGAATCCATCTCGGCGCGCACGCGATCTTCGTTCCGTCGTTTCTCCTTGGCCGCGCGCAAGGCGCCCGGCCCCCCGCTCCTTGACCCGCGCTCCGCAAACAGCGGCCGGCCACTGAGCTAATAAGGCCTCTCAGGTGGCGGTGCACTGCCTCACTACACACACGCGCGCCCCCACAAAAACGCTCGCACGCAGACAACTCGGGCATTGTAAGACGTCGCGAACGGTTTGGTACGGTACCGGTTCTTTTACTTTCTCGTTTATACTACGTGGTGAGAGAGAGGGAGAGAGAGAGGGGGTGAGAGAGAGAGTTATGTAATTCTGCAGGAAAATGTACTCAGGTAGGAATAGAGGCTGTTCGACTCTAGCCCAATCGACTGAATTGAGAGACGTTTGAGTACATAGATATAATAATATGAGAAAAATATCAACCTGTGTAAATAGTTAACATTTATAATTTCTTTCATGTAAGTGTCAAAGCAAATATTTCGCACTAATTAAAGTAATGAAACTGAAGTTTGGCATTAACTCCACTAATACGTTTCAAATCAAGGCCTCGAAAGTTAGTTCATGTATAATTATTCACTCCAAAGGTGGTCTTTGTGAAAAACCTTTAAAGATATATTTGATAGCAGTGAGATTTTTCGGAAGACTACACAGTAAATACAGAATCTAGTAAGGGAAAACATTTTGCGATGAATAAGAAATTGTTAGCGGGTTTTGCGAAAATAGAACCATCATCTCGAGTGAATACATAAATTGCGGTAAATTTTGAACGTAACGTTTGTTTAGAATGTTTTCACGTAGTCTGTTTTTATTTTCTACATAGCTTCTTTGGTATATACTCCAATTCCACTGTGGATTATTTCAAATTTACCTTTCACTACATACAGAAAATACAGTTGAGAGAAGCCTAATGAGTTGTAATGAGGGGAACGGTCAAATGACTTTTACATCACTAACATGTCCTTCGAATGCTAAGAGTCCTTCACACCAGTAAACGTTTCTCAGACATGCCAATTTATACGCGCATTGATAGTCCATTTCTTAGTTATTTGCATGATGTCTACTTATGAATTCACCTGTAAAAGTCAACAACGACAGAATGGAACTAATTTGCTGACTTACACAATGCAGATGGTTTCGACGGCAGTCCCTCTGCGTGAGAGTTGTGGGTTCGAATACTATGGCGTCAAGTATGGTTGTTTTCGCCTTGTACTGCGGTGTGATTGGGAAAGGAAAACCATCCCATATAATCATCTAAATCATCATCCATCATTCCACAATTGCCAAGAAAAAACTAGTATCAATTCGTTGTATTTAGTTGCTTACATCTCACTAGGAATTGAGTTATTCATCGTAAGGCCTTTCGATGGATTGATTCAACGAGACAACACAATGTAATTTCAAAGCGAGAAATGTCAACATGGCTCGCGTACCGTACATGGCTACCGTAGCGTAGCGTACTACCGGTAAGGCCTCTAGACTAGTTGTTCTTGTTGTTGTTGTTGTTGTTGTTGATGATGATGATGATGATGATTTAGTAACTTATGAGAAGGTAGAGGAGATGGTGTAATAAGATGTAGGGAATACGGGAGGACCCTGAGGAAACCTGTTGCGAACAGGCTTTGCCCACCACCTATTCCACTTGACTCGGACGGGAACCGAACTCAGGTTCCAATGATAGATGATGATTTAGACCGTTACACGACGTCTTCGTTAAAGATATAGAACAAGAAAACAAAATGAACTATGTTTACCTTCTAATTGAAACGAGACAACTCTACTAAATGTCTGCGTCAGGGAAGCGCAGAAGAGTCTTACAGATTTTCTCTCTCTTCTCTTTCTTTCTCCTGGTCTATCTCTTCCAGTGTGTAACAGCCTCTGCCTCACTTCCTCCTGAAGAGAAAAAAAGAGTTAAGTCAAACAAAGTTTCTGAGGCGCACTTGACGAGGCCCTAAGCAGCTGGACAAACAAGGTTAAGGAAGTAGAACTTCGCGAGCCTCGAACAAAATAAGTACCAAACGAAACTCTTTTAAATTTGCCTCCCATAATTCCTTTTTATAATTCCCTCCATAAGAGAACGTAGTCTTCAACTGTCTTCATATTTCCCTTGTAACGACGATCCGTTCTTAAGTTATGCAGTGCATATCGAACTCTGTATCAAAGGTAATAACAAGCTGCATCGTATCAGTAAAAAATAAACAATGTTTCTGACATAGAAGCTCAACCAAGGCCGGAAGCGCGGAAGATTTTCAGTAGAGGAAGATCATCAGAACACACTTTGTATGAATTTTTGCAATTTTGTGAACCATTTAGATATGTATTTTGAATCAGAAGACCATCCTTTTGTGTTTTTAAAGGCATCACATAGATTTAATATTGCGTGGACAATATTCCGACGAAGATGTACAAGCAGATCGAGTAATCGTGATTGCGACCTAACTGTCAAAAACATGAATTCATGAAACTCAAACTGAAGTAATATTTTCGGTGGAATGCAGTAAGGTTTTCGGTTGATAAGTGAGGATATGTTAAATATATTTCTCAGAACTAATAAGCACGTAGGTAAAATATTCAGTGTAAAGAAAAATTTCAGATTGGCCGAACGAAGGAATTTTTCTAGACTTGGAAACAAAATGCGTATATTCCAAAGAGTTTACCAACCCGAAGCATTACTTTCTACGTAAATTAGGCAGCAAATGAACTCCTTCCTTAGGAAACCGTCCTCGCGCCATCCCCCGCCGGTGAAGATCTTGGAAATGAATTGTTGCACGCTCGCAGCGCCGCTCGGCGTGTGCGCGGGGGCTGAGAAAGTAAAAACGCGGCGCCGGGGCGTCGCGGCGCCTTGGCGGGCGGGGGCGCGGGCGGCGCCGTGGGCGTTTGCGGGAAAGATGGACAGAGGCCGCGCGCGCCTCGGCCGTTCAGCGAACCGCCGCCCCCCCCGCCACCTGCCCCGCCCCGCGCGCCCGGCCACGCTCCGGAAGAGCGTCGGCGCGGGGCCTTGCCGTGTGATGGTTCGCAAGAACCGCACGCCACCCTCCGCCGCCGCTCACTACCTGTCCACGCCCAGCGCCCGCCGCGGCGCCGCGCTCGTCACGAAGTCAAAATAAAAGGAGTCGACTTCATTAATTAAAGGTTCCGCGGTGAATTCTAATTAGCACCCGAAGGATTCTCGAAAGCCTGATTAAAACTTCAACATCTGCATTTGAGCCCAAATGTTTTCTATACATTATGTAACGTATGTTACATTACCTGAAACATTATGATACGAATAAATAATAAGATGTAGAGCAGAATGTATGGTACAGAAATATGAAATCATCAGAATCGTTAATCACACAATTTTTGGTGGCTTTGCGAACGTCTTCAGTGCCTTAATTAGGAAAAAAATTAATTTAAAATTGAAATGTGTTATAAATTCGATATAACAATAAGTAAATCAATGCTAATTAAATTAACATTAACAAAAGACGTTATTAAAAGTCTTATTAGCTTGAATTGAAATTAAATGTAGACTATATTTAGTAATTTCATTATGATACTATTAATTTAATTCTCACATATATTGTTATGGAAATTGTATGTCGTCTTTCATAAGACTAACTTAGAAATAAAATATAATTAACATATACCTTAAATATAAATTACTTAGTGAATGTTAAGAAAAATCTTTCTTAAAAATATACGAAGATACGTTTTTGAGTTGGGTGAGTGTATCGAGTTCTTACTGATGCTAATGCAAGGGGAATCAAACAAAGAAGGTAAGGTAGATGAATAACAAAACAGAGGTCGCTGAAATTGAAAAAAAAATTCAAGAGCTTAAAAGCACTGCCGACTCAAACAAAGCAGACAGCCTAGATAAATATATTCCAAAACGAGTGACTGAGTAGGCAAGAAAGTCAACGCATTAACGGAGAAAAGGAGCAACTAATTGAAATGCTTGAAATACATATCACGTGCGGTCCTATCGGCGGAACGGATATCACATGCGGTCTTACACATCTACTAGATATCACGTTGGTCTTATAGGTAGAACAATGAACGTCTAATTAAAACTTCGCGGCGTGCAATAAGTACAAGGATCATGAATGAGGAAGCCCCAAAGTCATTCAACCCATGCGTTTCACTGACTCACTCACCGCCTCCCCATTGTTTCCCATGCACCCTTGGGCGGGCGGTGCTCGGCCGGTCCGTCCCGCGCCGCGCCCAGAGCCCTCCGGCGCGGGCGGGGCCAGGCGGGGCGGGGAGGGGCTTCCGCTCAACCGAATTTCGCGTGACTCCCGCGCGGAGGCCCACTGTCATTCGATGGACTTCACCCGGTGAATTATCCGACGGGAAAACCTGTGACACAAACACCCGATGGATTTCCGATACGTCATGTGCCTACCTGCGAAACTATTGTAGAAAATTGCCTATTGGATCGCATTTAAATATTTTTCCAGAATCCACTAATTCAAGGATTGTCTGGCTTTTGGTGAGGAAATGAAGTGTTTAAACAAAATCTGAAATTCATATTCTAGCACCGAAATGTAACATTTACGCAGTAAAATGTTCACTTCAATAATTCTTACAGTAATATTTTTCATTTTGCTGGCGGACTTTTTCTAAGTATTTTTCCAATGAATCGTGCTTTAATAATTGAACGTAAAGGAAAAATAAATACATTATGTAGAGATGCGAGCATGTGTCATTTTCACGGAAATCCTTGGAATTGAAACCACCCTCCCTTTTAAGTGACGAGTGAGACTCAGGCCATTAATCTTTGTCAGCCTTTTTAATCGCATAATTTGAAATTAACAAGTCATGGAAGTGACCATTGAATTTTCCTGAGAACAGTCAAGACGTAAGATTTTTTCTGGGTTCTTGCTTTGTCTTTTTCACCTGATGTTCAATTGCGGTGAATGGTTTCAAGTGGTACCTCCACAAACTCGCATTTCTGGTGAAGACATCAAGTTGTGAAACGAGGATTCTGTTTAGCACCGGACCCAAGGATCTTACTTCCTTTCCAGAAAAAAGAATCTTTTATTTACGACAGTGTTATATGATGTACAAGATATTTAGATACAAATTTTCTCGCAGATTATCGACGGAAAAAGCAGGTTCAAACAAAGAGAACAGTTACATTTGAATATTATCCTTCATATTGATTAGCTTATACCATTCGCATTTGATTTTATAAGTTATTAAAGTAGAAACATGATGTCGATTAAAATATGTGTTTATCTACGCACAATTTAAATGTCTGTTGCAGAAATCTGTTCCCTATGTCATAGTTTGCAAACTTCTATTTTTTCCTTAAAACCATTTGATGCAGAACTGGGGAGTAGTTCCCTATTCCACTAGTAGCATATTTATAAGGTTTTGTGACGATTGCTTGTTAAAAACCTGCGAAGAACAGTCAACCATCTTTAACGTTTTGTATATGGAGAGGATGATACAGCAGAAGATATCAGAAAAAATACTCAGTTTTAATATATGAAATTTTTATAGTTTATTTTCTGACATTTTCGGGTAAAGTATTACAGATAACACTGGTGTATGAATTGTTACCAGACCTCTTTTGTTACGGTCTCCACTGTCAGAGTAGCCTTGAGAAAAATCATGACAAGACGGTCGAAACGTCGGCATCACAACCTTCGACGCGCCATCACCCTGACGGACAAGAACACTAGCGATTATTTTTGCAAAGTCGCTTCGTGTGTTCCGGCAAGGTTGAGGTGACTATCGTGCACAGTGACAAGTGTTATTGAGAAAAAAAATATTTAAAAATTTGTAACATTTTTGTCCCTCAGATACAGGTTTAGATCGATGTGTTCTTGCTTGCTTGATACGAATGTTTTCGTCACCCTTGTTATTTGTTCACATGCTGGTCAATTGCGAACTGTCCCCCTGAATTGATATTATTATGCCCTCTAATCACTCGTGTTTGTCCGAAAAGGTAAAAGTAGAGAGTAAAGCTGTGCCCTATGCAGGGCATGTATATGCATGTATACCTTAATATGTAGACTCATATCGCTTTTATGAAGATGGTCACAATTTTTCCAAAGAAGCTTTCGACGAAAATAAATTTATGAGGTGACATTACGTCTTATTCTTAAAATTCACGGAACCTCAAAGTTTCAATAAACTTAATATTTATTCGTAATTTTCTGGCATTAAAACTTCCGGAGTGTTACGCAAGTCGTAATACTTCATAATTTCCTCGAAATATAATTATTGAGATCTTAACACTCCTGGCGTTTAGAAAATATGCAATGTCTTCAAAATGCACATAAGTCTTATAATGCTGTATTGGATGCGACGCATACGATCGGAACACTGGATCTCATTACCTTGTCCCTGAATGTCTTTGAATCTCGCTTCTACTGAAATCAGAGTATGTACTTTCACTGTGATGTGCCAATTCCGCAAATGAAAAACCACCATAAAACCGTCACCACAAATAGTAAACATGCAATCATGTATTGAAATTAGATTTTACCATCCGGATATGTGTTCCAACGTAGCATAAGGCAAATTTATATGGCCTTCTCTATTAAACATTAAGGTCGCTGAAATGAAGTTTTTTTTTCTACAAAAAGACTTTTTAATGATGCCAGATCATTTAAGTTAGAAATTCCCCTCGTAGTCTAAATATTTTTTTTTACAAAACAGATGAAATTAAAAATTTTACGCAACAGTTGAAGAACCATAAATAAAAATCCGACCAGTTATTGAGGAATCGATTCCTTGTCGTGCGTTTTGCATTCTCCTTTGTAAGTGACCCTCGAAGCGGTTGTCGGAAGAGGAAGAGAAGAAGAAGAAGGAAGAGGTCGGAAGAGGTGGCGCTGCAGTAATTCGAACATCCTTGCGTCGCCTGCTGCATTATGTATCGTGCTGGCTGATAAGGTCAGCGCCGTGCTGGCCGGCCGGCGGGCGGGCGGGCCAGCCGGCCGCGAGAGCGGCGCCAATCTTCCCGGCCGAGTGCGACGGAGGCGGGCGCCTGGGTGGGTGGGTGGGGGGAGGGGGCGGCCACCTGTGGCTGCGGTGGTGCCGTGCGCGCGGCTGCCCTGTGAGGAAGATCCGGCGTTCGATTGCACGAGCATTGCGCAAACCGGGGACCGGAGCAAGCGACAGGAGACGTTTCTAAGAATGTGTGATAATGTTAGAAAGTATTGGGTCAGAGGAAGAAATAAAAGAGGTCATCTTCGTCAACATATCAACTGATAATCAACTAATAACTGATATGTTGACGAAGATGACCTCTTTTATTTCTTCTTATAAGAACGTCAACAACACCACATCAGAATTCCCACAATTGGGTCAGAGGGACAAACGACCAGGAAACATTGGATTACTTTTAATTTTGTTAACCTAAATACCTTACAAGCGATGTGCTTTACTTACTAAACGATACGCTATAAAAATATCTTAAGGCAATGTGGCTACAAATGCCAAAAAGTTGAATTCGATATTTTTTTTCTTCATCTGTCCTACGTCTTGGATCGATCATTTAAAGTTTTCGGTCGCGTCAACTAGAATGATTATTGGTCCCGTAAATATAGTATATATTATACATCGGTAGGTGGCGGTGTTTCTTCCCAGCAGGAACATGAGAACCTACACGTCGGCTTGCGGAAGGGGGTTCCCCCTCCAGAGGGGCACCTTTCCTTCGGGAACAAGTGCTCAGCTCCCGACTCGTCTCCTGACGCATACAGTGTATTCATGCGCAGATGTGTGTGTAAGGGGAGAGGAGGGGATTCGATGTGGAAGGAAAAATTGTAAGCGGTCCACGGCCCTTTTATTATGGTATTACAGTAGAACCCCAGTAATACGAACTAATGAGGGTGTGGTCTGTTCGGATTCGGAAATGTTCGGATTATCCGAAAAAACGTACCGTACATTTATAAATATACCTATAGGATTACCAGACCCAATGCAAGCGTGCGATGTGAGAAAATGGCAACGTAGCATAGCGATCTTATCATGACATCACATCGTATCATCAAGCAGATTCAATTCCTTACGGCAAAAGAAAATTACCGATTTTGCAAGTTCCTCTGAGTGAAAATTACTGCTACATAAAATGTGATATTTACCGTAGTTATCAGTGCAATTAACGTTTAATTTCCGCAACTTGGGGCTCAATGATCAGTTGTTCAGTGTTACAGTACTTATAAAATTCTTTCTTTACACTATGAATAAGCATTTTATTTATTTTGTTTATTTTTCTTTCATCCCAAATTTTGTACTGATTATTCGAAATTTTGGAATTGCGAGGATCGGATTAGCGAGGTTATACTGTACTTCAGCATTTTCTGGTACTCATTGAAGAAAACACGAAAATCACAGTTGGCCGCTAGAATTCTCCTCTAGATCTTGGTTGAACTTCCCATCTAAGTAACAATTTTCGAAAATTCCCATGGAATATCCCCGATGACCTCCATCCAAGTCGAGGCTGATTCGATGGCTATGCCTTGCCTATTCCGACCAATCCTATCCCTATTCCGATCTCACGTCTATCCTAAAATTTCACGATCTCAATACTGTCACTTGAAATGAAATCTCATACTGCAGAGTCTGTTTATTATCCCGGCCTGAGAAACAGTGTTTTATTCTATAAGCCGAATGTCTATATTGTTGAGATTTTCTGACTCAACCCCTTTAAGAAATTAATTTTAGTAAAAATAGATCCTTTTCGAAATATATCTTTAATAAATTAAAATATCAAAATTTTGAAACATGTCACTTTTCTTGTGCACCGACCATAAGGACCATTTCCCACGTTCTCAAAACACTCAGGAAGTAGTGTGAGTTCGCTGTCAGACGGAGCCCTACACTGGGTCACATCGGTATCGAGAAGGAGAGAAGGAGGGCTATTTCCATCCGATGTAGCGCCGGGGCCGGGCGGAAAGGCTGTGATGGCTCGGGGCCTCAACCGACGTCACTGCAGTGCCACTGATGGGTAGTTTTCCGTGGTTTCTCCGATCAATACCAGGCGAATTCCTGAGCAGTACCCTAACAAGCGGGTCACAGACCGCAGGTGACTTTTCCTTCCTCTTCCTTATCCTACCTTCACCCCCTTACACACACACACACACACACACACACACACACACACACTAATATGCACTACACTACTGCACAAGTCGGAAGACCAGCTGGATGAGCAGTTGGTTCCCAGCTAGGTGGTGCCCCACAGGTGGGAGATACCTGGCTGGGGAAGAACCCCGCAAGCCGACATGTAGGTCCGCACCGGATCATACCATTCAGCGAGGAGAGAACACCGCCATCTTCCGTGATAAAAATCATGCACTACCCTTACGGGACTAATGACCGTAGCAGTTGTCGTGCCCGAAAACACGAAATAATGAATCAACAAAGGGGCGGGAGGGACCAATGAAGCGGGCCGTCACCAGGAGCAGGTGCGGCGCTGGCTCCCAGGGCCGGTCGCCTTGCGCGCGCCGCCGGTCGTGAGCGACGCGGTCTTGCAAACCCTGCGCCAGGCATTTGTCATGCACAATAGAAACTCCGAGCGCGCTCCGCCGGCGCTCAAGGCCACCGCATTTAGTAATCGAGGCATTCCTCTGGAAGATGCCTGTTTCAATGCAAAGTTTGAGCAAAAATCCTTGGTGGGAGGATTCCAGAGAATATTGTTTTTTTAGAAAATAGGGAATCTAACGATCTAGTTGCAAAGCGTTTCGATTGTCTTCTGTGACGGATTGAGTTGTGGTACTTACTAGGTCCACCTCGCGCATCCAAATGTCTCTGGCGGATGTCCAAATTTATAAGTGTGCGCGATGTGAATATCAAACAATCACAATATTATCGAAACCTTGAAATCTTCAAGCCTTATACACACCTCAAGGGCAAAAGTCAAAGACCTAACGTCTGATATACTTCGTAGCTACACAAATACAATTGCATTTGACAAAAGCCTTTTGTACGCGAATGAAAGAAGCGGTCTCGCGAAGTGAATTCACAAACGGCCGCCGTTGTTGAGACAGAAGAGAGAATTATTTTGCTCTCATGGATGCTACAGCAGTTGATAACACATTGTTGCAATTTGTAAGGATAATTGTTTCAATTTTGCCTATTTAGGAATAGATAAATTACAGTTTCTATCATTTACTTTTTTAAAGATCAGATATTACTTTTCTCACTTAAAAACATGCTAACGAATGTAACAGTGCATCTGAATCAGTTGTCTGTACTTCTTACTGGAACAATGTTGCACTTTTATTAAGAAGGGGGCGGGGTCAAGTCCGGAAGGCACTGAATGGATGAAAGGCTTCCCAAGTAATTTAAAATTTCCAACAGTATTTAAGAAACTGTTATTAAAACATAAAAGAATAACTTCTCCCGATTTCAGTTTCAGAATTGGTGTCATTATTTTAATGTATAAGACGTCCGTACAAAGTTAAAAGTAAAATAAAAGGATGTATATTTGGGTTTTTGTACCGAGGCATCTGAGGGTAGTATCTCCAAGATGGAATATTACACGGCTTTTCGCAACTTTCTCGGTCGTGCCGCTAGAGTGGCTTGATCTGCAGCACTTCTTGATAGGTCGCGATCATGCGACATCTTGCGGTAGGAGCAGAAAGACCAAAAAGTCGTGCCATATTCCATCTTGGAGATACTACCCTCAGATGCCATGTCACAAAATCCTAAGGATAATGTAATGTAATGTTCAAAGAAAATGGGAAATATTGAACCGGTCAGTGATCGTCAAGTTTAAGGATGGACACGAGTTGGTGATAAGTAAACTAATAATACCTTAACTTTGAACTAATTCTTTATTAATTAATAAATATAGGCTATTTTCATTTGATTTTCAATATTTCTTTAAAATTCGCGCGCCATTATCTTCTCGTTCTCAAGCCTTGCGGCGAGTGCTTCTGTTAAAGAGATCCCGGGCACGGCCACCTCACGTCGCTTGCCCTGTGACCCGCAGTGGCAGGCATGAATGAACGTTTCCGGGGAAGCGAGCTGTGGCTTGGGCCGCGGAACTCCTAGTGCACTTCGACCGCGCTCTCGGAACGCGATGATTAACTTATGGTTGTAAAGCAAAATCGTGGTTTCTACGAAATAAGTGTGTTGAATTCATTGAATTAAACATTATTGTTATGTTCTTCTTCTTCTTCTTCTCATTATTATTATTACTATTATTATTATTATTAATATTATTATTATTACCATTATTGCTTTTAAATATAATTCACGCACGAAAACGAGTGTTCCAACATTTGGATTGCAAGCATTGTGTATTATGGCAAAAGTCCAAACGTGTGGGTATTGTTATTGATAGTGAGCCGATATTGTGAGGTTTCCCATGCCCCAAATGCAAAGAAAAATGTTACGTTTAAAAACTCGTAATTTTTTAGCTAAGTAAAAAGAAAGAATTTGTTTATTAAATAAACATTTCATTAGAAGAACCGTATGAGTTAAGCTCGTATTCTCGCAGCCTCGGCAGCCACTCTGACCGGGAGGTCTGTGATTCGAGTCCCGGCGGTGGTGGATTTTCGACACTAGCTAGAGAGCTAGGTCGAATTCAGCCGCTGTCTGGAGGAGAATTCTAGCTGCAGGCTACTCTGATCGGTAGTTTTCCGTGATTTATCTGATTAATAGTAGGAGAATGCTCGAGCAGAAATCTAAAAAAGAGCCACGGACCGCGCGCGATGTTTCCTTCCATTCCCTTATTCTCTCCCCTCACTTCTCACACACACTTGCATGCACTACACTGCCACACGTCTCGGGAAACCTGTCGGGAGTTTAGAGCTTGCCCTGATGGGGAGATGACCCGCTGGGGTAAATACCTGGAGAGAGATATCCCCCGCTAACTGACGTATAAGTCAGTGTCGTATCTCATCATTCAGCGAGAAAGCTATTACCGCTACCTCCCGGGATAAAAAGTTAACTACCTAAACAAGATTATTGACCATAGCAGTTGATGTGTCCGGAAACATCAATGATAAATACAGTTCGCAAGGCAACCGCTGTACAGAGAAACGCATTGTCTTGTCTCCACTCTGGATAAAACCGTTCTCCTCGAATTCATATACTTTAACTCCTTTTCTTTCATTTTTCTTGTGTGCAACGATATTTCTTTCATAAGTTAAATTTTAGTTTCAATGTGTTTTCACTGTTTTATTTTGTGCAGAAGGAAGTAGTTATAGTTATATTAAATGGTACTGTCAGTAACGATAAATTAAAATCAGCTTGCTTCATAAACACACCTCAAGGGTTTAAAGTGTGTTTCGCGTATCATCGAAAATTTAGCTCCACAGAAACTGGTCGACTTACAGGCTTTGGTCTCTGCTCTTATAAAATAGGAAAGTAGATCGATATATTTGCGTAACGTGGAAATGGAAGCGACAAACCTTGGACGAGGCGATGAGTCCCCAGCGGATTAGTTGAAGCAATCACAGGAGACGCCCAAGGAAGAGTGAATAACCTATGAATCAGAAAACTGGAGCGAGAGTAAGGAAGACCAGGTGTAGTACAAGAAGCCATTACATATCGTCGGCGAACAAGAAAAGTGACCCATATCAAAAATTAACATTTTGCAAGAAACCTATTCTGTCCTGAACAGACACGTTCATATTTGACCGAAAGGTAATGAATTTTACTCTGTATACCGTCTGCCTTGTGAACTAAGTTTATGCAATTTATACTAATTCAGAAAATACTATTTTATGAACATATTTCTTCAATTAACAAAAAAATAACAATTTTTGGAAGTGCACAGACAATACACGCGCGAAAATTAAATGAATATACATTTTTCAAAAGTAACAGTATGGGAGTACACTAGCCAAGGGACTACAAAGTTTTCAAAAGATGAAATAGATGAAATAATGAAATTGATATCTTGATGACCTTTGTCAATCAACGAACGTTAAATTTCCTGTCCTCTTCCATTCCAAGGATTGTTCTAAGTAGGCATTTTTATACTTTAATTACGAAGAAGGATAACACAGCCACAAAAACAAGTTGTCAGACCCAAGGATTTGACACATATTTCTCTATTTTTTCGACCTGTAGATCTGAAAAAACTTTCCTTTCCCAAGACTTGACACATGTTTCTCTATGTATGTAGACGTGCTGAATCAGAATGTGAAGCCAGCAATGAACCATCACTCACCAGTTGTTTCTAATAACGAAAAACTACCGCGAAATCGTAAATCGTAAATTTAACGATTTTTTTGTGATTTAAAAAAATGGATGGTGGTGGCACAATTCTGACTTCGGATTCGAATTTAGCGCGTCGACAAACGTAGAGAAACATGCGTCAAGTCTTGGGTCTGACATATTTTGGATTCTGTTGAGTATAATGCGACAATACACACGGAGAGAAATGTTTAGTTCACGTTATTAATTACGTAGTATATCGAACTAAATGGTTTAGTAAATTTTCGTAGAACAAAGTGCTTATGCGCCCTCACGAAATGGCTGTTTCGTCCAACGGACTGTTTAGCAAATTCTACAACACGAATAATTGTATTTACTGTATGAATGCTTACTAAACATGTATTGTACCCTGTACCATAACATTTCTCTCCGTGCACCAAAATCTAGTACTTGCATGTGATTTTCGCGCTTTAATAAAACTGGAAGGTGGTGGCGCAATTCTGCCTTCAGGTTCGGAATATAGCGCGTCGACATTCATCGAGAAACATGAGTCAAGTTTTTAGGTCTGAAAACTTTTTTTATGTTGTGTGCCTGTGTAATAATTAATAGGCATCCTTTCAGCTATTTATACGGCAAGTACCCATTCCTCCTCAGTCTGCACTAATCAGTGCTTCGATCAGACGTTTTAAGAGAACTTTCCTCAGGTGACGGCGACCGAACAGCACCCGAGGCTTCCCCTGCCAGCGCGAAGGCGCGGGCCGCTTTCGAGAAGAGGCGTGCGATGTGCGCCACGGCTGACGCAGGCGCTGGGCGCGTTATTCGTATCACGCGCACGCGGAAACCTCAGGAAAAAAAGAACATCCCGTTGACGCGGGTTTTTTAGGAAGCTAGTGAATTTGCTACTTTGGGCGTATTTTTGGAATGAGTTTTACAGAACAACTACGAAACTCAGACGTTTTACAAGAAAGCTGCAGTTCTTGTGTTGCACTTTCTCCACAAAATGTGTGGAGTGAGCTGAATGCTAAAACAGCGTCCGATCTACCAGTTACGTCGCCCCGGACGAAAATAATATTTGCACACCTTAAAAATGTATTTTACGTGTGTGTTGTCGTGTGTGTGTGTGTGTGTGTGTGTGTGTGGTATACACAATTTTGTTGAGATGGAGAAAAAATAAACAAAAACCCCCTGATTTGTATCAATTTATGAAAGAAAAAGCATGAACACAATGCAAGTCAACCCAATTCCGAATACATACTGAACTCCATTGTTCGCAGCATTGACACTTCATGTCGCTACACTGTATTGCTATTTTCTAACATCGCACGGTATCTTGCATTGTGTCTGGTAATCTTATAGATACATTTGGATATGTACGGTACATTATTTCGTGTAATCGAACACTTTCGAATCTGAAGATCACACCCCAAATAGTTCCGAATACGTGTTCTATTGTGTGTGTGTACATCCTTTTCTCTCATATAGGTTTCAGGCCTAGGCCTATTATCCATGTGTTAGCCCGTCGGTGGCAAGATTTTCCAACCAGTTAGACAGCTAGGTCAAATTCAGCTGCCTGTCTGGAAAAACATCTCCAGAAAAATATAAAAACTGAGATATAGATCCAAGGATCAAAGGATAAAGTCTCATATTTTTGATAAAATAAAAATAACCACATATTTTCCCATAATCTTAGACTGTACTCCTGACATTAACGTGAAGCAAATTTCTCTTGCAATAAGAAATGTTTCAATCAATAAATTAGACATGGATATTGAAATTAAAATTAATGAAAACTTTTTAGACTTCTTACCAGTCGAAGTATTCTGATCAGTAGACCATAGGAAAACAAATATCTGATACTGTATTTAAAGTGTTCCTGTTCTCCGAATATTTTCTAGTATCGTATTTTTCTAAGTATTCGTCAACTCCCACTCTCGTGCTATTTTTTTAACATTTCTATTCTCGCGCTATTCTTTTTCGTTTTTCCGGACGAAATCGTGGTATTAGTGTTTTGCCATTTAATGCCCATGTATCACTATTAATAAATATGAATATACATGAAAATGAAGACTCACAATTATCATTTAACGATACTATTTTACAATTTAAAATAAATCTCCGAAATAGTACAGAGTGGAGGCTTCATTTAAGGGTGCGTTTCCCACAATTTTTTCCACACAGCCCCAAACATGACCACTTCATATTGTAAATATTTTTAATAAACAGTTTAAATTCGCTGCTATGTAAATTTTTAGCGAGCGAAAAAATCAATATGTAAAATTTACTATTAATTGATTATTAGCATATATATTTTCCCTACGCTTAAAGCCAAAATTCTGATTTAGAACCCTGGAAAATGTCTTAGGGCGGACATTGTGCTAAAGAGAGGCCGTGTACACATTTGCATCCGTTCACACACGATGCTTCTTCTGTGACTTCCCTTCTCCTAATAAGAAACATTTACAATTTTTCGGTTTCTGGTACCTGACAGCATTTAGTGATTGTCAATGCCAAAAGCTGAATCGTAGAGATTTCTAGAGGGAAGGGTTGGTAGGGCCTATTCTTGAAGGGAAACTTTAAGTGGATGGTTTATTTCTCTTATATATATATATATATATATATATATATATATATATATCCTATTTTTCTTAAAACTTGTATCACATTAGAAACATTATTCAAATACATCAAATTTGATTTTGCAGAAGACTAGATAAAAATGAAATATAATAATAAGAAATCATGAAGATAGAAAAAAAAAATCAAGAAAAAACTAGAAAGTTTTAAAAGAAACGAAAAGGAAAACAATCTTTGGCGCAACATGAGGAAGAATATTTTAGTATGGATGAACTAGCAGGTGTACATCTTATAAACATGAACATGTTTGTGACTGAGTTGGCAGATCTGACAACAATGGCAAAAAATTGAGATAGAAGAAAAGGCTTTGTGAATGTAATTGTTAGTAACAAACAGTCGACTAAGGAAAAACTTCACGAAAAATTATCCTACAAGATACTTCATTTGCATAACGAATGTCTGGAATGGATTCAGGAAAGTGTTTTAGAAAATTTGGAAATTTTTTATGTTTTGACTATCACTAAGGTCACGAAGATAATAGTAAAGCTTTAAATAAAACAAAAGGAAAACAATCTTTGGCGCAACATGAGGAAGAATATTTTAGTATGGATGAACTAGCAGGTGTACATCTTATAAACATGAACATGTTTGTGACTGAGTTGGCAGATCTGACAACAACAGCAAAAAATGAAATAAAAGAAAAGGCTTTGTGAATGTAATTGTTAGTAACAAACAGTCGACTAAGGAAAAACTTCACGAAAAATTATCCTACAAGATACTTCATTTGCATAACGAATGTCTGGAATGGATTCAGGAAATCAGTGGGTGAAGTTTTTAGATAGTGAATTTGTGGATGTAATTACTTATTTATGTTTTGTTGTTTATACTTTGTATTCTTTACTGATGATTGTGGTCACGAATGATCTAATAGTTAATACATTGCATTTTAAATAAAACAAAAAATCACATTCACTTAAAATTTGGTTGATGCTTAAAGAACAATACATTTTTTAATGTGTACATCGCGACAGTTCTGTATAAAGATATTTCTGTAGGTTTCTTTCATTTGTATAATATTGTTAGTCCTTGGATTATTGGAAGTACATTGGCAAATGCACGCAATTTGTACAAATCATTGTTCTGTGTAAGGAAAAATACAGCATTCAAGAAATAATAGTATCTTCTGAATACAAAAATAGCTAAGCGACTAACATTTGTTTCCGATAGTGAAACCCCTGACAACTTACAGAGTTTGAGGGAAACCTTGCTAAAATGATCAATGTTAAATTTTGGTCTTTGCTCCTCCCTTCCGTCTACGAGGTGTCTCCTACCGCTTTTCCCCTCCAGTTTGGGGGATGAATCGTGTTTTTGGCAATCCGCAAGGCACTGAAGTACGACGGTTTGCGGCAAGGCGGTGCAGCTGAAGGAGCATATGAAAGGAGATGCCGAAGATCCAGGCGGACGCGTCGGGGAAACGCAGGGCGGGGTAGGAATGGGAGAGCGGGCGGGGCAGATCACAGGGTATAAAAAAAAAGCACTTCAATTTTACCCAAAGAGAGAATTCGTTCATTTCCCTGTCTGAGTGTGAAAAATAGATATCCCCGCAATGCCGAGTTGCTTTGTTTAGTTTAGGTAGTGGTTTTGTTTCTACGTTAACTTTTTTGTTGTAATACTAAGTTACTTTGTTGTTTCGTTGTTTAGTTTAGTTAGTTTAATTGTAAGTAGTGTTTTTCTTAATTTCTTCACAGCTGCCTTGATGGGATTTTTACCAAGTATTTAATGTATTTACATAATTTAATACAAAATTATAGATATAAAAATACGTAACTTAAATTAAACTGTCTCAGATTATTCAGACGAAAAACTGAATTAGGATGTCAAAAAATAAGTGTTATCGGATTTGAATTTTTCTATATTAATTTACCCAGAATTTCAAAAACATTTAAACTGCCAGAACGTGATTGTACCCGATTAACTACAATTGCTTTATTTTTGTGAGTTTATGTGAATGTAAGTGAGTAAGTACCTAAGAATACAGCGAATAAGAACAATAAGAGACACATGACAATGCGAATAATTTGTCAAATACAGTTGACGACAAGAAAATTTGATATTGACATATTTTGAGTATGTTCATAAAGACACTGGTGTATTTTGTTTCCTCCGTTCCTGCGACTGTACATCGAGCGCTAGTACATACAAAATGTGTAGGAGAAATGCTAATACTGCGTCTTAATTCATACGAAGAATAACATCCAATTGATGCCCATGATAGAATGTGAAAAGACGACATTTGGATAGAAGGCATTCATGGATTCGCCACACATTAAACACCTCGAATAACAGAAGATAATGGAATTGTAACGTTTTGCGCAGTATTTCCACAGAGCCAATTGCCGCACAGAAGAATGTGTAAATGAGTATTGTTTCCGGTAGCGTCAACTAGTAAAGCCACGAGCTCCGTAGTAGTTCTTTTATCTCTGGAGATGGCGGTGTTCCTCTCCCCCTGGAACACGAGATACATAACATTTTGCGATATTTTTCTCTCCCCTGATACTGCCTCCAGCAGGACACCCTCTCGGCTGTGGAAAGCCTTTAGCTCCTGACTGGTCTCCCGACATGTGTGGTAGTATGAAACTGAATGTATGTATGTATGTAAAGGAGAGAGGAGAGAACAAGGATGAGGAAGAAAAGATCACCAGTGGTCTGTTTGTTATGATACTGCTCCGGCCTTCACCTTGTACTGATCGGAGAAACCACGAAAAACTACCAAGTAGAGCAGCTGGGCACTAGAATTCTCCCCCAGACTAATTGAATTGATCCCGGCTATGTAGATAGTATCGAAAATGCACCACCGTTTTGTCTCAAATAGAACGCATTAGGAGTTGCTCAGAATCATTCCATACTAAGATCGCTCGCTAAAAGAACTTCCTTTGAGGGTGCATTACAGGGGCCTTTTCCATAGCGCCCTCTCATCCCTGAATTACGCCGCGTTGAGGGCCGGGCTGTCGCTATCTGCTTGGAAGAAGCACTTCGTGAGCTGTCGAGGGCGACTGCGGGTCGTGCGGCGGCGGCGGCGGCGCCGACGCCAGCGCTCGCCGCGGCACTTCCGCGAAGTCATTAGCTGTGGACGGGGCGGAGAGGGGGCGGGGAAGGCGGGCGCGGGTTCGAAGAACGGGGCCGGGACGGACGGCGGCGCGTGGGAGCGGCAGGAGCGCCCGCCTTAAGCATTGGAAGAACTAGGAATCCGCGAGCGACTACTGACGAAAAATGGCAAAAAGCTCAGAAAAATACTACGGATTGCGATTCACTGATCTTTGGACTGTTTGTAAGACTTCAGTAATTAATTTTTCAAAAATCCTTCCACTTTCCGCGCTATCGAATTAAGACATACGCCGCTTTCCATACGTATGTCTGTATATATTTTTACTTTTTCCTCTAGAAATTGTTATTCTGTAAATTGTGCTAGTTCGCCAGGTTCTCCAATATATGGCTACTGTTTGATTAACAGGTCGTCATTATATCTTCATCGGAACCTATGCTTTATTCCACCGCCTGGAACCCAATTTCATATTTTATGACAAACGCTCTTCCTCTATTCTCTAATAGTGTCCATAACTCGGTATATACATATATTTTTCTCCCCTCGTCTACCAACGCCACAATTATGAGAAGTTCGGTTTCTCCTAGATAATTAAAATGTCTAAATATCAACTTCTTTAATTTTTATATTTCTTGTCACTCCCTCCGACCCTTCAGATACACACAGCAGGATGATGTTCCTTGGAGTCATCGTCTTAATCCGTTTGGCCCCAATTAATATTATTTGTAATTAAGAGAATTCTGAAAATAAAAAGATTTTCATTTCAAATGTGCATAATACAGAGCATCATGCGTGTTCCCTATACAAACCACTTTATTTAAAAGTTCGATGAAAATGAAATGAAAAATAAAATGGACTTTACCGACAACAAAAGTTGGTGGAAGCACTAACATTGAATAATCAGTTTTGCTTCCACTTCATAGGAATGCGTTCTTAAAAAATACTTTTAATTGTCTCGTAATGGATACACTTTTACACAAGTCCACAGTTAATATTCAATGCCGTAATTTCTCTGAGGGACGAGCCAAGTTAGTGATAGTGCTGGAGTGCGAACGTTTTTGCAGCATCACATTTACATTTTTATTGAATTATAACGTCACACCAATAGATTAAAACGACTATTTTAATATAACTATAATTATCTTCACTGATCGGCTTTTGTAATGATTTTCTGTTATTAAGTCTTGATGGGAGGCTTCGTTGTTCCCGCGAGTTTCTTTCAATGCAACGGCGAGTTATAGAAAGAAACAACGCTGAGTATCGGGTGAAGTCCAGTTCTTTACTCTGCGAATCATTGATGCTCATGCAAAGTATGGTGCTTTCAGAACACATGGCGAGAATTCCAACAACTTTGCGTATTTTTGATATATTTTGACTGAAGGGGCAAGCAATTGCCAAAAATATGCATTAAATTATTGAGATAAAAAATACCTTTTTATCGTTTCTGAAAAAGATCCTGATAAATTAATTTGTATCTGAAAGTATCAATCATCGGTCATATTCAAAGAGGTGCTCACCAATTTGAAATTCGTGTGATTGCTATTTGCTATGCCGTACAATATACATAATATTTCCATAATTAAATTAAAACGAAATTTAATCGTTAGCTTTTAATAACTTAAAAATATTTATTCCAGAAAATCGAAAATTGTAGTAATTTATTCCTATCGCAAACTAAATAATTAATATTTATTCGAGAAAACAACGAGAAAATATTGTTGCAATAAAATATCAAAAATTGTCAAGGAAATAGCATTACGTATGTGCGTTTCTCATCAATTCTTACCTGATTTCTTGCGTATTTCTATTTTTATTTTAGCAATGATCTCCTGAACTGTTTTCTAATCTTGGTTTCTTTTTAATCTTTTATAAATATATTTCGTTTTCTTTCCTCAGTAATTTTCATTAAATATTCATGCAAAGTTATAATTAATAAATCTATTTTTGTCAAGTACTGCACATTAATACTGAATAGTTCGTCTCCCAAATCTAAAACTTTGCAGAGTTCTAATGTAGGACGAATAGTCTCAAAATTTAATTTTGTTTTTTTTTTTTTTTTTAACACTACAAATGCATAGTTTTAAATAGTGTATTATGATGTTCCATTGTCTTTTCTGTTGCAGACGTAGACTAAAATTTCATTAATGATATGTATTATATGAACGGAATTAATCTGAGACATTCCAAAGGTAAAATATTCTTAATCATAATTGAGTGTCTTTTGTATCGTACATTTGTCCAAAAAAGATCCTTGTATCTGTCGTCATAAGTCGGTCAGTTTCGTCAGTTCCACGTTTACCGGCATGGGTAAATTTCTTGGACTTCTGAAGAACCTAGGAGGATATCGATAATATTTCAGCTTATTCTTCTCTTCCGTTTTCAAATATATGGCTCCATGACGTATGATTAGAGGCAAAGTAAATCGTAAAACTACGTACTTAAAGTTAAAAATGATGTTTGAGTTTAAGAAATGCATGCAAGCATTTTATTGTTGTCACGTAAATCTGATGAACGATCCTAAGAACACACAAACGCTAGCTTCTGTATGAAGATAGGATGACGTATGTATGTAGTGTCAGGTCTATGAGTCAATACAACTTCGATCACGCCCGGAAAACTTAAGATTATTAACAGTGACGTAAATATTTTAGAAGTGTAAAGGTAAATGTCTAATTCAGTGTTTCCACTTACATAATTCAATTTGGCAAGTTTCTTGCACATTTTCTTTTTTCTTACGATATAGTAAATAATCTGAAATTATGGAATAAATTTCACCCATTTTCTCTCTCCTCCCTCTAGTTTTGGTTTACAAAAAATGATTTACCAGAAATGCTCTTAAAACCCATGTAAATACATGCTCTATCAAATAATGTCACCCACTTTTTATATATTTAAATTATATATTCAAAGTGTAAAAGTAATCAGATAAAATAACAAGTAAGTATTCAAATTTTATAGGAAGTAGATAAGAGTATAGAATACATGACATTTCTGAAAGATGAACTCAGATATGATATAAACGATTTTGATTGTTTTGTCTATTGTTTTCTGAAGCTCTGTACTATTTTGTATTGTCACCGAATGACTCATTTTTTGAGAATGCACCAAGTGCTGTTCTCAGAAGCTCAGGACGGGGCAAGGCAATGCGCATGGCTCATTCGCTTTGGGACTCCCCCTTTTCCGATCGGACCATAGCTCACCCTGACATGGATTCTCCTTTCAGGTTAATTTTTAAAGGGAGAGTAGATATTATAAAAATATTTTGGGACAAATATCTTGTAGATAGTATATTTATTGAAGATACCTGTTGCCAATTTACCACCTTATTTGTAAATATTAAAGCTACAGTTGTGATTCATAGACAAAAAATATTTCTGATCTCAGTATAAAACCCAATCATCCAAAATTACCATAAAAGAGGCCAAGAAATAGAGCATTAATAAGATGATTTTGTATTCCAGCGTATAAACGACCTTTTATGTTGCAAGCAATCGTTCATTATCGAGCATAGTACGCAACAAATGATGTCATATTAGCATTTTACGGCACGAACGATTGCGTCATCACCAATTCCGCCAATCGCTGCGAGAGAATCGTGGCGGTAAAGGTAAACGGAGCAGCCAACCATTGTATTCTCGCACAGATGTCAAATACCCGTGACGTCACAAGAAAGTTGTTTCGTAAAATTAATTTTGATTCTGTTATAAATTTATAATGCTGGTATTAAAAAAAGGAGCGTATGTAACTCATTTACAATGTTGCTTCATTGCATTCGTACAAATTGAAAACTATCGTAATGTTTGTCGGTTTCAAAACATGGACTCATACAATAAACCTTAACATTAAAAACTAATTGCATAAACAACTATTAAGATACGATAATGAAATACATTACAATGAACAATTTAAAAAACAGGAAATAATGTAACATTAAATTAACAAGTACACCTAAAATCATTTATTTAATCATATAAGGAATACTGAGGATAACTTTCAAAAGTAGTAATACTCTGTCTCAAAATATATGACACATTGTAAATTTAGACTGATGAATATTTTTCAAAGCTCTTGCTATAAAGACTATAAAATAGCTATTACTTATAAAATCCTATATTTAAAAATCAAAATACACATTGTGTTGTTGAAAACACTACATTACAATTACAATCTGAAGTAATGGAAATAATATAATTACAATTGATGTATTATGAGTAACAATACAATCAGCTTACTTAATTGCCGTGTAAACCACAAAAAAGGCATTTTGCTTGCTTCATATCCGACCTCCAATTTACTACCATGAATTTTAATTTGTCATTAATGAGCTTTTAAACTACAAGTAACTTCAACAATACTCACTATACTTCTTACTGTTGTATAATTCTTATTTATTTTCCTCACGTGCCTCTTTTCCATTGATTTTCCCTCCACCACTTTTTCATGATACGCCCGGCAAGAATCTTTCCCCAAGGTCCCATAACCTGTTCTGAGGGGTTTGACTCACCGCCTGGGGTGATGAGGGGCCATAGCGCTGCACGTGGGCGCGGCCACGCGAAGTGTCCGGGGGGGAGGGGGAGGAGGCAGGTCGATCGCCTCGGCGCTGACAGCGGACCGGCCCTACGGGGCGTGTCACTCACACAACACTCTTCTGCGCTGCCTCACGGCAGAGACATTTACGGTATCCCCGGCCACGTTGCTTGGAATCCAGAACCATTGGTGTGATAGGACATTCGAAGCGTTTTTGCGACAAATAAAATATGGATCATTTTTGCTATCAGTTTTCTTTTTAAACATGCATGGGTTTTAAAGTATGTGTACTTTCACTCATGAAAGTAAGAATTAATGAAATTTAAATAAAATGTTCGGTTGGTAATTTTTGTGATTCGGAGGAAAATGTTTTAGTTTATACATTTTGTTTGTTGATTGATATTTGACTCTGTGGGAATGCCGCTGCCTCTCACAGCATCGTTTCCCGGGGGAACCTAGGGTTCGAGCCCCGACAGTGACCGATTTTCAATGTAGCTACATTGAATCTATCCACTGACTGGTAGAGAATTCAAGTAGTCAGCTGTTCTGATTGGTAGTTTCCCGTGATTTTTCCGATGAAGACCAGGCGGTTGCAGGAGTAGTACCCTACAAAACGGAGCGCGGACCGCTCGCAATCTTCCCTTCCTCATCATTGTCCTATTTTCTTCTCTTACGCACTTATTCTTATAAATACTGCTCTATCACACATGTTGGGAAGCTAGTCGGAGCTTAGAGTTTGTCCTGGATGGGGAGGTGTCACGTTGTGAGAGGTACCTTGACGTAGGAAACACCGGTAGCGGTAGCTCAGTGCATCAACTGATGTCACTGCAGCGCTTCTGTCCGGGAGGTCCTAGGTTCCAGTCCTGACGGCGGCAGGATTTTTGACACTAGCTTTCCAGATAGATCGAATTCAGTCGCTGTCTGGAGGAGAATTCTAGCGGCCGGCTGCTCTGATCTAGTTTTCCGTGGTTTCTCCGATCAACACCAGGCGAATGCCGGAGCAGTACCCTACCAAACGGGCCACGGACCGCGCGCGATCTGTCCTTCCTCTTCCTTGTCCTGTCTCCTCTTACACACACACTTACACTAACATGCACCACATTACCACATATCCCGGGAGACCGGTCGGGAGCTTAGAGCTTGTCCCGGCTGAGGCGGTGCCTCGCTGGTGGGAGAGTCCTGGTTAGGGGGAAACCCCACTAGCCGACGGTAGGTCGGTGCCGGATCTCGCCATCCAGCGGGGGAAGATCACCGCCATCTCCCTAGAAAAACATGCACTACACTAACGGTACTAATGACCGAAGCAGTTGACGCGCCCGGAAACACGAAAAAATCAATCAATCAATCAACGTAGGAAACCTGCAGGCGGACGTGTAGGTCGGAGCCAGATATCAGGCATCTCACGTTCGTAGGTCGGAACCAAAACTCTCGTTACAGCGGGGGAGGATCACCACCACTTCCTGGGATATAGCATACATTACATTTACGAGGTCAATGACCTGAAAAGTTGACGAGCCCGGAAACATTTAATACTTACTCCATATTTGTGTCGCGAAAAAATGCGTTTTAAATTACGAAGGTGTGAAATTATGTACGCCTTTGAAACCGTTTCTCTCCGCCTTCAAGTTATGTTTAACCATAAGGTAGCCTTAGCAGAAGTTCTTGAAAGCGATGATCGCTCAGAATCCCTCACCCTAAGTAGATTAATCACGTTAAAATGAATGCTTCGGCTTAGCTGCGGTAATATATGAGTGCACTTTACGAGTAATTGCAGGCAGATTTATTTGCGAGCCCAGAGCAAGAGCAAAAGAAGGGAGGCAGAAAAACGCATTCGATTTCACGGTGAGCGGTGGCGCATAAGCAGATGCATCACGGGGCGGCTAATGGAGCCGCGGAGGACCCGCGCGATGAAGCCAAGCGCCGAGGGGTGCGGCCTCAAGGAGCCTACGGCCCAGAGGCCTTCTCTAGCGCGGCTGAAGGATGTCACGCTCAATTGAAATACATCAATACATCTGCCTTGCGCCGGCACTTTTCCATTAATAAGTCATATCTGTATCTCACTCGGTGTATTCGACGTGACATACCAAGAAGTTTCGAAGTGTCTTTTTAGTTTAATTATGTAAATTAAAATTTGTGCACAACAAAGAGAGTTGTTATTATTATTATTATTATTATTATTATTATTATTATTTTATTATGAATAACACACCGTACATATTTTACAAGGAGAGACTCATTTGAATATTTAAGAAAATGCTTAAACCTATTGCAACCAAATCTTACTAATTACCCCCAAATCCTTTAATTAACGTGTAAATAAATAAACATGCAAGAATATACTCCAGCAAATGTCTACCACAAAAATATTAATAAGAGAACATAATTAACTTCACATCATGAAAACATTGAAATTAGTGAATTCCACAATTTTGCTTGTGTAAATAGGTAAAAACTGTTGAAATGTTTCTTTATGATTTCGCGCGAATCGAATCTGAAACCAGAATTTCCCACCACCTCCAGTTTTTTTAAATCGGAAAAACCATGATGAAATTGTATTTTTTGTTTAGGGGGTTGTTGTGAGACTCAAGACTTGAAAAATGTGTCTGTATGCATTTCGTCGCGCAGAATCCGAATCTGAAGTCAGAATTTTGCCACCACCCTCCAATTTATTTTAAATCTGGAAAATAACGGTGAAACTGTAGATTGTAAATTTGAGGGTGTTTCTTGCGATATAAAAATAAAATGGAGGATAAAGGCGTAATTCTGACTTCATTTTCCGATACAACGCATCGAAATACATAGAGAATCACGTGTCAAGTCTTCGGGTCTGACAACAAGTCCCGAAAACAAAAATATAATTTCAGGATGGTTTTTGAAAGACAAAAAAACCTGAAAGGTGATAGCACAATTCTGAGTTGAGATTCAGATTCTGCGCGTCGAATTACATAGAGAAACATGTGTCAAGTCCGGATCCGACAACTTTCTTTTGTGCGCCTATGTAATGTGAACAACTAAATTTTGCTACCAGCACTGAATACTGGATGTTTTGCAACGGAAAAGAATGTTTGAAATATTAGGGTCATCTGAGAGTTGAAATATGAGCCAATGATTTATTTTTAATGTTGTAATTATTACAAAAATGGATAATTGAGGAAGCTATTTGCTCTCTTTTTTTTTAATTGCTGCTAGTCCTCTGAGAGAGTGTGCATCAGAGTCGGGAGCCAGGACAAGAGGGCATGAGGGGCATCCGAAACGAGAGCCACGCGCCTCCCCCGCGCGCACCTCGTGCGCACAACTGCTCCTCGCGGCTGCGGCTGAGGGGCTGTGTTGGGCTTCCTCTGCGGCGCGGGGCGGAGGCGGATGTGCGGAGAGCGCCGGCTATCTCTGCGGCGATCGCGCTTGCCGTCTGGCAGTCTGGATGCGAGCGGGACGGCCCGGCTCTGCTCGGCTCGGCGCGTGCGTCCTCGCGTCCAGGGCGCGCGTCGCGTCCACTGCCGCGTCCTTCCGCGGGGCCCGCGCCGCCGCCGCCGCCGCCGCCGCCGCCGCCCGCGCCCGCCGCCGCCCGCGCCCGCCCGCCCGCGCCTGCGCCCGGATTCGTATTGGAGCGCGTGCTAGTACGGTTTTCGGGCGCTCGCGAGAGCCTTCTTCTGTTGGACGGGCGGTGGTTCGGGCTTGCCTTGCCACCGTCGATCACCAACGGCGAGACTAGCCCTCGATCACCAACAGACGGTGGTCCGTCTCTAGCAGAGCGATCACAGCGGCGGAGTGAGTGAAGAGCGGGACTCAGCCAACATGGTGACGCGAGTGAGCTTACGGTTGACAGCGCTGGCGGTGATGGCAGCCTGCCTGTGCCTCGTGCCCAGCGCCTCCGCCGCGCCCTCCTACCCACGCTCGGCCCTGGACGAGGAGCCGCAGGCCCCGGTCAACGAGATCGGCGCCCTGGTGAGTACTTTCTTCTGACTCGCGCAAACACTCCAGCTCACCGCTGCTTCTTCGGAACGGATGTCGAGAGGTGTCAATTTTAGAACTAAAAGACATCCCTGGTTTTTCCTGGGAAAATAAATTACATTTTTATCGTCGGAAAAATTGTGTTTTTTAAACAATTAGCTTTAAAATGTGCTTAAAAATAAGTGTAAAAGTTAGTGAAATTTAACTTAAAATTTCACCAATGAAGTAAAATGCTAACAAAAAGGTAAGCACAAAAGATATTTAAAATGCGTTAAAATTCTAATGTAGAAGTGAAATTTGTGAAAATTTTAAGTGTATCTTTATTTCACTATGGGTGTTCGTTCGTCACCAGAAAAACATGAGTCATCGCTCTTTGTTTTTTCACTAGTGAGCTTTGATTTGAGAAATGTATAGTTTACAGTCGTGTAAGATGTTCTTCAATACATCTATTAAACATATTGACACTCTTCATTTGCCATTTTTTATGACTCATGGGCGCTCTTTAAGAATCTACTTTCCATTAATTAACATTTAGACTTAAAAACTATAAAGATCTGTACATTTATTGGATGTTGTTTTATAAATTTACTTAGTAAAATTTTGTTTAAATTTACTGAAAAAAATTACGTACTTCATCTAGGGAATGTTATACGAATTAATCATTAACTTATTGGTAATAACTAACAAAAATGACACATGTCATGCATTACATAACAAACCTTTGTTTTTCCGAGAATAACTGCGAGAAATATTCTTACGTAGGTTCATTTCCGGCTCTGATTCACAAGCCATGTAATTTAACAAACTTAGCGGAGATAATAACAAGGGGCGTATAGTGGAATATTGCGAATATCCCAACCTGTTAACGTGAAGTCGTTATCTGTGTAGATATGAATTACCTCACGGAGATATGCCACAAAACGAACATGATATGCGCAGCAAATGGAACACGCTTAGCTATCTGCCTCAATTTAAACTGCAGGATCCCAATCTTATTTTTCACCCTGGTGTCTATTCTTTAATCGTAAGTCAACAAATCTTTGAGAAATTATAAATACGCGGTATTTTCGGTAATAAAGGTACGATTTTGAGAAGGGAATCTTACAGTAATATTTAAGGCATTCAAACGGACGAATACTTAGAAATTACGAAATTATTTAAGTTTACAATACCTACATCTCTAATCGACCAGTTTTCACATGGAAGGTATACTGCCAGGAAAACATGACAATGAAAGGAAAAAAAATACAATAATTTTGCTTGATCATTGAGGAAATAGTAGATTGCTTCTAGTAAACCTTATGAATCATGAGAATATCCCTTGCATTACGCGCTGAAGCTCAAGAGGATGTGGGCGCGTTGACTCTGTCTCATTCATGAAGGCCTTGGGTCCGCACCTGCATCCAAGTCACCACCACAGACGCTGCACCGGCGCGGCGGCCGGCGCATCAACGTAGGCACTCAGCGTGCACTTCACGTTCTGCAATGCCACAGTGTCACTCGGAAGCGTGTGTCATTTTTAATGACACTAATTCAGCATTCTTTTATGAACATGAATGCAATGAAGCATGAAAAAATAATAAAAAACCGCAGTGTAAAATGAAATTCATTCATTCACATCACACTCTCGTAATCGCGGAATGGACAGGAATATCCGGCAAGTTGAAGCCATACATCCTCATTTAAGACTTGGAGAAAAACATAATGAAAGCCCACTATCTAAATACGTCTTCGTTCTCACACGAACACTCGGTTTACAGCGTTTATAAGGGTTTCAAATCAAACGGAAATGAAGTTGCGTGTACATGACGTGTTTGTCAAATTCTAATAGATGAAAAAAAAAATGTTTGGAATAATTCTCTCCATATTGCCCTATTTTTGAGCTAGGGGTGACCGACCCTCTACAGAGACGGCGTGGGACGTAGTGAGGAAGGGGCGGGGCAGGGCGGGGGGGGGGGGCAGGGCGGTGCGGGCTCTATCACTGGCGCAATGAGAGCAAGCCTCGGCGCGCACAGCCAGCATGCTCCCCGCCCTCGCTCTCGTTCTTCGCCAGCCAGCGCTGGGTTGGAGCAGCTCCCGCACTCCTGCAGCAGTGAGCACACAAACCGTTTATAACCATTTGGTACTAGAAGACGTGTTGTTTTCACGGAAAAGGAATTTGTACTTATAGTTTATAAGCACAAATTATTTTGAATTTAAATTGAAAATTATATTAGCAAGCGATATTAGCGAGCTGCCTATTTGAATAGAATGGATCAAATTAGTCTGCAAACATAAACTTGGAAATGACGAGACCTACACAAAGTGAGAAGGAACACAACGGGGGATCTAGAAGGCGACAGAGAAACAAGTCAAATTCCTTATGACTGATCATGCTACCATACTTACAAGAAGTTGTGGAGGAAAAAAAATTAATAAAATGTAAACAGTAAAGAGAGTCCCGAAATCACGGTACCTTTCAGCTTTGCAGCAAAACGGTTACTTTTCCAACGCTTGTTTTTTTTTTTTTTCATTCCGTGTTCGCTTTGCCAAATATATTTCGGGAGGTTCTCCCGTTAGCGGCGGCGCTATTTGAGGCGAGTGTCCGCGAGTGCAGGGGGCACAAGAGGCCCTTGCACCCGTCGCCTCCTGAGAGCGCACGACCGCGCGGGACACGGCCTCGCGCCATGACTCGCCAGAAGCTATGTGCCTTTGGAGAACATGTTGTCCTTCCGCGGAGCACGTGTCGGAAGCAGATCCGAGCACGGAGATGTGAGAAGTGAACATTCTCGAGGAAACGTTAGGGCTACTTCAGTACAGTTGAGGCTTCAGCGCTGGACTTCGACTCCTCTCATCCACGTGTCAATGGCTCGCGTTGCTTCCTCATGACTTGCAAGCCCTCTTAGGAATTCCTTCGCTCTCTTTCACGTTGGACCCGCCTCCCTCTCCCCCTCCATGGCACTCTTTGTTTTCCTTTTCCCACATTGCGCAGCTACCAACACCTATCAATACATCTCAAAACATTTCCTCAATTTGGAGTGGACACAGGTACAAAGAACTTGAAAGGAAAGCGTTTGCCTCTTTGTTACTCTGCTGATTTCATCCAACCGCTGACGACTCATACGAGAGCTGACACCAAACGTTTGTTCTTTGAGTCTGTAACAGAGGAAACATTTTTAATCCATTTTAACCCACACACAGAGGTAACACTGCTAAATTTCACGCCATAAAAACCAATGATGAGTAGTGATGATAGAAGGTAGCATTCTAAATTTTAGGAAATCGCATTTTGAAAACAAGGCTACAGCATTTTATATCATTGTAAAAATTAATATTTATAATTTGGTAGCATTTATTGAGAAAATTATTATTAAGGAGAGAATATTTGAGATAAAAATATGTTGATGCTTTTTAGATTTTCCCATTAAAATCAGGAAATAAAGGAAACTAATATTTTACAACTACATAAATTTTGCCATTTGTAAATTTTAACAAATATAAAAACGTAAGAAGCGTCAAAAGGGTAAGACGTGACGTTTGCGTGCAGGCACAGGGCCTTCCTCTTCTTCCCTTGATTTTCTCCATTCAGCGAACTGACGAACTGAGACCTCTTGAGATAATCCTGAGGCCACAGACTTTCAGTATCAGTTTTTTTAAATGTTCTTATTAATTTTTTAACTTTGTTTAGTCATTTACATTTTAATTTTATATTAATAAATACGGCAACTCAAATTAAAATTTTCAAACATCGATGTGTTGTTGATATCGGATCCCTAGTTAGAGCGCGAACACAAAGGAAACCATAAAATGCAATTTAGCAATTATTTCGCATATTCACAACAATTTCGCGTTCGTACGTTATTTCGCATTTCGTGATCCATTTCGCATTTTATCTCAGATTGAAAACTTTCCGAAATATTCTGCACTCACTGTCAGTACTATTTGTACCTGTGTTGCGTAGCGTAACTTTTTTTTTTAATTTATTTCTTCTTGTTCGACAACACAGTCTTTCAAGGGTTTTAAAAAACATAAGATTATTATATGACAGTTTTGGATTGGCCATCCATAAGGTAAGTGAGGTTTAAACTCTGAAATAATTATTAATTTAATGTTATTGTTAATTAAGAAGAGAAAGGAATATGATTATGTTAAGGAGCTGAGGGTATAGTGGTTTACGGTGGTTTGAATTTGTCTTTGGGAAATCTTGACTTTATGCGTGGGTGGAACGCATTTTTTCCCATGTTAAAAATTATGGTACTTGGTGAGGTATGCAGATTGTTGTAAAAATTGTCAGCTAATTTAGCTATGGTATCTTCTAATTGTGAAATTTTTAATTCTCGATTAATTTGTTCATTTGTAATGAACCAGGGGGCATTTAGAGTATTTCTTAGAAATATATTTTGAATTACTTTGATTTTATTAATATTGCTAGGAGCTGGACCTCCTCAGATTGGGCATCCATAGGTTATAGTAGGAAGGATTATCGATTTGAATATTAGTAGCGTAACTTTCCGAAATATTCTGCACCCATTGTAACATACAATTACTATTTTCTTCGACGTTCGGTGATATTTCGCATTTTTAGCAATCGCTGGAATCTACCATTTCTAACGACGGGGGTTTGGCTTTGCGATGGAGCCGGGCTCCGGCCGCGGCGCGCCGTGCCTGAGCCACCTGCGAGCCGCGGGGCAAAGGTCGCGGCGGACGAGGCCGGCCGGTCGCCAGGCGCGGCGCGCTGAGTAACTGGCGCCTCTGACGCAGGCCGGTCGACAAGCGCCGCGCGCACCGCGCTCGCTTCGCTCCGCCGCTCGTACTTGTTAGACCCGCTCCGGCCCATCGACGAGCTCCCCATGCAAACAGTGTTTATCATATCTCGCACAACGGGATTACAGATCTGTCGCGATACGTGCGCTCACTCGCACGCACGAGGTGTACATCGTACAAGTGCATTATTGGTTCTCGCCTCGGTTCCTGGTAATAAGCATTCCTGATGTAACATTCGCTAGTCCCTACCCAACAGGGAGATTGGATCATCGTACAAATATGTGGAGAAGAATACCATGGAGTCATCTTGTAATTTTGGTGTTGAACGCAACGGATAACCATCACGTCCAACTATCTAATTTTGATTTCATCGTTCGTAAACACACAATATTCCTAGTTGTCAAAAAGCCTCACAATCGCCGCATTCGTCGAGAATCACTACACATTGACAATACGATGCCTATGGTGCAAATGGATGGATCATTAACAAGTGAAGCTCCATGAACTCCAAAGTTCGTGGGTCCAAATTCCGACAATGCGTTTTGTCACACCACGTCAGCTAATAGCTTACACTCAGTCAGTATGGAATCTTTGACGCGAGCACTTGCCATCGGTCTTTTCTTGTTTAACCTCAATGATGAACTCCAGAAGGATGCCAATTCCCACTCATTTCTTTCCCATATCATTTCCGAGGACGCATGGCCAATTGGCGTTTCCATTATACTCTTCCCGCTCGATTCAGACTGACTATCATTAGCACCATCGCGAGTTCGCAGCAATGGCGAGATGTCACAAAATAGCATGTGTTCAACATGTGTCACAAAATAGTGAAGCAAAGAAGAACGGGAAACAAAACCGAAGCACAAAGCTGGCGCTTGAGTGAGTGAGTGCGTATTTAGCATTTCCGAGCGCGTCGTCTACTTTGGTCATTAGCTCCATTAGTGAAGTGCATGATGTAAACCGGGAGATTGGGGTGTCTTCCCCACTGGCACGTGAGATCCATTGCCGACCTACTCGTCGGTTTGCTGATTTTCCCCTTCACACCTCTCCAGCGAGGCACCGCCCCAACCAGAACGAGCTTCGAACAGGCTGTCGATTGGTTGGTTAATGTAGAACATACAAGTGTAAATGTGCGTGTAATGGACTAAGAGCTAAGGTCGAGGAAGGAAAAATCATGCGCGGCCCTTTCGTTATGGTTCTGCTCTGTGAGTCACCTGGCGCAGACCGAAGAAACCACGGAAAACTCCCATGAGCAGCCAACCACTAGAATTCTTCTCCGGTGAGCGGCTGAATTCGTCCTAGTGTCAAAACTACGCCACCGCCGGGAGTCGAACCACAGAACCTCCCGGTCGTGCTAGTGCTCGACGTTGCAGAGCCAGCGGATGTTTCCGCCGAGCCCTCGCAGGGGCCGGGCGAGCGCCGGGGCGCGGTGAGTCTTCCTCGTGGGTGAGCCAGCGGATGAGGCGTCTCACGGCGCACGGCCGCCGACCCGCGCGGGGATTTCTGCGCCTCCTTCGCGCCTTCCTCATAATCACCAACGCAACACGGCCGGCGAAAACATCCTCCACATCTGCGACATGAATAATCCGCGACCACAGGAAAATGAAAACGAATGGAATATTTCCTTTTCATTGTCACAAAGAAGCTTATCGTGTAAATCGTGACTGGACACGGGATGTACCTAATTGTGAAAGTATTTTTTTTTTTTATATTCTGTGGTCGCACAGTGTCAGACCTGGAGTTACTGGGCCTGTTACAAATTTTAGAAATTTCTAATCGATAAAATTCCTTGATACAATCCACTGACAATAGTGAGACAGTTTAGTACGATACTGAAAAAATTCTCTGAAGTGGGCCATTCCTCCTTGTGGGCCTAATAATTACACCGGCCATCACTACTACACTTCGTTGCAGTAGTTTCGGCCCGGAATTTCCGGGATGGAGGCCCTCGTGCGGCGTGGCCGTTCCCTGCGTGTCAGAAGCAGATGAGGCTGACGGGGCGGTGTGTGCGGTGCAGCAAGTGCTCGTTAAAACGTACGTTGCCCCTTCGGAGTGCACTCCTTTGGAATTCCAACCTCATTACCTCCTAGAAGAAATAGGTAGCTGCATAGAAGCCATAATATAGTCTCGTTTCTTCATTGACTATAACAACTTTCGCTTTCTGCAGAAGAAACGTGACAACTGACATTGTAATTCACGTTTTTAAGTGTATGGTCTTATGATTTTATCTGACATCTTTTCCTGTTTGAAACAAGTAGTCCTTGTAATTGACAAACATGAGTTCTAACACATATATTTAACGTTAAAAACTGAATGGAAACGTAACGATCTCAATTTTCAATAAGATACGAGTATACAGTGAAACTGCGGGTTCAGGAAATTTTTAAATTGTATTTGGAAAAGTAAATGTTTAGTATTTCCACGTTGTGCCAAATGTAAATATACACCACCTCACTGGTCACGTTAAGTACATGCATGCATAAAGGGGGCTTTCTAGTGGGATGTCATAGTTACTTTTGCTACTCAACATTGTGAAGGGTCTCAACGAAGCCGGCGATCTGGGCGCGAAGATGCAGAGTCTTGCACAGCATGCACTCAGCTGCGCACCCGTCCACTGGTCGATCTCCGCCCCCCAAACAGCACCATCAGCGCCCCCACGCCAATCAACCAGCTACCGTCACCTGCCCCGCCCACTATAAGTAACCATCACCGGCCCCGCCTCACACAGCTACCATCACCGCCCGCACCCCAACCAGCTACCGTCTCTTCTCCCTCCCCATCCAGCTACTGTAACCTCCCCGCCCACAAACCGCAACCGTCACCGCCATCGCCACCGCTTTAACGAAGAGAGGCGGTGCCGGCCTGAAGAGCCACGTTGCTTGAGATGCTTCTTCAATGGAGCTGCAGTTTTTGTTAGGGTTTCCTTACAAAGATGGGATGTCTTTACAAAGACGGGACTCCAACCCAAAGATAGAGATTGATGTGTTTACAATTACACAGGGAATCCTGCTTTGATGCGTTCTTTATACTGGTTTGTAGGTGCGCGAACAGGTGGATTAGTTGCTTAAGTACTTGTGTAAACGCTTAACGTAACATTCAATTTGTAGTTTTAGAGTACCAATCATTGCAGCGAAAGTGTGAACTTGTTTCGCAATGTGCCTCGACTGTCAATCACATACAAACAGTTTAACAATAAATAAGTATTGTCAATAAAAATATTCATTCAGGATACAAAAACGCTACTGTTAGATTATTTTACAAAACAAAACTTAGTCGATCAACATCTACTTAAGTTTAACACTTTCTCAAGATATATTTTAGAAAAAATAGAATATAGCTCTTGCTTCTGTTGTGAAAACAAATGAGAAAATGAAAATCAGTAATAAACAGTTGTATTAGCTAATAAGTCAGTTTCACTCTTTGATCAAGTTGTAGAGATTTCTATTCAAGAGAAACTTTGAAGCAATTCTCGAACTTCAATGCTAACTTTATTTTTAGATCTGCAGTGAAACGACTGAAATTCTGCAAACGTTGCCTCACTGAATCTGTGTCCCTGATGTGTTCATGACTTTCTAACATGCTTCATTTCGTACGACATTTAACGCAAGTAAATCGTAGAAATCTTGCCTTTAGTGCCAAGTCAAGTATGAAAGCGATTGAAAGTGTTTGACCTTTCGGAAGGGACACATTGCGACAACAATGTCTCATTTTGTATATTTTTTTTTATTTTTTCGTTTCCTTCCGCGTTCATTTTTTTGTGTTAAAGGAACACTGAGAACAGAATAATAATTGGGGTGGTTTCTGCAATAGTCAGAAGAATAGAGGTATGACTCATTGATTGAAAGAGGATTTGTTTATGATATTAGGCATTTATTAGATAATTGTATCGTAT